>CM062809.1:593185842-594385842 GCA_031772625.1 Pinus tabuliformis | reverse complement strand
TAGAAAAGTGGACATTTTCCTTGAGAAAGTCCAACCATATTGAAAACTTGGGATGAGCCTTGGATAGTGTGCACCTCCTTTGTGCCTTATTCCCCAATCAGACACCTTTCCCACACTTCATTCTACCTTTCCTACCCTCTCTAACCTTTCAGCCTGTTTCCTATAGTCAAACAAGGCATCCTATAGTAGAACTAGGACATCCTGTAGTACTACAGGAAACCTTGTAGCAGCCTGTTTTAAGCCCAAATTGAGAAGAAATGGCCATCTGAGCTTAGGTTAGGCCTCCACTTGGCTTCCATACCCTCAACACTATTCCAGACCTATTTCCCCATACCTGTCTCCCCTTCCAAAGAACAAATTGGTTAAATTGGCATTTGCATTCATAACATTGAAAATCAAAAAGGATTTTCTGCAGTTTCTAGTTAGCACATGCATGCAGTAGTCACAGTAGTTTTAGGATAATTTCCATTCTTTTTTAGTCCAGATAACTAGATGTTAGATGAAAGGTTAAGTGAGGTGTCTTTTGCAAGAAATATGTGTAGATTCTTAGCTAGATGATTTCATGTAACTTTATATCACTTTCCAATTTAGCACTTTCATTTCCTAGAGTAGGCAACATTTCCTTTCTACATTAAGAATAGTTTTCCCTTTGTTATTTGGTAGTTAAACTCTTTCTAATCAATAGAAGACTAGTTTGAAAAACCCTAGTGGTCTATCGCCCCAGTTGTAAAGTGATAAGAGTAGACAATTGCATCTACTGTGTATACAACACTATCACCTCCAAGTTTGTACGAACCCTGGGTTGATGAAGTAAAGATAGTAGCCCTAGGAGTTGCAACATCCTTGCTCCAATAATGGAGCTCATCACCCCCATCACCTTGAGGCTCTCCCTCTGGACTTCCACCCTTCTATAGCCCCATCACTTGCTGCATCATTTCCATCATGAGTTTCCCTTGCCTCAACATCTGCTGATTAGTCGTCGACAACTCCTCCAAAACATGGTTCTGACACATTGGCCTGGGCTACTCATTGTCCATCACACCTCTACAGTTCTCCACCTCGGTGTTTGAAAATGGGTATGGGCCTTCATCTATACCTCGACCCCTGCCTCTGCCTCTACCACAACTTCTCTGGAAGGCTACTCCTGGGTATCTAGGTGACATCACCTACTCCTGTTCTCCACCCTAGCCAAGAACATGATCTAATACCATTGTAATATTCCTAATGGAAAATTTGCAGTGATAAAAAAGACATGCAATAATTTCAAAACAGAAATTTACTTAGTAAACACACATATAACAGAAATTATGCCTCGAACACCAAATCGGCCAATTTTTATTAAGTATAATTGTTGGAGTACAACAGAAGATGGAAGTAGTGCACCTCATGGGCTTTCACAAGGCGAGTTACAAGACTGAGGTGATCAGTATAAAAGTGCCCAACTGTTGTAGAAATGCTTCTCTCCAAAAAACTGCATTGGCCTTATGTTTTTACACCGCTAGCTGACTTCAGACCTTGATTTTCTCCCTCAAACTAGCCTAAAAAATTCTGTAAAATTAGGGGTGGACTCCTTGCCAAAAACCCAGAAAAACCCAAAAAGGGATTTCCCTAGTTTCGACCCTCCAAATTCAGCCCCCACAGCTTGGCCTTCCTCCAATACCAGAAATCTACATTTGTAGGTGATTTTTTTGTGTCTTGCTCCCAAGATGCTAGAAATCCTCTCCAAATAAGCCTCCAACCAAAATCCCATAAACCCAACTCCTCAATTCTTTGGCCAAGACTCCCTCCGGATAAACCACACCAATGACTGCGCAATCCTGTAGGGGATGATGCAGTCCTTTGAGCACAAAAATCGTTTTGAGTGTTATGCTCCCTCTCTTGTTGAAGATTCACTCCTCTAGGCTGGAAATTGTTCAAGAAATACTCCAGCAACACTTCACACCCAATTCCCAACACCTCTTTTCCTCCAATACTGTGTGGTTTTCTCTACTGCGTCCCTGTTGAACCAAGATATCGTGATTCCCTGTGGGATATGTCTCTCTCTATCTCCAAATGAAAAGGAATACCTTCCTAGGGTGGCACTCGAGGTCCACCAAAGAAAGGGTGAGCTTCACTCCTTGGGAAGCTCATGCGCTAAGCAGCACATTGTAGCTCAGCTAAATATCCAAAGAAACAATGAGTTTTCAAATTGTTAAAAATGCCCCAAATGTTGCTCCTCTTCTCCTATTTATGCTTGTTTTCCTTGAGTCTCATGTGGGTCCCATCTCTATTTTTGACATTACTTAGGAAAATCAAATTTCCTACCATGGGGTGTGTATTATTTGTGGGTTAGTGGCCTCCACATTCCACTAAGATGCACACCGACCCACTTTTCCTAAGTTTCTTCACCAAAGTTGGCATCAGGCCAAAAATGACAAAATTGACAAAATTATTCCTCTCACCTTAGGAAAATAAATAGGAAGGGACATTACACAAAATGAGAAAATGGTGAATTTAGAAACAACATTGAAGATTTATTCTCAATTTAGATACTTATTTGTTAATTAATTATTTCACATGTTTTTTCTACTTGTTTAGTTCAAAACCAATATAAATCATTTAGTGATAACTCTATGAGGACTTTAACAATGAAAAACTTGTGTATTAATATGTAATATTAAATTACTGACATGAGAGGTAATGTCATGTTTACTATATTTAAATTCCAGCTTTTGCAACATTATGTAAACTAAAAGGAGGTCTTATTCATGTACAAAATGTTGATTACATATTTGTATGGACCATAAGAGAAGCAAATGCGCTTACATAGATGCATGAGAGGTTTTAATTTTTTTCTTAATGGATAATGGAACAAATTTGACTTTTCTTTTCAATGGTGATTATAAATAAAAGTTTAATTAATAAATATTTTATGTTTAGAGAATAGTCTTTCGGATTAATCACGTCACAAGGATTGGGTCGACGTTTCGAACCAACTAATGTGGTTCATCCTGAGGACAAGGTGTGATTAATCCGAAAGACTATTCTCTAAATTATGGATCACAAAATTCTTAGATCTAAAATATTTTATGGCTAAGAATTAAATGATAAATAATGTGAAGGTGATTAAGAGGCATTTGTTTGACTTTCTAATAGACTTGGTGATGCATTTTTCTTTCCTATTTAGATTATGTAAACTAGATATCTATTCTTATGTATTTATAAGTAAATTATTAAAGTAGACATGTCTTTATTATTGTGAACATGATGTAATATTAGCTAGGAGAAATGTGAAAACATGAATTTTAGTGACTATCTCATGATAAGTATGTGGAAAAAATAATATTTCTTGAGTTGTTCATTAAGAAATAATCAATTATATTATTTGTCAAAATTTTAAATCTAATATAGTATTTTTTTTAATTATTTAACTCATATTCATTATTAAAAAAATTAAGCGAGTACAATAGAAAATAAAGAACCAAAATGTTATATCTTTATTATTAAAAAAAAGTTCACTTGCCTCTTTAAGGAAGAACTTCCAATAGAGCAAATCCCCAACTAGAAGTAACTTCACAAGCCTTATTTTACATTTCTTGATCTTCATCTTTAGAGAGAAAGATTTCTACTTTAAATTGGTAGGAGTTGTTATAAATATTAAATTTAAATTTCTTGAAAATATCATAACTTTAGCAATAAATTAAATTTTATTAAAATATAAGTTTTTAAGTTGGATTAAGTCTAAATTAATTATAAAAAAATATGACTTAAGTTTTTGTAATTTAACAATAAATTGAATTTCATAAATCAATACAAATCCATCTTAACAACGGATCTACAAAGAGATGAGAGGGATTGAATTTCATTATATGAAAATCAAATATCTGATGCAACAGACATAGTAATGGCAACCTAGTCTACAGCAGAAGATAATGGATGGTCAAGTACTGCCTCAACTATCGAACTCTGAGGTGGAGGAGGAGGTGGTTGGTCTTCTCTCTCGGGAGAAACATGAGGCACATCCTCTAGCTCCGGCATATGATCATCAGGCGGATTATGAGGTGTACTGCCAAAAGGATGACTGACACCCTAATAATGATCTGATGGGGTAGTATGATAAGAATCATGATCACCACCCTCATCATCTTAATCTGACGGGGTAACACTACGTGAAGGCTCATCTAACATATCTGGAATTGCATGCCCTGCATCCCTCCTCGCTGCCAACAACCTACTAGCTTCGACAATATGATGCATAAGAGTCATTATCTCACATGGACAGTCCCTAAATAGATCCACAAACCTAGGATCTATGTTGATGTCTCAAGTCGTTGCAGGGCGAACTCCCTCCTTGACCAAAACTCTAGACAGTCGGTCCTATCATAAACTCCTAAATCTTGTGTTATAGATATAACCTAGATAATAAGATGCATTGTGCTATCATGGAATCATTAGAACTCTTGACATCACCATAGGAATCATGAAGTACAACCCCATGGAAGTCAAACATGAAGGATATAGCTCTTGGGAATCTCATTGAAAATTGAAGGAAAGAAAGAATTCATCCAAGACAAGGTTGATCATACATCAAGAAAAAAAGGAAATATCTACCAGATGGGGATATACAAGATCCTCAAGATTCTCTAATGGAATCCTCATCCAAGGGTTCACTAATCTAGAAAGGAAGCAAGTGTTTCAACCTAAACTCCAACTTGTAGAATCTGTGGAAGAAGCCTAGATGACCTAAAGCTAAAATAAGGTATTTATGCTTGTGTTTAATATTATAATCTCATGTCATATGGTTGTAGGTAACATGGATCATTACTTTCATCTTAAGAGCATGATCAAGAGAAACATCATCTCCTCCTCTGAAAAGATGCAAGAAGGCATAAGACACACTAGATGAAATCAACATAATATGCCCTCATATGAAGTATGAGGTGGTTGATCATAATTAAGAAAATCTGATTGAAAGAACCTTGGAATGGAATGTGTGAAGAAGGAAGAGATCATGAGATATGCAACCCTGATGAAGGTGATAAACATCCAAAAGACTAAGAATACTTAACTAGAAAATCTTTCAGAAATTAGGAATACTCTAATGGAAAAGATGAAGACTCTTGACAATGGATATCTATGGGAGATGTGTCAACATGTATGCAGGATGTTGATACCTATAGGAATATGTCATGGTGAAGATCCATCTCGTAAGTTATGATTTGATTTAATATGATGTTTTGATTTCTTGAATAATATCTAGATAACATGGAGGGTTACTCAAACAAGAGTTGTAAGTCATATGACGAAGTTTCCACATATGAAGAAGGTCACTTTCCATGAAGAAAGGAATGACATGACGAACTGTGGAAATTGATCGATGGTTGTTGCCCTACAAGGAAGAAGCTCAACTTAATTTCATGACATCAAGGAGAGAAGTTGATCAAGCAACTAAAGGACCCACGAAGAAGAATTTGTTGATGTATAGAAGAGTCCGTAGCTAAGAGGGAGCTTTGACAAGTTCTTGATTAAAAGGGAGCTTGTGAATGTTCCTGATCAAAGGGAGCAGGAGCATATCTTTCCAAGTTGAAAGGGAGAGATAGACAAAACATTCTTGTCTTCACTTTGGAAGAAATAATGGAGGATTAGGTAATCATCTGGTATCTAATGCTCTTTGAGGATGTATAGTGCATCCAAGACAAGAGTAGGCAAGAGGATCGATATTATTTGAGGGTTGGGAACCCAAGATAAGAATAGTCCTAGAAGGTCATACTCAGTGAACACCCGGGTGGGTATGTATCTTGAGAGACAATGATGAAGGTGTCTATAGTCATTGGTCTCGCCAACATTGTGCTCTGATATGATGAGAGATAGAGATGTCAATCAATGCATAACCGAGTCACCTTCAACACAAACCCGAGAGGAGGATAAGTACCCATCAATGGCCGAGAGAGAAGGTACACATTTCATAACCCGAGAGGAGGGAAAAGAAAAGAACCGTTCAATATATACCAGAGAGAATAGAAAGGTCATACCCTCCTAACTTGCCTATACCGAAAAATGGAATGTTACTACACGCACTTACTGTACGGAGCACACGTTCCTACCTCGATCAAATGGGTGCTACGATGATGCATTGGGGATCGGCCGATGGTGAACCGGTGTGCTCTGGGCTACTATTTCTAAGCAGGTGGGGTGTCTGCACAATGAAACCCTACAGCCTCTGTTGGTGATGGATGGTTACCCCATTTTTCTCCCCAATCCGTGCGTGCGCTTTCCTTCGACATCCGCGCCACTTCCTTCATATCTTCAGAAGTGCACCCTGTCCTAAAGCCGTTTTTGCGTATGGTTCCTCTGCAGATGCTTCCAGCGGGTTTGTTCATGATTTTGTCGATTCGCACTGATCAACTAGTTCTTTTGCTATTGTAACAATCTCACCGGCTAGCTACTTTTGTGCCCCTATTATTACCATCCTGTTACAATTTAGTGTGGTTACCTCATGTAGGCGGTTCTGCCAACGTTCAACCTCTTCATCGGAGTCCGATGTGCAAGAACTATCATGGTCCCATGAGAGTCTCCCATACGTTGTTGGGTTGACCTGGTCCTGATCTTGCGCTGTGATCTGGTAGATATAGTCCAATTCGTCATCACTGTCTTTGTCGCGCACCGGCTCAGTATAGCGTGCCCCTTCAGCTAGGTCCAATAGAACCACTACGCAGAGGGATTTCTTTTCGAATATCATTTTTCATTTCTTAAGATTGATAACTCCATTCATATCTGTTGCCCAATCTATCCCTAACAATGCAGGATATGGGTTACTGTCATCCACAATTTCTATGACCTCAAAATTGGTTTGTGTGCTAGCATCGTTGATGTCTACTGTAACCCCGTGCAATCTTCCCATGGGCAGGATATTTTGTTGGTTAGCCATCCGTAATTGAATGGGGGACCACTACAGTGGGGGCCTGCCCATGCGCTCCCAAGTTTGTTTCGGTAGGACATTTGCGTCGGACCCCAAATCCAAAACAACCTGGTCCATTTCATAGTCCCCAATCTGGACAGTCAACCGCATCTCCCGCCCAGTGCGTAACGCATGTTTTCCTAACTTTCGGACCATTCACGGTTTGTCTGCTCCCACGCATCTAGTTATTAATTCTTGCAATCCCTTCACTGCGTTAGCATCCCTGAGTAACTTCATGCATGTCTCTAAGAAGGTGGATAGCATAGAGGTATCCTTCTCCAGTCCCAGTTGATCCTTGCTGCCTGAATGAGAGGCTTCTGCGAAGTTCTTCTTCGCTTCCATAAAAGTTTCTTTCGCACACGCCAAATAAAATTATGGTTGTTTCACGAGGAACTTATGGACCCATGTATCCTCCTCTGGCTTCTTCCCCTTATCTTCCCCCATTGTGGTGCCACTTCTGAGCACCATATTTACGTTAGGATCCTCTTCGCAGGGTTCAGCCTTCGTCATTTCGACGTTCTAGGTAGGGTTAGCTGGAAGCACCCCCTATTCCCACATTTGAGAAATCAGCGTGGGGTAGTCGATTGCTTCGTGGTCAAATTGGTAATAGTATGGACAAAAAGCTTTAGTTTGGTTCGCGCAATCACATGCGTAATGCCCCGGTCCTTCACAATTATAGCAAATTAATTGTCCTCGTCCCCATCCAGGCCCCATTCCCCCGCGGCCCCGTCATCGTCCTTGGTATCCTCCGCACGTGAGTGGTGCGGCAGGATCCTTCCCGCGCACTTCCATCTGCACCCTATAAGCAGGCGTCTGATCTATCAACATCTCGTAACTGTGATAATTTCTTTTATCATGGCCCACCGTCCTACAGAAATTGCAAAATAACTATTGAGGCGGGGGGTTGTCTCAGGTTCAGCAATAGATGAAAATTGTTCGTGGCATGCTTTCTTCCCACCTGACAAATTGCACACCAGAGTGTGGGCACCGCACTTGGCCCAACTTTTACCTTTGGTCGCAATGGCATGGCTCCCCCTGCTACAACATAGTTCACGAAGATCGGATAGTGGTACTTATCATGGCCCTGGCCCTTACATTTGATACACCACACTTCTTCCCAGACTTCTGGCTGAGGTACATGTCCTTGTTTCAAACTTCGCATTTGTAGACATAGGTTTTGTATTTGTGCTTGGATTTGTTGTGCTCCCAACCCTGGATCCTGCATGGGGGTTTCGTGCAATCTCATTGCTGTCTCCAACACTTCAGCTTGGGTTGAGATCTTTTATTGTGACAGGGCCATCCTCAGATGTGGTGTTAATGATGCGACAAACCAAGCGCAGTGTTGTGCATCCGACAGTGTCATTTTTGCCTCACGGATGGTGCTTTTCAACCTCTGATCCAAATCCCATGGAGTTTCACCAGGCAACATTGCGATTTCCTTGAACCTAATAACTGACTGTGCTTCTGACTTTGGTCAACCAAATTCCTTGTTTAGTGCCTCCTGGATTGCTATGATCGCTTGAGTATTTCATGTACCAAGTCAATGCGCCGCCCTGCAACGTGCTAACTATGGTAGCCTTCTTGATGTTATCATTCGTGATGCCCTAAGCGTCCCATACAGATCTTATCACAAACCAAAACTAGCTTAGTTCCTCATTTCCTACACCCTTAAATATTGGCAGCTTGACTGTGCTCGCCATCCCAACTTTTGGTGGTGGTGGTGGTGGGGGGGGGGGGGGGGGGTGGGTGGGTGTGGGGATGGTGTTGGTGTGGAGGGGTTTGATGTAGGTGATGCGGGTGGGCACGTGGATGGAGGTGGTATCAGTGGGAAGTGCTCCTTAATCAACCAGACCGCACTTCCTAGTGAGAACCTCGTGAGCTCCTCCTCGCTCTCCCATGAGATAGAAATCAGAGGGTTGTATATACTCCTCCCATTCCTTTGTAACCTCTCCCGCTCCGCATTACTCCAGAAATCAATAGACGCGCATAATCTATTTTTCACACAACAGCATCTTAATCCACGTATTCAATGATTTGATATAATTACCCCATGGTCCTTGGAGAAATCACCTTTTTGCTTCACTATAACCCAACGTTGTATCTATCGCGAATTTAGTGATAAATCCTCCTATTACCGATCCACCCAATGTTCTACTACGTGTGCGATTTTATCTTCGGTGGCTTCTAGCCTGCGCACCAATTCTGGGTTCCACACAATAGGCTGATCTAGTCTGCACCTTCCCACACTGTCAGGTAACCATGTGATCCACTTGTACAACTCTATCAAAAATGTCACGAAGAAGGTCTCATGGATATCTATGTAAATACAGTGGTCCAACCAATCTTCCTTCGATATCCGTGGGTTTCTGTTTTTCTGGATTGCGAACTCATGGAGCTTCAGATTCCACCACTCTTCAAGCTCTTTCTTTGTAGGGTTCTAGTGTTCCCACATCAAACACCCCTTAGGCAAATCCTGGTCCCGACAACGAAACCATTTGTTGGCTTATATGGGCCTGACCCAGGTTCGGAAGAGTTATTTAGCCAAACAAATCCCGTAGCTGCCAGCCCTTTCGGCAACAGCCCGCGGAGCGTGGACTGAGGTCTCACCCGAGGTAGCAAGGGAGGGTGTTGGAACCAGGTTTCCGCACCCTTGGGATGCCTAGATGTGGTCTGAAGGTTTCACGCACCGTTCTGTAGCCTCGCGCTGTTTTGCTTCCGCGCAGATCCGAAACAAGGCTACTTCTCAATACTAACTACTTAATGATGTATTATAGATTAGATATACTAGTGAAGTTCTTTAAGCAAACATTTAATCAAGATAACCAGTGCACGCATTTACCAAGATACATATTTGCGTTAACCCAAAACATAAGTAGGTGCATAAAGAATCAATAGAAATATCAATCATACATCAACCAGATCTCCAATAGCTCAGATTAACACAGCGTTTCACAATCAACTTATCTTTATTTCCACTTGATCACCGATATATCCAGACCTACCCTGCGCACTCAGCTGCAGGGCTCCACGCACACAACTGCGGACTCTACCAGGCCTCTGCACACATAGCTGTAGAGCCTCTATCCACTACCTAATAACCTCGACTCGGACTCGCAGACGCACCAAAACTTCTTAGCTCATGAACCCATTACAATTCAGCTCATTCATCATCCCAAAAACTAGCTACTTCTACCCATAGAGCCTTGCTCTATTTATACCTTTCCCTAGACCGCAATCCATGGGTGGGCCGACTCAGCTTATATTTCTTTACATTATTTTTGGGCGGACTAGCCTTTGACTTGTCTTATTACAAATCATTCTCCGCACATCCGGTGGAGTCTTTACCCTATCTTTACCCAAAATTTTTGGGCTTTGTGCCCCATGACCGTTACGCGGGGCTTCTGCTACCCAACATGGGGCTAGCAAGTTTACATGGATGTATTTTATGACTGGAACTTACACTTCTTTCTATAATAAGAGCCAATATGTTTTCATGCATATGTTGTTATTATAGTTGGACTGTTCTGGTTGCTTTAGCGATGTATGTTGTTTAACTTACATAGTTGTGTATGAACTGTTTTGTATGCAATTATATGAATATTTTTGCAGATGTGTTGTTGGTTTAATCATCAATTTAGATTGTCAGCTAACCTATTTTCTAGCTTGTGATGCATATTCACTCGTGTGTTCCCTTCCTAACTGAGTACTGTTACGGGTTGCCAATGGGTGCACTCATCTCACCCCCCATGTGTTAGAACCTCTCATACACCTTCCTTGACTCACTGCAGCGGTCACACCCTTCTACTAACAGATTTATCTTACTTGCCTTTGTGCGAAATCGCAGTCAAGGCATTGCTTTATGACCCACTGTTGGGACTCCTACACCAAACTGTCTGAGGTCTAATTGGGACCGCTTACCGAGGTGATCCCTTTGACATGTTGGCGGGTCCAACACCATCAACATTTCTAGCGCCAGAAGGATGGCAAGATGACAAGCTGTGTGCTCTCATCCAATTTTGAACCTTTGCATACCTTTCATGGATTCTTGCACTCTTCTCCCTCCGCGATGTTTTTTTGAATTGTGAAGATGTCTCCATCATGGGGGAGTTTTTTTATCTCTTGTCAACTTTCATGTATGATGGTGAAGGCAAAGTGGCCTGGCCTGAGTACATATATGACTTTCTTTCCATGCTTCATGAGGAGGATGGGTGTTCTGACAAACAGGCCAGCTTGCTGCTTGCACACACACTTCGCGAATCTCCACGTCATTGGCTGCTCAGCCTACCGGCTGACAGCGTGCACTCACTTGAGAACTTTTGTGATCTTATTGAATACACTTTCTGTCATTTTGATCCAGACTATCTTGACCAAAAACTGTTACTGCAACGGAAGGCTCCGCATGAATCAGTTATTGAGTTTTGGCAGTGCTTCCGTGAATTGCAGTTTCAAGCTCTGAGGAGCCAGATGAAATTTTCCTATCTTTGAGACCAGTTCGAGTATTTCCTTAAGAAATATTCTTGTCCCAAGAAGGAGCTTGATATCAAGCCTTGCTCAACATTCTTCACTTATGGAGCTACACAATCTCATGTGGATGCGGTCACTGTCTCAACTAACTGTCCACCTTCCTCTCATTCAATAGCTCCACCACTGCTGAGTGATGTTGATGATCATGCTCACACACTTGTTCAACTTTCACATCCTCCCAACATCACTTCACTCAATTTTCACACAAATTTGGTTGTGAATCCTTCGAGTTCTCATATGCATTCTGTTCTACGACCTTCGTCTTTGCACTCGGGTGTTCCTCTAGATGGAATTGTCTTGTGTTCATCCATTCCAAACTCTTCACTTGTTGTGAACGAGGAACAATCCTTTGATGAAGTTGGTGTTGCACAACCAACACGTGTTGTCATTCATGAAGAGTATGAGTGGGAGCTTGAGCATCAACACTCGATGAAGGAGGACTGCCTTCTGTCTGAGCCCCCTCCGTTCTTTCCTAACATCTTTGGTGATAATGCCATTCATGATTTCTCGTGTGTTTCTTCATCCACAGATGCACCCATTGTTGATAATTTGCAGGACTCACCGAATGATGGTCCATCATTCGACAATGGAGAGGATAAGTTATTTGTTGAAAATCCACTTGATATTTCATATGTATTTTATGGAAACACAGAGGATGAGTTTGTTCGCTTTTCATCTACCCCTCTGTTTGATTCATCTGATCACGAGGATGCCAATGAAACCATTGATTTTTCTTATCATGGCGGTCATGATACATTTGTTTCCATATTTGATCACGATGATGACTCTATCACAGTTGAACTTTCAAAGCCACTGGTTTATGATGATCTATTTGATGATGAAGTTAAGACACCCAACACCATCGAGGCACTTCAACCCGATCTGATGGTTATGTCAAGCCCTCGCTCTCTTTGGGTTAGTCTCACTTCCAATCACAAAACTATTCAATCACCCGAGGCTCCTCATCACTCATTTGTATGCATTGAAGATCAATTTCACACACATATTATAATTCCTCCAATCGAACGGCACAATCCCATCGCTCATGCATTGGAGGAATCTTACATTGCAAGCACTCATTCATGATGCAAGTTATCTTTGTTTCTTTCACTTGCTTGCATGTGGCAGTCAAGAGTGTGGTTATGCTTCAAAGTTGCACACAGTGTGACACAACACCATGATAATTCCACGGACTGCTCATCATGCACCTACACTCACTTATGTCCTGTGGGCACTTTGAAACATGAAGTGTGGTTATCTTCATTGTTATATCTTTCTTGCTTGTTGGTTCACACAACTGGGTTGCTCGCGAACCAAGCCTTCACCAACATCGATCAACCAATGCGCTGGTGGCTACATTGAAAATATCACTTCATGTGATCAAGCCCATGCACTATTATTTTAGGAGTAGGAGTAATGTTTTCTTTCAGTTGTTCACTTGCATGCTTATTTTCCTACTCTCTTTGTTCGTTTGTTTTCTTGCTTGCTTGTTTTATTACTCGCTTTGCTTTTGTTCACTTATGCTTTTCCTTTGCTTTGTTGTTTGTTAGTTCACTTGTTTTGTTCATAAATTTTTCTTGTTTCATTTGTAGCTTAGTTTTGTATGAAACCATGTATGACTCTCGAAATGAGCCGAGTGAAGTACAAGAGGGCTTGTACAACTATCACTACTTGGTTATCTATCATCCTTCCTCTGTATGATGAACTTATTTCTTTTAGTCCATGATACATCGAAGGAAAATACGTACTGTTCGAAGTGAGGGTGAAAACCTTAACAAGCATGTCAGAGATATAATAAACTACTTCTCTATTGGAACAACCTCTTCTACTCTCAATAAGTCGGGATCCCTCTTCCGCCTCTGAAATGAACAAGTGTTATGCACAAGTGAAAAATGAAAAATGAAAAAGTAAAAAAAAAATGAAAATGAAAAAGGTGAAAGAAGAGAAAGGCTTCCTGCGCATGGAGGTGATGCAAGCAACTCCATCAGGGTACTGACCAGGCTCACTGGTAGCAGAGCCATGCTTGTGTTCCTATGTGACTCCACCAAGGTACTGTCCAGACCTGCTAGCAACGAAGCAACACCAAAGATGAAACTAAGATGCTACATCTTACAATCAAGCTAGTGTGAAACCAATATGAGCTGAGAATTGAACAATACTTCTGAAAGTGTTAGACTTCATTTTCACAAACAAGGTCCATTCAGAGAGCTGGAGTTCTACCAGTGTGTCATCAAGTGTTATAACAGCTACAACCACCCTCAAAAAATTTTCCTTAACTTTGTTTTGGAGCCTCCCTACCGACTTTTCACAATAGCTTGCCTTGCTTCATCAAGTTCACAAGCTTCAGTGTTTTTCTTGCACAAAGGCAGCCTATCGATCACAGCTCGATGCATTCCCCTCACAAGTTATTCACCTAGACTTGGTCTAGCTATAGGCTGAGAAGCTCCCCCAAGAAACTGCGCAATTTTGGAGGGAAACCAGCCTTCCCTCCATAAATTGCGCAATCTTGTCTGGCAGCCCGCTGGGCTCCAGAATTGTGCAATTCTGCGAGTCAACCCTGACAGAGAAATTGCGCAATTTTCCCCAACAAGGCTGCTCAGACCATAATTTGGGAAAATATAGGCAACAGTCAGCTGATCTCCCCAGAAATTGCGCAAATCTCCTGGGCATCCAGCCCAACTCCCAGCTAGAAATGCGCATTTTCTCCCAGCAGTCGAACAACCTCTTGTATGTGCAGTTGATTTGACCGGTTCGCTTCGGGACCGAGAAAAATTGACTTACATGTAGGGGCTACTTCTCCCAAGGTAGCATGCAAAGGCATCCCTTGATTCAGGGATCTACTTTTTACAGTTGGAGGTTACATGCAAGGATCACTTCAGAAACCTCCCACCAAGTGTCACTTTCCCTAGATTGGTGGCATGCATGTCAGAACTTCAACATTATCAAAATTCATCAACCAGACATTGTAGATCTCATTCCTCACATCAACCTTGCACCTGCGACATCCTACATCACATCTAGGAGAAGTCGACACATTCAACTCAATTTTTTTGGGGTAAGCCCGCTTTCCATGCCTTTGTTGCATTTTTGTCACTTTTTGTGTTTTCTCTTGTGTGAGTATTGTTTTCTTGTTTTCTTTGAATGCTTGTTGTCGTTTACATGTATATTAGCTTTTCCTAGCATTGTTTCCATTTTTGTTGCTATCTCACTGTTGTCGCATGCATGGAATTTTTTTTCACGAACAGTCGTCGATTCAGTGACTCACCTCACCACATGCATGTTGTTCCATTTTCTGAATCTTTCATTCATCGTTTTCATGTATGATCATTCAATTATGCTTACACTCAGTATCACGATATATTCGCATTCACATTCGTGTTTATTTTCTCATCGGCAAGTCTGGCCAACCTTGGCCTAGGCTCTGCCTCACCAAACAGCATTGCACAATCCTGAGAGGGAGGATCTTCCTTCTTCTCTAGAAATGTGCATTTCTGCCCAGTAGCTATTCCCCAGGCCTGCTTTGCACAATACTGAGGGACAGTGACTGTTGGCCAAGAAAATTGCGCAATGCAGTCACTGAGCCTGCAGCCATTGCTAGCTGAGGTTGCGCGTTGTGCAATTCCAGCAGTCAACAGCCAGACTGGACTGTGCATTGTGCAGTTCCAGCACTCAGTAAGTCTCCAGGTAGCCCAAATTTTTCTTTGTGCGGTTTTGGCAATCAGTTTCCTGACCTCCCAGCCGAAATTGTGCAACCTTCATGATCAATCACACAGGTATGTTGTAAGTCAGTTCTCAAGTTCAATTTGGTTTTTGACTAACAGGTTTCTTGCCATGAGTGTTGCCATGTATCTAGGTATTGTAGGTGTTCATCTGCCTCTCAGTAGTGCAGGTACAATGGTTTCCAAGAGGGCAGAGTCGAAGACATTGTTTAGAGTAGACCTGGAGATGTAGTCGATCAAATGTCTATGATCTTTCCTGCTCACGAAGATATCAAGTTGTTCGTAGAAAAGAACATCAAGATATCACAGCGAGCAACATCATGAACAGCAGTTGAAGGTAGCATAACGAACGCAATGAACGTAGCGAATGTAATGAATGCAGCGAATGCAAAAAATGCAGCGAATACAACAAACACAATGAAGGCAATGAATGCAAAAGGAAGGTTGTTGACAACACAAAGGCGGGACAAAGTTGCAAGATCAAGCATATCCATTGATGATGAAAGAAACCTTGGAGACTCAAGCTATGAGGTGACAACGCAATATGAATATCACGTGAAGACAAAGAATGAGTTACATGTGTTGAAGCAGCAACTCAAGGAAGAACATGAAGCTGCACAGATAGACGAATGAGTTGCAGCAAGAACAGGAACAACAGTGGGTGCCACATGCACTCACAGATAAAAATGTGCACGTACAAGTTAAAGATCCATCCCAGGATCTGGCATGGAGCAGACATGGTGAGCAGTCTTGTTGATTTCATGCAAGGGATTTATCAACATGCATGTAATTTTGTGCACACGTGCAATCCAACCCATTCAACACACTCACCAAGGCAAAGAAAAGAAGAAAGTCCAACTCGAGCTGAACATGTACTTTGGCAAGTTGATGCGCATGACCACCAACACACACTTGAAGATCAACATGGACACTATGCATCAGTGTGTTTCCATTCAACCACACCCAAGAAGACCATGTGCATGTTGGCATATGAGTTGGATGAAGGAGCAAAACCAATGCACTGGTTGCAACAAAGGCAAGAGTTCGCTTCAGCAAGATGTCACCGTGAGGTTCATGCACACCATCACGGATGACCAAACTTGGAATTAGCTCACCACCTTCACCGTCACAAGCATGCCAAAGAGTTGGTCTCATCATAATGGACCGAGTGTCAGTGATGTCTTGCATGGCTTGCTCAAGCCATGTTGTCTCACATGAGTACATGTGCATTGTAATGTAACGTCATGTCAAGTGTAAGTCAAGTGTCAATAGTTGGATGTAACATTCATAGAGTAGATGAAGAGTCATGAGGGTAGATGAATTTTCACAAAGGGGAAGGATCACCCCACCCTTTGCTATAAATAGTCCATCAAAACTCATTGTACTGGATTTTGGTCAGCCAAGCTTCTGATAAGACTATCTTGGAGAGAGCTTGGATAATATTGTAATGCACCTTGGCTTCTCCACTGCACAGAGCTAGTACATCTCTTTGGAGGAGTAGGCAGATGGGGCTATAACGTTCCACTGTTTAGGCTAGCGGGTTTACATGGATGTATTGTATGATTGGAACTTACACTTCTTTATATAATAAGAGCCTGCACGTTTTCATGCATATGTTTTTATTGTAGTTGGATTGTTTCGGTTGCTTTAGCAATGTATGTTGTTTAACTTACGTAGTTGTGTATGAAATGTTTTGTACACAATTATATGAACCTTGTTGCAGATGTGATGTTGGTTTAACCATCACTTTGGATTGTCGGCTGATCTGCTTTCCAACTTGTGATGCATATTTGCTCGTGTGTTCCCTTCCCAGCTGAGTATTGTTACAGGTTGCCAAGGGGTGCACTCATCTCACCCCCCATGTGTTAGAACCTCTCATACACCTTCCTTGACTCACTACAGTGGTCACAGCCTTGCTACTAATAGAGTTATCTTACTTTCCTCTCTGCGACATCGCAGTCAAGGCATTGCTTTACGACCCATTGTCGGGACTCCTACACGAAACAGTATGAGGTCTAATTGGGACTTCTTATCGGGGATATCCCCTTGACATGTTGGTGGGTCCAGCACCATCAACAGATCCTAACATGGTTATGATCTTGGAGATGGAATAGCTATGATCAGACAATCATGATCTCGGTGAATCAAAATGCATCTCTTCTATACATATCTCAATATGGAGATCTAGTTGATGAAGACCTCGATGAAGGTACAACAAAGATGTTGCAACAGAAATGAACTCATGCAATAGTGATGGCCTCAATGGTGCAACAATGATGATGAACTTAGCATTGATAAAGAATAGGATTGGTGTCTTGGTCTTGGAGTGGCCGAATATGTCAAGGGCCATGGTCTTGGTATTCGTCAATTAGAATCTCTATAAGAATAATTTTGCATGGATTTTCCTCTCAACGAGTGAGAGGTTTTGAGCTTGGTTAAAAGCCAACATCTTGTGTTCTTGTCTCTCTGTTTTGGTAGTTATTTGATGAACTAAAGAAGACACACTCTAATAATAACAAATGAAGATTGTGCTAAGAAGAAAAGTTAACATACCTCACAAATAGTTATCATGAAAGAAGAATCTCATTAACTCTAATTTTCCTAGATTCTTAAACATATGGAACTCGAATTTTCCTCTTGACAATGCCTTAGTCAAGATATCCACATCATGTTTCTCTATAGGAATGTGCTCTAGCAACAAGATCTGCCTCTACATGCAATCTTTGAGATGGTGATACTAAATGTCGATATGCATGGATCAATCATGAAAAACTGGATTCTCAAAGAGTTTGATACAACTCTAATTGTCATAGTAAACCATTGTAGGATCCATCTGCTGACCAAATAACCCAACAAGTTTATTCCTCATCCAGATAGCCTCACATGTTATTTGACTTGTAGCCACGTACTTTGCTTCTGCTGAACTAAGTGCAATTGATCTCTGCTTCTTGTTGTACCAATAAACTTATGTTGGCCCAATACTAAAGATTCCCCCTGATGTTCTCTTCCTGTCTGATGGACTCCCTGCCCAATCTATATTTTTGAAGCCTTGAAGATTCACTCCCTCTGTCTGTCTGTACCAAAGACCAAACTGTCTCTGAGGCATCTCAACATATGTTTGACTTCCTTCCAATACAGTTTGGTTGGCTTAACCATTGCTTGACTAATATGGTTAACTGCATGACACATGTATTGTTGTGTTTTCACCAAATACATAAATGAACCCACAAGCTACTTGTAAATAGTAGCCTCCACTACTACACTTGAAGTAGCATCTTCCTTCCTCCAATTCCCCGCTAAAGTAGTCTCAATGGGTTTGCTTCTCTTCATGTGGAACTTCTTCAGTATCTTGTTGGCATACATTCCTTGAGAGACATTCCCCATCTCCTTGCCATACTTCCGTACCAAGAAAATAATGCATGAGCCCCAGGTCCTTCATCTCGAATTCTCTTACAATATTTGACCATCTTCTTATCACCTATTAGAATTAAATCATCAACATATAATACTATAAACAATAATTTACCTTCAACCACAATATGGTAAAGGTTTGCATCTTCTTCAATTTTAGTGAAATAGTTGTTGATCCTAGTGTACCAAGCACAGGGTTCTTGTTTCAATCCATACATCGCTCGCTCGAGTCTGCACACATGTGACTCTCTATTGGATGTCTCAAATCCTTTCGACTACTCAATGCACACCTCCTCCTTAATCACTCCGTTGAGGAATGTTGTCTTCACATCCATCTGATGTATCTTCCATCCCATCTGCACTGAAAGTGCTAGAATAGATCTAATTGAAGAGTACCTTGCTACTGGAGACAACATCTCCTCATAATCAATTCCCTCCACTTGAGAGAACCCCTTGGACACAAATTTGGCCTTGTGTTTCTTGACACTCCCATCTGATGCCTGCTTCACCTTATAGATCTACCTCGAACCTACCACTAACTTGTTCTCTAGTTTTGGGACAACTTCCCAAACATTGTTTCTGACTATGGAATCATATTCTTCTCCCATGGCATCAAACCATACTGGCTTTTTCACTGCTTCATCAAATGAGGATGGTTCTATATCAACTAGCTCATTCATCAGAGCCATGTAGCCAATGTACTGATCTGGATACCTCCTCTACCTACGCTATGATGTGGGTACTCCCACATTCTCTCTAGCATCATGAAATAATATGTTAGCTTCCCTGGTGCACTTCCTTCCATCTCTGGATGTCTCTGCATGAGTGGGTGCTTCCACTCTCTTCTCCTCTACTTTTTTTTTTCTCCACAACATCCTGAGGTTCTTCCTTTGGAGCCAAAATCTCCTCATCTGCATGCAACTGAAGCTCTCTCTCAAGGGAACATCTCATGGCCTTCTCTTCATCGCATTTCGCATCTATACGAATAAATGTCATCCTATGAGATGGCTAGTACACCCTATAGTTGTGAGGTGTATCAGTGTACCCCACAAATATGCCCAACTCAATTGTAGGCTCTAGATTTTTCCTTGCATACTTGGTAACATGACATTAAACTGATGAACCAAAGATCCTAAAGTTTGACACATCCGCTTTCTTCCCTAAAAAAAATTCTTCTAATGTACTCATCTTGAGAATCTGATGAGGACTCTTGTACTGCACATATACAACTGTGTTGCATGCTTCAACCCACACGTGCAATGGTAGGTCCTGGTCATGTAATATAGCCTATGCAGCTCCCACAATACGTTTGTTCTCCCTCTCACCCACCCCATTCTATTGTGGGTTATGGGGTGCTATTAACTCCTGTCAAAGTCCTTCTAATGTAAAAAATTTCTTGAACTCATTCGACACATATTCACCACCATTATCGCTCTTGAGGGCCTTCACTTTCCTACTAGTGTCCTTCTCAACAAGTGCTTTAAATTCACAAAATTTGGAGAATGGTTGGTCTTTCTTTTGCATGAATAAAATCCAACACTTGCATGAGAAATCATCTACAAATATAACATAATACCTGTGCTTGGACATGAAGGTTGTCGAGAACAATCCACACACATCTGAGTGAATTATTTCAAGGATCACTTTCACTTGATTGTCCTTATCATGAAAGGTGGCTTTGGTGTACTTCCCCAATGTACACCCTTTGCATGTATCTTTCTACTCTAGTGCACCATTGGGAATTCATGTAAAAATTTGTTGCATGATCTTCAAAGTTCCATGGTGCCAATGACAACTTCTTCTATGCCATAATTCATCGATGTCTTGACTCTGCACATTCTCTGCTTTCGTGCTCAAAGCATCATAGTCTTCTACATCCAATTTGTAGAGGTTCTTCACCCGAACCCTAATCCGCTTCACTTGTCCCATGGCTATGTGATGAAGGAAAGCCTTTCCTTTGATAAATATCACATTATATCCATAGTATTCCAACATACCAATTGAAACTAAATTCTTCTTCAGACCTGACACATACATGACATCTTTTAATGCGAGAGGAGAACTAGACTCTCTCTAAAAAGAAACTATACCAATACCAATTGCGATATACCTTCCATCATCTCCCATATCAATGTGCATATGGAGGTCCTTCTCCTCCAAGTCACTGAAAAATAATTTCCCATCATATGGAATGAGGCTCTACTATCTAAATACCACACACTACCCATCACCAATGTCACCATGCATGCAATGAAGGTGAAATCCAACTCAAATTGTGACGCTAGAGCTTCATCTGTCGCTCCTCTTAAGGGCTTCTTTCCAACCTTCTTGTGCTGACACTTTGTGGCATAGTGTCCCAGCTCATGACAATGAAAAAATTTAATCTTCAATAATTCCTTCTTGGATGCTTGACTAGAATCTCCTTTGGATTGGAATTTCTTCCCTTTCCCTTTCTTTTCCTTTCTAGCCAAGGCACAATTTTCCTCGTCCTCATGCTTGGATGAGATTCCATCTATTGTGTTCCACCTTATCTCTTCTTGCACCAAGTTCGACCACAATCGCTCCTAATTTGGTAGCTTCTCTCTCTCATTTACCGAATCCTAGTAGTTGTGCCAACACTTGGGAAGGCCTAGAATTTCTAGGCTTACCAGATCATCTTCAACAACTGTAATACCAGCACTCCCAAGTTCATCCCAACATTGGGCAAACCTGCTCAGGTACTGTGGTTTTCAGTCTCCCTTCTCCATCTTGATTTTTCGATGATTGTCCTTCAGTTCTAGCTTCCTGTGGTAACTGTTGTTCTAAAACAAGTCTATCAAGGCTTGCCACATTGCATATGGGGTATCCTTCTCGTGGAGATTCGAGACAATATGATCTCGAACTCATTCTAGTATGATCCTCCTTGCCTTTGCCACACATTTCTTCCACTCTATTAGATATTGAGAATCAGTTGTTAGAGGATTACGAATATCATTTTCTATGGATTCCTTGAGCCCATTATCTTCCAACACTTATTCCATACTATCCTTGCAAGAAATATAATTGGAGCTACCATCAAGGGCATACTCGAGTCTCAATCCATAGAACGACATCCTACTGGATTTGAAGAATGTTTCTACAAATTGATTTACCTACAAAGACAAACTCAAAATCTTCTCTTCTATTCTGATTTCTGCTATGATACCATGTAGAAATTCCTTGTAGATTCAAACTGCTAATTGTAATTTACTAGAACAATAGACTTGAATCTACTCTACCAACTACAGAAACAATTAAAGATTGTGAAATCATGAAGCGTACAAGAGAAATAATTCATCCAACGCATTACACAATGATTTCCTGGGGAAAGCCACAGCTAAAAACCCTTGCTATCTGTATATTGCATTAGTTAGGAGAATATGAGAAGATTACAATGTTTTTCTCAAGCCCAAGCAACCTCTGCACTATCTCTATCTTTCTCACTACTTCCTTGACAAGCCTTGGCCAATACTTAACCAATTTTTTGCTTGCCCAAGTCCATATTTCCTTGAGTTATTTTCTTGGGAATTATCCCCTATTAATTAGGGAAATTCCTCATCCATAACTGCACAATCCATCATAGGAATTCCTCTGACTGCATGCACCACCTGTACAATTTGGATGATTATACAACTGATAGTACACTACCCTTGAACTCCAATCTCAATTGGGTAACTCGTAGATCAAACATGCATGAGTTATTTATGGCTGAATTATTAGTTAACTAGTTGAACACAAAAGTTGCACCCCACTGCTAGACCTCCTACTAGTTCCTTCAACAATTGGAACTAGTTTAACTAACTTTAACTCAGTTAAACTGAATTAATTAATTACAACTCAAAATAAACTCAACCAGGGCTCCTAAAAAGTAGGATCCATTCTACATGACTCAAGTTAGACCTTCAAATCGAATTAACTAAGTCAACTTAGTTAACCCTTACAAGTTGTCGTGTGATGTGGAATTACAAATTTTCTCCTAATTTAAATCAAGGGAAAATTAAATCAGGATTTCCTTGTTGCATTTTCAACAAGCAGTTGCAAATCTAAAATGTACAAACTTCATTTAAAACATCTATGACCATAACCCTTATTAGTTACAACATATTGAGCATTATCAAGAAACATCCATTTATACTGCTTGCAAAGAATTATACTTCAACCAACATTCCATGACACTCCATCACATTAACTAAATTTTGAAGAGATCTCAAGTGTATGTTTATTTCTTTCCATGAAGGGTTTAGGTGTTACCCACTAAAATATAGAATAATACTAGATTAACAAATTTTGTTTTGTCCATAGTTCTAGACAAGTAGATAAAAAATGTTCAACAAATACTAGTAATAGATGGATTTGACCTTATCCATAGGGCTCTTAGATAAGTCTTACAAGGGATAATCATTGATAGCATTGTATATCCACAAGCCCCTCGGAAGGTCATATATCTTATAACAACATATAGAATCATGCCAATATTTGGACTTCATATGTATTAGTTGGTACAAAGCTATTTAAAGGGCCTCTATCTTCCCATTGAACCCCTCCAACTATACTAGAACCCTATCTCCTAAGGTCAGTGTTAATCTTTATGAGAGTGCATCTTCTAGTTAAGTCACCCCTACTCCACAAAGAAATGAAGATAAAAAAAAAATGTAAGATAAAAAATGCATGCTATTTGTTAGCTAACTTCTCAACAATAGTATCCAAATTGACCCACATATCATCCTAGGATTGTATAACTTACTTGGTAACCTCCTTTAATATGATTCTCCCCAAATTATTCTTTTGAATCTAAAATACCATATTCCTAATCATTTAAACCATATAAAACAACTTATTTCTCAAGTATGTTGGAAACATTTAAGTTTATCTCTCAATTCCTTAAAAACATATTGTACCCACAGGTAAGTAGCAATGATCAAGGATCCTTTTGGCTTCAAAATTTGTAGCAAACTCCTTCAGAGATGATATGATCCCTACTATATACATTTCTTTGTGGTATATTGATCTTATAAGCGGTGTAGATCCATTTTGATGCCTATTAAGTCTTGACACCTCAAAGTTACAATGAAAGTTTGCAACTATAACTTGAGTGACTTCCTTAGAGGGACCTCATAACATAAAATGTTACAAGGTTTAAGGAGATAGAACTCTTCAAATAAGTCACTCTATGTTGTAATATCTTTAGGGAAGATAGAAGGAATATATTGCATTTGTTTTTTTCCCAAGGTAGCCTTTTTATAGTCCTTAGTGGAGAAGGAATACTCTTCCCTAACTTCTCTTGCAATTCCATGCTTACATAATATGTTACAAGGTTTAAGGAGATAAATCTCTTCAAATAAGTCACTCTAGGTTGCAATATATTTAGGGAAGATAGAAGGACTAGAGTGAATTTGTTTTTTTCTCGAGGTAGGTTGTGTTGAGTCCTTAGTGGAGGAGGAATCCTCATTCATAGGAATCCTCATTCATAATCGCTCTTTCAAGTCTACCATTACTGAGGACTTAAATATCTACTTTATTTGGATTTTTACCATCCATGGTTCGTTAATCAATTAGGCGATTAGGAATATCATGAGGACTTTGCTTATAGCACAAAATTTTGGCCCTCTTGATTTTGTACCTCTTATAGAAAAAACTCACACTTCTCAAGATAAATTCCAAAAGGTCAAGTGTGATATCCTCTACACCTCAAAGGGGGTCATTGTCACCTCATCAACCCTCTTCTCACTTCTAGCTAGGTTTCCTCTAGCTCAAGGTGGGTTCTCCTTAGTATAAATTAGCAATTTAATGGCCCAGTGAAACCAAATGAAGATCCTCCATAGGCTTCTGCTTCAAATACAAAAAATCAAATAATTGCACCATTTAGGGTTTAAGGTGGACATGATTTCTAGGATTCCTTTGGTTTTCAAGGTTTGAGTTCAAAGGGAAAAGTTTCCAAACACACACAACCAAGGAATCACTAGAAGAGTAACACCCTATTAAAACAATCTGAATAATTAACAAGAAAAAAGGGAGATGGGGGATAGAAAATCAGTGCCTTAGCTTGCCAATATATTTTTGGGGGTATGTGGAGTCAAGGAGAAACACACAGAGAGAAAGGAGTTAGATGTGGTTGCAAGGAAACAAGGGAGACTAAATTGTGTCCCTTCTACCTCAAAACCTATCGTCCTTCAATCTTCAATGATGGGATAAGGGAGTGAGCTTAGCTTAGGTCATATCAAAAAAACTTGATGAGAGGTTCAAGGAGGTTTCCAACAAATTTACCCTCAAGGACTAGGGAAGACTAATTCATGTACCTTAGAGGCTTAGGCTAGGCACCTTACAATTCTGAAGGATAAATAAGGGAGGGAGCTTAACCTAGGTCACCTCAATAAAACTTAATGAAGAACCTTGTTCAAGGAGAATAAAGAGATAAAATTACTAGAAAAACCATGGTTAATACTTAATAACCCTTATCCATAAACAATAAACAATATTGGAAGAAGATAACTCACATTGAATAGCAAATATCATCAAAGTTCACCAATAATCATCCATGAAAAGAATTTTATCCACGTCAACAATCTTCTCATCAAGATCTACCAATATTCATCAAGAAAAGAAAACCATCCACATCAACAAAATCCTCCAAGAGGTTTCTCTACTTATTCCTCCATAACCAAAATTAAGAATCAAGAGAAAAATTTAGAAATTTCAGACTTGCTAAGGGATTTGTCTCCCAATCCAACCATGAGAAAATGAGAGGAAGTGCACATTTATTTATAATTAAAGTGCTCAAATTCCCTTTCATTAAAATATTTATGTAGAAATTAACGTGTAGATTCAATACTGCTAAGGAAATGTGCTAAATCACAAGACTTGAAGCTACTCTATAGATTTTCGGAAGTTAATTCACCATCTGGAACAAGAATCATAAACATGCAAAAGGAAACATCACACGTTCACATAGATTTATCTAGGGGAACAAAACTTCTCAAAACCCCTTACTATCTATATTGCATTAATCAGAGAATAGAGAAGAAATACAATGCTTGCTCAAGCCTGAGCACACCCTGCAAGTGAATAGTCTATCCCTCTACTGACTGAATGAACCTGGCCAAAAATTAGCCAATTTCAAGCCTTCCCAAGCTCCTATTTTCTTGTTTTGTTCCCTTGGTAAATTTCCCCTATTTTTTAGGAATTTCACACCAAGGAATTGCGCAATAGCCTTAGGTCAATCTTTGACTGCATGCACCACCTATACACATAGTACACTGCCTTGGAATCTCCATCTCAACTAGATAACTCGAATCTCTACATGCAACAATTATTTTGGATTGATTGATCAGTGAACTAGTTGATCACTAAGTGTGGTTGAAGTTCTACTTCCACAACTTGACATCCACTGGTTCTTTTGACAGTTAGAACTAGTTAAACTAACAATAACTATAATTAACTAAAATAGATTATTACAAATTAGCAATCAATCATGTAGAACTGAACTCAAGATTCTACAACTCGAATTTACTGAGTTAACTGAGTGACAAGTGCCATGTCACCTTAGTTAACTACCTCCAAGTATTCTGCTAAAATAGAAATTTGATTTTTAATCCAGTTTGACCATGGAAAAGTCAAAACTATATTTTCTTGTTGCATTTTCAACACTCCCTCTTAGCAAGAATGCGATTATCAACCACCCCTATCCTAAACCTGTGGAAATCGAATTTTCCTCTTGACAAATCCTTTGTCAAAATATCTGCATCTTGTTCCTCTATCAGAATGTAATGCAACAACATAATCTGCCTCTGCACACAATCTCATAGATGGTGATACCAAATATCAATATGCTTGGATTGATCATGAAAAATATGATTCTCATAGAGTTTTATGCAACTCTAATTATCATAGTAAATAATATTAAGATCCATCATCTGACCAAACAAGCCAACAAGTATCTTCCTCATCCAAATCGCCTCACATGTTGCTAGACTTGCAGCCATGTATTCTCCTTTTACTGAGCTAAGTGCCATTGATCTATGATTCCTTCTATACCAAGAAACTATTGTGGACACAACACTGAAGATTCCACTTGATGTACTCTTCTAGCATGATAGACTTCCCACCCAATCTGCATCGGTGAAGCCACACAACTTCACTCCCTCGTTTTGTCTGTACCAAAGTCCAAACTATGTAGTGCCTCTGAGGTACCGTAGAACATGTTTAGCTGCCCTCCAAAACAGTTTGGTTGGCCTAACCATGGCTTGAATAAGTTGGTTGACCACATAACACATGTATGGTCATGTGTTCACAAGATACATGAGTGAACCCACCAACTTCCCATAAACAGTCGCATCCACTTCCTCACCTGAAGTGGCATCCTCTTTGGTCACTAGAGAATTCTCCATGGGTTTGCACTTGTCCATGTGGAGCCTATGAATTATCTCATTTGCATACTTTCCCTAAGAGACAAACAATCCCCCATCACCTTTCCATACTTCCAATCCAAGGAAGTAGTGCATGAGACCCATGTCCTTCATCTTCAACCCTCTTGCAAGGTCCTCCTTGTAAGATCTGATCAACTGCTCATCACCAATAAGGATCAAGTCATCAACATATAAAATAATAATCAATAATTTACCTTCTACCAAAATACGATAGAGGTTTGCATCCGCTTCACTTATGATGAATCCCAAATCGATGAGATAGCTATCAATCCTGTTATACCAAACACGGGGTGCTTACTTGAGACCATACAACGCTCACTTGAGTCTGCACACATGGGAATCTTGGTCATAAGTCTTGAAGCCTTCTGATTGCTCGATATACACCTCCTCCTCAATAACTCCATTAAGGAATGTTGTTTTCACATCCATCTTATGGATCTTCCACCCCATATGTGCAGCTAAAGAAAGGATTGATCTAGTGGATCATTACCTTGCTACAGGAGAAAAGGTCTCCCCATATTCAATCCCCTCCACCTGAGAGTACCCCTTGGCCAAAAATCTGGCCTTGTACTTTTCTATGCTTTTGTCTATTGCCCGCTTCACCTTGAAGATCCATCTCGAACCCACAAGTGATTTTTCTGTTGGTCTTGGGACCACCTCCCAAATATTGTTATTCACAATGGATTCGTACACCTCCACCATTACATCAACCCATAATGGTTTCTCTACTGCTTCCTCGAAATAGGATGGCTCAGTCATAAGATCCATGTAGCAAGTGTACTGATCTGGTGACCTTCTCTGCCTATGTTGATTTGAAGGAACACCCACATTCTCCCTCGCATCCTACACAAGTCTCTTAGCTTCTCTAGTTCTCTTCCTGCCTTCTCTGGATGATTCTTCTTGAGTGGATGTCTCCACTCTCTATTCCTCAACTTGTGGCTACTTCAGAACATCCTAAGGCTCCTCCTTTGGAGTTAAAATCTCCTCCTCTGGATGGGTCTGAAGCTCCCTCTCAAGAGATCACTACATGGCTTTGTCTTCATCAAATTTGACATCTTGTCGTACAATTGTCATTCTAAAGGATGGAAAATACACACGATAGTTGTGGGGAGTCTTTGTGAATCTGAAAAATACCCCCAACTTTGTTGTCAACTCCAAGTTCTTCCTTGACTCTTTGGAGACATGGAAATAGACAGAGGCTCCAAATATCCTGAAGTGTGACACATCTAGCTTCCTCCCCGAGAAAGCATCCTTCGGTGTGATCATGTCAAGGATCCGATGAGGACTCTTGTTCTGCAAATAGACCGTTGTGTTGGACGCTTCATCCCACAAGTGCAGAGATAGGATTTGGTCATGCAACATCACCCGTGCTTCTCCCATAATTCTTATGGTCTTCTTGTCAACAACCCCATTCTTTTGATGTTGTGGGGTGTTGTCAACTCTCATCAAATGCCTTCTTTTGCACAAAATTTTTTAAACTCATTCGACACGTACTCACCTCCATTATTGCTCCTAAGAGCCTTCACCTTCTTGCCCATTTCTTTCTCCACTAGTGCCTTGAACTCTAATAACTTGGAGAAAGTATCATCCTTCTTCCATATGAAGAAGATCCAACACTTCTGTGAATAGTCATCAATAAGCATAACCAAATAATTGTGCCTAGAAGTGGAGGCTATTGAGAAAGGTCCACAAACATCTGAGTAGATCCTTTCAAGTATTGCATGTGCTCTATTGTCCTAATCATCGAAAGTGGCTTTTGTGTACTTCCCCAAGGTACACTCTTTGCATGTGTCCTGCTGCTCTAGTGCTCCTTAGGGGAGGCTTGTGGTAATCTTCTGCATTATCTTCAAAGTGCCATGATGCAAATGGGCAAGTATTCTATGTCAAAGTTTTCCAGCATTGTGGCTTTGCATCTTTGCTTTTGTGCTCAATGCAGCACAATCCTCCACATCTAACTTGTAGAGGTTCTTCACCCTAACCCCGATCTGCTTCACTTGTCCCATGGCTATGTGTCTCAAGAATTCCTTTCCTTTGCTAAAGATCACATTGTAGCCACGATATTTGAAAACTGCAAAGGAGACAAGATTCTTCTTTAGATCTGGTACAAACATCACATCCTTTAGCCTAAGAGGGGAGCTTGACTCCCTCTAAAAGGTGATGGTACCAACCCTTGTCACATTGTAGATTCCATCATCTCCCATCTCAATGTACATCTAGAAATCCTTCTCCTCCAAATCACTGAAAAAATATTTGTTACCAATCATATGGAATGAGGCACCGCTATCGAGATACCACATGCTTCCCATCATTGTGTTGGACATGCATGCAATGAGAGTAAAATCAAGCTTGAACTGTGCTTTCATGACAGTGAAAGCACTTGATTCTGGGAAAGTCTTTCTTCTTGCCCCCCTTGACCCGATTCTGATTTGGATTGGGATTTCTTCTCTTTCCATTTCTTTTCCTTTCCATCCAAGGTACAATTCTCCTCATCCTCAACCTTGGATGAAGTTGTCTCTGGTATTTCGCCTTATTTCTTCTTGCTCTAGGTCGTACCATAAGCACTCCTAGCTTGGTAGTTTCTCTATACCATTTACGAAATATCGATATTTATGTCAGCTCTTGGGAAGGCATAAAAGGGTTAGAGCTACCAAGTCTTCTTCAGAGACATCAACACTGACCTTGCAAAGTTCATCATGACACTGTGTAAACATTCTCAATTACTGCAGAATTGTGTCATTCTTTTCCATCTTGATACTTTTAAGCTTGTCCTTGAGTGCCAACTTCCTGTGGTCACTATTGTTCTCGAACAACTCTTTCAATTTTTTCCACATCGCGATTGAAGTCTCTTTTCCTCAGAGATTCAATACAATATGATCTCGTACTCCCTCCAATATGATTCTACTCTCTTTGACCATATATTTCTTCCATTGAGCAAGATTTTGGGCATCAGATGCTTAGGGTTTGCTACGCCTATCTTGATGTATTCTAGTAGCCCATTATCATCCAATACTGCCTCCATGTAGTCGGTCCATGCAACAAATTTTGAGGTGCCTTCCAAGACATACTCAAGCTTGAGTCCATTGAAATCCATCATCTCAGTCTTGAAGAAAACCCACAACACTGATATTAAAATTTGAACCTCCTGTGATGACAACTTCAAAATCTTTGTTCTACAATGATTCCATCTTTGATACCATATAGAAATTGTGTAGATTCAATACTTCTAAGGAAATTTGCTAAATCACAAGACTTGAAGCTACTCTATTGATCTACGTAAGTTAATTCACCATCTAGAACAAGAATCATAAACATGCAAAAGGAAACATCACACATACACAAATATTTATCTAGGGGAAAGAAACTGCTCAAGACCCCTTACTATCCATATTGCATTATTAAGAGAATAGAGAAGAAATACAATGCTTGCTCAAGCCTGAGCAAACCCTGCAAGTGTATAGTCTATCCCTTTGCCTGCCTAACTTAACCTGGCCAACACTTAGCCAATTTCAAGCCTTCCCAAGCTCCTATTTCCTTGTGTTGTTCCCTTGGGAAATTTCCCCTATTTTTCTGGAATTTCACACCAAGGAATTGTGCAATAGACTTAGGTCAATCTCTGACTGCATGCACCACCTGTACACATGGGAATATGCTATAACTAATATTACAATGCCTTGGAATCTCCATCTCAACTGGGTAACTCAAATTCTCTGCATGCAACAATTATTTTGGACTGATTGATCAGTTAACGGGTTGATCACTGAGTGTGGTTGAAGTTCCACTTCCACAACTTGACCTCCACTAGTTCTTTTGACAGTTAGAACTAGTTAAACTAGCAAATGAGCTTTCAAATGATACAAATCAACCACAATGCCCCACCATGGTGGTTCTCCTTCACTGATTATCGAGTCAAACACTAATCTTGGACCCTTAAAATTTTTCCAACTATGGACATACAGGTCCTCAAATTACAATAGAGAACCCTTCAAAGAGTTGCTCCTCAAAACAAGATTGTAATAAATGCCTGAAGTTATATTTCGAGGTGTAACATCCTGTCACGTGCAAATAGGCCTTTCAAGTGTACAACCTACTAATTTTTTACCATCCTCTCCAAAGTGGGAAAATAAGCCCCTTGAACAAAGGTCATCCCTTCCAATAGAGTTTGTAGATACTCCCCTCAAAGGGTTCTCAAGGCACACATATTCCAAATAAACCACATATAAATATGGATGTTGGCCTACAAATTGTTTGTGGAGGTCCCATAATAGTGGAGAGTCTCTTCAACAACCCTTAATAAGCACACACTTCCCATAAGTTTTTATTTTCATAATATATGCAAATAAAATGAAACCTTAGCAATGAGACAATCTCATTCTTGCATATTTAAATGAGTCAAATTTGGTATGATAAAGGCCAGACCATAAGTCTTATGCAGGTGTGTATATATAGTGTGTGTACATGTTGATTATGCAATGTTATGTATAGGGTGGTACATATAGTGTTGTGTGAATATTGCATATGCAGGTTACATGCCCTCGACATAAGTCTCTTAAAAAATGTGCCATATTAGGTTGGTTTTGCAATCTTTCTTAGTTTTTTTTTTTCAAACATCCACTCCATATCATATTCTTCATAGACTTAATTTTCCTTGTATATATAAATATACATACTACAAACTTATGTACCTCATTACTATAACAACAAGTGCTGGATTTGATCCATTATGGGCTAAACTCATACTTTGTTGCATCGGAGGCTATGACTGTCTTGAAGCTAAAATGTGAACCTTAGGGATCCCCTTGAAATTCTTTGCAACCATGGATGAGTTGAGGCATTAAAAATAATGTAGTTGAAAGGATAATAAGTTGTTATCATCCACATTACTAATATTTTGAGACAACCTCTATGACCCTTTCTCAAATGGTTGTTGTATTCCATTACTTCATGATCTATGCCAACTAGGTTGCCCTTAGCTAACCCATTAACTTGATTTAAAATATGTTGAAAGGGTGTAGTGTGTCTAGAGTCAACAACTTGCTTATAAATTATTTGTATGTGCAATGCATGTGTCCATCTATAAGATCAATCAAATCAAGAGCAGGAGAATCTTAAAGTGAAGAGTATGGACAAAATCATTGCAAATGCAATTTTACAGATTTCACGAGTTTGTCTCCTTGTTTTCATACTCGCCAAGACTAACAATGACTTGGCCTAGTGACATCAAGGTATTACCCAGCGAAGGTGGCTAACATATGACTCCAACTTGGGGATGTGTTCTCCTCAAGTGAGTGTAGGAGAACTTCATAATCTTAGCTATTATAATTGTCTTCCAAGTTTTAGATTTTTTAATATATTTTTTTAGTTGATGTTAACTTTATATATTTTAAACTTGTATCTTCCTATAGGCTAAATTTTTAGTGTATTTTAACATTATATCTCTCCTCTTTATCTTTCTCAATTCCCTATCCTTTGGTTTAGCCATGAGAAGGTCTATATCTTCAATTTAACCATAAGCAATTGAAAATAACTACAGTATGACCTTTCCCTTGATAGAGAAGCTAGAAATTAGGAAATACACATTCCCTCGACAAAGGAGCAGGAAATTAGGAAATGTGAACATTGAATTAGGTGTAGGTGCAGTATCATCTTCAACTTATTTTTCCACAAAATCTAGCTGACGTTAGTGACAGGGCTTCCCACTGCCAACTATTTGCACTAGCCATAGTGTGAATATAAAATTCTTGGCTGAATTTCCTTTTAGAGTGTCCAAGGCACCAAGGTCACATCTTTCTTGCGAAAATGTTTTCGGAAAATACCTCTCGGGGACCAAGTGTGGAAGGGTGGAGAATAGTGATTTCTCTGCACTCCAGCACAATCAACTTCTTCTGATCTCTAGATATTTTCTCAAAACATGTGACGGGGTGTGAAGCTTTGTTTGAGTGTGGAGACTTTGATTGTGCGAAGAAAACACATTTCTCTGCACTCCCACACAAAGCAATACAGAATGTCAAATCTCATTTGTAGAGTCAAGAATAAGTTTTGATCTAAAAGTATGGATTCAATATGACACTTATTACACAACTTTTCAAGCATAAGTTTTCTATTTTTTTTAATATAAAATTTAGCTGATGTTAACCTTATATCTTTTTAAACTTGTGTCTTCCTATAGGTTAAATTTTTAGCAGTTTAACATTATGTCTCTCTTCTTTATCTTTCTCAATTCCAAGTTATTTGATTTAGCCATGAGCAAGTCCCTTTCTTCAATTTAACCAAAAGAAATTGAAGAGAACTCCAGAATGACATTTCCTTTGACAAAGGAGTAGGAAATTGGGAAATACACATTCCCTCGACATGAGAGTAGGAAATTGGGAAATACAAATACTAAATTAGGAAGAGGTGTGAATATCATCTTCAATTTATTTTTCCACAAAATTTGGCCAATGTCCTATGCAATGACAGGGCTTCCCATTGCCAAATACTTTCACTGGACATGGTGTGAATATAAAAAATTTGGATGAATTTCCGCTTAGAGTGTCCAAGGTGCCAAGGTCACACCTCTCTTGTGGAAGTTTTGTCGGCAAAGACTTCTAGGAGAATGCGTGCAAAAGTGCAGAGAATAGTGATTTTTCCACACTCTTGCATAATCAACTTCTTTCGCTCTAAATACTATGCACTCTAGATTTTTTCTCGAAATGCGTGTGAGTGCGTGGAGTTTTTCTTGAGTGTAGAAAGTGAGTGTGGAGAAGTTGATTATTTGGAGAAAACACATTTATCTACACTTAAACACATTTCATAAACATATTGCCTTTATGGAAGTAAAGGTTGGTGTCATACTACCTAGTGCATAATGCGGGAGCCACTTACATTGCAATTCACACTTATAAGCAGAGAAGCATGGAGTTAAATACTTGTATATTCCTTGTAACGGGATTTGTTTTAAATATGAATACAAGATTGTAAAAACAACTTATGCTTGTTGAAGCTAGAGATTGGTAGAAGTGATGATTGGCATAACATAATAACATATAGTCTAATTGTAATGAAAATAATAGACATTTCGTTAGACGTGAAATCTTGGGCGATAGGAAACTAAAATTGTAAATTGGCTTTTGATTGTGATGATAGTTTATGGAATTGCTTCAAGTGATCAAACTAGGATTTTCACTAGTAAATTTCAAGGTGTCATTTTATGCCTAATCCCATTATGATTACATCTAATCCTTGCATCTTAGCAACTTGTTGACACCTTATTTCAAAGTGAATACATTCATGTGGGATGTTTTGATCTAAAAGTGTACACTTATTACACAAATTTTCAATCATAATTTTTATATTTTTTTAATATAAATTTTTAGCCAATGTTAACCTTATATCTTTTAAACTTGTATATTCCTATAGGTTAAATTTTTAGCGCAATTTAACATTATATCGCTCATATATATCTTTCCCAATTCCATGTCCTTTGATTTAGCCATCAGCATCCATGTCTTTGATTTAACCATAAGCACTTGATGAAAACTCCAGAATGACCTTTCCCTTGACAGAGCAGGAAATTAGGAAATACACATTCCCTTGACAGAGGAGATGTAAATTGGGAAATACACATTCCCTCGATGGAGGAGTAAGAAATTGGGCCACAAACATTGAATTAGGCAGAGTTGTGACTATCATCTTCAACTTGTTTTTCCACCAAATTTGGTTGACATCCTACGCAATGATAGAGCTTCCCACAACCAAATATTCACACTAGCCATGGTGCTAATATAAAAATTTTGGTTGAATTTCCACTTAGAGTGTCCAAGGCACCAAAGTCACATCTATATTGTGAAAGTGTTGTTGATGAAGATCTCTAGGAGACCGAGTGTGGAAGTGCCGAGAATAGTGATTTCTCCACACCACTGCATAATCAACTTCTTCCACACTAAAGACTTTGCACTCTATATTTTTTCTTGGAACACGCGTGGGAGTGCGAAGAAGTTGATTATGCGGAGAAAATATATTTCTTAGAAATATCACACAATCAACTTCTCTGCACTCAAACAAAGCTTTGCACTCCTGCTTTATTGTTGTGGAGACAATTCAACTTCCTAGTGGAAGGCTGTGAAGGAGTGTTTTACGTGGGCACTCCTATGAACTTTCTTGATATCTCTAATGAGGTAATTATTAATTTAATATGCCATGTAATTCCATTTAAACAACATTTTAATGCTTCACTAAGAATTTGGACTTAAGATCTTATAATAGCTTTTTCAAAATGGTTTATGGGAAAAGAATCATTAATAACTTTCTTATTACTACTTCCATCATAGAAGTTGATCATACAATATATCAAAGAGGTTGCTCTCATCTTCCAAGAAATTTTGCCCAAGTACTTGAAATCTTTTTCTTCTTCCAGCACTGGCGATGTTGCTTCATCTTCAACAGGCCCTGTTTTGTGTCTTATTAATTTGATCAATTCTTCAGTACTACCCTTTCCCTTTTCAATGCCTTCTTTCATATGATTCTATGTTTGGTTAAAGGCCCACTCATTGGCTATCCATAGGTTTTATTCCACTTTTCATTGCATTCTATGATGTCCACATCTTCTTTGTACTTGGAGAACTTGTGGTCTTCTCATGTTCCTAGTGTGTGCAATCTAGACGACAAATCATTCTCTTCGGGGATCATTATGAAAGGCCTGATCATTCGCAGAACAAACTCAGAGAGTGACCAACAAGATTTACTGAGGTATACCATGAGTTTCTGCAACCAAATCCGCATCGGAAACAAGAAGGAATGGAACCAAATTCTTGTAACTAAAGTGACTAGAAGCTTGTGTACTAGCATTCTTCCACAAATTCTTTTCTTCATATACATTTGGGTTTTCGACTGTGTATCCAGATCCTCTTTCACTTCAGCAATAGTCCTTGTCCAAAAATCCTCCATGTAAAACAAAACCTGCACATTTTTGGAAAATACATAACTGATGTGAACCATCTGAACAAGACTACCATCCACCCTACCATCACGAAGGAAAACTCAACAGCAACAATGAATTTCCTAATGATATCATAATCTGATTGAATTTTAATGTATCTCACTTTAGTGAGTATGATCACAACTAAAACTGAGACCAGTAGACCTGCCAATGCACTGAAAACTGATCTCGCCATAATATAGTCAGGTTCAGAGGCACGAGTCACAATCCAACATTTGAAGATGTGATCCTCAATACTCTTGCACTGTTGCTTTAATGGGCAATTAGATTCACAACACGAGAGTGCTGAAGGAACCTTCTGAGACATGACCCTGCGGATGCTTTGACCAGCAAAGACCGCGCAGCTCAAGAGCAGAAGCAACAATGTACTATCAATGAATAGGATAGTGGAGAAAACTATGAACCATAATGATTGGTCATGGTAGTATGCTTTCTTTGCTTTCCAAACGAAGTAAATCTCAACACCCATATGGAACAATACAACCAATACCAATGCTCCAGTATCGCTCCACACAGTGGTCAAGTTAGAATGAACCATTTGGGGAATCAAATAGCTATGAAAAATTGCAGAATGCCAGATGTCGAAATTGAAGAATGAGAATTGCTAGAAAAATCCTTTATATTTGCAAGCAGTCATGTAGAGCTTAGGCAGAAAGCAACCTGGTGTCTATTTCACTCTTCATAAAGACTTCGAGTCCCAACGTTGCAACAGGCATTGGCTAAAATTAGTAGAGCCCTGTGTGCAGAGGTCCACACAATGATTTCCAGTAATTGTTTACATTCATATCCTCATAGAACACATAATTGGAGTGTTCTAAAAATCTACCACATTTAACATGCTTTTTTTATAAATTGTTAGAGTTTTAGTCAATTGGACATATCAATATGTTACTATTTAAACTATCATTGAAGCTTGTGCAAAAATCTTTTATTGTACGGAGAATTTGTGCAGAAAGATTTCATTGTGTGGAGAGATTTCATTGTGTGGAGTTTTCTTCTCACTCTGCACTACCTTTAATAAATTAATTAGTGGTAGAGGCAGGGACTATGCTACATTGCAACTATTACCCTTGTTAATATTGCTCACAATATTTTCTTATACAACGTATGATAATGCATTTTAAAGACATATTTACAAACTGGGAAGAAGTACTTCCAAAATGTCTAGTGCAAATTTGCAAAATGATTTTTGAATGTATTATTGCCATAATAAACTTTATATATGCTATTAAAATAGAAACAAATCAAGCATAGATCAATAGCATTTAGCCCGAAGTCAATCATAATAGGAGAACATGATAAGATATCCATCTAAATTACAAATGTTTTGATAAATAACACCAAATTACTTATCCAAAATAGACTCACAAAAAATTGTTATTTCATTATAGTCCATAGTCTTCAAAATTTAGATATCAAATATTAATTTGAGTTTTAGTCATAAATTTGAGATTTTTTTTTGGTCTTGCATTGTCTTTTAAAATTATAAATGGTGTTTACAATTTTTATTGCACCTAAATAGGGCCACTGAGGGTCAAAGCGCTGAAAAATGTGCCTGAAGATCCCAACCTGCACATCCCACATGGTGCCAGAGCATCAAGATGCAACGTGTGCTAGAAATGTGCCTGAAGATCCCAACCTGCACATCCCACATGGTGCCAGAGCATCAAGATGCAACGTGTGCTAGAGTTCTGTAACACCTTTGATATATTAATAATTTCCTTTAGTTTACATAGAACATATTTGATATATTAATAATTTCCTTTAGTTTACATATTGTGCATATTCTGTAACAGTTTTCAAACATCAATGTGAAGCTCATGGACAATTGTATCATCCAAAATTCAATTTTCTATCTCTTCTCCATTACTCTATGACCATTTATTTTCATACAAATTGTACAATTTCACTGATACGTCTTGTTCACCATAACACATAAATATAAATACAATTATCTCAAAACATATAATCTTTACTAATTCCTATCTATATATAATTTTTTATATTATAAAATTAATTATACATAAATTTAAAAAAATAACTTAAATTAATTATTTCAATTATTATTTATTTAATTATGAAAAATAAATGATATTTTTTTCAATTTAAGAATTTTACTAAATCTCTTTACATTTTTAAAAATTAAAAAATAAAAATAAAAAACTTAAATTAATTTTATCAATTATTATTTATTTGATTATAAAAACTAAACTGCATTTTTCTTCAATTTAAGAATCCTACTACGTCTCTTTGCACTTTCAAGTCGAATTGCCAGTAATAAATCTTCATGCAATTTGTTATCCTCGTTAATAAATCTTTATGTAATGTATTGTAGCCTTATGCAAGCTTAAGTCAACCTTTTAGTTAATATACATGTATTTTATAAGTTTAGACAATTTATTATTCTATTTTTTTTTTTTTCATTGTTTTGGCCTAAAAAAGCTTGGGAAGTAATGTATTGTAGCTTTATCCAAGCTGGAGTTAACTTTTTAGTTAATATATACGTGTTCCACAGGTTTGGACAATTTTTTATTCTATTTCTTTTCTTTGTTTATAGTTTGAAGCCGGTGGAAAAGGCCTAAAGAAGCTTGGGAAGAACTGGTGTGTACATTTTGTATTTCTTGGGTTGTGGAATCTGAAACACATTTCATTTTGGAATGTGATGCATTCAGAAACATGAGAGAAAATTATGAGAACATGCTAGCATCATTTTCTTGGCATTGTCATTTTAGACGAAGATTATTGAAAGGTTGGACCAGCTCTCATCCATTTAAATCGGAAAAAGATTAAATTGCAAAAGCCAAAAACAAAATACTAATAGTCTCATAGACTATTTTTAATTTCGTAGAACTTAAAATATTATCTCTATCTCATTTCATTTATAAACTTATTTTTATATTTATAAAGAAAAAAAACCAAAATCAAAATCAAGAATCAGGATGGCTCTAATTCGTTTATTATGCCATTCCTTACATCGTATTCATAACAATGAATGATGCCATCCTTAATGATGACTATGCAAAATGGGAATGTGATGAACGTACAGAGAATCCGACAATTTGGCGGTGTGTGAGGTAATGCTTTACATTATCAATAACAATAGAAAGTGGAAGGATGGGATCTGGCAGGATAGCGAAGGATTTGGAGGGTGATTTAAACGGTCAGAACTTAAATTGGCCGTTAAAAAAGCTCCCAGATATCTTTATATAATTCTGTTTCTGGCTTACTTTATCATTCTTCTATCTCCTTCTCGTCTCCATCCATATAGTAGTCTGCGTCGGTTTTGAGGTTAATGTGGTTTCTGTCTCTGTGTTTTCGGGGGGTGGGGGGCGGTGGTCTGGATAGGCCTATCCGGGTGTTATTGTGGTGTGTTGGTCAATCTTCTGTTGTCAGGTGTCTGCGCTTCTGTTTCTAGGGTTAATTTAGGGTTAATTGTGGATGAAGAAGAGATGAAGAGAACATAGTCCATTAATTAATGAATCATTAAATTTCTATGCAATTGTAGCTACGCCTAAGCAGATTTTAGTTTTTACAGGTAATTACTTCTTTATGTTTTGGAAATTCTTTCTGTTGACGTTCTAAATATCATAGACCTTGCTGCTGAAAACCCTGAATTAATGTCTGAGAAATTGTGAAAAGATTTTCAGATGAAAGGAGTCGATGGAGACCAGGGTCTCATGCAGGTGAATTTCAAAGAGAGATGGCAATATCTGCGGTAATCACGACCACCTTATTTTATTCAGTGAAGGGAATGAAGAGGTTTAATTTGGTTTGTATTATAAAATTAAAGTTAACCTGTGCTACACAAATTGACCTCACAGCGTGTCCAGGTCGATTAATGTATATTAATATTATGGAGTGGAATTTCTTGGAATTTTTTGCGCAAAAGCACATTCATCTTAAGATTTTCCTTTTGTCTGCACGTGTTCTAGATTTTTGCTATTAATAACCGTAATTCCGATATAATTTTCATGCTATTTAATTACTATTCCATAGTCTACATATTCTTTAATTACTATTTAGTCTACATATCCATTTTGAATTTTAGATGTGCAATCTTTTTCTTATTTTTACTCCTTTTCAATTTTCTTTGATATTTTTAATTTTTGTCTGTTTCAATTTTCTTTAATTTTATATTTGATTGCGTGGATTTTCAGCGTTTGCTGTTTTTAGTATCAATCGTTCGTATTTTTATGGTTGATTATAGTTCAGGTTTTTTTTCCAAGAAGGGAAAACGCTTTATATATATCAGTAATAAAGGTACATTATAAACATGATTTTGTCGGATGCTATTATAGATTAAATTACAAAAATACAGTTGTCACTTTTCAGCCGATCCAAGATCCTGAGTCTAAATAGAGTCAACACCATCAAGATAATAGTGATGTCATAGAGTGCATTTACAGAGCAGATCCAAGATCCTGAGCCTAAATAGAGTCAACACCATCAGGGTAATAGTGATGTCATAGAGTGCATTTACAGATCAGTTGCATGTAAGAAAAAAACAAAATCTGTTGCAAAAAGCTGAAGAGAATATCATACGCCTCTGTTGCCAAAAGCTGAAGAGAATATCATACGCCTCAATTGAAGCTGAGCTGTAGGAACATATTCCTGATTGGAGTAATAAGTCCTCCCAGTAAAAAGAATACTGTGTAATCAAAAAGACCTGTTCCATATAAGTCATAGTCAGAGGTGAAAAGGTTGTACTAAAATTATGTACATTCAGATCAGAACAGGGCTTTTGCTTAGTAAAAGGCACCATCTAACAAGCAAATACATACCTACCCCGTACAGGACACTGTTTCTTTGATCTTGCATTTGTTTCCACATAAATTGATGAAAGTAATTTCCACTAGAAATTGTGCATGGCTGTTGATGAATGTAATTTCCACTACAAATTGTGCATGGCTGTGTTGAAATGCCATGTTGTGGAGATATTTAACGTCTACTGATCCGCCAGACTGAGACTGATTTACTTTTGGACCTTGGTTGCAGGGTGGAAAAATAATAATCACAAATGTTCGCTGGGATGAGATGTGTTGATAAGACAAACCCACAATGGTAAGGGCTTTTTTTTCACAAGTTAGTATGGTTAGGTTTTTTTCTACAGAGTATGGTTAGGTTTTTTTTCTGATTTGATTTTTATTTTGACTTTCACATGGATAGGAGAGAATTAATTTTTGTAATTGATATATAGATTGTTGGTAGCGGTGGTGGAATGCCAATTTCTGTTGCCGAGATGGGAGCGATATTGTATCCGAAGGGGAACATTATATGTAAGTGTGAGTGTTATTTGAATGTCATTTGTTAGTGTCTATATGAAGGTCATTTGTTTGATTTAACCATATAGTTTGTACTCAGTGAAAATGAGCTAGATTTTATATATATATATATATATATATATATATATATATATATTTATATTTAAATAATATAAGTGAAATTTTGATTAGAGTGAAATTTGTCAAGAAATAGAAATATTATTCAGAATGATTATCATTAGAGTATAATTTATTTGGCATCTGGATTTTTTATCTAACAATTTTGTTTTATTTGAATAATTTTTAAAAATAAATAAATATTAATTTCATTCTGTACATAGTAATTGAGTTGTTTTTAGTGTGATTTTTTGGAGTCTTTTCCCTTGAGTTTTTCTAATTTAATTTATCTAAAATCTGGCAAGAATTTATTGAAATCACAAGCTTGATGGGTAAACCCTGCACAATCTAAATGTCCTAGAGATTTTTTATGGTGCTAAATCCGTATGAGTTTTTCATGGTACTGAATCCATATATACAATAAAAAAACCAGTTTAAATAACACAAATAAAAAATTCACCTCAATTTTTTCCACATTCAATACAAAAATGTCAAAAACAACCTCACTAAAAACAACTGCTTAGAAAATTACAAAATAAGTGGGTTGAGGATGTAGGAATTTACAGGGTAAGTTCCTCAGACAGAACACCAAAGGACACCGCTCACAAACAGATCACAGATCAATACACCAGTATTTTGATGTGGTTAAAACCCTCAAAGAGGGAAACAGTCCACGGCCTGAGCCAACGCGGCCACTTCAGGCAATTTATTAATAAAAGAATGAAAATTTACATAAGCTTCTCTCATGGACGGTTCACCGACAAATGACCCTCCATGCTCTTTAAATAGAGATCATGGACCAATCGAGTGTTAAGCCACGGATCAAGTGTCGGTAATACCGAGGAGAGAATGAACCGTCGGATCACTACATATCGTGACCGTCGGATTGTAAGTTACAAAAGTACATAGTAAAGAAACACACTTTACCTAACCCTATACTAGACCAAGTTATACTTAACTATTTCCTATGTGTCGGAATATCCTAACATCCCCCCTTAAGAACAACTTGGGATAGGATTGAAGGATTTACAAATATGACACAATAGGAGAAGGAAGGAGGCACTAGAGCCTATCCCCCCTTAGTGACAACTTCCTGAACTCCAACCATAAATCGAATTTTAGTAAACTTCGCCTCTGTGAGAGCCTTTGTAAAGATGTCTGCAACTTGATCATCTGTTGAACAATATTGCACTTCAAGAACATGGTCATGAATGAGCTTTCTGATGAAGTGCATGTGTAGTTCAATGTGTTTGCTGCACTGATGTTGGACTGGATCTTTGCATAGTTGAGTGGCACTTTGATTATCACACCAAAGTGTAGTCGGATGTTGCTGCTGAAAGCCAAACTCTGACAGGATCTGACGAAGCCACAAGGCTTCCTTACTAGCTTCTACGGCACCACGATACTCTGCTTCTGCTGAAGAAAGAGAAATGGCACCTTGTTTCTTGCAAGCCCATGTAATAGGTCCTGAACCAAGAGTGAACACATAACCTGCAGTAGACTTCCGATCATCAGGGTCACCAGCCCAATCGGAATCAGTGAAACCAACCAATAGAGGAGATGCTTCGGCACTGTAATGAATCCCAAACTGAACTGTACCTCGAACATAACGAAGTATTCTTTTAGCTACTTTCCAATGACTTTCATGTGGGTTTTGCATAAACCGAGCAACAAGGCCAACGGCAAAGGAAAGGTCAGGACAAGTATGGGTTAGATACAAAAATTTTCCTACAAGTTGACGGTATAAGGTAGCATCAACTTCAGGAGAAGTACAAGTGACTGAAAGTTTGACTCCAGACTAAAAGGGAGAAGGGGCTGGCTTACAGTCTTCCATGTGAAAATGGCATAGAATATCACAGGCATACTTGGACTGGGAAAGGGAAATGCCTTCCTTGGATTGCAAGACTTGAAGACCAAGAAAATAATGTAAGTGTCCTAAGTTTGTCATTTCAAACTTCCTTTTAAGGCTAGACTTCACATGGTTTATAAGGTTGGGATCACTACCAGTCAAGATAAGATCATCAACATAAAGAACAAGAATGATAAGAGACTTGCCCACTTTCTTGGTGTAGACAGTATTGTCAGAATGACACCTAGAAAAGCCATTTTCTAAAAGAAAGTTATCCATTTTGGCATACCAAGCTCGAGGAGCTTGCTTGAGACCATAAAAGGATTTCTTAAGCCGACATACAAGGCTGGAGTCTGTTTGTATAAAGCCAATAGGTTGTTCCCTATAGATTTCTTCATGCAAGTCCCCATGCAAGAAGGTAGATTTAACATCCATCTGATGGACTTCCCATTTGAAAGAAGCAGCAAGGGAAAGAACAAGGCGGATAGAGTTCATTTTGGCAACAGGGGAGAAGGTTTCAGTATAGTCAATGCCTTCAACTTGTGAAAAACCCTTAGCAACAAGACGAGCTTTATGTTTATCAACTTTCCCATCTGGTCCATACTTGGTTTTGTAAACCCATTTGCATCTAACAAGTTTTCGTCCCTTTGGTAGAGGAACAAGATCCCATGTATCATTTGCCAATAATGAATGATATTCTTCATTCATAGCTGCTTCCCAATCTGGATGGCCTGAAGCTTCTGCAAAGATGTCAGGATCATAATTTACTGAAGCTTGAGCCAGTAAAGAAGAGGCTCCATCAAACTGAGAACGTGTACGTCACTAATCTGTAGGATCACCGGCAAGATCACTTGATGCATCCCGAGTAGCACAGACCCATTTTGGAAGCTGAGGAGCTGAAGGAGGATCCTGAGAAGGTGGGGCAGGATTTTCATCCTCGCTTTCATCATCTGAAGAAGAAATATTTTCAAAAGTAGAAGAGATAGGGAGAGGTGGCACATCCGCCAAACTAGGCTCGTAGGCCGATATATTTTCAGCAAACTTTACATCTCTTCTAATGATAACATTTTTGTACTTAAGTGGAATAAGTCTATATCCTTTGACATCTTCAGAATATCCAACAAAAATACATTTTTCACTCTTAGGTTCTAAAGCTTTATGTTTCTCATCTGGAATATGGGCCCATGCTTCACTTCCAAAAACACGAAAGTGACTTACATCTGGTTTAATTGAGCTCCATGCTTCTTTTGGAGTGATATTCTTTAAAACCTTAGTAGGAGTGTGATTTATTATGTAATTTGCACAGTTAATTGCTTCTGCCCAATAATTAAGACTAAGTCCTTTAGATTGAAGCATACAATTAGCCATTTCCTTTAAGGTGCGATTCTTCCTTTCAGCTACACCATTTTGTTGTGGAGAATATGGAACAGTATGTTGCATTTGAATTCCATTCTCAGTGCAAAAGTTGATGAATTTTTTGTTAACATATTCTCCGCCATTATCAGATCTTAGCTTAAGAATTTGATGTCCAGATTGTTTTTCAACAAAAGCCTTAAAGGCCAAGAACATGTTAAATACTTCACTCTTGAGTTTTGAGAAGTATACCCAAGTGCGTCTAGAGAAATCATCAATGAAAGTTAAGAAATACTTGTAGCCAGAGAATGAAACAACTGGAAGTGGACCACATAAATCACTATGCACAAGTTGTAAAGGGGCTGAGGCGTGCCAAGAGGCACGTTTTTCAAAACTGTCCCGATGATGTTTTCCGAGTACACATCCGAAACAAACACCATCTCTGCAAGATACCATTGGAAGACCTGTCACCATATTTTCTTTACATAGATTCTGAAGAGAGCGATAGTTTAAGTGACCAAATCGCTCATGCCAAAGTTTGCTCACTTCATCATTATGAGCAACAAATACCGAGGGAAGATTTGATGACCCAAAGTTGTGAAACTTATACAACCTTGTAGAATCATCAGCAATGCCAGTAGCTAAAATCTATCTAGGATCTCTTAGGTCCTTAATTACAACATCGTGAGGTGAAAATTCAACGATTTTACCTTCACCTGAATGAGTTATCTGATATACAGATAGAAGGTTGCAGGATAAGGTTGGAACACATAATACATCATTAAATTGACCATTGTCTATATGAACAGTTCCAGTCCCTACAACACTAAGAGATCTATCATCACCAACATATATATTTTTGGTGTTACAATCATTTAAAGAAGAAAACATGGCTTTGCTTTTGGCCATGTGATAAGAAGCTCCAGAATCAATGAGCCACTCATGAGAATGAGAGGAAGAAGATACATTTAGTGCATAGCCAGACCGAGATGCTTGACAACCACATGCAGAAAGTGCCATTCCTGAAGATGAAGTTGAAGTTGAAGAGTGCTCCAAATGGATGTTATGCTTCTTCATTGCTGCTTCCAAGGCTTCCATCTTCTTAAAGCATTTGGATTCTAAGTGGCCATTTCGATTACAAAAGTTGCAATGTCTATCAGTCTTCTTCCCTTTGTTTTTATTTGTCTTATCATTTTGTTGAAATGATTTTTCATTTTGAGGCTGAAATTGCTTAGGACCCTTGTTTGGTTTAGGACCATTCCTTTTAGGATACAACTTCTTAGGATTCTTTGAATTTGGTTGCTGCTGGGCGGCTAACGCTTTCTTAGAAGAGTTTCCAAGATGAAGAAGACCAAGGTGTAAGAGTTTTTCTTGTTCTCTTATTAAAGAATCAAAAAAAGAATCAAAGGAAGGGGACTTGTAGTCTTGTCCTTGAGAAATGAAGGCTTCTCTTGTAGAATGGAAGGTGGAAACAAACACAGAGTAGGCTGGTCCCAACTTAGTAAGAATGGAATAGATAAGGTTACTATCTTCTTTCTTAACCTTAACACCTTCCAAGAGAAGTCTAAGGGTCTTGAACTTGGACAAAAAATCTTCAATGCAAGAAAAATTATTGGGGTCCAATGTAAGCAACTCATTTTGGAGTTGATGGGCTTTAAGTTCATTTTTAATTCCAAAAACTTTAGTGATTTGTTTCATTGCTTCCTCACGAGTATCAAGTTCTGCAATATGGAATCTAAGATCTGGAGAAATAGACATCCCTATCAACCCTCGTGCTTGATCTTGCCTATTTTCCCATTTAGCTGCCTTATCTTCATCTTTCGGTTTGGTTTCTTAGCCTGAGGCTATTCTATAAAGACCTTTACTTCTAAGTAAATCCACAATGTAGGACCACCATTGGAAGTAGTTGGTACTGTCACGAATAACTTGGCATGGATTTTCCATTTTAACAGAAACTGAAGCTATAGATGCTGAAACTAAGTGTTCCAATGGAAATATCTCGAAAAATTAGGCTGGTTCAAAAAAAACGGCTCTGAAAACGGCTTCCGAATGAAGAAGTTATGGCTTTTTGAAGAAAATTTGATGAAGATGCCAATGAAGTGCGGGAATGTGCAGAAATGAAAAATCCGCCCCCACAAAAAGGAGACTTGAACTCAAGACCTCTACTCTCATAAGTTAGCTTTGGACCAAGTGAGCTAAACTAAAAGTTTGAGAGAGAGAGAGATGGACCAAGTGAGCTAAACTAAAAGTTTGAGAGAGAAAGAGAGAGAGGAGGGGGGGGGCGAGGAGGGGGGGGTTTCTTTAGTCATTGAAGCTTTGGGCTGCGTGCTTACTTTGAGAAAGCGTCTTTTCCCCTACAAAACAAAAAACACAAAACCCAACACAGACATACAAAAAACGAACCTTACGGCTCGAAGTTAGCTTTAGCCGGAAACTAAATATTCTCCTCAATGTTTCTGATTTTCCAAGATCACACTAAGGCGCAACGGAAAAGAGCATACGCATGAGAAAAATCCTTCCTTTCTGTTTCTGATTTGCCCAGATCGCACAGAGTCGCAGGGCAAAGAGCATACGCAGAAATGAAAGGTATAGATCCGGTAATAAAAAAAACAAAAAGCTAAATAAACCAAAACCGAAATAAACAGAGAGAAAATAACTGTAAACTGCAAATAAACACTGTATACCTCCAGATCTTAAAAATGACGTAGCTAGGGCTACCAGAAACCTTTTCGCATGAAACGAAAGGGGTTCCTCACTGGAACAGATGCTCCCAACACAATGGAGCAGTCCTCTCGGCCCGAAAGTAGTCAGAAACAGTAGATCTAGGAAACAACAGTCGGATGCAGTTCTACCGGCTTCAGATTTGGATCACCAATGGACGCGGCCCTCAAATAGCTCCGATACCATGTAGGAATTTACAGGGTAAGTTCCTTAGACAGAACACCAAAGGACACCACTCACAAACAGATCACAGATCAATACACCAGTATTTTGACGTGGTTAAAACCCTCAAAGAGGGAAACAGTCCACGGCCTGAGCCAACGCGGCCACTTCAGGCAATTTATTAATAAAAGAATGAAAATTTACATAAGCTTCTCTCATGGATGGTTCACCTACAAATGACTCTCCATGCTCTTTAAATAGAGATCTTGGACCAATCGGGTGTTAAGCCACGGATCAAGTGTCGGTAATACCGAGGAGAGAATGAACCGTCGAATCACTACATATCATGACCGTCGGATTGTAAGTTACAAAAGTACATAGTAAAGAAACACACTTTACCTAACTCTATACTAGACCAAGTTATACTTAACTATTTCCTATGTGTCGGAATATCCTAACAGAGGAAAGTTTAGCGTGGCTGTGTGATGTGATAGGGAGAGTGAATAGTTATATTTATTCAATCATGACTTTTTCAGATAATAAGTAGTTGTGTAAAATTCATAATGATAGGTATTATTATTATTATTCATAATGGCAGGGACTGGATGACTTCCGCAAGAAAATGTTTGCGTTAGTCATTGGTGAGACTATGCGGCCAAGGACATTAGAAAAAGTGACTCGTGGCCCGTGTACATTCGTTTCCTGATAGTGATAGAGTTCTCGTTACGATAGGTTTGATAGTGATTTGACAAGAAGTGGTGTCAGTTTGATAGTGACTTGACCAGAAGAGGTGTAGACACAACTAGATCGATGTGTTTTAGGATGAAATGTTCCACGTAGTTTAATGAGGAGGAGGAGTTGGTCGGAAAGTTATGGAAATTCCAATCATATTTAGAGAAAATCTGGCAAGGATTTTTATAAATCCAAGTTATAGTTGTTAAATTTCAAAATTTTAAGTGTCTTAGACGTTTTTGATGGTGCTGAATCCATTTCCATCATCAAAAACACGATTCAAACACTGCCTCTACAAGATTTTTTGAAATTTTTTTTCCCAAATTCCAGCCACTTTTAACCATCCAGGCGCCTCGTTACATAACTAGTAATATGTGGTTTTTATTTGAGAAATCATTTAAAACTCTTATAATTATGACATCCATATTTTCCTAAATAAATAAATTAAAATTTTCTATCAACCTTAGATTTTATGTTATGGTTTATTAGTAATTACAGAGAATATTTATTCATTGAATTACTTTTTATACGATGTTAATATAATATGATTATGATTCATATAATATGATTATGGTTTAATTTGTTTAATATATATTATTATTTTAATTAATAAAATTAATATAAAATATTATTAAATTAAAAAATTATATATATATATATATTTATTGATTTATTGAATATAAAAAATTAATTATTACTCTTTTCCAGCATCCAAACTAAATTTATTTCACAAAATTTTTATTTAAAGTATTAAATGTATCTTATTCATTCACTAATTAATTTTTTATATTATGGCTAATATAATAGGATTATTATTTAATTGGTTTAATGTATATTAATTTTTTTAATTAATAAAATTAATATAAAATATTATTAAATTAAAAAAAATGTTTTATATATTAAATATATCTTATATTTATTTATTCTTTAAATAAATATTTTATTGAATTTGATTTTATATTAGTTGATTTTATATAAATTTACAAAATTACATCTTATAAATTATCTATTTAAAAGATAATAATATTATAGAAAATATTTATTAAATTATATAATATAAATAATAATAACATTAAAATAAATAAATTTTTATTATTTATTACTATGAAATAAAATAAAAAATAAATTGCTTTATTGTTATTTATTATTATGAAATAAAATAATAAATAAATCGTTTTATTGTGTTTCCATGATTTTCTATTAGATTTATTTTGTCAAAAGAATTTGGTATTTTACCAAACTAATAATAAGGAACACAAATAATAATAAGTCATTCCATTTTTTTATTTTTTTCACAAATATTCCATCTTCATTTGACATTAGCTTTTTCATCATTAATCATCTAAGAAACTTATGGTGATTCACAAATACTTTTCTACTCTTGAGGAAGAGGATTCAAATGCCAGGCCATGTCAAGGTTTATATGAACCTATTATTTTATATAGTGATATAGGTTAGGGAGGGTCTTTCATGTAAAGTTGACATATAATTCTATACTAATATTTAGGAATTTATTTTTAATAATACATTGATTTTACACAAACTCCCCAACAATTTTGAGAATTCCTCACAATTTCTTAATAATTCAAACAAAAAGCTCCTTGACTTCATATTAGAATTCAAAATTCCTTTGAGCTTCTTAATAGTTCTAGCAAAAAGCTGTGAAACTCCACATTGGATTGTTAAGCAAAATCTCTAGTCAAACCCAAACCCAGAAATTACCAAACCAAAAAAATTCACTTTTGAATACATAAATGGATTCAACGCCCTGAAAAACCTTGGAGTACTGGCAAACTTCACAGCTCAAACTTGTAATTTCAACCAATCCCTATTGGATTTCATGCAAAATTGACTAGAAAATATTCTTGGAAACAGACCAAAACATAAAAGAGATAGGCTATGATGTTTTGAAATGCAATGAAAACGTATGAAAAAAACTATTCTTGGAAACTGACCAAAACATAGAAGAGTTAGGCTATGATGTTTTGAAATGCAATGAAAACGTATGAAAAAATAGAAACCAGAGTACCTAGGTTGCTCAAAACTTCTCTATGTGCAACCAATACATTTGTCTTAATGAAATGTAATATCCAAATTTGTTGTGATTTATGTACAGTAACATTTCTGGTATAAAAATAGTATGGAAAAGTAGCCACCGAGGCTTTACAAGCGGAGCAATACAATACCATGTGCATTCATATTGGGGGATATATATTAAGGAAAAAATGGCATAATATATTGAGCATATAATATGGGGTAAAGGGTGTTTATATGTTGTATATAAAAAATGGAGCTCAAAGTTAATGAAAAAATATAAAGCCATATAAAAAATGTTAATGGAAAAATGGACACCTACAATATCTAGTAAAAGTAGTGGTTTTTTAAATTGGGAAGGTGCATTGGGTTCATATTGAAGGGGGTTAAATAAAGTTATTTTTAGAGGTATTTTCCAATAAGAAGTCAAATTAAGGGTATCTTTTAGTATGCATGAACACGTGTGCTATGTCAGAGGTTCATTGAGTGAGGTCCCCGTGAATGCAACCAACATGTGGTTAGTCTCTTCTAAAATAAAATAGTCTTTGCACCTTGAACCAAAGTTTTAGATCTTCAACAGACACAAGATGGTGAATTTGAGTGTTTTGTTGCTTGCTCGAATGAACTCGTTAAATATTCAATACTTTAGGCATGGGGCCCTTGATAACATCTTTAATTTTCATCCCAAATATCCTCTTTTATTTGGCAAAGCTTCTCATCTTGTTGCTACATGGCTCATCACCATTCTTTCAAGAAAAATGCATTCCATGAACTGTTCCATTAATTTTTAATAGGTCTTGATTCTCTCAAGAGAAAATTTCAAACATGAATTTACAAATACACAAAATTTTGGTTATATACTAAGAAAACTTTAAAATTTCTTCAATATCACCACTATAACCAAATAACAATGCATTAAAAGTTCTCAATTGTCTATGAAGAGATTAAGTACACAAGTAATGAATTGAAATTCACAACATGTAGCAATTGAACCTTACAGGACCATTGGCATGTAATAAAACCTTTGTTAGCTCTTCAATTATTCAAATTTCTGACACATGTTTCTCTTCATCATTATAGGTTACTAAGAGTGGAAGGCAAGAGCATCATCTCATTGCCATTATCATCCAAAATTTCTGGCAAGTAAAAGTCAATGATAATGCATGTTAAAAAGGCCAAAATGGACTAAAAAGTTGTTATTTTTACAATATTGTTCCAAAAAATGAATCCATTATGGATAGCAAATTTATGCATGACAAATTTGCTATTACAAATTCTCCTAAAGCTCCACTTGCAGTTGCAACACCAAAGAAAGTGATCTCTTTCAACATAGCATCTTAACAATAACATCCATTTCACTCAAATCATGGCATTGAGCAATTAACTCAAGTGATGAACCCTAATCAGTTGTATTGGCTTATGCATATAACATTCCACACCTTATTGGAGTGGAGTAAAACTAAATTCTTTAGATATTTTTAATTTTTTGTATAGCTTAGGGTTTGGGAATTTAGTGTTTTTGAAGCAATGCTTGTTGTAATGTGTGTAAAGTGATGAACAAAGGCTATGCTTGTTATAAGTCTATGTAAAATTATGAATTGATTTTAACACCGTATTTGCACTCTAACTTAAGTCTTATTTTTCTCAAGTGGATGACTAGTATTAACATTGTGTATAACTATTGACACATTGTAATGGAGAAATTCCAGGAAATGAATAGGCTTTTGGATGGTATGTATATTTTTTTCATGAAATTTCAAAAGAGCGATGCATTTGATGGCCATATGGTAGGTTGAGTAGCATGTTATTGCTAGCTATAAAAGCTTAAGTGCATGGTAACATTGGAAGGAGCTATATTTATTCTATTGTGATTTTTGGTTCTTAATCAAATCCTCTAAGCTACCTAATTTTATAAGAAAATAAATTTGAATTGAAGGTTTCATTACTGCATTAGAGATGTATCAGACCAAACCTTAATTTCAATCATATGAATTTATAGTCCAAATCATAATCCCAAAAAAAAATGTAAGCTAGATAAAAAGTATATGATCCTAAAAGTTTTGGTTTATAGATGACTAATGTGATATTCCCACTTAGCAATATTGCTAAGGGGAAATATCAATTTTGCCCAATTTTGAATAAATTTTCACTTGCACTTAGGAAATGTGGGTTTAGAGGTCCCACGTGAATTTTTGAGGAAAACAGAAGCCCAAACATTAGAGGAAAGAGGAGAAAAATTGAGTTGCTAGTGGTATGTGGGGACCACCCATAGAGAAATGTGACCCACATGGAAACACACACTCATTGGAGGGAGATTGGTGGGGGAAAGTCGAAGTTGGGCCCACATGGGCATTTGGGATGCTCTTTGACAAAAGAGGAGGAGGCACTCATTTTTGGTCATGGATGATTATCTGAATTTTCTCTTAGACTAGCACACTTGAGCTGAGGCCAAGTCTGCAAGTGTTGTTGAGCACAAGAGGTTTCCAGGCAGAAATCTCACCCCTTGCTTAAGTGGACTTCGAGTGCTAGCCCAAGGAGGGAGTCTCATTGATCAGAAAATGATACTTGATGACTTTTAATGATCAAAAATGAAATTCAAAGGATGATCTTTGAAATAGTCTCATTAAGTAGATCTTTTCAATCTAAATCTACTACAATTTGAATAGACTAAAATGGACTCTGGATGAAGGAGTTATTGCAGAAAGAAGTTGGCCCAATGTCCTTTAAAAAGGAGGCATTTCCTTGTAAAAATGGACTTAAGGCCCTCTAAGGAAATTGCATCGGAAAAAGCCAAAGGAGGACTTAAAGTAAGGGCGAAAGGACTCCCCAATTGTGATCTCTGATATATCGCATCGGAGGAAATCCTTCATCAAATTTCGGAACCCCAAGCAGAGCTGATTGCGATTAAAGCGATGAGTTGATCAGCGATTGCGATGGGTGACTTGCGATTGTGATGATCGGATCGGCAGATCGTCGACTATATGTATATCGGTCGGCACAGTCCATTAGAAAGTGGTATAGACCCCCGGGCCGTTGCGATTGCAATATGCGATGCGTCGATATCGGCAATCAGCGATTGGGATCGCAACCATATAAAGGGTCGTTGACATATGCCTATTGCGATTGCGATATGCAATCGAGGCATGGACCTGATGAGGTTTATGAATGCGATTGCATAAATTTTGAAATCCAGATTTTCATATTTTTAGTATTTGGTGTTTGGCCATAGGCAATGCGATTTGCGATGAGCGATGAAGAACACGGACCCGAGAGGGATATAGATGTGATTCTATATTATTTGAAGTCCGGATGAACGACTAATAATGTGTTTTTCGTGCGTTTCTCTGTGTATTTCCATGACGTGTTGGAATTCGGGATGATTGCAGGAGGAGGCCAAACGACCAGGTTTCTTGTACCCGCCGGTGCGTTTCAATGGGAAAACTGATTCTTTAATGAATCGATTGGTTTTCCATGCTTGTAGAGGCGAAAACTGATGCACGATAAATACACAGAGAGCACAATTGACAGAGGGTCGCTTGGAGGTCGAGCGAAACCAGAATCACGCGAATGCCGAGAGAAACACAGACAAACAGAGAGTGGTGAATTCTCAGAGGCAAAGGCAACATGATGCTCAGGAGAAGCCCTGAGAAGCTCATAGAGGCCCGTAATGCTCATTGAGGGCTTGCGTAGAGAAAAGATACTAGGGAATCCATTGGAAGGCCCGGTGAATGCTCGGAGAGTTGGAAAAAACAGAGCGCAGAAGGCCAGAGAGCGCAGAGGGCCATAGAGTCCCAGGATTCACAAAGGGCCACCAGAGGTTGGGAGGACAGCGAAAGAGCCACCAGAGGTTGGAGGCTTGACAGAGGCATAGCCACCAGAGGTTGGAGGTAGAGCCTCAGAGCCAAAGAGCTCAAAGTAGACTTCTAAGAGCCATGGAGCTGTAATGAAGTTCAGAACAGCAAAGAGATCAAATGATCAAGCTGTTGCTGGTGTCTGATGTGTGCTGAAGACAGAAGAAGGAATTCCAGAGATAGTAAAAGAATTCTGAGGGAGTTGGTGCAAGCCAGGAGCTCAAGATAGCCCGGAGCACTGATTGAAGGAATCTAGTCTAGAGAAGCCTAGATCTGTCTACAGAGTATGGACAGCCAACGGGATAAGATGGTATTCTAAACCCATAGGTGCAGTTGTAAACCAATGGAGTTAAGTGTGGAACTTGTAAAAGAAGCATTACCATAATCCCAAAGAGCCTAGTCGAGTTGATTAGAGCTCAAGGAGACGTAGCCCAAGATATCAGGGTGAACTCCATATTATATTGTTGTCTTATGTGTTTGTTTATTTGCTGCATTTTACTGTTATGTGTGTTTATATATCAGTTTAAGCAAATAAACTTAAGGCAATTAAGTAGTTAAAGGCAAACACAAGCATACACCTATTTCAAGTGCTTATTTCCGCAAATTATCAATCATAAGCATAGATCTTGGAAATTGTTTAAGCTTTGGAGTGGGAGAGGTTCTTGTAAGCTGACAAGAAGCCTTTAGTGCCCCATTTCAGATCACTCATCCTTTCCAGTTCGATCCAGGAGTAGTGAAGTGTGAGTGTGGAGAAGCTACAATAACAGCAACATAGGCACTGCACAGTCCTTGGAGGTGTCATGCGTGGGGGTTGAGAAGAGAAGAGAATTTTGGGCTAAAACTTGGGGAGGAGTTGGAGGAGGAGATTTGTTCGTGATTGCAGTATTTTTTGGGGCTTTTAGCACCAGGATTATCAGGTGGGTTGAATTACCCAATAAAAGTGCCATTGAGGGAAAATGGGCCGAAATTCTGAATTTAGCAATTGGCAAATTCCTTCGTGGGTTTTTGTGGGTATTTGGTGGAGAGCCTGAGGTTAATTTCCCGAAATTTTCTGAGCACCAAAGGAGGCCCTAGCAGCTATTCTTCACAGCGAGCAGCTCATTTTCTAGGCATTTCAGTGCAAAGCCAAAGGGAGATCAACCAGTATGCTTGGGGGGCTTCATAGTCATCAATTGGGCTTCGCAAGCTTGCCTTGCGCAAGCCTAGGTGCATAATTTCCAAGCACCTATTGTAGCCTCATGCTTTATCAATAAAATGGCTCAGAAACGCAGTTTTTGGCTCTATTTTGTGTTCTAATATTTGGGAAAAAAATTGTGTGTTTTTATCTATACATGCTTTGTTTATTACTGTAAAATTTCCTTAGGGATATTACAGTGGTATCAAAGCTCATAGTCTTTGCTCAACTTTTGGGGAGCAACATCAGCCTATAACACCAGAAGACCAACGAAACATAACTTGTAGGAGGCAGAGGTACAAAAGTAGAGAGATGCAGCTACCAATTACCCTAGATCCAGTGATTGTTAAACCAAAGGTCGAAAGGCCAAACATGGTGGATAACGAGGGAGACAGAAGGAGTAAAGAGGAGGAGTTTTCCCAACATCTTCTCAAGGTCATGCAATCCAAAGGTATTGAGGAGCTGAGGGAACAAAATTGCAGTAACAAGGGCAAAGGGATTCAAGGGTAATTCCAAATTGGTGAGGGCTTTGGTACTTTGCATCACTAAGGGGGTCATGGCCCCAACGCACCCCTCATTCCCAACACACAACCCAGGTCCACCATTCCTACATTTATAGCATCTGGTGTTGGAGGGCCGCAAGGGCAAGAGGAGATGCCCATGGGAAACTATTTTGTGGAGTATTAGTCCTATGGCCCTGACTTTAGAGAGGCCATTACCTTTAGGGACTTTTGTCATCTGAAAGGTAATAAAAAGGGAAAAGGAAAAGGTGGAGGAAGCTACACTAATGGCACTGATTTACAGTGCACCATGGGGATATTGTTCCTCCCAACTTTTGATGGGTCGTCCAAGAGCTCAGTGAAAGCATGGGTTGAGAAGCTGGATGTCTACTTCTAGCTTAATCAAATGATGGAAGGAGAGGTACTTAAAATTTCCACTTTGCATTTAGAAAGGGAACCCCATGACTGTTGGTTCCATGGGCTAACCACGATGGGGCATGTAGGGGTGGCAACCTATGAGGATTTCACTAGGAGGGTGGTGGAGCATTTCAAGAGGAGAGACTTGGAGGAGAATTTTGGGGAGATGACAAGGCTCAAACATACGGAAAGTGTTGAGGCCTATATTTAAGAGTTTTTGAGGTTATTAGTAATGGTACTTGATCTATTAGAGGCCAGGAGGGTCTTCATGTTTGTAAAGGAGCTAGCATAGCCATTGAAGGGATTGGTGAGGTCCAACAACCCCATTACTTTGCAAGACATAATGGGGAGGGCCCGAGATCTGCAGGATTCCCTACCCAGGGCTAGAGCATCATTACTAGCTAGAAAAGGATTCCTGCAAAGGGGAAGAGACATGAGGGCTCCACCACTGAGATCCAACCGGGGGTGAGGGCAGCTAGATGAGGAGACTAGGAGGGACCTCCAAAGGAGGAAGTTGTGTTTCACATGTCAGAAACCATGAGCACCAGGCCATAGATGCACAACAGGCAAGGTCCATTACATTGAGGTATTTTCCAACAATGACCTAGAGGACGATGTAGAGCTGGAAGTGGATGGAGATGGTAGCGTAACATGTGTGGAGAAGGGACCACCACCACTAAGGGGAGCTCCTTTCACACCAGAAAGAGAGGTCCTTGCATATTTGTGAGGGGTACCCAAGTTTCTGACCTTGAGGACCAATGGCACGGTGCAGGGAAAACATGTTTCAGTTTTGGTGGACTATGGGGCTACCCACAACTTCATCAATGCATAGATGGTTCAAAGGAAGGGCATCATAATCAAGGAGTTTGAGGGATTTTCAGTTCTTGTGCTGTGAGATAGAACCATGCAGTGCACTCACTATATTCATACCTTGACAGTCACCATGGGGAACTATTCAGTGAAAGACCACTTTTTTGTGGTAGATGTGTCAGACACCAACGTAGTGATGGGTGTCGAATGACTCCATTCACTTGATTGTTGAGGAAAATCAATTACCTATCATTTAAAAGTCAACCCGGGTGTTTTGTAAAACTTGTGAAGCGTGTATGCACTATATATGCTAGAAATTAACTTCCAATTTAGATCAATCTAACTATGAAACCAAATAACGACAAACCAAATTCACCTATTCTAATTCAACAATCAATTCAAAATAAATTATAGTACAATGCGCGGAATTGAAATCTTAATCTTTCACACTTGCAGGAATTGAAATCTTAATCTACCACACTTGCAGGAATTGAAATTCCATGAAATGAAATCTACTCTATGGGATCATGTGTGCATTATCAAATCAGGATCCTATGAAATGAAAAATCAAAACCACATGACATGAAATGAAAGAAAAAACAATGATTCTTAACCTCTAGATATGAAAGAAAATAAAAACAATCGCTCTTAACCTCTAGACATGAAAGCAAATAAAAACAATCACTCTTAACCTCTCACACAGGAAAAGATATGAAAAAATAAATCTTAATCTATGAAAAACAATAAATCTCATACATTGTAGGTGGCCAATACAAAAGCATGAGAGATTGGAAGTTAAGAGGCTCTGAGTGCAAGCATTACCAATCAAGGTGAACATCACTCATGAGCATGGTGCTAAATATAAATTTCATTCAATACATCAGTAATCTTAACTTTCCACCTGAGTATCTACAACTTTACACATGCCTTTGAAAGGACAAGGCTCTCCTATTTATACAAGAACATAAGAAGCAACCTCATTAATGGAGGTCCATTATTCTTTCCCTAGATCCCTGAAAAATCTCATAGAGTTACAACTCAAATAGGTAATGATAAGACACATATAGAGTTACAACTCAAATAGGTAATGATGAGACACATATCCTCTTTGACTTTTATCCAAATCTTCTTCCATATCATGAAGGGAATTCGAATTTGAGCATTGGAGGCCACATAAGGGTGCCTTGAAAGTTTCCAAATGACCTACACATGTCATGAACTAAAGCCACTTTAAGTATTAGCAAGTATATGTCATTTTTCTAAGTTTTAACCATAAATTCACTTAAAATACTAGAAATCGTTAGCTTTTGGAAAACACAAAGGTAACCCCATGTAATCATGAAAATGGAGGCTAATGAAAGATATGGCTAAAGAGTTGCGACATGTGAGTGAAATGGTGGCGATAAAGGTGAGAGTGGATGATATTTTGAAAACATTTTAGAGATTCTACATACCCCCCAACTGATGTTATTCCATGTCCTCATGCAATCTACTGCATTTCTTAATCATGATTTTCTTTTGAATGAGCTTGGCTTATATCAATTGTCCTTAAACTTTGCATTTGACAATTTCATATCTTTTCACAAAGTATTCCTTCTCATACATTGAATTGCAACATGCTTGGTTGGTTCTTGTGTGACAACCAAATTTTAATTGGTATTCATTCTTCTGTATCAATACCTTGTTTCTTTTTGTTGTAGCAAGATTCATTAAACATATTTAATAATGCATCTTTAAATCAGCCATATAATATGCTCAACATTTAGTCTTTTATTTGCAAATCACATAACTTTTGAACCATAATGCAATCATACTTGATTAGGACAAGTATTTTAGGATGAAATGAAGTGAAATGGAATGAAGTGATATGAATGTGATAATAAATGGATGTCCCTTCCCCCCCAACTAAAGGTGTTTACGGTTTTTTTTTCAAATTTGAAAGGAAATATGGGGAAGTATTTTCCAAAAATTATAATTTCAATATTCAAGTAATTCTATGATTAAAAGCTAGAAAGGAACATACCTTTACTTACCTAAGAAGCAGACAAACTGTGCATATGAAGAGAAATTGTAGTTGTTGTTGGATCATGCAATAGAATGTAGAATTTGATCTCCTTCTTGGTTGCATAAATGGTGGATGGGGTGGTGAAATTGGATTCTTTATTTCTTCTGCTAAATTTGTTATATCTGCAGCAAAATGTTAAAATGATATAGTCTTCACCTACTACAAAACCCAATGGTACAATTCTAGTCATGTGAATAAAGGTGTTATTGTCGAGCATGAAAAGAAGTCATTGGATTACCAGCCATTGTTGAATGTCGTTAACCAATGCGAGGCAAAATTGCCATTAATTTCAACGAATGCCAAGGTACCTAGTACATCTTGCAAAGTGTGAATAAATGAGCTGATGTCAAGCCACTTGCAAGATCCAACGATCAAGGGACATTGATGTATTCCCATGACTGTTGGAAAGAGAACTTGTCATTAATGCATACAAGCTTCAAGGTACTAATAAGGACTCTGGTCTTGAACCTAGATAATGTGCTGATGTCGATAAGCCAAGACTTGTTAGAAGGGAGGCATTATTGAATCCCCCATCATCTAACACAAGTATGGAATAATGTTTTTGGAAGGATTATGAATGAAATTTTTTGTAGTGGATCAAGGTTTATTTAATGGAAGGGAAAATGACAAAAGGGTAAACAAGTGAATGGAAAGTAAAAGGAAAAATCAGCATGTAAGCGAGCTGAGTGTCTCTATGAATGGGTTAATGAATGGAAATTATGGAAAACGTGAATGGAAAATGTAAATGGAAAGATGTGAAGGAAACATGCGACTCTTTGAAAGGAAAATGGTGATGACGTTTAACGAAAATTCTTGGATAGCTTGTGAGTTTGGAGAGGAAAAATGATGGCATTTATGGATGATAGAAATGGATTTAATTGGTTCATGTCTCTTGAAATTGGTCGTAGAAAACCAATCGTGCACAAATTGGCCTCCTTCAATTCTTTGATTGTCCTAGAACCTAAAAACAAACATGGCACTAACAATGCAACAAACGTAAGTGTGTTCAAAGAGAAGTGATCAATTTCTCTAGGTACATACAAAAAATTTGCTAATTGACAATTTCATAACGTGTTTTCATTTCAAATGGTTAGTCCAATTTCACAATTGCGATAATAAATCCAATTTCTAAAAAAAGGACCATATGCACAGGTAAACAATTTCCTCCATTTATGTTTGATTCGTAGCATTTCATAAAGATAAAGAAATATTATTTGTGAATGCTTGATGATTCCTGCAAAACAATCTTCGGTCAAAAATTCATCAATCAATCCTGTAGATAAAGCGCCTTTATAGTTCTTCTTTTTTCCTGCATCATGCTTGAAAACATAACATTAGACAAAACCAATGACAAATTTTAAGCATGATTTCGACAATGTAAAAATTCAACCTTAACAAAATTCGATTTGCAATTAAGTTTAGTTAAGGTGAGCTATTGCGCTTTTATTCAATTACTTTTGTCTCGTGTTTTTTTCTTCTATTTCTTGCTTCGACGGGTGTGTAAGTGAATCAACAAATTTTTTTCTATTTGTTTTAATCACGCAAAAAAATTTCTAAACAAAATTTTTCGACAATTTTCCATGGCAATTTTCTTAAAAAAAAAACAATAAAACTAATGAAATATTTACAAAATTAAAAAGTGAAATATAAAAACAAAACATTAAACATACTAATCACAAAACATAACATATATAAAACAAAAGTACAAACATTATAAAAATACTTCTTCGAAAAAGAATAAGAAATGAAAATAAAAACAAACATTATACAAAACATATATATACATATACAAAACATAACATATAAAAAACATATGTACAAACCCATAAACAATGACATAACATAATATACATAAAATATTAAAACACAAAAAAAACACACTAAAACATATAATGTTAAAACTAACAACAAAACAAAAGTAACAAATCATTATCCATAAATGTTACAAACAAAAACACAAATAAAATTTTATTTAAAAAAACAAACACTACGTAATAAAAACCAATAACAAACAATAAAAACAACCTAATAAAAACGAAATTTTCCATGTAAAAAAAATGTTTTCTATGTCCTCAGCAGGAGCGAGATACCAAATGGATCAAGGCCTTTATGTGACGTCTGTGGCAGCCAATCCATGGAATTAGGTGAAGAAAATCACAACTCTGATTTTTCAAATTACCATAGCATCCAAAATCGAATTTGATCCTTGCATGGCTGCAACTATTGTCTGTGCATTTAATTGAAAATCCTTTTTTCTCACGCAATCTCGCAATTAAAGCTCCAGAGAACCCTGAAATCTCTCAAACGGTTACGAATTTGAGAAAATACCTCCTGGGTAATATAATTAACCCCGTTCTGAAGAAAGCCCACATTTTAGTTTTTTGAAATTCATTTTCATTTGGCCATAAAATGTATTTTAAAATGACGGGTCAAAACTTCTACGCATTTCTGGCAAACGCTGAGGTAACTGCTGGGTGAAGTTCGTTTTTTTTTATTGTCTGCAGTCCAGAATTGAAAAAGGTTAAACAGATCCCATGAAGTGAGTCCATTAAAAAGGAGATAATTGAAAAGCCTTCAAGACTCCAAGAAAACACTATTTGTTATCGTGCATCTCTTGACACTGAGGTATGATCCTTGATTGTCCGTGCATCTCTTGACAGCGAGGTATGATCCTTGATTGGACGAGCATTGCACAATTGATCTACAACATTGCCACATTCAAATATTGTTGTTGCACCCATCCCAGTGCCTATACACATCGATATAACTCCAAGCCTGCAGTATTTTCCATGGTGTTTCATTTCATGCAGTAAGGTTGTTACACAACGAGCATGCATGCACTGTATATGCTAGAAATTAACTTCCAATTTAGATCAATCTAACTACGAAACCAAATAACGAAAAACCAAATTCACCTATTCTAATTCAATAATCAATTCAAAAGAAATTATAGTACAATTATAGTACAACGCGTGGAACTGAAATCTTAATTTTTCACACTTGCAGGAATTGAAATCTTATTCTACCACACTTGCAAGAATTGAAATTGCATTAAATGAAATCTACTCTAAGGGATCATGTGTGCATTATCAATTCAAGATCCTATGAAATGAATAATCAAAACCACATAACATGAAATGAAAGCAAAAACAATCATTCCTAACCTCTAGGTATGAAAGGAAATAAAAACAATTACTCTTAACCTCTAGATATGAAATCAAATAAAAACAATCACTCTTAACCTCTCACACAGGAAAATATATAAAAGAAAATAAAAACAATCACTCTTAACCTCTCACACAGGAAAATATATGAAAGAAATAAATCTTAATCTATGAAAGCAATAAATCTTAATCTATGAAAAACAATAAGTCGCATACATTGTAGGTGGTCATCGCTCATGAGCATGGTGCTAAATCCAAATTCCATTCAAAACATAAGTAATCCTAACTTTCCACTTGAGTATCTCCAACTTTGCACATGCCTTTGAAAAGAGAAGGCTCTCCTATTTATACAAGAACATAAGAAGCTACCTCATTAATGGAGGTCCATTATTCTCTCCCTAGATCCCTAGAAAATTTCATAGAGTTACAACTCAAATAGGTAATGATGAGACACATATAGAGTTACAACTCAAATAGGTAATGATGAGACACATATCCTCTTTGACCTTTACCCAAATCTTCTTCCATATCTTGAAGGGAATTCGAATTTGAGCATTGGAGGACACATAAGGGTGCCTTGGAAGCTTCCAAATGACCTACACATGTCATGAAATGCAAGCCACTTTTAAATATTAGCAAGTATATGTCATTTTCAAAAGTTTTAACCATAAATTCACTTAAAATACTAGAAATCATTAGCTTTTGGAAAACACAAAGGTATCCCCATGTAGTCATGAAAATGGAGGCTAATGAAAGATATGGCTATGGAGTTGCGCTATGTGAGTGAAAAGGTGGCGATAAAGGTGAAAGTGGATGATAATTTGAAGAGATTTTGGAGACTCTACATACCACCCAACAGACGCTATTGCATGTCCTCATGCAATCTACTGCATTTCTTAATCATGATTTGCTTTTGAATGAGCTTGGTTTATATCAATTGTCCTTAAACTTTGCATTTGACAATTTCATTTATGTTCGCAAAGTATTCCTTGTCATACATTGAATTGCAACATGTTTGGTTGGTTCTTGTGTGACAACCAAATCTTAATTGGTATTGGTTCTTGTGTATCAATACGTTGTTTCTTTTTGTTGTAGCAAGATTTATTGAACATATTTAATAATGCACCTTTAAATCAGCCATATAATATTCTTAGCATTTAGTCTCTTATTTGCAAATCACATAACTTTTGAACCATAATGCAATCATAATTGATTAGGACAAGTATGTTAAGATGAAATGAAGTGAAATGGAATGAAGTGATATGGATGTGATAATAAATGGATGTCCCCCCCCCCCCCCCCCCCCCCCCCCAACTAAAGGTGTTTACGGTTTCTTTTTTCAAATGAGAAAGGAAATATGGGGAAGTATTTTCAAAAATTATAATTTCAATATTCAAGGAATTCTATGATTAAAAGCTAGAAAAGAACATACCTTTACTTACCTAGGAAGTGGACAAACTGTGCATATGTAGAGAAGTTGTAGCTACTGCTAGATCATGGAATAGAATGTAGAATTTGATCTACTTCTTGGTTGCATAAATAGTGGATTGGGTGGTGAAAGTGGATTCTTTATTTCTGCTGCTAAATCTATTGTATCTGCAGCAAAATGCTGAAATGATATAGTCTTCACCTGCTACAAAACTCGATGGTACAATTCTAGTCATGCGAATAAATGTGTTGTTTTCGAGCATGAAGAGAAGTCATTGGATTACCGACCATTGATGAATGTCATTAACCAATGTGAGGCAAACTCGCCATTAATTTCAACGAGTGCCAAGGTACCTAAGTACATCTTGCAAAGTGTGAATAGATGAGCTGATGTCGAGCCACTTGCAAGATCCAACAATCAAGGGACATTGATGTATTCCCATGATTTTTGGCGAGAGAACTTGTCATTGATGCATACAAGCCTCAAGGTACTAATAAAGACTCTAGCCTTGAACCTAGATAATGTGTTGATGTCGATAGGCCAAGACTTGTTAGAAGGGAGGCATTAATGAATCCCCCATCATCTAACACGAGTATGGAATAATGATTTTGGAAGAACTATGAATGAAAATTTTTGCATTGGATCAAGGTTTATTTAATGGAAAGGAAAATGACAAGAGGGTAAACAAGTGAACGGAAAGTAAAAGGACAAATCAGCATGTAAGCGAGCTGAGTGTCTCTATGAATGGGTTAATGAATGGAAATTATGGAAAACGTGAATGGAAAATGTAAATGGAAAGATGTGAAGGAAACATGCGACTCTTTGAAAGGAAAATGGGGACGACGTTTAGCGAAAATGCTTGGATAGCTTGTGAGTCTGGAGATGAAAAATGATGGCATTTATGGATGATAGAAACAAATTTAATTGGTTCATGTCTCTTGAAATTGGTCGTAGAAAACCAATCGTGCACAAATTGGCCTCCTTCAATTCTTTGATTGTCCTAGAACCTGAAAACAAACATGGCACTAAAAGTGCAACAAACGTAAGTGTGTTCAAAGAGAAGTGATCAATTTCTCTAGGTATATATGAAATTTTTTCATAATTGGTAGGTTCATGACGTGTTTTCATTTCAAATGGTTAATCCAATTTCACAATTGCGATAATAAATCCAATTTCTAAAAAAAGGATGATATGCACAGGTAAACAATTTCCTCAATTTATGTTTGAATCATAACATTTCATAAAGATAAAGAAATATTATTTGCGAATGATTGATGATTCCTGCAAAAAAATCTTTGGTAAAAAATTCATCAATCAATCATGCGGATAAAACGCCTTTATAGTTCTTCTTTTTTTCCTGCATCATGCTTGAAAACACAACATTAGACAAAACCAATGACAAATTTTAAGCATGATTTCGACAATGTAAAAATTCAACCCTTAACAAAATTTGATTTGCAATTAAGTTTAGATAAGGTGAGCTATTGCGCTTTTGTTCAATTGCTTTTGTCTCGTGTTCTTTTTTCTTTTGTTTCTTGATTCGACGGGTGTGTAAGTGAATCAATAATGTTTTTCCAATTTGCTTCAATCACGCAATAAATTTCTCAACAAAATTTTTCGACAATTTTCCATGGCAATTTTCTTAAAAGAAACAATAAAACTAATGAAATATTTACAAAATTAAAAAGCGAAATATAAAAACAAAACATTAAACATACTAATCACAAAACATAACATATATAAAACAAAAATACAAACATTATAAAAATTACTTCTTCGCAAAAAAATAAAAAATGGAAATAAAAACAAACATTATACAAAACATATATATATATATATATATATATATATATATATATATATATATATATAGATATAGATATAGATATATATATATATATATATATATATATATATATATATATATAGATATAGATATAGATATATATATATATATATATATATATATATATATATATAACATAACATATAAAAAACATATGTACAAACCTATAAACAATGACATAACATTATATACATAAAATATTAAAACACAAAAAAAAACACACTAAAACATATAATGTTAAAACTAACAACAAAACAAAAGTAATAAATCATTATCCATAAATGTTACAAACAAAAACACATATAAAATTTTATTTTAAAAAAAAAAACTCTACGTTTTAAAAACATATAACAAACAAAAAAAACAACCTAATAAAAACGAAATTTGCCATGTAAAAAAAATGTTTTTTGTGTACTCGACAGGATCGAGATACCAAATGGATCAAGGATTTTATGCAACGTCTATGGCAGCCAATCCATGGATTTAGGTGACGAAATTACAACTCTGATTTTTCAAACCACCATAGCATCCAAAATTAGATCTAATCCTTGCATGGCTGCCACTGTTGTCTGTGCATTTAATTGAAAATCTGTTTTTCTCACGCATTCTCATGAATAAGGCTCCAGAGAACCCTGAAAATCTCTCAAACGGTTACGAATTTGAGAAAATCCCTCTTGGGTAATATAACTAACCCCGTTCTGAAGAAAGCCCAAATAGGTAATGATGAGACACATATCCTCTTTGAACTTTATCCAAATCTTCTTCCATATCTTGAAGGAAATTCGAATTTAAGCATTGGAGACCACATAAGGGTGCCTTGGAAGCTTCCAAATGACCTACACATGTCATGAAACTCAAGCCACTTTTAAGTATTAGCAAGTATATGTCATTTTTCTAAGTTTTAACCATAAATTCACTTACAATATTAGAAATCATTAGCTTTTGGAAAACACAAAGGTAAACTCCATGTAATCATGAAAATGGAGGCTAATGAAAGATATGGCTATGGTGTTGTGGCATTTGAATGAAATGGTGGCGATAAAGGTGAAAGTGGATGATATTTTGAAGACATTTTGGAGACTCTACATACCCCCCAACTGACGTTATTGCATGTCCTCATGCAATCTACTGCATTTCTTAATCATGATTTGCTTTTGAATGAGTTTGCCTTATATCAATTGTCCTTAAACTTTGCATTTGACAATTTCATTTCTTTTCGCAAAGTATTCCTTGTCATACATTGAATTGCAACATGTTTGGTTGGTTCTTGTGTGACAACCAAATCTTAATTGGTATTGGTTATTGTGTATCAATACCTTGTTTCTTTTTGTTGCAGCAAGATTCATCGAACATATTTAATAATGCATCTTTAAATTAGCCATGTAATATGCTCATCATTTAGTCTCTTATTTGCAAATCACATAAATTTTGAACCATAATGAAATCATAATTGATTAGGACAAGTATGTTAGGATGAAATGAAGTGAAATGGAATGAAGTGATATGGATGTGATAATAAATGGATGTCCCTTCCCCCCCAACTAAAGGTGTTTACGGTTTTTTTTCAAATGAGAAAGGAAATATGGGGACGTATTTTCCAAAAATTATAATTTCAATATTCAAGGAACTCTATGATTAAAATCTAGAAAAGGACATACCTTTACTTACCTAGGAAGTGGACAAACTGTGCATATGTCGAGAAGTTTTAGCTGCTACTGGATCATGGAATATAATGTAGAATTTGATCTGCTTCTTGGTTGCATAAATGGTGGATGGGGTGGTGAAAGTGGATTCCTTATTTCTGCTACTAAATCTGTTGTATCTGTAGCAAAATACTGAAATGATATAGTTTTCACCTACTACAAAACTCGATGGTGCAATTCTAGTCATGCGAATAAATGTGTTGTTGTCGAGCATGAAGAGAAGTCATTGGATTATCAGCAATTAATGAATGTCATTAACCAATGCTAGGCAAACTCGCGATTAATGTGAACGAGTGCCAAGGTACCTAAGTACATCTTGCAAAGTGTGAATAGATGAGCTGATGTCGAGCCACTTGTAAGATCCAATGATCAAGGGACATTGATGTATTCCCATGATTGTTGGCAAGAGAACTTGTCATTGATGCATACAAGCCTCAACATACTAATAAGGACTCTAGCCTTCAATCTAGATAATGTGCTGATGTCGATAGGCCAAGACTTGTTAGAAGGGAGGCATTAATGAATCCCCAATCATCTAACACGAATATGGAATAATGATTTTGGAAGGACTATGAATGAAAATTTTTGCAGTGGATCAAGGTTTATTTAATGGAAAGGAAATTGACAAGAGGGTAAATAAGTGAATGGAAAGTAAAAGGACAAATCATCATGTAAGTGAGCTGAGTGTCTCTATGAATGGGTTAATGAATGGAAATTATGGAAAACTTGAATGGAAAATGTAAATGGAAGGATGTGAAGGAAACATGCGACTTTTTGAAAGGAAAATGGTGATGACGTTTAGCGAAAATGCTTGGATAACTTGTGAGTTTGGAGAGGAAAAATGATGGCATTTATGGATAATAGAAATGGATTTAATTGGTTCCTGTATCTTGATATTGGTGCTAGAAAACCAATCGTGCACAAATTGGCCTCCTTCAATTTTTCGATTGTCCTAAAACCTGAAAACAAACATGGCACTAACAGTGCAACAAACTTAAGTGTGTTTTCAAAGAGAAGTGATCAATTTGTCTAGGTACATATGAAAAATTTGCGTAATTGACAAGTTCACGATGTGTTTTCATTTCAAATGGTTAGCCCAATTTCACAATTGCGATAATAAATCCAATTTCTAAAAAAAGGACGATATGCCCAGGTAAACAATTTCCTCAATTTATGTTTGAATCATAACATTTCATAAAGGTAAAGAAATATTATTTGCAAATGCTTGATGATTCCTGCAAAACAATCTTCGGTCAAAATTTCATCAATCGATCATGCGGATAAAGAGCCTTTATAGTTCTTCTTTTTTTCCTGCATCATGCTTGAAAACATAACATTAGACAAAACCAATGACAAATTTTAAGCATGATTTTGACAATGTAAAAATTCAACCTTAACAAAATCCGATTTGAAATTAAGTTTAGTTAAGGTGAGCTATTGTGCTTTTGTCTCGTGGTTTTCTTTTTCTTCTGTTTCTTGCTTCGACAGGTGTGTAAGTGAATCAACAATTTTTTTCAATTTGCTTCAATCACACAATAAATTTCTCAACAAATTTTTTCGACAATTTTCCATGGAAATTTTCTTAAAAAAAACAATAAAACTAATGAAATATTTACACAAAAAAACAAAAAAAAACAAAAAAACAAAATATAAAAGCAAAACATTAAACATACTAATCATAAAACATAACATATATAAAATAAAATTATAAACATTATAAAGAATACTTCTTCGAAAAAATAAAAATAAAAACAAACTTTATACAAAACACACATATATATATATATATATATATATATATATATATATATATACAAAAAATAACATATAAAAAACATATGTACAAACCTATAAACAATTACATAACATTGTATACATAAAATATTAAAACATAAAAAAAACACACTAAAACATATAATGTTAAAACTAACAATATTATAAAAGTAACAAATCATTATCCATAAATGATACAAACAAAAACACATAAAATTTTATTTTAAAAAAAAACACCACGTAATAAAAACATATAACAAAAAAAAAACCAACCTAATAAAAACGAAATTTTCCTAGTAAAAAAAAAACGTTTTATGTGTATCAGCAGGAGCGAGATACCAAATGGAGCAAAGATTTTATTCGAAGTCTGTGGCAGTGAATCCATGGATTTAGGTGAAGAAAATCACAATCTAATTTTTCAAACCACCATAGCATCCAAAACTGGATCTGATCCTTGCATGGCCGCAACAGTTGTTTGTGCATTTAATTGAAAATCCATTTTTCTCAAGCAACCTAGCAAATAAGGCTCCAGAGAAACCTAAAAATCTCTCAAACGGTTACAAATTTGAGAAAATCCCTTTTGAGTAAAATAATTAACCCCGTTCTGAAGAAAACCCACGTTTTATTTTTTTGAAATTCATTTTCATTTTGCCATAAAATGTGTTTTAAAATGAAGGGTCAAAACTGATACGCATTTCTGGAAAATGCTGAGGTAACTGCTGGGTGAAGTTCGTTTTTTTTTTTATTGTCTACAGTCCAGAATTGAAAAAGGTTAAACATATCCCATGGAGTGAGTCCATTAAAAAGGAGATAATTGAAAAGCCTTCAAGACTCCAAGAAAACATTGTTTGTTATCGTGCATCTCTTGACATTGAGGTATGATCCTTGATTGGTCGTGCATCTCTTGATAGCAAGGTATGATCCTTGATTGGACGAGCATTGCACAGTTGATCTACAACATTGCCACGTCCAAATATTGTTGTTGCACCCATCCCAGTGCCTATACACATCGATATAACTCCAAGCCTGCAGTATTTTCCACGGTGTTTCATTTCATGCAGTAAGGTTGCTACACAATGAGCCCATGTTGCTCTAAGGGGATGACTGAGGGCAATAGCTCCTCCATTCACATTTACTTTTTCGGGATCTAGTTCCAAGGTTGCTACACAATGAGCCCTTGTTTCTCCAAGGGGATGACTGAGGACAATAGCTCGTCCATTCACATTTACTTTTTCGGGGTTTAGTTCCAATTTATGTCTATAGTATGTAAATTGTGAGGCAAATACCTCATTTATTTGAAATAGATCAATATCATCAATTTCTAGCCCATCTGCCTTCACATATGCTTATTTGAGCAAGATCTAGATAATGGTAGTAATTGTTATTAACTCAAAATGGATTGCTTGTGATATGAATCAAATTAGGCTCGGCTGTAGAAACGAACCGTTTCTGCAGCTTCGCAAGAACGAATCAGAATGGGAATCATGTGAATCATTGATGCGCTAGATATGCAAAGAATTAGATCAATTTCAAAGCAACATTTCTTCTTTTATGATTAATTTTGGATTTTGATTTTTAAGCTAATGCAATTTTCTTTTCTTTACAGGTCGCATGAGAGACTAAATTGTCAATTTCTCAATTCTCTTAAAAAAGACTTAATATTTTTTATTAAAAATTTACATTTCCCTTGTTCAAAAACATGATTTTTTATTATTTAAAATCAAAATAGGATTGCTTTATTAAAAATATTTTTGTGACACTACAACAAAACCAGCGATTAGCGTCCCTTTTTACTTCTCTTTTTGCACCTAGAGCCCATTTTTGGTGCTATTTGCATCCATTTATCAAATATGGTGCAAAACTTGACACAAAATTTGCATCAAGTTTTGCACCAAATCTTACACCAAGTTTAGCACCAGGTATTGCAATAGGTTTTGCACCACGTTTTGCACCAAATTTTATGCCAAGTTTTGTGTCATCCTTTACACCAGGTTTTGTTCCAGGTTTTGCATCAAGTTTGGCACCTAATTTTGTTTGACATACTTTTGCATTCTCATTGGCATCCACTTTTTGCACCTACACTTGCATCAACTTTTTCATCGACTTTTGCATCCTTTTTTGCATCCTTTTTTAAATCATTTTTTGCATCCATTTTTTCATCCATCTGTGCATCCCTTTTGCGCCAAGTTTTACATCGTGTTTTGTGTCTAGTTTTGCATAAAATTTTGCATCTACTTTTGTTGCATCCACTTTTCCCTCTTGTTTGGCATCCATATTTACATCCTCTTTTGCATCTATTATTGTACCCACTATTGCATCTAATATTTTTGTGCCACAATTAGCACCTATTTTGGCACCTCCTTTTGCACCCACTTTTGATTATAATTTTGCATCCACGTTTGCATCCTCATTTGCGTCTACGTTTTCATCAACTACTACATCTATTTTTGCATCCCTTTTTGTATCCAATTTTGGACCGGGATTTGCATCGGGTTTTGTGTCTCGTTTTGCATCTACTTTTGCATCGAATTCTATTGCATCCACTTTTGCACACAATTTTGCATACACTGTTGCACCCATTTTAAATTTCACTTTTTGCATCCCTTTTTACATCTTCATTTGCATCATACTTTGATTCTTTTTTTGCATCTATCATTACATCCACTTTTGTTATGCCACAATTTGCACCATGTTTTGCACTCACTGTTGTATCCACGTTTGCTTCCAATTTTGCATCCATGTTCACATCCTCTTTTGCATCAAATATTGCATCTATTTTTGCATCCACTTTTATGTCAGGTTTATGCATTGGGTTTTGCATCTCGTTTTGTATCTACTTTTGCATCTACTTACATTATATCCATTTTTTGCATCCAATTTTGTTTTGCCTGTTGCATCAATGTTTGCTTCCACTTTTACATCCATTTTTGCATCTTATTTTGCATATTTTTTGTCTATTGTTACATCCACTTTTGTTGCACCATATCTTGCGCTTACCATTGCAACCACATTTGCTTCCACGTTTGCATCCCCTATTGCATCCACTTTTGTTTCATCCATTTTTTCATATACTTTTGTTTCCGTTGTTGCATCCACATTTGTTTCACCACAATTTGTGCCAAGTTTTACACCTACCATTGGACCCATGTTTGCTTCCACTTTTGCCTTCATGTTTGCATCCAAGTTTGCATTAACAAATGCATCTTCTTTTGTATCCACTTTTGTGTCAGGTTTTTCATGTTGTTGTGCATCTACTTATGTTGTATCCACTTTTCATCCAATTTTACTTCTATTGTTGCCCCCATTTCTATGTTCACTTTTGCATCCCTTTTCCAACACTCATCATATTTTCTGCATTGATGATATTCCTTATGGCATTGACAATTATGAACAATTGATGACAATGTCAATAATATTGACAATGATGAAAATGAAGATGATGGCGATGACATGAATTGTGATTATGATGATAAAGACGATAGTGGTTACAATGACAATGATGATGATGGCAATGATTATGATGATGACGATGCTAATGACGTTGGCGAATCTTCCCAATTTTAGATGTTGTCATTGTCATAATCATAAGCATTATCTTTGGTGTCATGATCATCATTTTCATCTAGGTCATCATCAAAAACAATAATGGCATGAATGATGATGATGCATGATTACAACAATGTCGATAGAAATTACATTAATGATGATGATGGGGATGATAAAAATGACAATGACGATGATAATGGTGGTGATGATGATCATCATCGATCATCTGTCAAAAATAGAGTTGTTATTTCTCTTACGTATATCAATGTGTCCTAAACAACCCTTTTCTAGCACTGATCACATTTTTTGGGTTGATGATATTTCTTACAACATCTACAATTATGAACAATTGCAAACAATGTCCATAATGATGATGATGATGGCATGAATGGTGATTATGATGATAATGTAATGATGGCAATAACAATGACAAGGATGATGGTGATGATGATGACAATGATTATGATAATGAGAATGACCTTACAATCTTATGGATTCGTGAACAATTACTAGTTTCAATACCATCTTCTGGATACGTATTACTATCATACTTTTTAAATTTTCTGTCTCTCTTGAGGTATCTTACTATAATGGTGTTGTCAACACTAGAAAGATATCTTGTTGTAATGGTGGTTCTAATGTTAGCACTAGCAAAGTTTAGTAGGGAGGATGCTACTACAAGAGGAATTCCTTCTAAGTGACTATGGCATTCAAAATGAGGCTTTATGGGTTGCTTGTTAACACATGTTCTCATGCTCATATAAAATTAATGTGAAAAGTTGCTTTAATTGGTTCCCATGCATAATTGATATTGATAATGGGGTGGTATAAAATTGTAATGGGCATATCCGTTAGTTAGTTATGATGGGTCAACAACATTGAAACCATCCAAGTGACATTTCACCTTGGAACAATCGTCGCTCGTGCGAAAACACGAAGTTTATGTAAATGAAAGTTGTGATTGTAGTGGAATTAAAACCATCGAGAAATATCAAAGAAGACGCTGCCTACCAGTTTTGAAAGACAACCAAGGCATTGAACAACTATTTGCGTTAGGATGTAGTGAGGGAATCGAAGGAAATTTGGCAGCCCTAAGTTGCCATTACTATTGCCAATCACACATTCAATAGTAACCATAAAAGGTAGCCACATATAAACAGAACCTCGAGGTGTTGACAGTCAGAATCTATTGTAATAGCTTTGACGTATATATAGTTTTGTGTTTAGATGAGAATGAAGTGGGCTTCATCCAGGGTTCGGCTCAATCCTCGTCCATTCCATGCAGTGGTGTTTAATTCGCCAAGCAAGAGAATATTACGTGAGTGTTCAGAGTTAAATCAACAGAAATCAAGGACGTGTGATTGTCAAATTATTGCTCCTCCCTTATGATTGAGCGCTTGATGCGATGGTCATTATCCTTGGGTGATACTTTTATTCCCCATTTTCTATTGAAAAAGTAGCGTTTTTCTGTTCGATTATGATAGGATTGGATGAACGCCGGTTTGGGTGGATGCAGACCCATGTTTTTTTGTGGTGATCTTCAAATGTCTTGAGGATAAGAAAAAAATCCTTGACCAAGGTCCATGGTTTTGGGGATGAGTTGGTCTTCTAGTGAAGCCATGGTTTCCCAACTTCAATCCTCTCACTATGTTGCCGATGACTACTATAGTATGGGTAAGATTCCCAGTTTTCCCATTCACTTTACCCATCTATATCTCTTAGAAAAAGTGGGCAATTTTATTGGAAGATTCGTCAAAGTAGACAGGGAAAGACTTTTGAAAGGCATTTTCACCTATGTTTGCATATGTGTTTAGGTAGATCACAATGAAGTTTTGCGAGATAAAATTGAGCTCAAGTGGATGGGAATTGTGTATTCCCAACCCCTGGACTATGAAAATACAACTTTTCGATATAGGAATTACCAACAAGATAGACACCTTCAAACTGTCTGTCCCTTTCCAATAGGGGCTTCCTCCTTACAGTCATCTAAGAACTCTAGCTGCAGTTGGAGGGATCTTAAGGAAAGAGAGGGATCCAAAATGTAACACCCCTCCCTTGTGTGTCAAACTTTGCAAACCTAAGCTGAGAAAAGATAGGTATGATGTGTAATATAAAAAGTAAATACATTATTAATAAATTAATCACTTGGAAAAGCAAGACACCAAGAGATGAGATTCTTGCCAAATCACATTGGTGAATGGGAAAGGATAATTCTTTCATGGTAAAGCTTCTCGATTTAATTCTAGATAAGTTGGATGGATTGGAGATAAATATCCATTGAGAAAAACATAAAAGTTGTGCGGGAGAGAAAGGCAATCTTCTATGAGGAAAATCCTCATGGGAGAGAAAGGTGAGCTTTTATGAGATAAGCCTACGCAAATGGATAAAAAGATCCATAAAAGCGAGACACCGCTAATGGAAACCATATCATGAAAGAAGGTATTAAATACCCATTGCATAGATCAATTGGAGGCGGTTGATCCATGGCAAGAACCTCGACTCGGTGGTGAACTGAAGAGTCATTTCTAGGTTGGGTAGCGGTGCTCTGTTTTCCAAGTGTCGTTCTCTCTTTTGATCTAGTTTGACTCACTTGCGTGGATTGTTCTGTATGTTGGTTTCTTACCCTCTATGTTATAAATTCCTTAGCATATGAGAGAATTTGCTTGAGTTTTAAATGCACTGCATGTGGCGTTAATGAGATGATTTTATGGATGCACATAAATGAAATTCTAATCACAGTCACAGTATGTGGATCTTATGTAGAATTGGTGTTAACCTGTCTTTTGTTAAGATAGTGAATAGTCGTGCTTGAGCCGCTATGCAAATTTGTTAACTGTGGTTAAGGCTCGACTATATAAACTATGGCACAAGTTATTTGTGCTATGCATCCAATGCTGCGCTTCTGATTAATTGTGCATAATCCCTAAGATACACATGTTAACGTGTCATGCAACTGTGGCAAACGGATTATTGATTATGTATGATAAATGATTTTTTTTAGAAACGGTAGAGCCTATGGTTCGGGTTATCTAATATATGCATTATGCATTATAGGATGAATTGCATCCATTGAGGCGTTCTAATTATTTATTCATATTGCATAAGATATATGTCGGTGGTACTTTCGGCCATGACAATAGGAATATGAACATGCTATATGGCAAAGCTAGTTATTGTAAATGGATGACCTGATCTCCATAAATGTTGGATTGAATCCTCAAAGGAGGGATACTCGAATGCGGGATATTGAATAATATTGATTGATTCCTCCTCTGTGATGTGATGTAGGCATGGGTAGAAGTGCTTGTGTTAGCTTTGTTATGAGGTAGTTGTATATGAACGCGTGTGACAACCATTACATCTAAATTTATTACAAGCTAAAATTAGTAAAGGAAACCAATATGTTGCCTTTAATACTGTGGCTAGGAGGTGTCTACTGAAAGAGGACCCAAAGTTGATCATAATTCATGGAACAAGGTACCAATCAACCTTAAGCACAATGCAAGAATAGGATGAAAACCTTAAGCATGACCACCAACTCATCGAATGGCCTTGAGGCTGCAATATGCAAGAAGAGGATGAAAAACATTGACTTTGACAGCTTTTACAACCAGAGAACCTTCAAACCCCAACTCCCTCCTTAGGACAAGTGTATTTGAGTTTACCAAGAGTTGGCTTCCAACACACCCAACGCTCAATGCCAAACATGACATGGTACACTAAAACACAAAGACCGTAAAACCTTTCAACATATCGAAAAAGTACACATTCTTCCTTGAAATACACATTCTAAGGAAACCCACAAATGAATTCTCCTCATTTTGAGGATGGTACCTAAGTTAAATTGGATTGCATAGGGATTTCTTAACACAGGGTTCAAAATTATTACAACAATATACTCATTAATCACTAAATATGTCATTTGTAGGAATTGCAGTTAGGTGGGGAGGATAACACTCCTATCCATTTTTAAAGCTACACCCAATTAATAAGTTCTCCATGTGCCACAATAAATGCAATTTTTATGACTATAGTGACACATCCCTCGAGATTTCCTTCCACACCAACACTTTTATCCATGAACTAAAGAGTGACTATTTCATTATTATATTATACATACATGTTAATATAAGCATTAAAATTTGTATTCCTTTGTAAAAAATGCTAGTCCAAGAGATACATTTGATCACCTTGTCTTGTATCCAATATCCAATGTTGACCCCTATATCCTTAGATCTAGAGTGAAGGTTTCATTTCTAATGTTGTGTTTGAGCTTAAATTCTAATTAAATATTTGGGTTAGCCAAGGTCATTACTTAACTTAATGGCTTTGCAATATACAATGTATCATATTTTTTTTAAGTTCAATTGGTGAGATATGTCTGGGGGATTGAACTTTCGATCACTTGGATACACAAGGGCTTGCCAACATGCTTTTTTCCAATTGTGCTACTACCCTTAGAAAATATACAATGTATCATATTAACATCCACTTAAACCAAATTGACTTTTGGGACACATGTCTCTTTGATGATGAAGGGAATCCAATTATGTGATGTCAAACACATTCCCTCACAAACACTCACAAAGACCCTACACTTTTTAGGGTTCGAACCTAGGTTGTATGTTATGAAACCAACTCACAAAAAGATAGAAAAGATAGATCAACAACTTAGAAATCAGCCTCTTCGAGGGGGCAACCTCCTTTACATTACACAAAAGAGCAATTATTGGATGATACAAATGACAAAGCCTCATTTCTATATATAGGAGTCTAAGGGGTCACAATATAATCAAAGTCGACATAACAATAATAATATAAGGGCACAAAAATAACAATAGTGGGCTTCTATGGGGCACAATAATAACAATATGGGGACAATAAGGGCACAACAATAACAGTAAGGGCCACAATGACACTAGTAATGGGGGAATCACTAGTGTTATAGGAACCTAACATTGTCTATATGGAAACACTGTATAATTTTGAATTTATTTATTGTAGATTTGTACATAGATGGATATTCCTTTCTTTGCATTTATCTTTTAGACTTCTTGCTTTCACCAATTGATTTAGAGCTTATGGAGTCTCAAGTAGCACCAATCCCCTTGCTTCTATTGGATTGAATAACATGATTTCTCTTTTGAAATCCATAATATCTCATTCACATGCTTCCTATTTCTCCCATAAGACTTTAGCACAGACTCCATGATCATGTTTGTGTCCCTCTTAATAACGCACTCCTTGGAAGGGGCCATAAAATCTTTTATTAGGACTAAACTTGGATGTCTCTTCTTTCTTGCCCTTTGATTCTTCATTCAATCATACCACCCATCAACTTGTTATTTTTCCATTTTTCTTATAATGACCTTTGTTGTTGGGAAGGTGCCTTTCAAGTATTTTGTCTTTGCATATAGATACACATAAAGTATCATTATTTTAATCTAATGGACGTGGTTGTTAAAATCACCAATATTTAATTAAATATGCATTGTTATACCTTTGCTCAAGTCAACTTCAATTCAAATTCTAACACATGTGTGTATACCCTTCCTTGCTTAGTTTGTATATTGTTGTAAGTCCCCAATATATTTATGTTGGCTTTTGAAAGATCATCTCATCCCAAAATAAGTAGGGGGGATTCAATATTCAAATCCGGCAGAGTGGGGTTGAAGAAATGGATATTGAAGATGGATTCAATTATAGAAACTATCTTTTGAAAAAAGGTTAGTTTTGCCCCAAAAAGAAAGTCCCTCCTTTGAGACCTTGCCACAACTTCCATAGTTGTGAAATTTTACAATAATAGAACCTCTAGAGTAGAGGTTTACCATATACTTAGAACTTAGGTTGGAATTGATTTGATTCTTGAACTCTTTAGATGATGACTACAGATCATTAAATACATAGTTTGAAGCGTTTGCTTGTAGTTATTAATGAACTTGTTAACCATCCATAGATGAATACTTCCCTTGCACATGTGCTTGATTTTGTCAATAATGAAAGAATCCTACTATGTTTTTGGTATATTCGACAAGACTACATCTTTAAAATAAAGAAGATTCAATTCTTAATGCTTTGCAATCCTGTAAGAGGGAGGGACAATCGAAGTCACGCAGGAGGAGGTATTCCCTTTGTTTAGCGAAACTCTACAGAGATAAAGCACTAAATGCAAGATTAACCCCTTGTTTACGTGACAATTAGGGAATATATATCTATTCTCTCAAAGATTAGTCTTATATATTCAAAAAGAATTTCTCATTTATTCTAAATAACACTTAACACTGTTTATAGAATAATTTCTCACCATTACAATCACAATAATCATTTTTCAAGGACCCGGATGCGAGTGTTAGCACGGCAGAGATTGCTAAGCCACATGGCCAGCAGGTGATGACACGAGACAGCCCGTGGAAGGACACTCAGGACGCCGCTGAAGACATAAATTTGGAGGCCTCCGTTCAGAACCTTTAATGAAATTAAAGGCGGATTGCTGTGTGTGCAGGGCGCATTCATGGCGCTCAAGATTCAAGAGAATGTTGAAGGAATTAAGCTGGATGAAGGTTTGGGGTCATGCCATTCTCAGCAAGGTAGGCACGCTGCGCAGACGGGCCTGGACTTTCTCTGCCTTCTGGGAGACGCTGCGGACTTTGAATTCACTGTTATTAAAGGAAAGGGCATCACAGCATTATCTTCAGGCGCTGAGAAGAGAGGACATGTATTTGCAGCTCTATTTCACTCAGCCAGTTCCACTGCCAACATGGGCAGGACAAGAGAAAGACAGCCGTGCAGACGCGGCACTGGTAGAGGGGGCTCCTCACGCCCTCCAGCAGCGGATGCCCACCACCATTGCTGCTGCTGTTATTGTTACAGAAGGGTCGGAGCTCCCCACTTGCAGGCTTCACAGTTCTTGGATACAGGCAGACCAAATGAAGGACCACCCGCGCTTCCAGCGTTTGGCACAGCAGTGTTTAATCTGGGAAACCTCAGCGCACACATTTCAGTCCTATTTATTAAGGACACAAAGGAGTATGACGCCGGGTCGAGCAGCAGAGAATCGCCCTCCGATGACCAATTGGAAAGGGCTGAGGAAAAGACAGAGGGAGCACCTGAGAAGGCACCCGCCTTTCCCCGGACGCAGGAGGCGTCGACGTCCAAGGCAGGAGAAGAACGGGAAGGACTCCCAGAAGAATATGGTTGGGTCCCGATTATTGAGGAGGAACCGGAGGAGTAGCAGACAATGGAAAGCTACGTCAACCATCTTTTGTTCAGGTCCAGTTTTAAGGTCTTTTGTCTCGGTCGCTTTCTGTGTATGGATAAATCATATGTTTATGTCTGGGCCTTTTAGTTCGTCTGCAGGTCTTTATGTGTCTTTGTTTCAGTCAGAATGCCTTTTCAGGGCGATTGCTCATGTCCACGGTCGCCCCTGCGAGGGCAGATTTTTGTGTCAAAGCCCCTGCGTGGGTAATGTTGGTGTTAGAAGGAAAATTATGATGAGTTTTGAGGCGGCTTGGACACATCTCTTTGGTAAAGCCAGCCGCCAACCCACAGTGCCACAGATGGCCATGGGAAACCTGTTTTACTGCCTGTAATGTTCTTATGTACATAATATAATCAATTAGCATAGTTTTACTGAGAAAAAAAAAAAAAAATCATTTTTCAAGGCAAAAACTACATCAAAACTTTTTGAATATGCAAGTAGATAATCTCCACAAATGAAGATGAAAACATATTTTGAGCATGTTTAAAGTGGATTAAAATATAATAATAAAAGACACAACAAAAATCTTGATACAATAATAGCTCAAATAATTATCTTTAACAAAAATCTATTAAAAATTACTATAAAATTATAAAATGAAATTAACATTAATAAATAATCAATTAATTTATATAAAATCCCAATTTAATAATGAATAATCACTTAATTCTTTAAGTTCCACTTCAAAGAAAGCATTGACACATCAGCTAGAGAAGGGTGCATTATTGTTTTGGAGTAAGAGAAGGGTGCATTATTGTTTCGGAGTTCTATGTCCGTCGCATCAATATTTTATTTGATGTGCCCAATTATTTTTCCAAAGTAAAACTATTATTCAGCTTAAATAATAGAATGTATAATATTTCAAATTCTATAAAATGTATAATATTGCAAATTCTTTGAAAATCTGTTTTACTGAAACACAAATATATGGCCGATGACATGATCGGACGATAGATATTCTATCCCGCCTTTAAATTCAAATCCTCTTGGTAGTTTGGCGCCATTGCGCGTATCCCTCTCAACGAGCTCAGTAGCTCGCATATGAACAATCATGGTTTGCAATCGCATAAACATTGTCCCAGAATCGATCCACGAGCCACCAGAACTCTCTCTGCACGACTTCCAACAGTTCATCTGCGTTTCTTCGTGGTCAAAACGATTTCAGAAAAGGTATTTTTCTGCAAGAGAGTGCTAAAATTGCAAAGCGCCATTATTTTCTTGTCGCCGTCATGAATCCTCTACGCCTTGTCCTAATGAAATTATTTAGAGTTCTTGATTGGAAAAATTTGCCATATTTCAACTTTCTGGAAATATTTCATTAAATAAGCTACCGTATTATCTAAAATAAATCTGAAGAAAGAGGCCGTGCTCAAAACAATGTTTTAAGCAGCAAATTTCACAAGGGTTATTTCTAGTTCAGTTATTCTGAGCTTTCAATGGAAAATTTTGACTCTATTTTGGCTTACAGGCAAGATTTCATAAACTAACGCTCTCTATAAATGGACTAGACAAGGTTGTGCTCAAAATTTTGTTTAAAAAATGGCAGAGTTTGGGAAGAAGTTCTTTAAGTTAATGGATCAGCATTCAGATGCATTTCGAGTGGTTTGATTGAATGATTTTTGTCTCAGTTCCGCACATTTAAAAGTTTTGGAGAATGGGAATTGATAATTCTGGTATTTGATGGTGTTCTATTCAAATTACACAGAAGAAGATAGAAAGCTAGGGCTTTTAGAGGCTAAGCGTACACAATGGCACAATCTTTACAGGTTTTCGTGAGATTTTTAAGACAGGCAAATAGGATAGAAAATTAGGGATTTCACTAAGCCAAGAAAGCTAATGCTACATTCTTTACAAATTTACTTCAGAGTTTTGAGACTGAACATTTTTTATGCTTTTAGACCCACTGCTTTATGTAATTGGATTTATAAGATAATGGCTAAGGTTTTGTCTGTGAGATTAAAATCACTACTTTCTAACTTCATCTAACCAGAACAGTTTGTCAAATCTATGACACAATTGTTTCAGCACAAGAGGGCCTCTACACTATTCAAGTCAACAAAGTTCCAGCAATGGTGATCTGTCCAGAAAAGCACTACTTTGTAAGTTCATATCCATGAGGATCGTCAGATCCATGAAGCAATTGTTTCAGCACAAGAGGGCCTCCATATTATTCAAGTCAAAAATGTTACAATAATGGTGATCAAGTTGAACCTCTCCAAGGCTTATAAAGGGTGTCTTGGCTCTTTCTGATACTTCTTTTTATCCATATTAGTTTCAACTTACCACTGGTAAATTAGATTATGGGATGTGTAATTTAAGCTTCTTATGCATTTTTTATAAATGGTTCAGCCTCTAATTTCTTAAGACCCTCAAGAGGGTTAAAACTTAAAACAAGGTTGTACCTTGTCTCCTTATTTATTTCTTCTAGTTGTTGAAGGACTAAGTAGGTCCATCCTAGAAGCAAAAAAAAAAAAAAAACAAGATACATTCAAGGGATTAGCAGCGACTCTTGTAAAGAAGATCATGGCATTGCATAGAACCAATTATTCCCCTGTCCTTGCAACATATCCCTGTGGTTATCCTATTAAAAACTCAGGCCCTAGCAGCAGAAGAAGTGTGTGCCTCATTTAGGCCTTCCTCTCCCATTGGTCGCCCTAGATCCTCACCCCACTTGATTAGGACAAGCAATTCTTCCTCTTTAGATTTACTTTAGATAGAAAAGATACAGAGATAATACAAACAAGAATAGTATGATTAGTCTTCTTATTAGTTTAGTATCACTTGGAATAAAGAATAACTCCTTTGTTTATATTATCTAATCAGTAACTCGCAAAGGCATCAGAATAATAATTAGGATTTATTGGTTTCTTTTTGTAGTATATGTGGTTGTAGTAATCTATTACAAGTAGGGAAATCTTGGACAAAGAAAGTATGTTTTGGATTACATACAGTTTAGTCTTGACTCCTGAAAAAAGATAGCGGAATGTCTTTGTTAGTAGGAGATTAGGAACTAACAATACGACCGAGACTTAAATTCCTTTTACTGTTTTACTCTTGAGGGATTAAGCTCCTTAGACTTCATAGGCAACAAGAACTACAAATTACATACATCGGAATCATCATCCTTCTTTTTATTATTGGTATTAATGGAATGCTTAAGACATGAGCTTTGAAAAGATGAACAATGCTTTATTTATATATGGGTCTTTGAGAAGAGGACGAGTTAATTTAAAAGGATATTAAAGTAAGTTGAAGAAACTCTTTAGAATACTTTATAGTAAAGATCCATTTATAGTTTATATAGATACAAGCAACTGGAAAACCACCTCACTATGACACCCTTCACCTTCGTTTTTAGAGGACTTTTATACCACTTTTTCTCACCCTGGAACCAGCAGCCCACAACAAAGAGGAGATATCAGATTCCAGATCCTTATGATATATATAGCATTGTCACATTCACCCCCAAGAATCTACAAACAATAAAGTGAGAGTTATCTTTTAGTTTGTAGTATTATTAGCAGATCAGATCAGGTTGGTCACTACACTCCTCTCTTCTTGTTTCTCCTCCAGAGCCTTGGTTTATATTTGGGTCTTGTTGTGAGAAACGTATGAAGGTGGAAGTATGAAGATCCTTGGATATGCAGAAGTTGGATCTAGGATATGTTGGATTAGGATTTAGAAAGTACATAGAGAATAGAATAAGAATTAAGATTGTATAAATTAACATATAGAAAGTCGTGTCCTTTGATAACAAGGAGAAGGAACAGAGTCGTGTCTTTTGATAGTGCATGGGTATTGATAAAATGTGATGGAATGCATTTTTGATGAGATGCTTGACCATAAGATACTCAGAACCTTATGACTGTTTGGCTTGAACAAACGCTGGACTTGGAATTTGCTCAGAAATGAATTCACTGTATTATATATTTACACTTGTAGTTTTGTTGTAATAGCTACAGGCCTATGATCTTAAACCCTGAACATACATATGCATTGATGTGTGTAATTAAGGTGAACAACCTGTATACCTTTCAATACCAGGGCAGTGAACATAGCCCAAAACTTGTAATGACAACCTTGCTGAATTAGTTACAGGAAAGGTATGTGTCCTTCCAACTATACCTAAACATATATATGTGGCATGGGAGTGATGGGATATTGTTCTTTGGCTGCCTTAGTTTCTGTATGTTAAGTGATCTGGACTCTGGAGTATTAAGACTCCTCCAATCATTATTTAAATCATGGAGGTGATGTCAAGTAGATCTGAGTGAGATTCTCTAAATTGGATCTGCTCATCTAGCTGACTGTTCTATTAATTATTCTTGAACACCTGAGGATGTGCATTCTAATTGATAGAAATAATACCTTGTCAATTTTGAAAGATAGTCTCCCAGCCAGGCCTGCTTCTACTTTGGTTTTGGGTGAGGATATAGGTAACCTACCGGTGCCAAGAGGGCTGAAATCAGGAAAAGTGACAATACATCTTACCTGGATTATCATATTGATATTTACTGTGACTAGATTGATTCATTATCCTTTTGGTTGTACTTACCCATGGGTTTTATTTTGCTCTTATTACATTCCTGAAAGATTTGTGGAAGATCTCAAAACGCTCTTCTTTGTTTAATCCGTCTATAATGATTGTTTTCCAAAATATGCTTGCAAAAATATGCTTGAGCTATTTTGACATATTTAATGTTAATTTTAAGATATAGGAATGGTATTGGGTTTTTCCCTCATGGTACAGAAATGGAAAGAAGATGAAGTGGACAACAATAATTAGAATTATTCTTAGAAATTAGTTAATGGTTGGTATTGAAATAAAAATAGTTATTGTTTTAAAAAATGTGATTTTATAATAAATTAATAACAATGAAATAATAACTCTCTTGTTTATATTCAGCCTGTAGGCTATTCAATTCCATATCATTCCATTATTATTTACAACTCATTTAATTGTCAATCTCATGCTATGATATTGGCTTTATCCCCAATCCAACATTACTGCAGATTTACCTTGATCTTCACTTGTGTTATTGTATGTTTTTGCAATTTCTTGGAAAGCTTTAATGCATTTGGTCTTTTATCGACTCCTTTGTAATGGTGAGATTGTACTGTGTAATAACTGTTCTCCTGTAGCTTTCATATTTTGGATATGGGGCATTATATCTCGAGAAAAACAGATAGACTAACACTCTCTTTATTTTCCTGTAAATAAAACAGAGAGTTACTTTTAAACGCATTTTATTTATATTGGATATATTTTTTAATTCCATTGATTTGTTTGTATCATCATTGGTTGAAGATCAGCGAAAGTAATGTGGTGTCCATGGCAGAATATGAGCTAATGCGCATTCTCATATTGATGTGAAACTTTGTGCCTGGATATAAGCAAATTGTTGAGGGTGATTGGAAAGTGGCAGCAATTTCTTACAGGTCATATGATCTAGAAGGGAAAACTATTGGTTCTATTGGTGCAGGGCGTATTGGCAAAGAACTACTTAAGCGTTTGAAGGTATTCATTCTTAGGATCTAGTACTACTTCATGATGTTGCAAACTTCTTTTCAAAAATCAGTGCTCCATAATTCTTACGCATGCATGCTGTTTGTTTCAAAATTTCAATCTAATAATAATAAACATTACATGATGTTGAATTGAATTGCGTTCCTTTGTACAGCCCTTCAATTGTAAGCTTCTTTACCACGACCGTCTTTCTATTGGACCCGAATTGGAAAAGGAAACTGGAGAAACATTGGAGACAAATCTTTACGAAATGCTACCTAAATGTGATGTGCTTGTCATTAATATGCCTCTTTCTGACAAAACTAGGTGCGCCTTATCACAATTTCATAAATAATCTCTCCCATTATTCACTCAAACATCAATAGCACCTATATATTTTGTACAACTTGTGAACAAAAACCTAATTATTGTTTCTCTTGCCCTTTCCTTTTGGTTACAGTAGGGGAATGTTTAACAAGGAAGGTGTTCTCTACCAAGCCTAGCTTTTCTCTCAAAATCTTAACATCCCCTTTGCAAAGGGTTTCATTAGAATGACAACAACCCGCATTTAAAGCATTTCTCCACCCATCCTAACTAGAAATACAATTTTGGGTTCTCTACTAATTTTCTCCACACCCATTTAATCTAACAATGGACATAGAGCATGTATATTTATACTTGTGTGTTGGAAATACCATTTTATACTTTAATGTTTATTATTTTTGTTTTATTATTATTACTTGAATTTCTTCTTAACAAGTGGTTGTGTTTCTTTTGGTTTTAGTGAAAGTATGGGCTCCAATGTTGGCTCTCTTATTATGGAGTATAATTCATCTTTGAGAATTTTTCAATTATTAAAGTAGGTTAGTCAATTGCTTAAAATATTAAATTTATTTCAAAAAGTTTTTGTTACTTTATAGGTTAGACACTGGCTTGAAATATTAAACTTATTTCAAAATGTTTTTGTTACTTTATAGATAAGGCGTAGATTTCTTGGCTCTATGATGAAAATAATGAAGGGAAAATACATGTTAATATGTTACTTGTGCTCTTTGACTGAAAAATACACGGTGAGAGAAAAATGTATATTATGCTAATTGAGGAATGTTTTTCACTTGTCGAACTTATAGTATTGAATTTAACACACTAACACTTTACAACAATGAACTAACAATATTCATGATGAAAATAGCAATATGGAAGATTTATTTGCATAATGAAAAAGGCAATATGGAAGATTCCGATCACGTTCCAAGGCATTTCTTAAAATGTGGATGTGACAAAAGGTTGTTGTGGAAGTTGTTGTTTGTATATGGAAAATTTCTTGATCATTGTGTATAATCCTAATGTTGATAGATATGTCTACTAAATGCTTCCAGTTAATGGGGCATTGATTTGAGCATTCAATATATTTTTATTCTTTATCAAAGTATTCTTTTGTTGTATTTGTATTTTTCAATTTATGCCTTACGGCGTTTCCTTTGCAACATCTGGTGCAAATGCTAGTATATCTTACCTCATTTTATGGTTAACATTGTATAACAAAAACATGCGTTGTGTTATGTAATTAATACTAAAATGTAATATTGATTTTTTTTGTCAGAATGCTATAGGTAATGATTGCCAAGACGATGATCCAAATTATGTTCAACATATATCAGGAGATGATGAGGATGAGGATGAGGATGATGGTGGTGAAGGAGGAGATGATGATGATAGTTGCGGTGTTGGTGATGATGTGGATCAGAGTAATGAGGATGGTCAAGATGATCATGAGGATGATCTTGGTGGTGGTAGCTAGGCATCCACATGCATTGTTTTTTATGAAGAAATTATTGTGTAGAATGACATTGTTATGTTTAGATGGGTGTTGTGAATTTACCCTATATCAATGAGACATTTTGATTTTGTAATCATACGATGAGTTTGATTTATGTATGTTGTTAATTTATCGTAGAATAACGATATTCATGAAATATTTTGATTTGTTAATCATATTTGAATTTTACTTGTTTTGATTAAAAATAATACTGATTTTATTAGTATTATGTTGCTATTTTATATATGTTTTGAAAATTGTTAATGACACATTGTTATTTTTTTGGATGGATGTTGTCAATTTCTCTTAAATTTCTTTACAAATGATTTTGAATTGTGATATCTGCTTTAATGATATTTAGAAACTATCATATATTTCACTATGAATCTATAAAGGGGGTCATATATGTAAAGAAAAATATACTCTATATAAGAAGTCAAATGCGGATGTAACCATGGATGCAAAATTGAAAGTAAAATTGGATGTTAAACTAGGAATTAATACAAAATGCAAACAATTGACATACAAAGTGTTTTAAATTAGAAGTGAAAAATTGTGCAATAGTTGACACAAAGAAGGGAACAAAACATGGCATACAAAAGGATATCAAATTGGGCAAAAACAAGGACACATAAATGGGCACCAAATTAGATGCAAAAAAAGACAACAACTAGATGTAAAATAAGATGCAAAGTTGAGCGTTAAAAAGAAGCAAAAAACGTTACAAATTAATATGCCAAATGATGATGCAAATAATGGTGTAAATTTGGGATGCAAACTTGGGTGCAAAAAAGGAAAAAAAAAAAAGATGTAAGAAAAGACATAAAACAAGATGCAAAATGGGGCTGAAAAAAGGTGAAACCAAGGATGCCATATTGGATGTAAAAAATGATTCCTAATCACATGCAAATTTAGGCTCGAACTCAGACACAAAATTATATGCAAATGTGGACACAAAATGAGGCAAAAAAAGATGCAAATTTGGATGGTGAAAACGATGTAAAACTAGACACCAAAAAAATGCAAAATTGGATGAAAAAGTCGGTGTAAATAATGGTGCAACATTGGACACAAGTAGACACAAAAAAATGGTGCAAAAAAGGGCATAAAATAGCTTAAAATTGGATGCAAAACTTGGTGCAAAAACAAATACAGAAGTAGACGTAAAAAATGGCTCTAAATTGAATGTACCATTAGACACAAAATAAGATGCAAAGGTGGACACAACACATGACTCAACATAAGATGCAAATATAAATGCAAATTTGGATGCTCAAAATGATGTAACATTAGATGCAAGAGATGGTGTTAAAAATGATGCAAAATTGGATGAAACAAATGACGCAAAATATGGTGCAAAATGAGATGGGAAAAATGGAGACAAATCAAATGTAAATGTGGATGTAAAAAATGGTCCAAAAAAAGATGCAAAAATGGGCACAAAAATGGATGCAAAATTTGGTGCTAAATCAAATTCAACACATGGTGCAAAGATAGGCACCAAAGCTGGTGCAAAAATAGAAGCAAAAACTAGTGTAAGACTAGATACAAAACCTGGCGTAAGACTAGATGCAAAAACTGACACAAAATGGATGCATAAAAAGACGTTAAATTGGATTCAAAATACAGTGTAAACTTGATGCAAATGATGGTGCAAAAATGGAAGCAAAGAATGACACAAAATAGGAAGCAAAAGAGAATGAAAAATAGATGCAAAAAATGACACAAAACTAGAAGCAAAACCTGTCATAAAATAAGATGCAAATCTTGGTTCAAAATTTGACGCAAAAAATGATGCATAGTTTGGTGTAAAAAATGATGCAAAATCTAGCGTGAAAAAGGATGCAAAATCAGGTGCAAAAAAGGACGCTTTAAAAATTGTACAATAGAGCCAGATTTAGCGCCAGGTTGCTCATCACAATTACAAAAAAAATGCACTAAAATCTGGCGCTAAATCTGGCGCAAATCGCTGGTTTTGTTGTAGTGTGAGGTTAGTGAAAATGTAATAAAAATAAATAAAAATCTAAAGATTTTAAAGTCTAAAAACTTTTAAAAAATGCAATCAAGAACTTAAAAAAATGCAATCAATCTTGATTTTATTTTTCCTAACTTATCTACTTGAAAGAATTTCTTTTTTTCTTTTTTTTCAAGTATATGAATGTTTCCAATGGAGCCATTTACGGATTAAACTTTCTAAAATGTTCATATCCAAATTTGCAAAATGTACCTGATTGTGTATGAAGACATGAGAAATCATTTTAACCTTTAGATTTGCCGCAAAGATCTCTTGAAGAACGAATGAATGTAGTGGCGCAATCAATTTTTGATACCATTCCTCAATGTAGTCTTTGTGCTCCAAAGAATATTTGATCTGCATTCTATATCTTTCATCCATAAATGGTTAGTATCAAAAACATTTATATTCTTTTTTTATAAAAATGATATGCAGCTAAATGATTCATGCATCTACATGCTTTAATCATGCATCTAGAAAAAAACTGAAAAACGAACTCTGGACTGAAAGTTAGTTCCTATGCACACTTCCCCGGCAATAGCGCCAAAATGTTGAGGCAAATTAATTACATATCATTTAATTGTCAACTAAAAATTAACTTCCAATTTAGATTAACCTAACTACGAAACCAAATAATGACAAACCAAATTCACCTATTCTAATTCAAAAATCAATTCAAAATAAATTATAGTACAATTATAGTACAGCACGCAGAATTGAAATCTTAATCTTTCACACTTGCATGAATTGAAATCTTAATCTACCACACTTGCAAGAATTGAAATTGCATGAAATGAAATCTACTCTAAGGGATCATGTGTACATTATAAAATCAAGATCCCATGAAATGAATAATCAAAACCACATGACATGAAATGAAAACAAAAACAATGATTTTTAACCTCTAGATATGAAAGAAAATAAAAACAATCACTCTTAACCTCTCACACATGAAAATATATGAAAGAAAATAAAAACAATCACTCTTGACTTTTCACACAGGAAGAGATATGAAATAAATAAATCTTAATCTATGAAAGCAATAAATCTTAATCTATGAAAAACAATAAATCTCACACATTGTAGGTGGCCAATCCAAAAGCATGAGAGATGGCAAGTTGAGAGGCTCTGAGTGCAAGGCTCAAGCATTACCAATCAAGGTGAACATCACTCATGAGCATGGTGCTAAATCTAAATTTCATTCAAAACGGAAGTAATCTTAACTTTTCACCTAAGTATCTCCAACTTTACACATGCCTTTGAAAGGAGAAGGCTCTCTTATTTATATAAGAACATAAGAAGCTACCTCATTAATGGAGGTCCATTATTCTCTCGCTAGATGCCTAGAAAATCTCATAGAGTTACAACTCAAATAGGTAATGATGAGACACATATAGAGTTAAAATTCAAATAGGTAATGATGAGACACATATTCTCTTTGACCTTTATCCAAATCTTCTTCCATATCTTGAAGGGAATTCGAATTTGAGCATTGGAGGCCACATAAGGGTTCCTTGGAAGCTTCCAAATGACCTACACATGTCATGAAACTCAAGCCACTTTTAAGTATTAGCAAGCATATTTCATTTTTCTAAGTTTTAACCATAAATTCACTTAAAATACTAGAAATCATTAGCTTTTGGAAAACACAAAGGTAACCCCATGTAATCATGAAAATGGAGGCTAATGAAAGATATGGCTATGGAGTTGCGACAAGTGAGTGAAATGGTGCCAATAAAGGTTAAAGTGGGTGATATTTTGAAAACATTTTGGAGACTCTACATTGACCGAGTCACTGTAGATTGGAGGAAGCTGGAGATGGAATTCACATGGTCAGATGGAAAATTGGTTTTGTTGAGGGGTATGCACTCTTACCCTCCACAGACGGTGTCGGCCCATAGGATGGAGGTTGATCTGAGGCATGGTGATATTGGGTGGTCATGGAGTTGAGGAGTTTTTAGGCTAGGGGTCAGCCCAAGCCACCACACCCATACATACAGGTTATTTTGGATAGGTACCCAGTGGTGTTTGGAGACATACCACTGGGGCAACCACCTGATCGGGGTTTTGAGCATTCTATTGAGTTGGAGCATGGGGTACAGAACATGATCACTACACCTTACAGACATCCCAAGGCATACTTGGATGAGATTGAGAGGGTCATTCATGAGTTGTTGGCACTTGGGCACATCAAGCCTAGTTCCAGCGCTTTTGCTTCATCAGTTGTTCTGGTGAAGAAGAAGGATGGGTCCTTACACATGTGCATAGATTACTGGGTCCTCAATAAGAAGACCATAAAGAACCATTACGCCATCTTCTACATAGATGAGCTGATGGATGAGATGAGGGGGGCTAAGTTCTTCTCCAAGATTGACTTGCATTCGGGGTACCACCAGATCAGGGTGAGGGACCAGGATGTCCCTAAGACAACTTTCAGGTGCCACTATGGGCACTTTGAGTTCTTGGTTATGCCCTTTGGCTAACCAACGCACCAACCACCTTCCAATATTGCATGAACCATGTGTTTTGTGGGCATTTGCAGAAGTTCGTGTTGGTGTTCTTTGATGATATATTGATCTACAACCGGACCTAGGAGGAACACTTGCAGCATTTAGAGACAGTGTTGTGTATTTTGGAGGGGCAACAATTTTATGCTAAGTTGTCCAAGTGTGAGTTTGGTTTGACAGAGATAATCTATCTAGGGAAAATTATTGGCGAGGACAGTGTGAGAGTTCATGAGGAGAAGATCAGGGCCATCCAGGATTGGCCAGAGCCCCGAAATGTGACAGAGTTAAGGGGTTTTGTGGGCATATGTACCTACTACCGGAAGTTCGTGAAGGGCTTCTCACAGTTAGCATCTCCCCTCACTAATTTGATGAAGACAGCGGCATTTGAGTGGACAGATGGGGCACAGGAGGCTTTTGAGGGCCTCAAACAGGTCATGAGAAGCTGCCCGGTGTTGGCACTCCTTGATTTTGCACAACACTTTCTGCTTGAGTATGATGCATTAGGGGAGGGTTTAGGAGCATTTTTTAGGCAGGGGAGACACCCAATATCTTTCGAGAGACGGAATCTACTGCCCCACAAGATATTGTACTCCATTTACGATAAGGAGACACTAGCCATCATGCATGCATTATCCAAGTTTAGGAAGTACTTGGTGGGAAATAGGTTCTGGGTCAAAACATATCACAACAGTCTCAAATTCTTCTTGGAGCAGAAGAAGGTGCAGTAGAGGCAATAGAAGTGGGTGAGAAAGCTCCAGGCATATGACTTTGACATTGAGTATGTCAAATGGAAGCACAATGTGGTAGCTGATGTATTGTCCAGGAGGCCAGCTACCCTTTTGTTGATGAGAATTGCACCTGATTGGAGGGCACAGTTGCTAGTGGAGTATTCCAAGGACCATTTTGCATGTGAGGTCCTTGACAGTGCAGTGGTGGATGACCAGTACAGGGTGATGAACGAGGTGATTTACTTCTGGGACCGGATTTATTTAGTACCTAGCTCCCAGTTGAGGGAGAAGATCATGCAGGCAGCCCATGACTCACCATTATCAGGGCATCAGGGGTTTACCAAGACATACAGGACCATCAGGGAGCGCTTTGCATGGAAGGGCCTTAAGGATGATGTTCTGAGGCATGTCTGAGAGTGTGACACATGCCAAAGGAACAAGGGTGAGCAAACACACCCTGTTGGGTTACTACAACCTCTTCTTATTCCTGAGGGGAAGTGGGAGAGTGTGTCGATGGATTTTATCACCGAGTTGCCCACAGTGCAGGGCAAGGACTACATATATGTGGTGGTAGACCAATTGAAGAAGTTTGCACACTTCTTCACCATATCAGCCCGGTCCTCAGCCTCACAGGTGGTCAAATTGTTTTTCAAGGAGGTATTTCGACTTCATGTTCTCCCGAAGACCATTGTCAGTGATCGGGACAATAGGTTCATGGGAGGATTTTGGAAGTAGTTATTTCGACTAATGGGTAAAGAGCTCGCTCTAAGCACCAATTATCACCCCCAGGCGGATGGGCAGAAAGAGATAGTCAAAAAATGGTTGGAGGGTTACCTATGTAACTATGTGACGGGCCAACAACGTGGATGGATACAGTAATTGCACTTGGGCAAGTACTACTATAACACCACGTACCACATGTCCATAGGTATATCCCCATTCAAATATTTATATGGTTGTGATGCATTATCTTTTGTTGACGTTATTTTTGGAGACAGAAAGGCCCCTAGGGCCAAGGATTGGATATAGGAGAGCTAAGATATCTTGCAGGCTCTCAAAGATAACATGCAGACTTCTCATAACTAGCAGAAGATCTATGCAGACAAGGGCCGAGTAGAGAGGAAATTTAAGGTTGGGAACTTAGTCTTCTTGAGGATGCAGCGATACAGGCAGTCATCACTCAAGTAGAAGGGGGTCAAGAAGCTCAAGCCCCGCTTCTATCAGTCGTACCGAGTCACTAGGAGAGTCTGGGAGGTAACATATGAGTTGGAGCTACCCCGGGGAGCCAAGTACACAACATTTTTCATGTGTCTTTCCAGAAAAAGGAACTAGGGCAACATGTGACAACAGTTATAGAGCTACCACTCATGGATGATGAGGGGCACTTGGTTATGGAGCCAAAGGTTATTTTGGACACCCACAAGAGGCACTTCCGGAATATGGTTGTCAAGGAATTTTTTATCAGATGGAAGAACCTACCCAATGAGGATGCCACTTGGGAGGGAGAGAAGATACTTCAACATCCTTCATTATAGTTGCTTGAGGACAAGCAACGTTTTGGCGGGGAGGACTTCGATATTCCCACTTAGGAATATTGTTAAGGGGAAATATAAATTTTGCCCAATTTTGGATAAATTCGCACTTGCACTTAGGAAATGTGGTTTTAGAGGTCCCACATGAATTTTTGAGGAAAAGGGAAGCCCAAACATTAGAGGAAGGAGGAGAAAAATCGAGTTGCTAGTGGTACATGGGGGGCCACCCATAGAAAAATGAAACCCACATGGAAACACACACTCATTGGAGGGAGATTGGTGGGGGAAAGTTGAAGTTGGGCCCACTTGGGCATTTGGGAGGCTCTTTGACAAAAGAGGAGGAGGCACTCATTTTTGGTCATGGATGATTATCTAAAGTTTTTCTTAGACTAGCATGCTTGAGCTGAGGCTAAGTCTACAAGTGTTGTTGAGCACAAGAGGTTTCCAGATAGAAATCTCACCCCTTTCTTCAGTGGACTTCAAGTGCCAACCCAAGGAGGGAATCTCATCATTTCTAGTTCGATCTGGGAGTAGCGAAGTGTGGGTGTGGAGAAGATACAACAACAATAGCACAGGCACTGTGTAGTCCTTGGAGGTGTCACATGTGGGGGTTGAGGAGAGAAGGCAATTTTGGGCTGAAACTTGGGGAGGAGTTTGAGGACAAGATTTGTTGGTAATTCCAGTATTTTTTGGGGCTTTCAACAGTGGGATTATTAGGTGGGTCGAATTACCCAGAAATAGTTCCATTGAGGGAAATTGGGCCGAAATTCCGAAGCTACCAATCGGTAAATTCCTTCGAGGGTTTTTGTGGGTATTTGGTAGAGAGCCCAGGGTTAATTTCCTCGAATGTTTTTAGCATCGGAGGAGGCCCTAGCACCTATTCTTCACAACCAACAGCTCATTTTCTAGGCATTTGAGCGCAGAGCCAAAGGGAGATCAATGAGTACGTTTGGGGGACTTCATATTCATCACTTGGGCTTAGCGAGCTTGCCTTGGGCAATCCCAGGTGCATACTTTCCAAGCACCCATTGTAACCTCATGCTTTATCAATCAAATGGCTCAACTATGAAGTTTTTGGCTCTATTATGTGTTCTAATATTTGGGTAAATTTTATGTGTGTTTTTATCTATGCATGCTTTGTTTATTACTGTAAAATTTCCTTAGGGATATTACAACTAATAAGCATGGATTTACATTTTAGACCTGAGCTTGACAAATTCAAAATGAAAAAATATATTTCTCTTTTTCACTACAATAAACTGAAACTGAATTAGCAAAACCAATAACTGATATATAATGGACTTCAATTTACATAAATTTTCCTCAAAGAAACAATTATGTAATATCATTGACGACATGTTTTAACTGTTCAATTTAAGTATTACATTAAAGATTTATCAAACCAAACCTTAATTCGAGTCACAAGAATTTATCATCCAAAACAATCTCCCTAAAAATATTTTAAGCTAGATTAAAAGCATATGACATTGATAATTTTGGTTTATAGGTGCATACTAAGCATGGAGTTAAATTTGAGACCTGTGCTCGACCAATTAGAAATGAAAAAATATTGTGCTCAGATGTGCTACAATACACCGAAACTAAATAAGTAAAGCTAATAACTGCAATATAATTGAACTTCAATTAACAAAATTTTCCTCAGTGAAAGAAGATGCCATATTATTGACACATTATACATGTTTTAATTGTTCATTTTAACTATTGCATCAAATATCTATCATACCAAACCTTAATTATAGTCACAATAATTTCTTGCTTTGTAGACTACTCAACAAAGGAAGGAGGCGCATGATGAATTGGAAGCAATTCCTAGTCTCTGCTTGTAAGAAAAGGAATCCATGTTTAGGAGAGAAATTTGTTACCTGCATTGTTTAAATATGAATTACTCAAATTATATAGCGTCAAAACTCAAATATGCAAAGCATCTTACTTACTTCACCCATTTCATCGATGGCCTCCCTGATCACATACATCATGCAACCAAGAGTGGCTCTACCAACAACAATCTATAAAGCATTTGAAAAAAGATATATGTCAATATTGAAAAATAAAATAAAAGACACCAAGTTGCTTAAGCAACAGATGAGAAAGTGAATTCCCATCAATAAGAAAAATAAGATATCACAATATTGATATGTCATTGATTTCTTGTATCCAAACATTCAAGAGAGAGTTGGGGGGAGGAAATCACTTGATCTAATTGAAGCCAAAATATAATGGAAAAATCCATTCTAAAAGAGCACATTCCAAAGCATGTAAAATATAAAATTCTTTTAGTTTAAATTAAACTAATTCATAACATAGAAGTATATAAAATACAACATTGTTACTATGTCTCACAATGTTTTCGCTCAAGTATAATTTGTTCTTAAAGAGTATATTGCAAATGATGTAATATCCAATTCTTGTAGAAATTCCTTGTAGATTCAAACTACTTATGTAATTTGCTAAAACAAAAGACTTGAATCTACTATACTCATCAGCGAAAACAATAAATCGATCGAGAAATCACACAACATGAGACAATATTCAATCACATATGCTCATATATTTATCTAAGGAGAAAGCTTGTTGCTCAAAACCCCTTCCTATTTGAATATTGCATTAGATCATAAAATTAGAGAAGAAAATACAATGTGTGTTCAACTTGAACAATCTCTACACAAGTAATATCTATCCCGTTGCCTCACAAGTTGAATCTGGTCAATACTTAGCCAATTCTGCTACCTGCCAAGCTCCTATTTCCTTTCATTGTTTCTCAAGTAATTAGCCTCTTATTAATTAGGGAAATCCCCATATTGAATTGTGAAATCCCTATAGGCCCTTCTTTGACTTCATGCACCACATGTACAACTCGGAAAATTACACAAATGATAGTATACTACCCTTGAACTCCAATCTAAACTGGGAAACTCAAATTTCATGCATGCGTGAGTTAATTATGGTTGATTTATCAGTTAACTAGTTGAACACATAAAGTTGCACCCCACTGCTAGACCTCCTACTAGTTCCTCCAATAGTTGGAACTAGTTTAACTAACATTAACTTAGTTTAACTGAATTAAATTATTACAACTCAAATTAAACTCAACCTAGGCTCCTAAAATTTAGGAACCACTCTACATGACTCAAGTTAGGCCCTCAACTCGAATTAACTGAGCCAACTAAGTGAAATTAACTTAGTTAACTCATTCTTGTTGTCTTGTGATGTGGAATTACAATTTTCTCCTAATTTAATTCAAGGGAAAATTAAATCGGGATTTTCTTGTTGCCATTTTCAACACTCCCTCTCAACAAGAAAGGGATTATCTGCTACCTTGATCCTACCTCTATGGAACTCTAATTTTCATTTTGACAATGCCTTTTTCAAAATATCTACATCCTACTCCTTCATAGGAATGTACTCCACTAACATGATTCTCCTCTGCACACAATCTCGTAGATGGTGATACCAGATGTCGATATGCTTGTATTGATCATAAAAAAATGGATTCTCGGAGACTTTTAACAACTCTGATTGTCATAGTAGGATCCATCATCTAACCAAATAACCCAACAAGAATCTTCCTCATCCAGATAGCTTCACAAGTTACTTGACTAGCAACCATGTACTATGCTTCTGTTGAAATTAGTGCAACTGATCTCTACTTCATGTTGTACCAATAAAATGTTTTTGACCCAATACTGAAGATGCCTCCTGATGTGCTCTTTCCATCTGATGGACTACCTACCCAATCTACATCTGTGAAGCCTTGCAGCTTCACTCCCTTTTTCCACCTATACCAAAGACCAAACTGAGTTTTGCCTCTGAGGTATATCAACACATGTTTGGTTGCCTTCCAATACAATTTGGTTGGATTAACCATGTCTTGACTAAGTTGGTTAATTACATAAGACATGTCTATTCATGTGTTCACCAAATACATAAGTGAACCCACAAGCTCCATGGTTTTGTTGCTCTCCATGTGGAACTTCTTCAGTATCTCATTGGCATACTCGCTTTGAGAGACAAATAGTTCCCCATCTCCTTGCCATAATTCCATACCAAGGAAATAATGCATGAGCCCCAGGTCCTTCATCTCGAATTCTCTTGCAAGATCCTCTTTGTAAGATTTGACCAGCTTCTCATCACCTGTTAGAATTAAATCATCGACATATAATACTATAATTAATAATTTTCCTTCAACCACAATATGGTAAAGGTTTTCATCTGCTTCACTTTTGGTGAAGCGCAACTTGGTGAAATAGTTGTCGATCCTGGTGTACCAAGCATGGGGTGTGTTATCACTCATTCGGATCTCCAAGGATGAGGAAGAGTCTCGCTGAGGTAACCAAAAACCAACCTTTTGAATTGGTATCTAGCCCTACAAAGCCAGAGAGGGCTCTCTCCAAAGAATCAAAGCCAAGAGGGCTATATGGATTAGGGTTTTAGGCTAGGTATAAAGTGCAGAGGGCTGTTTGATTTGATTTGGTGGGGTTATTGTTGGATGAGGGTATTAGGTCAAAGAGGCTAGGTCAGGGCAAATTAGATACGATTGCAAACATTCAAAGGGGCAAGGTAGGCAAGAGGATTAGCACTTAAAAGGTGATTTGATGAGATGGTTTAAGACTGATGAGGAGTTAGGAAGAGCATATGAGATGTATTCATCCTAAACTGGAGAAAAATGGACAAATTATGATAACTTTCCCAAAACAGAGCATGAGCAAACATGTATTCTGCCTATCAACTTGAAAATTACCATATAACAAACATGAAATGGTTTATTATCTTACAAAACATTCATACAAATGATAACAAATAATAAACAATGCTAAACATTCTATACCACATGTATCCCAAAGAAATAGCTACAACTCATCTATTAAATCTAGCTAAAATCTGATACAATAGTGTCTCTAATCACTAGTACAACATCCAAACTGAGTCCAACCTCTGAAACGAGTGAAGAAAGAGAAGATATAGACATCAAAACAAACTCCTCCCAACCTCAGGGGTCAAATCCATGAGAGGAGGAGCAATTCCACCAGAATCTGAACTGATATCTAGAGTGTAGGGTGGTCAAAGTGACTCATCACTAATTACATTGAAACTGATTCATTTGACTTGATGAAGTCTATTTACATCATGTATTTACCCCATAGGTAATAATAAAATACCATAATTACATTTATCATATCAATTACATCAGTAAAAATTTGATTCCCAAGGATGAAAATCAAAACTGGAGAAAAACAGTGAAAAATCAGGCAAATTGTCCTATGCGCAGTGCCAGTGGTCTATGCGCAGCGCCATCTTCTAGCTACGTTTTGAAGTGGTTACTGATGTCCAAATTGAGCTCAAGATAGCTCATTGGAAATATTACCCCGTCTACTTTCTAGATATGTATTTATTTTTCAGAATGGAGTTGATTTTCCCTATCAAAAAGTGTTTCTCCCAAGACTGCTCCTGTGCACAGTGCCAGTGGTCTATGCCCAGCGCCTTTGGTCTGTGCGCAGCGCTGACTTCAAATCGACTTTTGAGTGCCTTCCCGAAGTCCAAATTGAGCCCATGATATCTTGTTGGAAATATCTCTCTCTTGTCTACACAATGGACCTATCAAGAACTAAAAATGATCCATTATAGCCCCTGAAAAATCAATTATCCCAAGACTGGTCAAAAAGTGCAGAATGAGGGTGCAAAAATGAAGTGTGCTCTTGCAGGAAACCTTTTGAGGTCTTCCTCAACTCCAAATTGAGCTCATGATAGCTCATTGGAAATATAGTTCTATCTAGTTATCATTTGACTCATCAAGCAAGTCATTTGGACACTCAAGCTAGGAGAAAAAATGATTTTCCCAATGTCACTCCAGAAGTGCAGAAAACCTCTTGTAGCACCTGTATGTTTTACATTTATCCAAATCCATAACACCTGTGTAAAACATGAAGGAGTTGTTTGTTCCTTGTCCTATTGTGGACAAAAGCCTCTCTCACTTTTGTAAAATTCATCTTTGTTTTTTTGGATACATACTTTGAAGCAAAACTAGCCCGATGTGTGGCAAATGATTTTGTCCCTTGGAATGACTTTTTTCAAAAATGGAGACATGATGTTTATGAGTTGGAATGGCCTCATACTTGCTAAATGACCACCCTTATTCCTCCTCTGTTTAGATGTCTTTGATTTCATAGCCAACCCTACCTCAGTGGGAGAGGAAATTAGGGTTTAGTGCTTGTGGAAAATGATGATTTGAACACCCTTGGGAAAAGACAACTCCCTTTGGCATTCACTTAACTTTTTGAAACATTACCCTTTCACTTAACTATTTCCTTTGACAAATTGATCTTTTGATGGTCTTTGAGAACTCTTTGAATTTGACTTTGCTTTAATAAAGTTGGCATATAGAGATTGAGTTGGCAGCTTAGGAACAATACTTATTACATATAGTGAACATAAAATTACATGATGAAATAAGAAATTCTTTTTACAAATCATCTTCACATGGTGAAAAGATTTTATATGATCACCATTTACTTGTTGATCTTATGCAACGGAATGGAGTTTTATTGGAACCTTGGAAACCCTAATGACCTAATGAAACCTTAAAAAACCCTAAAAGACCTAATGAGACCTTGAAGGACTGAATTCCAAGATGACATGACCGATGTGATGGCATGATGTCATTAACTTTATGGACAATGGATACTCAGCAAGGTTGAAATGAGCTAGTGTTGGGACTCAGAAATGTCATATTTTCATCCACCTTTTTCTTCACTATTCCTTACATTTCATCATCCCATTAACCTTTTATCATATCATTTTCATACATACATTTGGGTTTCACCTTCTTATTTTCCATTTTATTCATTTTTGTATTACAAGTGAATTTATGATTAAATATTAGAAAATATACATATTTTTATATATATCTCAAGAATATGTGAGTTTTGTGATGTGTAGAAAATATGTGAAGAATTAATATCTCCTCCACCATATTAAGGAGATAATTATGCAAGCCTATTCCTAAGGAGAAAATCATGGAGGATTTGGTTGGCATATCTTATCCAATTCCTAAGGAGAAAATCATGGAGGATTTGGTTGGCATATCTTATCCAAGATATGTGAGAGATTTATGGAGGATTCAAAGCGATCATATTTTGTAATAATGGGAAAGTAGTTAAAAATCCTTGAGAGATTTGTGGGATCATATCTTGTAATAATGGGATCCAACAATAAAACCAATCATAAAATTAAAAAAAAAATTACGCGCAAAGACAAATGCATAAAGCCGAGTGTTCAACCTACTACCAATGAAAGCTCTTAAGGAACGAGGCCTTCACTCTGCCCTCCACCACATACACCTTGTAGCTTGCAACCCTCTTCCTTCGCTTCACTTCAGGGTCACTTAAACTCCAAGATTTCGCAGATTTGCTTTTTGAATTCTTCATACCATTGAAATTGCCTGCACTGTTGGCACTCTTATTTGGATTCGGCATGTGATTTGGCCCGGGCTCAGAGTACGAGTGGCTATGAGCAAAAGAAGAAAAATAAGGCTGAGACTACACAACCTCCTTATTCAGATCCCCAAAGCTCTTCGACCTCAAGTCCGCCATCGCAACTCCATGCAATCTAATTCACAATCTCGTGTCTTGTTCTTGATAACTAACTTGCCCACATGGAGACGAAGCAGGGGCAGCAACAAATGATTCGACTGATAAGTTTGATTTGGATTATGATATAATCTCTCTTATCATCCGCTGGTCTAGGCTTCTGAGCAAGTATATACCTTCCCCCCTATAACAGCATTTCCACATGTACAGGTGCAGTTCACTTGATACGTGGCAAGTGGCCATGGTCAATGAACACAAAATCGCTCAAAATCTGCTTCACAGCCAGCAAAACCCGTAATTCTCTGCACATTAATTGTAAAAACCATTTTTTTCTTCACGTAGTCATCTAAACAGGGTCTCGAAGAACCATGATTCCCTCTTAGACCGTTATGAATTTAGGCAAACAATTTCTGGGTTATGTAATTTATTCTGTTTTGGAAAAAACCCGTGTCATCGTTTGTCTAGATTTGTCCTGGTTTTATCACAAATTTATTTCGAAACTGACGTTTTTAAGGGGTTGCGTTCTGAAGATGTTGGCATCCACTATGAGGCGGTGGGAGTAATTGGATTTGCACTCTGATAATTCACTCTTGTTTGCTGCATTTTTCTAATTTTGTAATGGAACTGCTTCTTCACTATGGGCCATCAACCTCTACCCTCCCTCGATTTAATATCTATTTTTTTAAATAGTTGTTAAGAAAGTTGATAGGTTGCAGGCCCGAGAGACCACAACGCACTGCCTCTTGCAGGCCCGAGACTGCCAATTTAGCAACACCATTCCGATGACCTTGGCACGCTCGGCGCTGGCAAAACAACGATGGGAGCTTGAGCTCACGAATTTATGCAGTCGCTGTGTGCATCCAAACTGTAGCTAAATTACTCGCTCACCTCCATGCTTGAATTGCTGGATCACATTGACGCACTTTCTGTCATCAATAACTACAACTTGCCCATGCCATGAATTGCGGAGGAACCCACAGAATGCTTTTGGTAATGCACATTTGGTGCACGGACAGATGGAACCCACAGGTAATACACATCTGCGTTTTCACATACGTATGCAATCGGTTTTATATCAGAAGATTTATGGTGAGTGTTGAATTAAATTGTACAGTTTTGTTTTTAACAAATAAATAAAAAATAAAAAAAATAAAAATAAAAATAAAAAAATCGACATCAATAATAACTTAACAACTTTTGTCTCTTTTAATTTGTTATTTATTCACAAATATGATTTAAAAAAAAAAAAAAAAAAATTGCCCTCATTCATTCATATACTGACTACTTGTTCCCTAACAAATACAACGCCTTTTCAAATGTTTTAAATCACTTTTCCTGCAAACCAATAACAACATTTTGAAAATGTATTGCACAATCAATGAGTACATTGCATGGGGACATGCAATATTTCTAAGTTGGGGGGAAATAAAAGTATGTTGGATATTTTTGTGAATTTGTGGGCAAAAGTTAGGATGCATATACTAACAAATGAAATGAGATTGGTGTTATGTGTAGGTCAACGAGAAGCTTATGCAGAAAGCTCAACATTACAATACGACACCCTTTTCATCCATGATTAGTGTAACTTCGAAAAATAACTAAAAAAAAAAATGGACATTTCATAAATTCTTGAAAATGAGCTAATTTGTTTTTGAGTCACTTCATACAGGAATGATCGATGGAGATGGCACACAAAGGTGACAATTTTTATGCAGGAATGGTGATAAGCGTTGAAGACAATCTAATGCAAAATTGATTTTTCGAAATCACAATGAAACATGCATCATTGGATGCTTGAAGGAACTAATTTTTCATTGCACATATCATGACATTTTCCACTACACAAAAATCTTTTTGCGTCATGATTACTCCCCTTTTTCCTTCCAAACACCTAGACCATCCTTGTGTTGCAGCCCATCCTCCATTTCCTTATCTTTCATGACTTCATGCACGCCTATTTTTCTGAATCGCATACATCCCTTTATCCTTTTCAGTTTATTTTTGCCTTCTAGTTTGCCTTCTGAATAAAACTCATTCCCTTTCCATGATTACATTGCCTTGATTTCCTAGCCATGCTGATCCACACTGCTTGTCCATGAGTTCTTTCCATCTATAGTCCTACCACATCTTTTTGTACAAACTCGCATTGACTGATGTGGGATTCCTTAAGGCCCACCTTTCAACAAGTCTTGCCCCATCGACATCAGCACCTTATCTGGGAAATAGACTAGAGTTCCTTTTGAGTACCTAGAGGCTTGCATGCCTTAATGGCAAGTTCTCTCGCTGACGATCATGGGAATACATCAATGTCCCTTGATCTTCATATCTTGCAAGTGGCTCGACCTCGACACATCCATTCGCACTTTGCAAGATGTACTCCGATACCTTGGCACTCATTGACATCAATGGTGAGTTGCCTCGCATTGGTTAACGGCATGCATCAATGGCCGATAATCCAATGATTTCTTTTCATGCTCGACATCAACACATTCTTTCGCATGATTAGAATTGTACCAAGAAGTTTAGTAGCAGATGAAGACTATACACTTTTTCACGACTCCCTCAGCAGTTACAGCAGCATGAATTCTGATCTATGAGAGTACCACAGTTCCACTTTCAGCATTTATCTTTTCCATGATTCAGCATCAGCAGTTCAGATTCCTTCATTTCCTAGGATCCAGTTACAACAACATCAGTCACATTTTCCTGATCCAGCAGCAGCAGCAGTTACATTCCTATTGCATAATTCATCATTCTTAGGTAAGTAGAGGTATGTTGTTTTCTAATATTTAATCATGCAATTCCTTATATGCTAACTTGAATATTTTGGAAAATTCCCTCACCATGCTACATTTCCTTTCATGAGCCATGTCAAGTTGCATGAGGACATACAACCAATTCAGTTGAGGGGGGCAGAACTATATTCACTACATATTCACTTCCATGATTCCATTTCTTCACCACTATCACTCCATTTACCATTCACCAACATTTATTTTCCAATGATACTTTGTTGCACTTTGCTTCATACGCAATATTGGAATGCTTCATTAATATTACAAAAGGGCTTTCTTATGCACATTATGATTTCCAGTGAGTGTTTACATTATTATTGAAGAAAAGAGAACAGAAAATGAAATGAATGTTGTTAACACAAGAACAAACATTCTTTGTATTCATGGTTGTCACACAAGAACCACCCATAAGAAAATGTAAATTGTTCCTCATGTCTTTCACATATCCTGGAAACATTCATTATTAAAAGACATCTTCATGTAAAGCCAAAGTTCAAAATGCCAAATGTTCTTAAAGAGACCCATGCATGGTTGTATGAGGACATGCAACAAGTTCAGCTGGGGAGGATGTTGGGACTCAGAAATGTCATATTTTCATCCACCTTTTTCTTCACTATTCCTTACATTTCATCATCCCATTAACCTTTTATCATATCATTTTCATACATACATTTGGGTTTCACCTTCTTATTTTCCATTTTATTCATTTTTGTATTACAAGTGAATTTATGATTAAATATTAGAAAATATACATATTTTTATATATATCTCAAGAATATGTGAGTTTTGTGATGTGTAGGAAATATGTGAAGAATTAATATCTCCTCCACCATATTAAGGAGATAATTATGCAAGCCTATTCCTAAGGAGAAAATCATGGAGGATTTGGTTGGCATATCTTATCCAATTCCTAAGGAGAAAATCATGGAGGATTTGGTTGGCATATCTTATCCAAGATGATATGTGAGAGATTTATGGAGGATTCAAAGGGATCATATTTTGTAATAATGGGAAAGTAGTTAAAAATGCTTGAGAGATTTGTGGGATCATATCTTGTAATAATGGGAAATTAGTTGAGAGTGCTTGAGAGAATATTGGATATGTAATTATGAGAAGGTTATCTTCCTCATGTATATAAGAGAGTGCTCTCTCTTCATTTTGATAAGGAAGAAGGGATAATGAATAATAGAGAATGGAGATTAACTTTGATTCATATTCTTTTATTGTTATGCTTTCATGATTTGTAATTTGGTTCTTGTAATATAATTTAAGATATTTTTATTGTTGTGAGCTCACATATGTTGTTTGTCATTCAATTCTTCACATGTTGTATTGCTTTTCCTTTATGCAATTTCTTGCTTTCATAGTTAATGTTTCAATGCCTTCCTAGATTAATTTGATTTCAGTAATTTAGATTAAATTAGTTCCACTTCGGTCCTGCATATATAGTGCATGTGCCTTGTAAGTCTACGAACCTCGGATTGACAAATTAAATAGTTGGGCAAGTACTACAACAGAATTAAACGAACATAGTTTCACCCAACATTTTGGCGCTGTTGCCGGGGAGGCACGATGGATTGAAGTTTAGTTTGATTTTTCATGCAAGTGTGTTTAGACATGTTCCTAACTCCGAGGTGTTAAGGCGGTAAGACGTGGGGAACAGCCTACGCATTGCATTCGAGATACCGTAATGGGCTCGACCTCTTATGGATCAGGGCATGTAGGGTGTGTTTACATTTATGCAAGTGTGAATTTCAATTTCTGCAGGTGTGTTTGATTTTCACAACTGTGAAGAGTGTTTGATGAATTCATGGTTCATGGTTGTAATTGAAGCATTCGATTACTCAATTAATGAGCAGTCCTTGTAAGAGGGTTTAATTGAGTATTGAATTCAAGATTATTTCTGTGGTCCTTTTGTTTTTAATTCAATTTTTTTTTAGTGTGCTGATTTTTTTTGTTTTTAGAATCTCTTTCCACATGGTTTTATAATGAGTGTCAGCTTGGAACTACTCACTCAGATCCTTGCAGAAGTCGGAATCTCTTCTTCCCTGGAAAAAGAGATCTTGACAAGAATTGACAGTTCAACTACTCCCCAAGAAATAAACGAAGATTCAACATATGAAGAATCCTGCATATCTGATGGCAAACAATCATTCGAACAGGAGATCGAGGAAGAAGAACAACAGATCAGAGTAGAAGAACAGGAGTTACAACATGATCTAAGTGAGAGAAATTGTGCTTATCAAAGCTTTATCGAACAATGGTTCCAGGTAAGTATTAGATTAGATTCGTCTTTTTATTTATTTTTAGTTGATTTGCAGTTACAGCAACTAGACTCATTCACTTTCGAATATTTTCATCCATCATGTAAAAAATTGCTACTGGATATATTGTTGTTACTGCTACGTGAATGGCTTCATTGGAAGTTTAATTACACGTAACTAATTTTTTTTCTAATTAGTATAGAGTAGGTAGGCTTTCATTTGTAGTTTTTGCTTTCATTTTCAGTTTTGCTTAGAATAAGTATGCTCTCCTCCGCGCTTAGTGCGATCGCGAGGATCAGAAAATAGGGATGATTTAGACTAATTTCAAGAATAAATAAATGTTTTGCAATATGCTTGATCAAAACATCTTTCAATATGCAAATCATTGTGTCCATTTGTTAAAAAAACTAAATCTAGAGAAAGTTTAGTTTCTTTCTAAATTTTAGTTTTTCATTTAAAAAAATAATAATAATAATAAATAAATAAATTTCACGACCAACAATAAAACCAATCATAAAATTAAAAAAAAAAATTACACGCAAAGACAAATGCATAAGGCCGAGTGTTCAACCTACTACCAACGAAAGCTCTTAAGGAACGAGGCCTTCACTCTACCCTCCACCGCATACACCTTGTAGCTTGCAACCCTCTTCCTTCGCTTCACTTCAGGGTCACTTAAACTCCAAGATTTCGCAGATTTGCTTTTTGAATTCTTCATACCATTGAAATTGCCTGCACTGTTGGCACTCTGATTTGGATTCGGCATGTGATTTGGCCCGGGCTCAGAGTACGAGTGGCTGTGAGCAAAAGCAGAAAAATAAGGCTGAGACTGCACAACCTCCTTATTCAGATCCCCAAAGCTCTTCGACCTCAAGTCCGCCATCGCAACTCCATGCAATCTAATTCACAATCTCGTGTCTTGTTCTTGATAACTAACTTGCCCACATGGAGACGAAGTAGGGGCAGCAGCAAATGATTCGACTGATAAGTTTGATTTGGATTCTGATATAATCTCTCTTATCATCCGCTGGTCTAGGCTTCTGGGCAAGTATATACCTTCCCCTCTATAACAGCATTTCCACATGTACAGGTGCAGTTCACTTGATACGTGGCAAGTGGCCATGGTCAATGAACACAAAATCGCTCAAAATCTGCTTCACGGCCAGCAAAACCCGTAATTCTTTGCACATTAATTGTAAAAACCATTTTTTTCTTCACGTAGTCATCTAAACAGGGTCTTGAAGAACCATGATTCTCTCTTAGACCGTTAGGAATTTAGGCAAACGATTTCTGGGTTATGTAATTTATTCTGTTTTGGAAAAAAACCCATGTCTTCGTTTGTCTAGATTTGTCCTGGTTTGATCACAAACTGATTTCGAAACTGACGTTTTTAAGGGTTTGCGTTCTGAAGATGTTGGCATCCACTATGAGGCGGTGGGAGTAATTGGGTTTGCACTCTGATAATTCACTCTTATTTGCTGCATTTTTCTAATTTTGTAATGGAACTGCTTCTTCACTATGGGCCATCAACCTCTGCCCTACCTCAATTTAATATCTATTTTTTTAAATAGTTGTTAAGAAAGTTGATAGGTTGCAGGCCCGAGAGACCACAACGCACTGCCTCTTGCAGGCCCGAGACTGCCAATTTAGCAACACCATTCCGATGACCTTGGCACGCCTGCGCTGGCAAAACAACAATGGGAGCTTGAGCTCACGAATTTATGCAGTCGCTGTGTGCATCCAAACTGCAGCTAAATTACTCGCTCACCTCCATGCTTGAATTGTTGGATCACATTGATGCACTTTCTATCATCAATAACTACAACTTGCCCACGCCATGAAGTGCGGAGGAACCCACATAATGGTTTTGGTAATGCACATTTGGTGCACGGACAGATGGAACCCACAGGTAATACACATCTGCGTTTTCACATACATATGCAACCGGTTTTTATATCAGAAGATTTATGGTGAGTGTTGAATTAAATTGTATAGTTTTGTTTTTAATAAATAAATAAAAATAAAATAAAAAATAAAAAAAATCGACATCAATAATAACTTAACAACTTTTGTCTCTTTTAATTTGTTATTTATTCACAAATATGATTTAAAAAAAAAAAAATTGACCTCATTCATTCATATACTGACTACTTGTTCCCAAACAAATACAACGCCTTTTCAAATGTTTTAAATCACTTTTCCTGCAAACCAATAACAACATTTTGAAAATGTATTGCACAATCAATGAGTACATTGCATGGGGACATGCAATATTTCTAAGTTGGGGGGAAATAAAAGTATGTTGGATATTTTTGTGAATTTGTGGGCAAAAGTTAGGATGCATATACTAACAAGTGAAATGAGATTGGTGTTATGTGTAGGTCAATGAGAAGCTTATGCGGAAAGCTCAACATTACAATACGACACCCTTTTCATCCATGATTAGTGTAACTTCGAAAAATAACTAAAAAAAAAAATGGACATTTCATAAATTCTTGAAAATGAGCTAATTTGTTTTTGAGTCACTTCATACAGGAATGATCGATGGAGATGGCACACAAAGGTGACAATTTTTATGCAGGAATGGTGCTAAGCGTTGAAGACAATCTAATGCAAAAGTGATTTTTCGAAATCACAATGAAACATGCATCATTGGATGCTTGAAGGAACTAATTTTTCACTGCACATATCATGACATTTTCCACTACACAAAAATCTTTTTGTGTCATGATTACTCCCCTTTTTCCTTCCAAACGCCTAGACCATCCTTGTGTTGCAGCCCATCTTCCATTTCCTTATCTTTCACGACTTCATGCACGCCTATTTTTCTGAATCGCATACATCCCTTTATCCTTTTCAATTTATTTTTGCCTTCTAGTTTGCCTTCTGAATAAAACTCATTCCCTTTCCATGATTACATTGCCTTGATTTCCTAGCCATGTTGATCCACACTGCTTGTCCATGAGTTCTTTCCATCTATAGTCCTACCACATCTTTTTGTACAAACTCGCGTTGATTGATGTGGGATTCCTTAAGGCCCACCTTTCAACAAGTCTTGCCCCATTGACATCAGCACCTTATCTGGGAAATAGACTAGAGTTCCTTTTGAGTACCTAGAGGCTTGCATGCCTTAATGGCAAGTTCTCTCGCTGACGATCATGGGAATACATCAATGTCCCTTGATCTTCAGATCTTGCAAGTGGCTCGACCTCGACACATCCATTCGCACTTTGGAAGACGTACTCTGGTACCTTGGCACTCATTGACATCAATGGTGAGTTGCCTCGCATTAGTTAACAGCATGCATCAATGGCCAGTAATCCAATGATTTCTTTTCATGCTCGACATCAACACATTCTTTCGCATTATTAGAATTGTACCAAGAAGTTTAGTAGCAGATGAAGACTATACACTTTTTCACGACTCCCTCAGCAGTTACAGCAGCATGAATTCTGATCTATGAGAGTACCACAGTTCCACTTTCAGCGTTTATCTTTTCCATGATTCAGCATCAGCAGTTCAGATTCCTTCATTTCCTAGGATCCAGTTACAACAACATCAGTCACATTTTCCTGATCCAGCAGTAGCAGCAGTTACATTCCTATTGCATAATTCATCATTCTTGGGTAAGTAGAGGTATGTTGTTTTCTAATCTTTAATCATGCAATTCCTTATATGCTAACTTGAATATTTTGGAAAATTCCCTCACCATGCTACATTTCCTTTCATGAGCCATGTCAAGTTGCATGAGGACATGCAACCAATTCAGTTGAGGGGGGGAGAACTATATTCACTACATATTCACTTCCATGATTCCATTTCTTCACCACTATCACTCCATTTACCATTCACCAACATTTATTTTCCAATGATACTTTGTTGCACTTTGCTTCATACGCAATATTGGAATGCTTCATTAATATTACAAAAGGGCTTTCTTATGCACATTATGATTTCCAGTGAGTGTTTACATTATTATTGAAGAAAAGAGAACAGAAAATGAAATGAATGTTGTTAACACAAGAACCAACATTCTTTGTATTCATGGTTGTCACACAAGAACCAACCATAAGAAAATGTAAATTTTTCCTCATGTCTTTCAGATATCCTGGAAACATTCATTATTAAAAGACATCATCATGTAAAGCCAAAGTTCAAAATGCTGAATGTTCTTAAAGAGACCCATGCATGGTTGCATGAGGACATGCAACAAGTTCAGTTGGGGAGGATGTTGGGACTCAGAAATGTCATATTTTCATCCACCTTTTTCTTCACTATTCCTTACATTTCATCATCCCATTAACCTTTTATCATATCATTTTCATACATACATTTGGGTTTCACCTTCTTATTTTCCATTTTATTCATTTTTGTATTACAAGTGAATTTATGATTAAATATTAGAAAATATACATATTTTTATATATATCTCAAGAATATGTAAGTTTTGTGATGTGTAGGAAATATGTGAAGAATTAATATCTCCTCCACCATGATATTAAGGAGATAATTATGCAAGCCTATTCCTAAGGAGAAAATCATGGAGGATTTGGTTGGCGTATCTTATCCAAGATATGTGAGAGATTTATGGAGGATTCAAAGGGATCATATTTTGTAATAATGGGAAAGTAGTTAAAAATGCTTGAGAGATTTGTGGGATCATATCTTGTAATAATGAGAAATTAGTTGAGAGTGCTTGAGAGAATATTGGATATGTAATTATGAGAAGGTTATCTTCCTCATGTATATAAGAGAGTGCTTTCTCTTCATTTTGATAAGGAAGAAGAGATAATGAATAATAGAGAATGGAGATTAACTTTGATTCATATTCTTTTATTGTTATGCTTTCATGATTTGTAATTTGGTTCTTGTAATATAATTTAAAATATTTTTATTGTTGTGAGCTCACATATGTTGTTTGTCATTCAATTCTTCACATGTTGTATTGCTTTTCCTTTATGCAATTTCCCGCTTTCATAGTTAATGTTTCAAAGCCTTCCTAGATTAATTTGATTTCAGTAATTTAGATTAAATTAGTTCCACTTCGGTCCTGCATATATAGTGCATGTGCCTCGTAAGTCTACGAACCTCGGATTGACAAATTAAATAGTTGGGCAAGTACTACAACATAATTAAACAAACATAGTTTCACCCAACAGCTAGCAAGGGGTAAATTTCTAAAAGGAGTAAAGGAAACCCTAATTCAACCTTCAGTGACCAAATTTTTGCATGACAACCTAGTGGAATGAAAAAAAAAATAGAATGGGACCCTAATATGATATGAAAAGAGGATTTTTTATCATTGATGGCAGGATGCAAATACTGACACTAACATCGGCCTTATTGGGGATGGAAGCTCTGAAAGAGGTGTCAAGAACATCGTAGACCAAGTGCCTAACCATGTGGGCCAATATGGTCAAAAACTCAATAGCTAATGAGCATGACTAAATGCTGCAAACTCAAATGACATAAACTGACTTGTGAAGAACTGAAAACTGAACTATACCATCAACTGCAAACCCTATTGGAAATTGACACTGAAAAAGATACTCGGAATGTTGAGCTTATTCATCACACCTTACCTACTCTAATTGATCCATAAACAATCTGATCAAGTGAAGTCGAAGATCCAGTGTAACCAATCAAGTACGTGACTACTTTATTGACGCTTGTATTCAGCTCCACTAGGGATAAAAAAATATTGAGTTAATGGAAACTCAAAATGAAACCTGAGTTCAAAACCTGTGTTGGTGAACAAAACAATCTCCACATTTTCTGATGCTTTCAAAAGACTTCCCATGGGGTCTTGAAAATCATGAAACATTACCTCTTGTTGATCAGCAAAAAGAAGGGAGATGCCTTCAAATATAATGGTTGATTGTTCTTCTTCATTTGGTTGATCCTTCTTAAATGGAAATGCAACAATGTGATCTTCCATACCATCTAGATCAGAGACAAGATTTGTATGTTCTTGCAGATCTTCAATTGAGGTAGCCAAATCAACATCAACACAAATATCTACAAGTGGATTTTCATGTATATCAGAAAAAGAATTGTCTAGGCTTTGAAAAAATTATATATCTTGATCATTTGAAGGCTGCTGAACATGTTCATAAAACTCAAGACAACAAACCTATTGCACATTGTTTTTACCTCAATGGATAAATCATGACTCTCTAGAGTTACTATACAAGCAAACTCAAAATTATGATCTGCACATATTTCTTTCGGAATTAAAAACTCAGAAGAGGAAAGGAATGAAGGGAAGATGGAAAGAACATCTTTATATATATCTTGATCGCTTGAATATTGGCAAGACTGCTACAAATTATTATCAACTTCGTATGATGGAAGATCACTGTCATCTTTTGAAGAATTCTGCTCAAGTTCATTGTCATCCAAGGTAGAATCCATGATCTTCTCATGGTGGTGAAAAAGGTTTTCATTCAAAGAATCTAAGAGTTCATCATCCATAAACTCTTCATTGCCATAAGCACTTTCCAGCTCTTGAATAAAATTCTCAAAGTGATCACAACAATCCTCAATCAAAAGAAAAGAAGGATAGGCTTCTCTATACTTCTCAAAAAATACTGAGTGAAAATCCTTGAGAGAATAAATACAAGCAGGAGGCAAGCTTTCATACCAAAACCATTCTCTTTCTTCTAATGTGACCATGAACATATTCATTAAACAATCTTCATGAAAATTAATCCTTAGCTTACGCACATGCATATGAAATCTTATTAAATGAAGTGTAGCATCATCACCTTTTCCATCTCTGAATTTTGTCAAGTATGTTTGCCAATGTACTTGAGGCATACGATTTGGAAAGCCTGGAACATGATCTTGATGCATAGGAGCATACCTTATGGATTGAGAACTCATTTCAATTTCTAGATCCTGCTACCAGTGGAGTCTTCAGATCAAGTGGGAGTTGCCAGGTGAATGGTTCAACCTTCATACGTGTTTGATCATTGTTCACCATCAGCAATCAAATCTAGACTTTGTCGTACACCTAGGGAAAATGAATCTTTCGTTCCCAAGCAATGGCGTTAGTATGTTATCACTCCTCCGGATCTCCAATGCTGAGGAAGAGACCAGTTGAGGTAACCACAGACCAACCTTTTGACTTGGTATCTAGCCCTACCAAGCCGGAGAGGGCTCTCTCCAAAGAATCACAGCCAAGAGGGCTGGATGGATTAGGGTTTTAGGCTAGGTATAAAGTGCAGAGGGTTGTTTGATTTGATTTGGTGGGGTTATTGCTGGATGAGGGTATTAGGTCAAAGAGGCTAGGTCAAGGCAAATGAGATATGATTGCAGACATTCAAAGGGGCAAGGTAGGCAAGAGGCTTATCACTTAAAAGGTGATTTGATGAGATGGTTTAAGACTGATGAGGAGTTAGGAAGAGCATATGAGATGTATTCTTCCTAAACTGAAGAAAAATGGACAAATTATGATAACTTTCCCAAAACAGAGCATGAGCAAACATGTATTCTGCCTATCAACTTGAAAATTACCATATAACAAACATGAAATGGTTTATGAGCTTACAAAACATTCATACAAATGATAACAAAGAAGAAACAATGCTAAACATCCATACAATATGTGTCCCAAAGAAATAGCTGCAACTTATCTATTAAAACTGGCCAAAATCTGATACAATAGTGTCTTTGATCACTAGTACAACATCCAAACTGAGTCCAACCTCTGAAAAGAGTGAAGAAAGGAAAGATATAGACAACAAAACAAAATCCTTCCAACCTCAAAGGTCGAATCCATGAGAGGAGGAGCATTTCCACCAAAAACTGAACTGATAGCTAGAGTGTAGTGTGGTCAAAGTGACTCATCCCTAATTACATTGAAACTGATTCATTTGACTTGATGAAGTCTATTTACCTAATGTATTTACCCCATAAGTAATAATAAAAGACCATAATTACATTTATCATATCAATTACATCAGTAAAAAGTTGATTCCCAAGGATGAAAATCAAAACTGGAGAAAAACAGTAAAAAAAAAGGCAAATTGTCTTATGCACAGTGCCATGACCTATGCGCAACGCCTTTGGTTTGTTCACAACGCCGACTTCAAATCAACTTGTGAGTGCCTTTCCGAAGCCCAAATTGATCCCAATATAGCTCATTGGAAATATATCTCTCTTGGCTACACAATGGACCTATCAAGAACTGAAAATGATTAACCATAGCCCCTAAAAAATCAATTCTCCCAAGACTGGTCAAAAAGTGCAGAATGAGGGTGAAAAACTGAAGTGTGCTCTTTCAGGAAACTTTTGGAGGTCTTCCTCAACTCCAAATTGAGCTCCTGATAGCTCATTGGAAATATATTTATGTCTAATTATCATTTGACTCATCAAGAAAGTCATTTGGACACTCCAGCTAGGAGAAACAATGATTTGCCCAAGGCCACTCCAGAAGTGCAGAAAACCTCTTGTAGCACATGTATGTTTTACATTTCTCCAAAACCATAACACATGTGTAAAAAATGAAGGAGGTTTTGTTCCTTGGCCTATTATGGACAAAAACCTCTCTCACATTTGTAAAATTCATCTCGGTTTGGTTGGAAACATACTTTGAAGAAAAACTTGCCCTATGTGTGGCAAATGATTTTGTCCCTTGGAATGACTTTTTTGAAAAATGGAGACATGATGTTTATGAGTTGGAATGGCCTCATACTTGCTGAAATGACCACCCTTATGCCTCATCTGCTCAGATGTCTCTGATTCCATATCCAACCCTAGCTCAGTGGGAGAGGAAATTAGGGTTTAGTGCTTGTGGAAAATGATGATTTGGACACCCTTGGGAAAAGACAACTCCCTTTGGCATTCACTTAACTTTTTGAAACATTACCCTTTCACTTGACTATTTCCTTTGACAAATTGATCTTTTGATGGTCTTTGAGAACTCTTTGAATTTGACTTTGCTTTAATGAAGTTGGCATATAGAGATTGAGTTGGCAGCTTAGGAACAATACTTATTACATATAGTGAACATAAAATTACATGATGAAATAAGCATTTCTCTTTACAAATCATCTTCACATGGTGAAGAGATGTTATTTGATCACCCTTTACTTGTTGGTCTTATGCAATGGAATGGAATTTTATTGGAACCTTGGAAACCCTAATGACCTAATGAAACCTTGAAAAACCCTAAAAGACCTAATGAGACCTTGAAGGACTAAATTTCAAGATGACATGACTGATGTGATGGCATGATGTCATTAACTTTATGGACAATGGATACTCAGCAAGGTTGAAATGAGCCAACAAGGGGTAAATTTCTAAAAGGAGTAAAGGAAACCCTAATTCAACCTTCAGTGACCAAATTTTTGCATGACGACCTAGTGGAATGACAAAAATTCCAGAATGGGACCCTAATATGATATGAAAAGAGGATTTTTGATCACTGATGGCAGGATGCAAATACTGACACTAACAGGGTGCTTGTTTCAATCCATACAACGCTCGCTTGAGTCTACACACATGCGAATCTTTGTTGAAGGTATCAAATCATTTTGGCTACTTAATGTACACCTCATCCTTAATCGCTCCATTAAGGAATGTTGTCTTCACATCCATCTGATGTATCTTCCATCCCATCTATGCTACAAGTGCTAGAATTGATCTGATAGAAGAGTACCTTTCTACTGGAGAAAAGGTCTCCTCATAATCAATTCCCTCCACCTGAGAGAACCCCTTGGCCACAAATCTAGCCTTGTGTTTCTCGATGCTTCCATATGCTACTTGCTTCACCTTGTAGATCCACCTCGAACCTACCACTGACTTGTTCTCTAGTCTTGGGACAACTTCCCAAACATTGTTTTTGACTATGGAATCATATTCCTCTACCATGGCATCAACCCATACTGGCTTTTGCACTACTTCCTCGAATGAGGATGGTTCTATCTCAACTAGCTCACTCATCATAGCCATGTACCCAGTGTACTGATCTGGTGACCTCCTCTGCTTGCGTTGTGATGTGGGTGCTCCCACATTCTCTCTAGCATCATGCAATAATCTGTTAGCTTCCCTGGTGCGCTTCCTTCCATATCTGAATGTCTCTGCATGAGTGGGTGCTTCCACTTTCTGCTCATTTGCTTGTGGTTACTCCACATCATCCTGAGGTTCTTCCTTTGGAGCCAAAATCTCCTCATCTGCATGCAACTAAAGCTCCCTCTCAAGGGAACATCTCATGGCCTTCTCTTCATCGAACTTCACATCTCTACGAACAATTGTCATCCTATGAGATGGCAGGTACACCCAATAGTTGTGAGGTGTATCAGTGTACCCCACAAATATGCCCAACTCAGCTATCAACTTTAGATTTTTCCTTTCATCCTTAGTAACATGATAGTAAACTGATGAACCAAAGATCCTGAAGTGTGACACTCTAGTTTCTTCCCTTAAAAAACTTCTTTTAATGTACTCATCCCGAGAATCCAATCAGGACTCATGTTATGTACATATATAGTTGTGTTGCATGCTTCAACCCACAAGTGAAACAGTAGGCCCTAATCATGCAACATCGCTTGTGCAGTGCCCATAATACTTATGTTCTTCCTCTCAGCCACCTCATTTTGTTGTGGGTTATGGGGTACTATTACATTAGAGGAAATTTCAACCTAAAAGTGCCCATGAAATTTTCATGTAATTTCCATGCCATAATATGTAAACCAATCAAAATCCTTTAAATTTAAAAACAGGTACATGTAAATATTTAGGAGGGAAAAGAAGAAAAACTATTTTTTAAATTGTATTTTTGGCTTATCTCCTTATAGGTTTACTAAAATTTCAAGTGTAGACACTCATTGGATGTGAAATTAAATTCTATATCCAACGAGTACCCATTATGCATACTTTTGAGAAGACCCTCATTGATAAAAATTGAAAATACATTAAAAAAACATTTTCAACATGTTTTTTTAATGTATCTTCAATTTTTATCAATGTGGGTCTTCTCAAAACTATGCATAATGGGTACTCGTTGGATGTGGAATTTAATTTTGCATCCAACGAGTGTAAACAATTGAAATTTGAGTAAATCTATAAGGCGATAAACCAAAAATACAATTAAGAAAAGTATTTTTCTTCTTTTCCCTCCAAAATTCATAATTATTATTTCACTATTTTAACTATTATTTTATTATTTTTCCTTAGGAGGCCACTTTTAGGCTGAAATTTCCTCTAATGACTCCTATCAAATGCCTTCTGATCATAGAAGTTCTTGAACTCATTCGACACATACTAACCACCGTTATTACTCTCGAGAGCCTTCACTTTCCTGTCAGTGTCTTTCTCAACAAGTGCTCTAAATTCACAAAATTTGGAGAATGTCTAGTATTTCTTCTGCATGAAGTAAATCTAGCACTTACATGAGAAATCCTCTACAAATACCACATAATGCTTGTGCTTGGCCATGGAGGCTATTGAGAAAGGTCCACACACATTTGAGTGAACTCTTTCAAGGACTGCTAGTGCTCTACTATCCTTATCATGAAAGGTGGCTTTGGTGTACTTCCCTGGTGTACACCCTTTACATGTATCTCGCTGCTCTAGTGCACCCTTGGGAAGTCCTGTAGAAATCTGTTGCATGATCTTCAAGGCTCCATGATGCAAATGGCCAAGTCTCCTATACCATAATTCATTGATGTCTCAGCTCTGCACCTTCTCTGATTTCGTGCTCAAAGTAGCATAGTCTTCTACATCCAATTTGTAGAGGTTCTTCACCCCGAACCTTGATCCGCTTCACTTGTCCCGTAACGATATGTCTAAGGAAATCCTTTCCTTTTCTAAATATCACATCATAGCCACAATATTCCAACATAGCGACTAAAACTAAATTCTTCTTCAAACCTAGAACATACATGACATCTTTTAATGTGAGAGGAGAACCAAACTCCCTTTGAAAAATAATTGTATCGATATCGGTTGTGTTATACCTTCCATCATCTCCCATCTCGATGTGCATCTAGAGGTCCTTCTCCTCTAAGTCACTGAAAAATTCTTTGTTGCCCGTCATGTGGAAGGTGGCTCCACTGTAACATCCTATAGCATAAAACACAACACAACAACCAAGTTATTAACATATGCAATAAAAATTTAAACAGTGATGCGTACCTAAGGAGTGAATATTTCTTACAGAGGTTTACGGTGTTGAGACACTGAAAAAATATTTGTTTCCTATCATATGGAATGAGGCTCCACTATCCAAATACCACACACTACCCATCACTGATGTCACCATGCATGCAATGAGTGTGAAATCCAACTTGAATTGTGAAGCTAGAGCTTCACTTGTTGCTCCTCCTGAGGGCTTCTTGTTGACCTTCTTGTGCAGAGACTCCGTGGCATAGTGTCTTAGCTCATGACTGTGAAAACATTTAATCTTCGACTGATCCGAATTTAAACAGGAATGCAACAAATTACAGAGATAACCATAAGCACAGAGATGCAGCGGAAATAATACTTCATTTCATTAATGTAAAATACTGAAATATGCTTACAAACAGAAATGGAAATACACTAGCTAGGGCAATGGTAGCTTATCTCTGAGAAGAGATGTGGCGGCTACATGCCTCTAAACTCAACTACAATGAGGCTCAAGGGCCTTTTTATTATTGAACAATAAGAGCAAACCCTAAACAACCAAAACCCTAACTCGAGGAGATGTAACACCAAGAGTTTATGGGCCCCGTTGGGGTGAGTTGGACAGCGAACTTCCCAGGGTCATGACTTGGTCATATTATCTCTGTTTGACGCGCATGATATCCTGTTGGAAAGATCTCTCCAAGGACTACAATGGAAAAGATGATTTTAAACATAAAATTACCAGCGATAGATTTCCAAAAAAACGTCGTTTAGGGCCTCAAAACAGATCCAGAAGTTTAAGACCCAAAAAACTGCTAAAAATAGTAAATTGTGCTACAATTAAGGAAACTGAAAAACTGAAAGAAGCAATGGTGGGGGTCCAAGTGGAATTGGCGGGTGGCCACCAATACCCACCTAGATCATTCCTCCCCCCTTAGGAAGCAATGGTCCCCATTGCATTGAGTTCCTCCATGAGATGAGGAAACTTCTGCTGAACTTGGTCCCTGGTGAGCCACTTGCCCTGGTGAAAGAGTTGGCCTGCTTTGACAACTCGATACAGTTGGATATTCTGCTGGCGAGTGTTCTTGATATGTGTGTCCATGATTCGATCAGTTGCATCTTGTTCCAAGCAATCTGGATTTAACTCTGTGGGTGTGAGTTGTTCTGCAATGTCGGAAGTGTGTAGTATTGGTGGAAAGTATGGTCGAAGGAAATCCACATTGAACACTGGGTGCAGGCCAAGGAATGGGGGAATACTGAGCTCAAATACATTGTCTCCCATAGCCTTAGTATTGGTGTAAGGACCATATCGGAGTGGTCTGAGTTTTCGATAGGCTCCGGTAAGGCGTTCCTTTTGCAAATGCAACCAGACTTTGTCGCCCACCTGAAACTTGTGTGGCACCCGATGTTGATCATGTCGCTGCTTGTACTTGGCATTTGATTTCTCCAGAATGTCATGGACCTGCTGGCAAATATGTTGGATGTGCTCAATGAAGTTGTTTGCCTTATCTGTTTTGGACTGGACATGAGCTGAATCTGTGTGAGTAGCTGCAAATGGCATGGCCACATCAATGGGACATAGTGGCTAGAATCCCAAGCCCACCTGAAAAGGGATGTGGCCAGTCGAGCTGTGGAGAGCCCGGTTATAGTTGTGCTAAACATAGGGGAGGCTCTCGTCCCATGTGTGTGGATGCTTTGAGTTGTACATGCGCAGAATGTGTACGATCATCCTGTTGACAACCTCTGTCTGGCCATCAGTTTGAGGATGGAAGGCTGTGGACTTAGTGAGTTTGGTGTTCAACATCGACCAGAGACTGGACCAAAATGTATTGAGGAACGTGCTATCCTGATCTGAGATGATAGACTGTGGGATACCAAAGTGTACCCACATTCGTTCAAAGAAGAGTTTAGCAGTGGCTTCAGCTGTGATATTCTTCTTATAGGCCACCATAATGGCCATCTTCGAAAACCTGTCGATGACCAGAAAAGCACAATCGTTTCCATGCTTAGTGGAAGGAAGGCCTGACATGTAATCCATGGATATGGATTCCCAAGGTCGACTAGGGGTAGGCAGTGGGGTATAGAGGTCTTGCTTCTTGATGGTCGGTTTGGCAATGGCACAGGCACTGCATGATCTGATGTACTTCTCAACATCCTGCCAAAGATTCGGCCAATAGAAATGCTTCTGCAGTATTGCCACCGTTTTCTCGACCCCAAAATGCCCAGCAGCCCCACTGTAGTGTGCTTCCCAAATCATCTTGGCACGCTCGCTTGAAGGAACACAAAGGTGACCTAGGTGGCATAACAAGGCATCCCGGAGGTGAAAATCTGGGACATGCTGACCCTCCAAGAGTGTCTGGTATGTGTGGCCAAATTCTGGGTCGCTTTTGTAGAGAAGTAGCCAATCAGAAGTCTCATGCCCACAAGAGTTGAACACGATGGTTAACGCCATGATCAGTGGTTGACTGAGGCAATCTGCAACATTATTGTTGCTGCCCTTCTTATACTTGATATTCAAATGGAACTGTTGCAGGTATGTGGACCACTTCTGATGGTGATCATTCTGCAATTTCCCTTGGGTCTGTATGAACTGCAGGGGTTGGTGGTCTATGTGGATGATCGTTTCCTTCCCGAAAATGTAATGCTTCCATTGTCGGCAGGCCTACATAATGGAATACATCTCTTTTTCATAAGTGGGATACTTCTGCACTGTGTTTGAAAGTGTCTCACTGTGATATGCCACTGGATGCCTGTGTTGAGTAGGGACTGCCCTAAAAGCATAGTCAAAGGCATCTGTCTCGACCTCAAATGGTTGTTGCAAGTCTGGTAATGAGAGCACTGGTGCCGAGCAGAGGTGATCTTTCAACTTTGTGAATGCCTTCTATTGAGATTCAGACCAAAAGAATTTTGCTTTTGCTCCTCCCTTGGTGACTTGACTCAAGGGCCAAGTGATATGAGAAAATCCCAACACGAACCTGCGACAGAAGTTGGCAAGACCTAGAAAGCTACGGAGCTCTGTCAGAGTGGTTGGATATGGCCAATCCCGAATGACTTGGATCTTGGTTGGATCCACATGTACCCCCTTTTCATCAATAATGTATCCTAGATACTGAAACTGGGTCATGCCAAAAGTGCATTTCTCCAAATTGGCACATAACTTGTGTTGTCGCAGTGTTTGGAGAACCTGCCGGATGTGGTGGAGGTGTTCTTCCCAACTCTGGCTAAAGATCAGGATGTCATCCAAGTATACCACTACAAATGAGTTTGTGAATGGCCATAAGATGTCATCCATTAGCCTCATGAAGGTTGCAGGAGCATTCGTCAATCTGAAATGCATAACCAACCATTCGAAAAGGCCCTCCTTGGCTTTGAAGGCAGTCTTCCACACATCGAAGGTTTCGATTGGTACCTGGTGATATCCTGACTTCAAATCGATCTTGCTGAAATATCTTTTCCCTTTCAGTTGGTCCAGGAGGTCATCAATCTGTGGGATCGGGTATCTATTACGGACAGTGATCTTGTTCAGCGCCTGATAGTCAATACAAAGTCTCCAATTCCCATCCTTCTTCTGTACCAACACGATTGGGCTCCCATGGGGCGATGAACTCAGATGGATGTGACCTTTCTGCAGCAGCTCCTGAATCTACCTCTTGATTTCATCATTCTCCAGAACGGAGCGCCGATAGATTGGTCCATTAGGCAGCGGTGCACCTGGGGTCAGATTGATGGATTGCTTGACTTAACAGTGTAGAGGAACCCCTGCGGGGGAGGTGAAGATGTCCTTGTAATCCTCCACAACCTTGTCCATCGGTAGTTGTCATGCGGAGGGGCCCTGTCTGGAGGTCGTGGCCACCGTCTTCTTCTTTCCTTGAGGGCGTATCATCAGGAAAACAAATTTCCCAGTTTTGGAAATGAGATTACTGCATTGTTTTGCAGTGACCAAAGAGATGGCGGTAGGCGGTGTTACCTCCGGTATCCTGTTCAACTTATTTCCCAAAGTAACAATAACAGCACGGGGCCTTGATTCATACACAGCGTGTCGCTTCCACAAGTATAGTTGTAGAATTTTGTAGAATTTTTCCTACAAATCAGCTAGTTTTGATACCATGTACAACTTTTTCTACAAATCAGCTAGCTCTGATACCATGTAGAAATTTCCCACCTGTAGATCAACCTGGTAATGCAATGTACTAAAGCAAAACACTTGATCTACTTCTACAAACAATTTAGCAGAAGCTTAATCAACCATGAGCAACATCAATAAGAACACATATAACTGATAAGAAGGAATCAATCACACATAACACAGAAGAATTTACCCGGGGAAAGCACCTGCCTAAAACCCCATCTTTGTATTATCATACAAGTGGAAATATAGTCCGGATTACACAAAGCCTTAGCTCGAAAGCTATCCAGCTCTTAGTACAATCCCTCTGCTACTCATAGACAGTCAAAGGCTTCTCACAAACCTTCTCCTCTGCCCTCCAAACCTCCTATTTCCTTGTGCAGTTTCCTTGGGGTCCAGTGCTGCCACCTGTGTGAATTGGCCTCTTCACACACTCACTAACCTCTAATCTAACTGCACAAACTTGAAGGAGATAAATCCTCATCATGGATGAGCTTCCTTTATAGGAAAAATATTCATCCAACTGATAGTACACTATCCCTTCTTTGATCTCAATTGGGTCTCTGACAGAACTGACATGCATCATTTATCCATGAGTGAATACACAGTTATCTGAAAATAACAACTGTCACATGCATGCAAGCATCAACAAACTGTATCTCATTAATTTAACAACTTGTTAAATTAATATAACTGAACTTGACTAAGTTAAACTAAGTCAACTGATCCTCTCAATATAGAACTCATCTTTAATTCTTCAATCAGTGGAGCAAATCAAGGACACATTCCCCAATCAGTGGAGAAATTATTGCATGTTCTCACAATGACTTCAAGTTTGATTTTCCTTAACTAATTAACTCATGGAGAATTAATTAATTAATATTCCAAACTGCTGGTAAGACCAAATTCAAATTTTACTTCCTATTTTAGACCAGGGACTGTCTAAAAATAGGAATCCAACTTGAACTACTAAAAATAGAACTTCTATTTTTAGCACTTTCATTTTTCATTCCCTGTTGCCCAATCCAGAACTGATGCCCAAACTGCTATTTTTAGCACTTCTATTTTTAGCAATTTCTTGTTGCCAATTTTCAGCATTCCCTCTCAACAAGAAAGGCTTACTCTCAAACCCAATCTTGTACCTCTGGAATGTTCTGCATGCAACACATCTACCAAGTGTGGTTGCTCTAGCAACTCTCGGAACAAAAAAAACTCTCAACTGACCACTCTGTTGGGCTAGAAACATACTCTGATGCTGAAGCTCTACCAGCTGCTGACAAGTGCTCCCTCTCTGACTTCTGCGCTACTACAACATCTCCATGCATCTCGCACCGTTGCACCCTTCTCTGTGCTACGCTGCATAGTGCAACACACTTGTGCCTCTCGCATTGCTGCAGCCTGCATGCTCTGCACTATCCTGGGATTCCCTGCATTGTAGCTCTCTCTGCCGCTCCATCCGCATTTGTCTCTACCCAATCAGTCAGTTCCTGCTACTCCACATCAGGGCTCCCGTAGCAAGGTCTCATCCAAGAGGTTGCATACCTTAAGGATCCTGCTCCTCTTCCTTGGGACGATCACTCCACATCACCCCACCTCTTACTTGGAGGTATGGCTACATGTGATCCCTCTGCCAACCTGGCTCAAAGTTCCCTCCTACTAGAGGTCTCTGCATGAGTAGATGTCTCTACTTGATCTCCTCTCAGCTTCTCTAGTTGTGGCTGCTCCACAACCTCCTGAAGCTGCTACACCAATCGTCGCTCCTCCACAATTGTCTGAGACTTCTTCTAGCGCTGCATGTTGAGACGTAATATACCCTCCCTCTCAACCACCAAGTATCTAACCTTTGCCTTGCTCCTCAAGGCTTTGCATGCATCTTGTACCTCAAGTGCATACAGGTTCTTAGCTAGCACACCAATCTATTTCCACTTTCCCGTTGTCACGAAATTTTCTAGAAAAAGAGCTGATTTTAAATCAGCGATATCTCCCTCATCTGAACTCCAATTCAGCCAATTTTTTTTTAATTATGTTGGGTAATTTTACGCAAGGAATCCAAATTTGCTATTTATTTCTGAAAATTTTGTACAGAAATTTTCGGATCTGCTCTACAAACTCTCGGCCCAAAACTCAAAACTTTGAAATCTCCTCTCAGTATATTGTTCTCTCCTTGATCACCTGTGCTCTGATACCATGTATAATTTTGTAGAACTTTTCCTACAAATCAGCTAGCTTTGATACCATGTAGAACTTTTTCTACAAATCAGCTAGCTCTGATACCATGTAGAAATTTCCCACCTGTAGATCAACCTGGTAATGCAATGTACTAAAGCAAAACACTTGATCTACTTTTACAAACAATTTAGCAGAAGCTTAATCAACCATGAGCAACATTAATAAGAACACATATAACTGATAAGAAGGAATCAATCACACATAACACAGAAGAATTTACCTGGGGAAAGCACTTGCCTAAAACCCCATCTTTGTATTATCATACAAGTGGAAATATAGTCCGGATTACACAAAGCCTTAGCTTGGAAGCTATCCAACTCTTAGTACAATCCCTCTGCTACTCATAGACAGTCAAAGGCTTCTCACAAACCTTCTCCTCTGCCCTCCAAGCCTCCTATTTCCTTGTGCAGTTTCCTTGGGGTCCAGTGCTGCCACCTGTGTGAATTGGCCTCTTCACACACTCACTAACCTCTGATCTAACTGCACAAACTTGAAGGAGATAAATCCTCATCATGGATGAGCTTCCTTTATAGGAAAAATATTCATCCAACTGATAGTACACTGTCCCTTCTCTGATCTCAACTAAGTCTCTAACAAAACTGACATGCATCAGTTATCCATGAGTGAATACATAGTTATCTGAAAATAACAGTTGCCACATGCATGCAAGCATCAACAAACTGTATCTCATTAATTTAACAACTTGTTAAATCAATCTAACTGAACTTGACTAAGTTAAACTAAGTCAATGTATCCTCTCAATATAGAACTCATCCTTAATTCCTTAATCAGTGGAGCAAATCAAGGACACATTCCCCAATCAGTGGAGAAATTATTGCATGTTCTCACAAAGACTTCAAGTTTGATTTTCCTTAACTAATTAACTCATGGTGAATTAATTAATTAATATTCCAAATTGCTGGTAAGACCAAATTCTAATTTTACTTCCTATTTTAGACCAGGGACTGTCTAAAAATAAGAATCCAACTTGAACTGCTAAAAATAGAACTTCTATTTTTAGCACTTCCATTTTTCATTCCCTGTTGCCTAATCTAGCACTGATGCCCGGACTGCTATTTTTAGCAGTGCTATTTTTAGCACTTCTATTTTTAGCAATTTCTTATTGCTAATTTTCAACAATAGTTGTCCTAATAATACATCACAAACTTCAATGGGAGCAATGCCACACAATACCTCATCCGTGAAGGGCTTGATGTTGTATGGAAGGCGATACTGCTGACTCACATGAAGATCCCGTCCTTGGTGAAGCCACCCGATGGTGTACGGTTGTGGATGTGTTGTGGTCGGTAAGCCCAGCCGCTTCATGGCCTCTGCCGAAATGAGGTTCTTTTGGCTCCCGCTATCGATAATGAATTGTTACGGGGAGCCCTTTACCCACATCTGGGAGTGGAAGAAACGCTCCTCCTCCTCTGGATCTTTGGGTTCCTCCTTCTGGATCTTCGTGGTGGCAATAGTGGCGTTGGGCTCCGCATTGATAATCTGCTTCCCTTTGTCATCCCCCTTGTTGGGTTCTGACTTAGAGTCAAAACATGCATCTGATTCTAAAACGTTTAGCTTGGCCACTAGTGACTTCTTGGCTGACACTCACTTGTGTTGTGAGTGGAGCTCTTATGGAAATCACCCCACTTTCCCATGTCCTTTTTCGTTTTCGCGGCACTGTTCTTTGCTTGCAACTTTGGCGGGTTGTCTTGGGCTGCCTCGCCTTGGCTTTGTCCTTTGTTCTGCGATTTGGGGGCACCTTTGCCTTGCTACGGATTCACAGATCCAAAGTCTCGCTTCTTCTGTTTAAACTTTTGCTCGACCTTGACGGCATATCGGTATGTTGTGCCGAGCGAGGAGATGTTTAGGAATTCTACTTCTTCCTGGATGTACTTGTGCAGGTAGCCATGGTATTTGAGTACCAAATGCTACTCTGAATGCTTGATACCCAACTTTGTGTGAAGGGTATGGAAAATATTGGTAAACTTTGACACGTCTTGGTCCCTTCCCTGCTACAGCATGGTCCACTTTATGTATTGGTCCTCATAGCTTCCAACAGGGTAGGATTACTCCTTGATGGCATCCCGGAATGAATTCCAAGTGGGTGAGGCTCAAAATAGTGAGCCTGTACTTTCATCCTTCTACTCGCAGTAGGTTTCCCACTAGCCCTTGACATGGGGGGCTGCTTTGAGAAGAGCGAAAATAATCTTTTCCCGACTGGAAAAATCATGAATAGAAAAACAACCCTCTAACAGATTTAACCATTTATCGACAGCATTTGCGTCTATTTGACCCTCGAATATGGGGATTTCAAAATTAACTTGTACCTTAAATGGTGTGGCATTTCCAGAGTAGCTGTTGGAAGCCGATGCGTCACCCCTAGGTAGCTGCTGAAGGATCTGGGCAAAGTTGTCCATCATCACATTCTTTTCTTGCTCGAGGGCTTCTTCGAGCAAGATTCTGATAGGATCTCTTACCCTCTCGTCTTTCTTTTCATCCGCCATGGGAGGTCGTCAGGATTTGTGAGGCTGGTCTTGCAAAGGTTCGACCAATTCAAGCCCTAACTCCTTATATCCCGACCTCGTTGGGGACATGCAAAGAAAAACAGAGAAAAAAATAGACTGCTCTAATATCACTGATCCGGATTTAAACAAGAACGCAACAAATTACAGAGATAACCATAAACACAAAGATGCAGCGGAAATAATACTTCATTTCATTAATGTAAAATACTAAAATATGCTTACAAACAGAAATGGAAATACACCAGCTAGGGCGATGGTAGTTTATCTCCGAGAAGAGATGTGGCGGCTACATGCCTCTAAACTCAACTACAATGAGGCTCAAGGGCCTTTTTATTATTGAACAATAAGAGCAAACCCTAAACAACCAAAACCATAACCCGAGGAGATGTAACACCAAGAGTTTATGGGCCCCGTTGGAGTGAGTTGGACAACCAACTTCCTGGGGTCGTGACTTGGTCATATTATTTCCGTTTGATGCGCGTGATAGCCCGTTGGAAAGATCTCTCGGAGGACTATGACGAAAAAGATGATTTTACTAATATAATCATTGGCGGTAGATTTCCAAAAAAAATGTCGTTTAGGGCCTCAAAACGGCTCCGAAAGTTTAGGACCCGAAAAACTGCTAAAAATAGTAAATTGTGCTACAATTAAGGAAATTGAAAAACTGAAAGAAGCAATGGTGGGGATCCAAGTGGAATTGGCGGCCACCAATATCCACCTAGATCATCGACAAGTCTTTCTTCTTGCCTGCCTAACCAGAATCTCCTTTGGATTGGGATTTCTTCTCTTTCTCTTTCTTTGCCTTTCTAGCCAAGGCACAATTCTCCTCATCATCATGCTTGGATGAGGTTCCATCTCTGGTGTTTCACCTTATCTCTTCTTGCACCAAGTCAGGCCGCAATTGCTCGCAATTTTTGGTAGTTTCTCCCCCCCATTTACTGAATCCTGGTAGTTGTTCCAACTCTTGGGAAGGCCTAGAAGTGTTAGGCTTAAAAGATAATCTCCAATAACTGTAATACCAGCACTCCCAAGTTCATCCCGACATTGGGTGAACCTACTTAGGTACGGTGGTATTGTGTCACCCTTCTCCATCTTGATCTTCCGAAGCTTGTGTTTCAGTGCTAGCTTCTTGTGGTCACTGTTGTTCTGAAACAACTCTATCAAGGCTTTCCACATTCCATATGGGGTATCCTTCCTATGGATATTCGAGATAATATGATCTCGAACTCCTTCTAGTATGATCCTCCTCGCCTTTTCCACACTTTTCTTCCACTCTACTAGATATTGAGCATCAGTTGTTGGAGGTTTAGGATTATCACTGTCTGTGAATTCCTTCAGCCTGCTATCTTCCAACACTGCCTACATCATGTCCTTCCAAGCAATATAATTTGATCTACCCTCAAGGGCATACTCGAGTCTCAATCCATAGAATGAAATCCTGCTGGCTCTGAAGAATGAACTTGCAAATTTGATTTACTTGCAAAGACAAACTCGAATTCTTCTCTTCTATTGTGATTCCTCCTCTGATACCATGTAGAAATTCTTTGTAGATTCAAACTGCTTATGTAATTTTCTAAAACAAAATACTTGAATCTACTCTACTCGTTAGCGGAAACAATTAATTAATCGACAAATCACAAAACATGAGACAAGATTCAATCACATATGCTCAGAGATTTATCTAAGGGGAAAACTTGTTACTCAAAACCCTTCCTATATGTGTATTGCATTAGATTAGAAAAATAGAAAAGAAAATACAATGCTTGTTCAACCTAAACAATCTCTGCACAAATACAATCTATCCCACTGCCTCACAAGTTGAATCTGGCCAATACTTAGCCAATTTTGCTACCTGCCAAGCTCACATTTCCTTGCATTGCTTCTCAAGGAATTAGCCCCCTATTGACTAGGGAAACCCCCATCCTGACTTGTGTAATCCCTATAAGCCCTTCTCTGACTGCATGCACCACTTGTACAACTCGGAAAATTATACAATTGATAGTACACTGCCCTTGAACTCCAATATCAACTAGGTAACTAGAATTTCATGCATGTATGAGTTAATTATGGTTGATTTATCAGTTAACTGGTTGAACACATGAAGTTGCATCCCACTGCTAGACCTCCTATTAGTTGCTCCAATAGTTGGAACTAGTTGCACTGATATTAACTAAGTTTAACTGAATTAAATTATTACAACTCAAATTAAACTCAAGCTAGGCTCCTAAAATTTAGGAACCACTCTACATGACTCAAGTTAAGCCCTCAACTCAAATTAACTGAACCAACTAAGTGAAATTAACTTAGCTAACTCATTATTGTTGTCTTGTAATGTGGAATTAGAATTAAATCAGGATTTTCTTGTTTCCATTTTCAACAATTCTCTTTTGACTTGAATTGAACTAATTCATAACCAAGAAATATATAAAACATGACATTATTACTATTGCTCACAATCTCTTCTCATACAAATTCTCTTTTGACTTGAATTGAACTAATTCATAACCAATAAATATATAAAACACCACATTATTACTATTGCTCACAATCTCTTCTCATACAATGTATGCCAATAAATTTTAAAGACATGTACAAACTAGAAGAGGCATTTCCAAAATGTCAAGTGAAAATTTGCAAAATGAATTTTAAATGTAATATTGTGATAATAAACATTATATATGTCACTAAAACATAAACAAATCAAGCATAAATCAATGACATATATCCATAAGTCAATCGTAATAAGAGAATATGATAAGGTATCCTTCTAAACTACAAATGTTTTGATAAATAGCACCAAATTACTTAGCCAAAATAGACTCACTTGCAAAGAATGGTTACTTCATTATAATCCATAGTCTTTAAAATTTAAATATCAAATATTAACATGAGTTTAAGTCATACCAACATTGTGCACAAAGGACAAGATTTGAGAATTTTTTTTTGTCTTGCATAGTCTTTTAAAATTATAAATGGTCTTTACCATTTTTTTTTGGTCTTGCATTGTCTTTTAAATTATAAATGGTTGCCAAGATAGGGGTTATCTTGGTTGAGTGGGTGCATAAATAGGGCCAATGAGGGTTAAAGTGTTGAAAATTGTGCCTAAAGATCTCGATCTGCACCTCCCACATGATGCCAGAGCATCAAGATGCTATGCAACCTGTGGTGGAGTTTAAATATATTAATAATTTCTTTTAGTTTACATATTGTTGATGTTCTTTAACAATTTTCAAACATTAATATGAAGCTCATGGACAATTGTATCATTGAAAAGGCAATCTTCTATCTCTTCTCCATTACTCTATGACCATTTATTTTCATACAGATTGTACAATTTCAGTGATACATTAGGGTTCACCACCCTGCTAATATTCTACTCATGTTAACCACAACACATAAATATAAATATGATTATCTCAAAACATATCAGCTTTACTAATTAATTAATTATATATGAATTAAAAAAAAATAACTTAAATTAATTATTTCAATTAATTAATTATACATGAATTTAAAAAAATAACTTAAATTAATTATTTCAATTATTATTTACTTAATTATGAAAACTAAATTATAATTTTTCAATTTAACAATCTTACTAAATCTCTTTACATTTTTAAGTGCAGTTATAATCTATAATTTAACCAAAAAAACAACAAGAGGATAGAAGGGATGAAGTGGAGAAAATTAGAATAGCAAGAAATGAAGGGAAAATGGCATGGTTGTACAATGGGAAAGTTGTTATTGCAGTGTTTTGGCTTCCAAGAAAATCAAGGCAGCAAGCTGACAGTAAAGAAAAAACAGAGAATTCAATAATAGAGATGAAAATAGCAAGAGCAGCATGGACAAAAAGGGGTGAAGACTCAAATTTGAGTCTTATGTGCCAAACTGCGTAGCAGTCAAATCCTACCCAGGTCTACCTAAGTTTAGTTTGTTGGAATTGTAGAGGTTACCCTTGGAGGAGGGGACCTGGGTTAGGGCCTATTGCGGAAGGTAGAGACATAATTTGTCTCACGAAAACTCATGAGCATGATGGTTGCAAAACTCCTATGTTTGACAGTTATTTGAAGTTGGTAGTTTGGAACAAGGTAGCAAAAAATGGCAAAGGGTATGGGGGAATACTAGTTTTAGTGAAAGAAAAAGAAGGTCGTCACATTCAGTTAATTAAAGAAGATGCAAATAAACAATATTTATGGTTGAAAATATCAGAGAATGAGAATCACATAAGAATTGCAGCATGCTATTTTGCCCCTCAAGTCTCAAAAACTTACAAAAATAAGGGGCTTGACAACAAGGATCCATATGCAGCTTTAAAACAAGATATTGTTGTGTACTCTCAGCAGGGAGAAGTTCTTTTAGTGGGAGATTTCAATGCTAGAACAACAAATAATCAAGCTAGCATTCTTTGTTGCAAAGAGGATAACAATCATATTTGGCTCACTGAAGAGGAGAATCCCCAATGGGTGAGGTGTTCAGAAGATGACAAAGTTAGAAATCATTTTGGAGATGAGTTTCTTACACTGTGTGGGGCTTTCAACTTAATTATTTGCAATGGTCTAGATAGATGGAAAAGGTCTGGGAACTTCACTTGCAACACATACAATGGGGCAAGTGTCATTGACTATGTGATGTGTTCACAAAGCTTAATAGAAAAGATAGATGAAGTTAGTATTGGAGAGCATATTTGGGACTTAAAATCAGACCATAACCCAATTTTTATAAGGTTATCATGGTTAGAAGAAAGGCAGCATAGGAGGAAAACCCAATGCTCTCGACAATCACTATCAAGGGGCAAAATTCTTCTAACACAAGAAAATGGTACTATCTTCAAGACAATGTTAGAGAGATTAATTCAGAAGGAGAAAACTAGTTTCAAACGCTTCAACAGCCATGAGTTAACAAATATAATTCAAAGTGCACTTGAGAAGTGAAAAAGAGCAAAAAATAGGAAATCAGAATCAAATTGTTTTCCTGTAAATGCTTGGTTTGATGAGGAATAAAAAATGGCAAGGAGAATCTTGAAAAAGGCAGGAAAAGAGAAGATGAATGTAAAGTTATATAAGTAGATACTAAAAAGGAAAAAAGATGAGTTCATGCAAACAAGGAGAGAAGAGTTAATATATTTAAGCAAGAATAATAAAAAGCTTTTCTGGTAGGAACTGCAACCAAGGAAGAAGCAAATTGAAAATAATATTACAACCAATCAATGGTTTGAATATGCAAGGCAACTCTATGAGAAAGAATTTGAGGTGGAGTCCCCCCTAGGATCAACACAAATTCAAAGCTTTTCACATTACAAGAGGTGGAGAATGGAATTAAGAAGTTGAAAATAGGAAAGGCGAAGGACTTAGTTGAACTTCAAGCAGAGTATCTAAAATGGGGAATGAATGCTCTTCCACTGCACATCATGAAAATATTTAGCAACATCATTCAGCAAGGATTCCCAAGAGACTAGACAACTAGCCTAGCACTACCCCTTTTTAAAAGTGGAGACATTAATAATCCATCCAACTATAGAACAATTATGATCGATCCTTTATTTGCAAAGTTTTTCGGCAGCATGGTAGAAGACAAAATTAGCAAGTGGGTAGAAGTAAAAGAAAAGAGGGCAAGAGGACAAGCGGGTTTTAGGCTAAAACATTCTACAATGGATTATGGCATCACGTTGAGACACATTGTTGAAAAGGTTTGGGAGGACAAAGAAGAAGTATTTTGTTGCTTTGTTGACTTCAAAAAAGCATTTGACACGGTCCCTAGGTATAAGTTGTGGCGTATAATGGAAGAACTTGAAATTCATGTGCATTATAGAGCCGTTGTCCATAGACTTTATGAAGAAGTGAAAGTCAAAATTAGAACCTCAGCAGGTATTTCAAAAAGCTTTAGAAATGACATTGGAGTCAAGCAAGGTTGCCCTCTATCCCCCACTCTTTTTGGTCTATATATTGATAAATTGGAAGAGTGGCTAAATCTGCAAGGTGGAGATGGTGTTCGGCTATGGGAGTTTGTGACAAAGCTTCTTTTATATGCTGATGATATTGTATTGATTTCTAAATCGGCCCATGGATTGCAAATGCACTTATATGCCCTTGAGCATTTTTGTAGAGCAACGGGGATGCAAGTCAATACTAGCAAGACCAAAACAATGATTTTTTCTAATAAAAGGAAGCAGAGCTAGCATACTTTCTTCTTTGAAGACAACATTCTTGAAGAAGTAAATGAGTACAAGTACCTTGGGATTGATTTCAACAACAAACTCAATTGGGAGGACTGTAGAAAGAAGAGAATTTTAGGAGGGTGGAAAGCATTATATGCTCTTCAAAACAGATGTAGAGAGGCAGAGTTATGGGATTGGAAAATGATTAAAGTGCTCTTTGGACTCCTAGTTTGTACAGTGATGCTATATGGGTGTGAATTGTGGACTAGTAGCACTCTCGTCTCAAAATGGAAACAAATTGAGAAAATCCAAAAACACTTGATCATGAGCAAGTTCAAAATAAAAGGTTTGGTACCTTACGAGATAATGTTGAGTGAAACAGGTGGTGCAGATCATAATATACCTAAAAAGAATTGAACAAATGAGAGTAGGTAGATGACCTAATGTTATCTTCAATGAAGGCATGAGTGAAAGAAAGAAAACATGGATGAAACAAAACTACACATGGATGCAAAAATGGAATATCTACCTCAATGCTTGTCCCACAGATAGCAAGGAGCTAAAGGATTTTGTTATGGAGAAGTTTCATAAAAAGGTATGGGGAAAAGAGTTGGGTAGAAAGAAGAAATATTACATTGAGGAATGCAAGCCTACGTGTGATTTACAACAAAAAGAGTTTATTGGAGCTAGCATTTCTTGGACGGTGGAAAAGGCCTAAGGAAGCTTGGGAAGAACAGGTGTGTACATTTTGCACGTCTAGAATCGGAAAAACATTTCATTTTGGAATGTGATGCATTCAAAGACATCAGAGAAAGTTATGAGAACATGTTAGCATCAGTTTCTTGGCATTGTCTTTTTAGAGAGGGGATTGTTGGAAGGTTGGGTCATCTCATCATCAATTTGAATCGGAAAAGGACTGAATTGCAAGGAGCGAAAGGGAACTAATGGTCTCATAGACTATTTTTAGCCTCATGGACCTTAAAATATCATTTCATTTCGTTATATATATATATATATATATATATATATATATATATATATATATATTACAAAATTAATTATATATGTAGAATCCTAATGCCTCTCTTTGCACTTTTAAGTGAAATTGCCAGTAATAAATCTTTATGTAATGTGTTATCGTCGTTAATAAATATTTATTGAATGTATTCTAGCCCTATGCAAGCTTGAGTTAACCCTTTAGTTAATATACATGTGTTCCACGTGTTTGGACAATTTCTTATCCCACTTCTACCCTTGCGAATGCAAGCCTTCGTTCACCGTCTTGACGTGTTTGAACAATTTGTCTAGTTTAGATATAAACATATTTTTATATTTTATAATTAAAAAAAAAAATTAAAAAAAAAATAAAAAAATATCATGATGGCTCCCGTGTGGGTTACTTTTAATTCGTTTACCATGAAATGAAATTTTAATGTCCATTAGATTAGATATAGTTTATGGGACTACTAGTTTTTATGTTTTTTACTTTTTTTAATTCAATCCTCTTATTATTCAAATTAATGATGAGCTGACTTAACCTTCTAAGAGTCCCCTCACTAAAAAGACAATGCCAAGGAACTGATGTTAACATATTGTTGTAAGTGTCTCTGAAAGCATCACATTCCACTTCCCAGAAGTGCAAAAATGCAAAAAGTACACACCCTTTCTTCCTAAGCTTCTCTAGGTCTTTTCCATCAACTTGTTTCCCACTGTAGTTGATGTGAGTTAGTTCTTAATCGAGCAATAAGAATATTTTCTCTCCATGGAATGTTAGCTCCAATGTACTCTTTTTGTTGGAAATCACAACTGAAGCTGAATTCTTAAACATAATATTTCTTCTTTCTACCCAACTCTTTTTCCCATATACACTTAAAAAACTTTTCCATAACAAAACTCTTTAAATCCTTACTATTTGTAAAACATACACTAACATAAATGATGTTTATTATGCCATTCCTTAAATCGTAATCATAACAACGAATGATGCCATCCTTATTGATGACTATGCAAAATGGGAATGTGATGAACGTCAAGAGAATCCGACAATTTGGTGGTGTATGAGGTAATACTTTACATTATCAATTTAAATCGTAATCATAACAATGAATGATGCCATCCTTATTGATGACTGTGCAAAATTGGAATGTGATGAACCTTTGAACGGTTCGTGTATTGATCACAGAGAAGAGACTCAACGAGAGAAAGCTTCATCGTGTATTGATCACAGAGAAGAAACTCAACGAGAGCAAGCTTTGCGTCTGAAGCCCCTGTAGCAAATTGGTATCAGAGCCAGTAACGTCTGGTTCATTATGGTTAGTACTCAAAATCTATCAGTCTCTAAAATGGATAATTCTAGAAGATCAGTCTCTTTCAGAGAGCTTGAAGCTGAAGAACAAGCTGAGGAAAACCAATTAAGAGATATGTTTGTTTCATCATCTAAAAGGGTTGTAAGTTCTGCAAAACTTGAATATTTTGAAATTCAGCTTGCACTTAATTGGTGTCTGCCCAGTATCTCCTCGTCATAAGTATATGCTGACTTATCTATGTTCCATCTTAAAGTTGTAACTAGAATATCTATCAAAGAAAGTATTAGTCAAATACAAGAGAACTCAAATTCTGTACAAACACTTTCTTCTCTTGACACTAAGAAACTTCAGGTTGAAGCCAAAAGACTGGGAACCAAATATTTGCATCTAGGGTGCATAAGGGTAGGGATCAATCCTTTAGTCCATAGAGGACTGAATACTTTTGTTCTTGTCACAGTCAAATATTTGACACATAACAAGTATTCAGATTCATTGATAGGAGGAATGGTTGCTCCATTATCAAATGGACCAGTATACTTTGATTGCTATCCAAAATTTTCTATATATACATTTGATGAGCACATCAAGGATATTTTACAACTACAGATTCAAACAATAGGGTTTGATATGAAGAAAAAGAGAAATAATATTGCCATTCAAACTCATGGTTGTTTTAGACACACAAATACCCTCTATCCTGCAGTTCTCCATGCTCCCAGCGAAGAATCCAAATCTAGTGTGGTTGTTCTAACAAACACTCAGAATCAAAAGTTAGAACATCAAATTATTAAATGGGAGGACCTAAGTTTCCTAGAACATTGGGTTATTGATAACCCAAAACCTCCAACAATGCAAAAGATTACTTTTGCTGATATACAAGAAGGACCATCATCTGTTGTAGTATCCTTTCCTAGAAGATCTACAATAGATCGCAGAAGAATCGATTTAGCTTGCAAAGCATCATCCATGTATATTAATCCACAAGTAGTAGATATTGCCAGTTCTTTTACACCATCTATAAATTGCCCTCATATAGATCTATTTGAATATGCTCAGATTGTAAATTTTTCATCCCTGCAAGTAATTTTCCCAAGTTGCAATCAAAAGATAAATCTTAGTAACCCTGTGGATTCTATCATACATCAGAACCACCATCCAAGGACAGGAGTATCTCCTTCTACAACTTCTGTCACTCTGTGTCCAAATCCTAAGTGTTCTGAAATACCTTTCCCTCATGATATTGATCATGTATTAATGATTCATGAGCTTCGATCTTTGGAAAATGAAGACCCTCACCTCAAAGACATGTTTAGCAAAATGCGTCCTGCTGGTATGCCTCGCTATGGTCTAGGATATCTACAACAACTTGATGAGATAATCTCTCAATCCAGATTTGACAACTTTGTGCCTTCTGATTGTAAGAAGTCGTCAAAACCAGAAATGCACAAGTTCTTTTCGGTTATGGAAGGATGTAGGAAGCATACAATTGATCATCAATGGATGAAAAATATGCTTAATTGGGATTTATACACTCATCTTGAGGCTGAAAGTTTTGACCTTACCACTCCATACCCAGAAAAAATCAGATTATCCCATGAATGGAAAACATACATGCAAAAGAACAACGTCTGGTTGTCTTTTTATGAATGGAAGAGGAAGCAAGAAAATACAGATGTACAAATGGAAGATGTTGAATCATCCTCAGCAAAACATTCTTGGACTGCCATAGATGGCAGTAAAATTGAAACTCCTACCACCTTCCCTCCTTACAAAGGCATTGTATTAGGAGAAGCACAGAACAGTGCTAAAGCCATTCTATTGGTCATAAAAGATGACAGTGCCCTTGGCATTGATGGTAGGATACAGAAAGCCAGTGAACAGATAAATTGGACAAATACAGCATTTAAAGGGCTAGAAATGAATTGTGCAAAGTCTATTGAAGTTAAAAAAAAAATTGATAGTATACAAGTCTTTGTAAATAGTATTAATAGAACTCTGAATGATGTGAACTATTCCACTACTATATTGAAAGGTTTTGTTAAAGAATCCTTAACAAGGATAGAAGATGTTGAAAGGAAAGTAGATATGGGAAAACAATCTACTCAGGAATCTATTGAAGAACTATCTAAAAAATTTGATAAACTTCATATAGCCCCCAAAGACAAATCGATTCCTATTTTTTCTCTATTCAAGAGATCTGTAAATATTCAGCATCCTGTTAAGCCTGTTGATAGATTTCCTTCTCTCTTCCCTAAAGAAATGGTCGAAGAAAAATATGAGCCAATGACTATCTCCTCATTGTTTAAAGAAGTAGAGCAACCTGAAAGCTCAAAACCACATATGTTCCCTATCTATGAGCCTCTCCAAAGTCAATATACCAGGTATCCAACACCTGATCTCAATGGAAAAGGGAAACTTCCAGAAACACATAACTTCCATCCTGAATCACACAGAGAATGGAATATTGACAATCTGAGTGTTGCTTAGATTCGACAAATGATAGATCTTATGTTTACAGAATACAAGCTCATGTGCCTAAGGGGAAAAAATGAAATAGAAGCTTGTAAATCTATTGTTCAGTGCTTTACTGGAACTTTGTTGAGATGGTGGGAAACAGAGTCATCACCAGCAATAGTGGCAAAAATGGAAAATGAGATCTTGAAAGATGAAGCGGGAGATATCATTCATAATTTTGATGGAGATCCACAAAGCAATATGATTGGGGCACTAACTTCATTCATTTTAGAACATTGGTGTGGAGGAGAACTTGAACTTGCCAATAAGCATGAGATAATTCTCATGAATATTAAATGTAATAAAATGTCTCATTATGAATATTTTCATAGAGACTGGATTCAGAGAATATATGAGGTTAAAGATAGCAAAAATCTCTTATGGAAACAAATCTACTTAGCAGCATTGCCTTAAAAATTTGTAGATTATCTAAGACAACAAGATGCTTTTCAGTTGCCTTTTGAATCCTTTACTTGGGAAGAAATATACAACATCATAACAAAAATTTTGGTAAATTTATGCACTAGTGTGAAAGTTAATAAATCTCTGCAGAAGATGTCAAGATTACCAGATACCAAATCCACCTGTAACAAGTATGGTCTTTCTATAGATGACCCCATGGTAAAAAGAAGAAAAGCTAAAAAGAAGGCCAAGAAAGAAAAAAGACAAGAATACAGAAAATATCCATAGAGGAAAAGAAAAGGGACAAAGAAATGATACTATAGATATCTGCCAAAAACACATTACTATGAACCCAAGGATATTCATCTGCAGACACATAAGAAAGATCAGTGGAATAAATTGATTTGTTGGCTCTGTGGCCAACCTGGACATACCTCCAATCGTTGTCCTTTATCAGAAGAATCTAAGAGAAATAGAGGAAAGAAATCCTTTGAAGTTGCAAAGAAGAAAAGGACAGTAAAAACAGAAGGCATGGTGCCAACCCTGTGTTATAAATGTGGTTCTAAGAATCACAAATCTAAAAATTGTCCAAACATCTCATTTAGAGAACAAATACAACAATGACAACTCTGTTCAACATTTGAATCCTCTGAAAGTTCTTCTTCAGAATGCTCTGATGAAGAATTAAACATGCACATGAATGAATGTGACTGCATTGATTCAGACAACTGTCAGTGTGAATCAAGCACTGAATCAGAAATCTCATCTGATGAAGACCATGTTTCTCAGCCAAAGGAGAAAGTTCTCATGGCACAAACCATGGATGATGTAGAAACAAAGCTACTTGCCCAGATCAGAACATTGGGAGAAGGAGAGATGAAGGAAAAGTTACTAGAAACTTTTCTAAGCACAATGCACAAAAATCAAGGGAGTAGTAGCAAGACTGCCTCTAAAACTGAACCAAAGGCATTATTCATCGATGCCTCATTTGAAAGAAATACAAGATCTTTCCAAAGAAGCCAACAGAAATATAAGACCAGAGCCCTCACATTAGGAGAAGTCAACCAAGAGATTCATCATCTCAAAAAAGAGATTGTCTCTCTAAAAGCACAGGTCTCTGAGTTAGAAAAAGGGAAGAAAACTGAGGATGCATATGATGAATACTACACTAACCCAAATATTGAAATATTTGAAGGAAAAAAGGATGATACTATAGGATTCACCGACATGAGAGTAATGGCTATCCAATATCAACAACATCATGTTATGCTAGATATCTGTGTAAATGGTGAAATTTTTTCCCTAAGAACACTTATTGACTCTGGGGCAGATGTCAATATTCTGAATTCGAAAATAGTACCTGCAAAGTACTGGGTAAAATCCTTTAGATAAGTGATTGGGTTAAGAAACAAAAATCTACTGTATGAAGTCCCTGAGGCTTCTATTTGCTTTAAAGAGCATTGCATCAAATTAAATTTTGATGTTGCAGACATTCCTGTTCACTGTATTTTGGGAATGTATTTTTAGCAGCTATGGAGCCACATGGATCAACCAGATTGAAAAATGGCAAGGCTAGTTATTTTATATCTGTACCAAGCTCAGATGGAAAATTACAAACAATCAAGTTACCCTTTGTCTCTACTCCCAGAGTGTCTACTATGGTACAAGCAATGCAGCAAATTGAAAAAGCAAAAAATAAAATTAAAGAGCTCAAGGAGCTAAAGACCACCATAAAGATAGGAGACTATCTTCAGACTCTTATAATTAAACAAAGGATCTCAACTCTGAGATCACAGATAGAAAAAGAATGTTGTGTTGAAGAACCAAATGCATTTTGGCATAGAAAACAACACTGTGTAGAAATGCCCTACAAAGATAAGTATGAAGGGAAACCATGCAAGAGCAGAGCAATCCCTATGAAAAAATAATATAGAGATCTCTGTCAAAAAGAGATAGAAAGCCTCTTGGAAAGAAGATTGATTAGAGAATCCAATAGTCCTTGGAACTACTATGGTTTTTGTGTTAATAAACATTCAGAATAGTTAAGAGGTATCCCAAGGCTGGTCATAAACTATAAACCTCTAGACTTTCACACTCCAGTGTCCTTCACACAGCCAATTTGCTACAAGGGCTTCACACGCGAAGCTTGCTCTCGTTGAGTCTCTTCTCTGTGATCAATACACAAACCTTTATATGAACCCGCACACGAACCTCTGGACTTTCACACTCTAGCGTCCTTCACACGGCTTCCTGCCTTTAACGAACTGGTGTTCCTCAGACCTTGGCGAACCTCTGGCAAACCTCAAGCGAACCTCTTGTCTCATAGATACTACCTCAACAGACAGTTTTAACACATGCAAAAATGAAAAATGTACTCAAGCGGAATGTATCATGCTCAGAAAATGGATACTCATATATTTATGCAGAAGTTTCTTTACAAATTCAGAGAGAAATTCTGAAGCTCCTTTCCAGAGATAGACTGTTTAGGCATTTATCAGATGTTGTGAATTGTCAAGCAAGAAGCTATCTGAAGGCTTCCTAGCCTTTCACAGACTCTGTCTTAGAACTTGAATTCTTATGAAAACATACAAACTTCAAAAACCTAAGAATCTGGCCACTTTAGGTTCTCACCAGAGCTCTCACTCTGATGCACAGGCTTCTCAGATCCGACTCTAAAGAGATGGAAGCAAGAACTTCCTCCTCAGACTCAAAAACTCAAAAACATAACCAAAATCACACTCATACTTTGAATTCCCAAAATGAGCTATACTCCTTCTTTATATAGGAAAATGAGGGGACAAACATCTGACAGTCAAGCAGACAGATTTAGTACTATTTTTCGTCAATCGAAGAGATATGGCTCAAAGCTCACCAAAAGTCAGAGAAGTGCTCTGAGTCTCATGACTGAAGAATCTTCGTACTAGGTTAAACTGTGGAAGATTTGAACAAATCCCACGAAAAACATTGTACTGTAAATAACTTTTACATAGTGGATGCTTTTAAACAGAAAAAGCCCACAAGAAAATTGGTCACATTCAGTCTTGTGACTAGACATCATTATTACATTGTGGAAGCTTTAAGGACAAGCCCACGAGAACCATTAGTCCCCCAAGGGTGTGGCCCCTGGAAATCTTATCTGAGAATATCTACAAGAATCCCAAGCCTTTGTATAAATTCTTCGTACAATCATAGGGTTTCTTAAGATAATTTGGTGTTTAATCTTGTCATCACTAACCATTCATGGTGTCTTTTCATAAAATAACCAAGAATTTCATTGTCTTGATAATTATTGACAGCTCCAATAGTTTTACATGAAGAATCCCGACATTCAGTTAAAAATCCACAAGTGTCACATTCATATTGAAAGTCACGCTGGAAGAAAAGAGGATCCATAGCAGTGTTGTTGAGACCGAAATCGTTCCACCATTGTTGAAGCCATTCACCTTGCCGTTGTCTTTCTGTGGTCCTTGTGACCCCAAATTTTACTCTTGTGTAGTGAGCTTCGTTTTTTCCATCTACATTCATGATGTCACACCACAACTTTTTGTAGTCTGAAAAGTTGTAAATGGCATCCGGGAAAATAATGCTTGGATTACCTTGTGACCATGTTTCTGGCATGTTGTACCATCCCGGCCATCTTGTCCGATTTATGGCAAGATATTTGTTGAAGACTCTCCTCTAGTTGCTTCCTTCTGTCCAGATCATGGTCATATCTCTAAAATTTTGACTTAGGGATTCTTCGGCCAAATGTGTGGCCATCATACTCCTCCGATACACCATGTCGTGTATCAATTTGCTACCTTTCGGGTAGACTTTCCTTTCAGGTACTAAGTGTTGAATATCTGAATGAGGATGCAAATTTACATCGAGCACTTTGTGTTTCTTAGCTGCCATGTTGGTTTCCATTTGGCGCAGTATTCTTCTCAGTGTTTCAGAAATACTTCTCAGAGTCTCTGTATGTTGGAAAGGGTCTCATTTTGTTACTATCACCATGGCAATGTCTTTTTGATTTAAATATTCTCTGCTTAAGAAGTCAGACAGACAATCTTTTTCACCTTTGATGTGTTCGACTTCAAAGCCGAAATTTGCAAATAGAGCATGCCACCTTGCGAACTTAGCTTCTCCTGCTTTCTTTATAGCTTTACTAAGGACTTTCTTTAGTGCAAAGGCATCTGTTCTTGAGAGAAACTTTTTGTGTATAGGTGGATATCAAATTTATCAATGCAGTTCCATGCTGCTTTGACCTTTTTTAAATAGTTTTTCTCTAGGCTCCAAGTCCCCGAGAGAATCCAACAATTTGGCGATGTGTGAGGTAATACTTTACATTATCAATAACAATAGAAAGTGGAAAGATTGAGATCTGGCCGGATAGTGAAGGATTTGGGCGGTGATATAAACGGTCAGAATTTAAATTGCCTGTTAAAAAAGCTCCAGATATCTTTATATAATTCTGTTTCTGGCTTAGTTTATCATTCTTCTATCTCCTTCTCGTCTCCATCCGTATAGTAGTCTGCGTCGGTTTTGAGGTTAATGTGGTTTGTGTCTCTGTGTTTTCTGTGTGGATGTCTAATCTGTTTGGGGGCGGGGGGCCAGGCGGTTTGGATAGGCCTATCCGGGTGTTATTGTGGTGTGTTGGTCAATATTCTGTTGTCAGGTGTCTGCGCTTTTGTTTCTAGCTTTAATTGTGGATGAAGAAGAGATGAAGAGAAGATAATCCATTCATTAATGAATCCATCAATTTCTATGCAATTGCAGCTACGCCTAGGCAGATTTTGGTTTTTACAGGTAATTTACTTCTTTATGTTTTGGAAATTCTGTCTGTTGACGTTCTAAATATCATAGACCTTGCTGCTGAAAACCCTGAATTAATGGCCGAGAAATTGTGAAAAGATTTTCAGATGAAAGGAGTCGATGGAGACCAGGGTCTCATGCAGGTGAATTCCAAAGAGAGATAGCGATATCTGCGGTAATCACGACCACCCTATATTTTATTCAGTGAAGGGAATGAAGAGGTTTAATTTGGTTTGTATTATAAAATTAAAGTTAACCTGTGCTACACAAATTGACCTCACAGCGTGTCCCGGTGGATTAATATTTTGAAGTGGAATTTCTTGGATAACGTGAAACCCCATCCAAACTCACACGGCCCACAAAAGCACATGCATCTTAAGATTTTCCTCTTGTCGGCTCGTATTCTAGATTTTGCTCTTAATAACTGTAATTCCGATATAATTTTCCTGCTATTTAATTACTATTCCATGATTTAGATATTCTTTTAATTATTATTATAATTTAGGTATAATTTCTCTAGTGGTTAGGTTTTTTCCTTTCCTTTCCATTTCTTTTTCTCCATTTTGAATTTTAGATGTAATTATAATCGGGTATAATTTCTCTAATGGTTAGGATTTTTCGTTTCTTTTCTTTCTCTCCATTTTGAATTTTAGATGTGCAATTTTTTTCTTATTTTTCCTCTGTTTCAATTTTCTTTGATATTTTTAATTTTTGTCTCTTTCAATTTTCTTTAATTTTATATTTGATTGCGTCGATTTTCACTCTATATGGTGCGTTTCCTGTTTTTAGTATCAATCGTTTGTATTTTTATCGTTAATTATAGCTCCGGTTGATTAGTTTTTCTTTTTCTTTGATCTTGCATTTATTTCCACATAAGTAGATGAGAAGTAATTTTCACAGTGGATATACAAATTGTGCATGGCTGTGTTGAAACGCCGGACTGTTTTACTTTTGGACCTTGGTTGCAGGGTGGATTGCTGGAAGGAGATGTGTTGATAAGCCAAACTCACAATGGTAAAGGTTTTGATCTACAAGTTAGTATGGTTTCTTTTCTGATTTGGTCTTTATTTTGACTTTCACAGGGATAGGAGAGAACTAATTTTTGTAATTGACATATAGATTGTTGGTGGCGGTGGTGGAATGCCATTTTCTGTTGCCGAGATGGAAGCCGTATTGTATCTGAAGAGGAGCATTTTATGTACCTGTGAGTGTTATTTGAATGTCAACCATATGGTTTATATTCATTGAAAATGAGGGAAAAAAATTTTATTTTTTATTTTTTATTTTTTTATTTTTTTTATATTTTGAAAAAATAATTTAAGCGAAATTTAGAGGAGAGTGAAATTAGAAATATTACTTGGAATGTGATTATTATTAGAGTATAGTTTATTTGTAACCTTGCTCAGCGATTTTGTTTCATGTAGTCTAACGAGGGAGAGGAGTTGTCCAGAAAGTTATGGAAATTTCGGTCATATTTAGAGAAAACCTTGCAAGGAATTTTGTAAATCTAAGTTATAGTTGTTAAATTTCAAAATTTTAGGTGTCTTAGATGTTTTTGATGGCGCTGAATCCATTTCCACCATCAAAAGCACGATTCAAACACTCCCTTTACAAAAAAATTTGAATTTTTTTTACTCAGATTTCGGCCACTTTTAGCCGTCAAGGCAATTCCTCCGCTTGGTTAGACGAGTCCATTCTGTTCTCTTTGAATAACTTCCAAAAATAAATAAATATTAATTCAATTCTGTACAGAGTATGGTAGAAAATTACATATATAATTTAATTCACCGCAATAAAATAAGAATAAAAATAAGTGGTTTGAGGAAAGTTTAGCGTGGCTATGTGATGTGATAGGGAGAGCGAATAGTTATTCTTACCAGCGCACTTCCAAAAATCTATTGATAATTCAATCATGAGTTTTTCAGGACAAGTGGGTTTTAGGCCAAAACATTCTACAGTGGATCATGGCATCACGTTGAGACACATTGTTGAAAAGGTTTGGGAGGACAAAGAAGAAGTATTTCGCTACTTTGTTGACTTCAAAAAAGCATTTGACACAGTCCCTAGGGATAAGTTGTGGCGTAGAATGGAAGAACTTGAAATTCCTGTGCATTATAGAGCCGCTATCCATAGACTTTATGAAGAAGTGAAAGTCAAAATTAGAACCTCAGCAGGTATTTCAGAAAGCTTTAGAAGTGACATGGGAGTCAAGCAAGGGTGCCCTCTATCTCCCACTCTTTTTGGTCTATATATTGCTAAATTGGAAGAGTGGTTAAATCTGCAAGGTGGAAATGGTGTTTGGTTGGGGGAGTTTGTGATAAAGCTTCTTTTATATGCTGATGATATTGTATTGATTTCTAAATCGGCCCATAGATTGCAAATGCACTTATATGCCCTTGAGCATTTTTGTAGAGCAGTGGGGATGCAAGTCAATACTAGCAAGACCAAAATAATGAGTTTTCCTAATAAAAGGAAGCAGAGCGAGCATACTTTCTTCTTTGAAGACAACATTTTTGAAGAAGTAAAGGAGTACAAGTACCTTGGGATTGATTTCAACAACAAACTCAATTGGGAAGACTGCAGAAAGAAGAGAATTTTAGGAGGGTGGAAAGCATCATATACTCTTCAAAACAGATGTAGAGAGGCAAAGTTATGGGATTGGAAAATGATTAAAGTGTTTTTTGGACTCCTAGTTTGTCCAGTGATGCTATATGGATGTGAATTGTGGGCTAGCAACACTCCCGTTTCAAAATGGAAACAAATTGAGAAAATCCAAAAACACTTGATTATGAGCAAGTTCAAAATAAAAAGTTTGGTACCTTATGAGATAATGTTGAGTGAAACAGGGGCAACTTCCATTGAAGCAATTGCTATGGTGCGTCTCATAAGATACTTAAAAAGAATTGAACAAATGAGAGTAGATAGATGGCCTAATGTTATCTTCAATGAAGGCATCAGTGAAAGAAAGAAAACATGGATGAAACAAAACTACACATGGATGCAAAAATGGAATATCTACCTCAGTGCATGTCCCAAAAATAGCAAGGAGCTAAAGGATTTTGTTATGGACAAGTTTCGTAAAAAGGTATGGGGAAGAGAGTTGGGTAGAAAGAAGAAATATTACATTGAGGAATTCAACCTTACGTGTGATTTACAGTAAAAGAGTTCATTGGAGTTAGCATTTCGTGGAGGGCAAAGGTTCTTATTACTCAATTAAGGACCAACTCACATCAACTTCGGTGTGAAACAAGACAGTGGAAAAGGCCTAAAGAAGCTTGGGAAGAAAGGGGGTGCACATTTTGCACGTCTTGGGCTGTGGAATCGGAAAAACATTTTATTTTGGAATGTGATGCATTCAAAGACATCAGAGAAAGTTATGAGAACATGTTAGCATCAGTGTCTTGGGATTGTCTTTTTAGCGAAGAGATTGTTAGAAGGTTGGGTCAGCTCATCATCAAATTTGAATCGGGAAAACATTGAATTGCAAAAAGCAAAAAACAAGAACTAATAGTCTCATAAGCTATTTTTAGTCTCATAAACCTTAGAATATCATTTCATTTTATTTAAAGTGACGACTATGTTAAGAATCTAAATTTAAATATTAGGGACTAGATCACTTCCGCAAGGAAGTCCCCGCGTTAGTCATTGGTGAAACTGTGCGGCCAAGGACATTAGAAAAAGTGGGTCGTGGCCGGTGTACATTCGTTTCCACCGGAAGAGGTGTAGACACAACTAGATCGATGTAATGTTCACTCGCTCTCTTACGTGACTCTAGTTATGTTTGGTTTTTACTTGAGAAATCATTTAAAACTCTTATAATTATGACATGCATATTTTCATTCGAAGAATTTCGCACGACTATTCTTCTCAGTTTTATTTTGAAGTTTACATATATATAAGTTTTTGTTTTTATCATTTTTTAAAATATAATTTATTTTTTATTAAAATATATTAATAATTCCTTATTAAAATATATATTAATAATATTAAATATAAAAATATTTTATTATATAATATTTTTAATATGGAAAAAATTAAAAATATGTAAATTTGTTTTTGTTAAGTAAATAAATTTAAATTTAAATTTTATGTTGTGGTTTATTCAAAATGACACTGAATAATTATTTATTGAATTATTTTTTATATTATGTTAATATAATATAATTATATTTAATTTTGAGAAGATTTTTTGGAGAAAATCATATCATGATACATTTGTCGAGGCGTTTCGAATCAACAAGTGTAAACATATTATTTTATATATATATATATTGAATATAAAAAATTAAATATTTTTCTTTTCTATCATACAAACTAAATTTATTTCACAACACATTTATTTAAAATATTAATATATTTTATTTATTAACTGAATTTTTATATTAGGTTAATATAATATGACTATGATTTAATTTGTTTAATGTATATTAATTTTTTAATTAATAAAATTAATATAAAATTTTATAAAATTTTATATATATATATATATAGATATATAATATTTATTTATTTTTTAAATAAATATTTTATTGAATTTGATTTTATCGTAGTCGATTTTCCCTCACTTCATATTACTACAATTTAAAAAAAAGTTACAAATAAAAAAAATAGTAAATTTTCAAAATTATATCTTATAAATTATCTATTTAAAAGATAATAATTTTATAGAAAATATTTATAAAATTATATAATATAAATAATAATAATATTAAAATAGATATATTTTTATTATTTATTATTATGAAATAAAATAATAAATAAACCGTTTTATTGTGTTTTCATGATTTTTGTATTAGATTCATTTTGTCATCTGTAGAGAAGAATTTGGTCTCTTACAAAACCAATAATAAGGACCAAAAATAATAATAAGTCATTCTCTTATTTATTTTTTTGGACAAATCTTCCATCTTCATTTGACATTAGCTTCTTCATCATTAATCATCCAAGAAACTTATGGTGATTCGCTGATGCTTTTCTACTCTTGAGGAAGAGGATTCAAATGTCAGGCCCATGTCAATTTTTATATGAAGCTATTATTTTATACAGTGATATAGGTTATGGAGGAGGGTCTTTTATGTAAAATTGACATATAATTCTATGCTAATATTTAGGAATTTCTTTTTAATGATACATTGGTTTTACATAAACTCCTGAACAATTTTCAGAATCCTAAACAATTTCTTAATAATTCTAACAAAAAGATCATGGACTTCATATTAGAGTTCAAAAATACTCAGAACTTCTTAATAGTTTTAGCAAAAAGCTGTGAAACTCCACATTAACTCCACATTGGCTTGCGAAGCAAAATATCTAATCAAACCAAAACCCAGGTTTTCTCAAACCACTTTAAAACCTCGCATCATCCATCACATTATCATTTGATGTCTGAAAAAGTTCGGGATAACTTATGAGCTGCTCATTGCTAAAGACCAGCCTTCAAACATAGAGAACATATGACAATAGGGAAAACTATTAAATAGAAGTTTAACATTTGTGCAACCTTACTCGTTCATGGGGTATATATGTGACAATTAAGCTTTGCATTGGCAATGATTGAACCTAAATCACTGGGAAAGGAGTTTTGTACATCTTGAATCCATAGAAGATTTTATTGTGATGTGCAATGCATTTTAGCTTATAATCATAAATAACTTGCTAATGATGTTACACCTTTTCAATAAAGTTTTATCACACTATGCCTATCCTTAGGGCCTCTGAGATCCATATTAGTCTAATAGAGATAAAAGTATGATAAGATTTCATGTTATTTTTCTCAATCTTAGCTAGAATTACCATTAACCATATAATTTTATTTGTCTTCCTCAAGCACATATACATGAGTTTGTGTATTAACTAACCATGTACATATCTAGAATTTCAAGATTATGGGCATCCACACTAGCATGATTCCTATGAAGTAATTGACAATAACACACATATGCATGTGTGTACATGCTTCAAATGATGTTTAGGCCTGTGGAGTCCAAAAGCTATCTTGTTTTTGGATTCAAATGGTTCATCCTATAGAGGCATCCTATAGGCTTCTAGGATTATTTTTTTAGTCCTTAAAATCTTGATTAGATAGATTGACGCATGGTGATTTCAAAACATCTTTTCACTTTCCAAAGTTCCTTTATACATTGGAAACAATCTTCAAAACATCTATGTAAGGCTAGAAATGCATCAATGGTTCTTGGTTATTTTAAGAAATTGTTGACACTGATTTTTGGTGGTTTTTGGAGGTTTCTAAAATTGACAAACAATTTCTATTCTTCTCTACATTATTATAAGTATCTAGTTTAATAAGAAGATAAAAGCCTTCTAAAACTATAATCGACTTCACTAGCAGTAAAACAACAGTTTAAAAGTAAAATTAAGCTTGCACATATGTAGAATTTCAAGGCTTATAGTCATCCATATTAGCATGATTTCTTGTGAAGTAATTGACCATAGTACACATACACACACATATGCATGCATGGACATGGTTAAATTGATGTTTAGGCTTGTAGAGTCCATAGGCTAGTTTTTTTTTTAGTTCCAATGGTTCATCCTATAGGCTCCTTATTCTCTCTATATATATATTTTTAAATCTCTAGTTTAAAAAGGAGAAAAAAATCCTCTAAAACCATAGTTGACTCCACTAACCCTAAAACAACACTTTAAAAGAAAAAATCTTAGAAAGAAGAATAAAGAGAGACATTTCTTCAAATTTTTGTTATGTATTGAGATTCAAGTTATAAATTGTGTTTTATTTTAATAATATTTGAGTGGAATTATGAATTTGATAGATGATAGGTTCTATTGAAAAATTTCCCATTTTAGGTGACGACTTCCTTGCTTTTCCTCTATTCTAACAACTTCATAATAAGTTTATTCAAGTTTTGCAATCAACATTGGGTATCTTACCATTTCATGTTTCCCATTTTTAGAATGTGGACAGAAAGGGTTTGTCCTTTTTGAATATAGATGTTTTAGATTTACTTATACATTAACAGTAATCGATGGGAATTTATTGACATAGTAATATTAGAAGATTAGTTTGAAACATTCATCTGTGTGGCATTGGTTTAGTTTTAGGGTGGAAATATTTGGAGGCACACTAAGTATGCCAGCATGCATGCAAAAAGCATATATGTAAATAAAGAGATGAGGGTAATCAGATAATTTTGTTTTTCATAAATTATCAATTATCATTTATAGGATTGAAACAGGATTATATTAAGTGGAAAGAGATCATAATATTACATTCCTCCTATATTTCTTAGCAAGGGAAAATCCACTTTTAGAGCATAAGTTAAACAACGTACAAACTTCATTTAAAACATCCATGACCATAACGCTTGTTACTTACAACATATTGGACATTATCAAGAAACATCCATTTATATTGCTTGCAATGCATTGTACTCTATCAACCAACATCCCACCACACTCCATCACTTTAACTCAATTTGGAGGAGATCTCAAATGTATGTTCATTTCTTTCCATGAAGGGTTTAGGTGTTACCAATTAAAATATAGAATAATACTAGATTAGCCAATTTTATTTTGTCCATAGTTCTAGCCAACTAGGTAAAAAATATTCAACGAATACTAGTAATAGTGTTGTATATCCACAAGCCCCTCAAAAGGTCATATAGCTTATAACAACATATAAAAGCATGCCAATATTTGAAATTCATATGCTAAGTTGCAGGAAACGTAGGGTAGGAGGTCGTTTCCGTACGGAAACAGAAACAAAACCCTGAAACACGTGTGGTATGGCCGTGAAATGCGTTTCTTGCAGTATTGGCACGTTTCACGATGCAGAAACGTGGCCAGTACAGCCGGAAACACGTTTCATGCCCGTACAACGCACGTTTCAGCTTGTAACTTCTGTTTTTTTTTAATTTGTTTTATAATTTATTACTAGGTTTTTCTAATGCCTTCTAGTTGCTTCTAGATGCCTATATAAAGTTATAAAAGTGAACTTTTGCCCTAGTGTTGATATGCAGTTCATCAGGGAGTTTGAGGCATATGCAGTTCCTGGTAATGTTAAATTCTTAAAGTAAAAGTGATATTCTCATTTATTTTTCATTTTCATCCTTTTACTTAAATTTTTAACATTATCATGAAATGACTCAGGATGTTTGAGAGTGGTTTCGCCCTCATTGGATTTCATATGGAGAAAGTAGAATTTTAGATCTCACTCAAAATCCAGCAGACTTATCTATTTTTCAGGATTTCAGGATTGGGGGGATTGCAATGTTTCCATTGGATTTTATCATGTACTAGGGTATGGAACTTGTATTTAATCAAGAGAACCAAGCCCTCTATGCAGGGGAGACTCCCAATCAAGCACGAGACAAGAAATTAGAAATTTCTCGTGGTTGATTTTGGATATTTCTATTTTCATTATGTGATCATTCATGAGTAAATGTGATGTAAATTTAGAGACTTATAGTTTATGCATTGACAATTGACAATTTTATCATAATATAATAAATTAGAATGTGTCATATATGCTTTATGATTGCACATATTTCTTAAATGTCTTAATATATATATATATATATGTATGTATGTATGTATATATATATGTATGTATGTACGTATATATGTATGTATGTATGTATATGTATGTACGTATATATGTATGTATGTATATATGTATGTATGTATATATATATGTATGTATGTACGTATATATGTATGTATGTATATATGTATGTATGTATATATATATGTATGTATGTACGTATATATGTATGTATGTATGTATATAGATATATACATACATACATATATATGTATATATGTATGTATGTACGTATATATGTATGTATGTATATATGTATGTATGTATATATCTATATACATACATACATACATATATACATACATACATATATACGTACATACATATAGATATATATATATATATATATATATATATACATATATATACATACATACATACATATATATATATACATATACATATATATATATATATATATATATATATATATTCGCGTTTCCCCATTTCCAAAATTTGGGGAGGTCGCGTTTCGTATCGCTTCCCGTTTCGGAAACTCGTACCCGTTTCCCCATTTTGTGCAACCTTGTTCATATGTAATAGTTGGTACCAAGCTATCCTAAAGGGCCTCTATCTTCCCAAACTCCTCTAACTATAATAGAATCCTATCTCCTAAGGTCGGTGTTAGGCTTTATGAGAGTGCATCTTCTAGTTATGTCGCCCCTACTCCGCAAAGAAATGAAGCTAATAAAAAAATGTAAGATAAACAAATGCATGCTAGTTGTTAGCTAACTTCTCAACAATAGTATCTAGGCTAACCCACAAATCATCCTAGGATTGTATAACTTACTTGGTAAAATCCTTTAATATGATTCTTCCCAAATTATTCTTTTGAATCTAAATTACCATATTCCTAATCATTTATACTTTATATAACAACATCTTGCTTAAGTACGTTGGAAACATTTAAGTTTATCTCTCAATCCCTTGAAAAAATATTGTACGCACAGGTAAGTGCTAATGATCAAGGATCCTTTTGGCTTCAAAATTTGTAGCAATCTCCTTCAAAGATTATATGATCCCTACTATATGCATTGTGGTCTATTGGTCTTATAAGCGATGTGGATCCATTTTGATGCCTATTAAGTCTTAACACCTCAAAGTTACAATGAAAGTTTGCAACTATAACTTGAGTGACTTCCTTCGAGGGACCTCCTAACATAAAACGTTACAAGGTTTAAGGAGATAGAACTCTTCAAAGAAGTCACTCTAGGTTGTAATATATTTAGGGAAGATAGAAGGAATAAAGTGCATTTGTTGTTTCCGAGGTAGGTTCGTTGTAGTCCTTAGTGGAGAAGGAATACTCTTCCCTCATCTCTCTTGCAAGTCCATGCTTACATAATATGTTACAAGGTTTAAGGAGATAAATCTCTTCGAAAAAGTCACTATATGTTGCAATATATTTAGGAGATATAGAAGGACTAGAGTGCATTTGTTGTTTTCTCGAGGTAGGTTTTGTTGTAGTCCTTAGTGGAGGAGGAATCCTCTTCCCTAATCGCTCTTTCAAGTCTACCATTACTGAGAAATTAAATATCTACCATGGTTGGATTTTTTACCATCCTTGGTTCGTCCATCAATTAGGAATATCATGAGGAATTTGCTTATAGAACAAAATTTTGTCCCTTTGGAGTTTGGACCTCTTATAGTAAAATCTCACACTTCTCAAGATAAATTCCAAGAGATCAAGTGTGATGCTGAAGTGCCTAAGTCTACCAGCTAGAAACCCTCCATGCACTTTATCTTATTTATTCCTACCTACTTGTTCTGTTACTTAACAAGTTATTTACAATGTAAATATTGAAAATAAACACTAGTGCATGATCAACATATTGTAGACCAACAACTGAAAGAAATAGAAACAATCACACCAAATGACACCATTATTTTTGGACCAATGTCCCCGGAAAAACCCAATGTGGTAAAAACGGTGCAGTTATCTGAGGGTTTCCTTATTAAGCAATATCATAGTACAATCTGGATGCCAAATCTGGCCTACCCAACAGAGAATTTCCTTGGCAGTAATACCTCTTAGTTTGAGACAAATATCCTGGCTGAAACCCCAGATAATCCTTCCAGCATCTCCTCAGCTCCAATCTGTCCCAGAAACCCCAACGTCTACCTTTCTGGAATGCGTCAGCCCCTCTCTGCCCAGTGTTGGCCTTAGGTCACCTTGAATGGGTTTGCGTCAGCAACGTTGGCCTCTCGGAGGCTCTGTGCAGCTCCCAGCTGCCTCTGCATGGCCCTGCATGAGCTCTGGATGCTAATGCGTCACTCTCCCCGGCTATTGCGCTGCTCTCCCAACACTATCTCTACCTCTCTGTCTCTTTGTACTCAATGCCCCTCAGCTGCAACTCTGATCATTGTTTCTATCTCTCTTAGCAAACCCTGCTCTAGAGAATAGAATGACAGATCACTCTGGTGTGTTCTCCAAGTGACCCTCAAGCCCCCTCTTATACTTTTACCATTGACATATCAACGGTCGAGATTAAGTCCCTAATCAACGGCTAAGATTAGATCTGGCTTGATCCATGTCTTTTGGACCATTCTAACACAGTTTCATAGTTTTTTTTCTCTATAAAAGCTAATTCTATTAAAATGAAGGAAAAATAAATTTACAATGAGGCTGCAGCCTCAGTCGAGAACAACTAAGTTCCTTCTGGGAATCATAACTACCCCATATTTGGGGAAACCAGTTTAGATTTACAAAAAACCAAGCTAATGACCGGGAGAACAACGACAAAACTGGAATGAAGTCTTGAGATTTCACCATCTGAAACAGTTGAGAAACAAGACAGAAAAGCCTAACCATAGAACTAGAAACAAAACCACAGACAACAGGACCTGACCAGTCAGCAGCAAAACTCTGAGGTGGCTCTTGGGAGGCCACGTGGCATTACATTGGGAAATCCTAGTCAGGAGCCTCCTCGACAACTGGACACGCGTTCCCATACCAAATCTCGCCTTCCTTCGCCACGTCACTGTCCGCTCTGCCAGCTAGAAGACCCGTCGCCTGAGGGATGCCGCTCGAGCTGCCAGCAATGGCCAGCGGAATAGTGGCACCATGAGCGTTGCCACCTGGAATTTCCATAGTCGGAGGAGTGCCGCTCGAGCTGCCAGCAAAAGCCAACGAAGTTGTGGCTCCATGAGCGCTGCCACCTGGGTGCCGAGTGTCGCCTGCAGTATCACCTTCAACATTCTGACTGCCACGCCTGGCTGCCCTGCCTTCATCCGACGGAGGCTGCTCAGAGCCCAGACAAACTTCCATTCTGCGAATGTTCTGAGGTTGCTCTGCAGAGATAAGCGCAGGAGCACTGTGTTGGTCTTCTTCTTCAGAGAGGATGATAGTGATATTAGCCGTAATAATGGGCCGGTTCAGGTTGCTCTGAAACCTGAAATGATTCGAATGGAAGGCAGAGTGAGGATAGTGACGGTTGGGCGGACTGGGAGGGAGAGAGCTGGCCTAAGAAGGAGGTGGAGAAACAGGTGGTGGAGGCAGAGCTTCATTGTGTGCAGCCTGAGAGCGGGTGCTACCTCCTCGGTCACCTCCTTTGCGACTCCGCATGCAGTGACGAACCATCGTGCTGTGGCGGATGAGAAGCTCAGGAGAATTGGGGGCTTGGAAGGAAAACAGAGAATACGCAGAGGGCTCCTGGGTAGGGTTCAAAGGGCAGTGCTTGGAATGGGAAAAATGGAACCCATTGCCAAAGGCAAGACAGCAGAGCAGGCAACAACGTTTTCCTGTAACAGTTCTTTTGCAGGGAATTCCTGCTTGGAGCAGGCAAATGCTGAAGGACGGAGGGCAAGCAGATGGGTTGATGGGCGCCATATTAAATTGATCTTCCTTCATTTCTCAGCCGGAGCGAGCATTAAAGATTTTCTGCAGGCTGGCCTGCTCTCGCCTGAGGTGAGTCTGCAGGTGCCATGACTGAGCCTGGGATGGTGCGCTGGCCACCAGCTGGCTGGGCCGAGCGCCGTCAATCCATCTCCTCAGCATTAATGTTCTGGAAATTCACCCGCATCCGGGTGTGCTTCACCTTCTTGTTTCATTTCATTCTTCACAAGATTTTGGTATTCCATTGATTGGTCTTCCGAGGCCAGCATAGAGAGTGTACCTGTATGTAGATCCATCCCACTTTCCACTCCTATGTTAGCCAATAAATCAGCCACTTTATTTCCTTCCTGACGTATGTGCTTGAGAGTGATCGCTCTGTGAGAAGAAAGCCAGATTTCAATAAGTTCAAGCCTATTCACCATTCTCCAGTTGTTGCTCACTTTGCTTGAAGGCGTTCCTTGCATTATTTTGTTGACCATGTTTATGAGGATCTGAGAGTTGCCTTCTATAATAAGCGGGAAATAGCCATTTTTTTGAGCTAGAATGAGTCCCTGCCATAGTCCTTCAAGTTCGGCCAAATTATTTGTGTCCCATCCTTTTGAACCTAAGAAAGTTAGCAGTGGAGCTCCCTTATGATCTCTGAAAATTCCTCCAAAACCTGCTTTGCCTGGATTTCCTTTCGAGGCTCCATCAAAGTTTAATTGGAACATACGAATGGGAGGAGGGAGCCACTTTTCAGTAGTCCTGCTCTTTACTGGAGTTTTTCCTTTGATTATCAATTCTTGATTCCACTGAAGGTTCCAGTTTGCCCATATATTTTGTTCCTGAGGGAGAGAAGGAAAGTCCTCCTCATGCCAGGTGTGGAGAAGTAAGGTTTCCTTGATGTTTTGACAGAACATGTTCCATAGAGTTTCCAGGGGCGAGGAGTGATCCTTGAAGATTCTCCGGTTTCTCTCCTTCCATATCGTCCACATGAGAAAGCCCGGAATGAGCTTCCATAAGAAATTTAAAATCTTGCTTTTAAATGGATTCTGATCCCAATTGCGAATAGTGGCTATGATGTCTCCTTGGACCCGTCCTTCCCTTTGGCATCGAAAGCTGACTTTTTCCCAGAGCTTGCGTGCCAGCTGACAAGAATGCATAAGATGTTTAGTGGATTCCTCTTCTTGCTTGCAGTTGGGACATAGGGAGGGCCCGTGATAGTTCCTTTTCCTAAGATTGTCCCACGTGAGGATTTTGTTTTGACATAAAAGCCATAAAAAGGTTGAGACTTTTGGCCATATTGTTGGGTCCCAGACTTTGTTCCAGAGAGGATCTTTGACAATATGTTCTTTGATAATGATGTTATAAGCCTCCTGAGTAGTGAAAGAGCCTTTTTCTTCATAGCCCCATCTAAGAATATCCCTTTCATCTGAGTGTTGTATTTTCCTCTTCATTAATTATGTATCTAGAATCTGTTGAGCTTGTTCCGTTCCATGTCTTAAGATGTGATCTGCATTAAGCCATTGTCTATTTCCCTGTGTTGTAGAGGGGTTCCAAAAGAGCTTGACTTTGTCATAAGTCTACACATCCTGCTCCGGAAGTTGAAGAGGTAAGATTAGGTCCTTCAACTTGGGTTGCTGCTGCCACGAATCTTCCCAGAACCTGGCTGTATTGCCATCCTTAATCTCCCAAAAACTGTGCTGCTGAATTAGCATTCTGTGTTGCTTGGCCGCATTCTAGATTAGAGAGCCCGGGCTAACTTCTGAAAGTCGTATTAGTTCTTCTGTAGGGCGATTACTGGCGTATTTTTCCGTCCAGAGGGTTGCCCAGGGGGTAAATGGCACAGTGAGCCATTTCCACCAGATGCAAGTGCCCATGACCTCATTACTATGATATGGATCTCGCAATCCAGTTCCACCTGCATGTTTTGGACGACACACTGTGTCCCATTTGACCAGAGCCCATTTGTGGAGTTGACCTGAATTGCCCCACAGGAAAGATCGTTGGATATGTTTGATTTCTTTGAGAACCCATTTGGGAGCCGCTAGGATCGAGAAGAGGTACAATGGCAATGATTGGAGGACAGCTTTAATTAAGATAAGACGACTTGCCATATTGAGGGTCCTATGAGTCCAAGAGGCAAGGCGAGCCTCCATCTTTTCTAAAAGAATCCTCCAAGAAGAGTGCTTCAAGGCCGAGTCAGTCATTGGTGCACCTAGATATTTGGAAGGGAGGACAACAATGGAGAATCCAAGAATGCGACCTATGGAAGCTTGGGTAATAACAGGGGTATGAAAGAAGAAAATTTGGGATTTGGCTTTATTTATTTTTGCACCAGAGGCTTCTGAAAAATCCGTCAGTAATGATTTGAATTGACGAGCTTCCTGGACTGAAGGATGACCAAAAAGCATGTTGTCATCCACAAACTGCTGGTGGGTGAAAGCAGGGGTGTTTTGAAAGGACAATCCTCTTAGTTGCTGGGATTGCTGGCATTTTTAATGCTGCGGCCAAGACCTTCTGCCATAATAACAAAGAGGAAGGGGGAGAGGGGGTCTCCCTGTCTGATTCCTCGGGAGGGATGAAAAGGGTAGGATGGAATACCATTGATCAGAATAGAGAAGGAGGAAGAAATGAAACTCATGACCCACCTTACCCAGGGATGAACGAAACCAAAATGTAAAGTTTTGTAGATGTTCTATGCTAAGAGCAATTTCACTTTTCTCACAGCAATCATACAAGTAGATAAGCAAAATGCAGATAGAACATATAAGCAGATCTTATAGAAGACAAATCAGAAACAAGAAAAATGTATGTGTTCGTTTCGGCGGTCAGCAGGATGCTTCAACCAGCAAAGTCTCCTTTGGTCAACCAGCCCAGCATGTGTCACAACAACCCTCTAACCAGCATGTGTCACAACAACCCTCAACGCTGGTCAAACTTCTGCGAAACCCTAGCAGCAGAAACCCTAGCATGTGAGTTGTGTTGTCATCAAATTCTCTCCAACTTTACCTGTATATATATCCATCAATGAGGGTGTGTGACACATCTGTTGGGCATGTGAGCCTACATTACAAAACTGGCTGACCTAGCACATATAATTTATTAAGAATAATAAATTCAAAATATAAGTTCCGCTCATCGGATTAAGACTATTTTTATATGGATTTTACACCTCTCAGAAAGAGGAATCCAACAAAAATATTAGCCTCTTAATCTGAGCATCAGAACATGGAGTTTGGACCTAGTTGTCCAAATTTAACACTCCCTCTCAACTAGGGAGAACTCCATCTATTAGTGCAACTAACATCGTGAGTCATCCCGCCAAAACTTGCTTTGCTGGCTTCTTTATTTCAGAACAGAAGTGGGTCAGTCACAAAGACATCATTCCCCGACTGACATAATCAGTCCAGAGGTCCCAGACCTCACAAATCTTGATCCCAGATCAAGTGGTTGGACCATGCCATCCTAGATAGAGAGTACGGCAATCTCTGATGCGTCCATCAGTCTTTGCTAATAGTCTCTAGCTTTTCCACACCTCATTGGCCAAATGAGAGGTACTTCCCATGAGCCCTGAACTCAATGGGTAGGATGCATACGGGGCACAGATTAAATGAGTGGCGAACCAGCTCAATAATCACAAGGGTGGGGCAGAAGCATTATGAGTGCTTATAGCTCTGAGAAGCTATCCCCTAAAGCCCCCCAGAGCTCCCAGAGCTCATCGTCCAACAGGACCCACATCATAGGGTCTTTCCACAACACCAAGACTCTCACGGAAGGTTAGGAACTTGACCTTCCCCAGGGGCTTAGTGAGAATATCCGTGACCTGCTCATCAGTTCCTATATGATCGAGCCTTACGGCGCCTCACTGTACCATATCCCGGATAAAGTGGTACCTGATATCAATATGCTTGGATCGGTTGTGGAACACAGGATTCTCAGTCATACGAATCCCACTCTGATTATCACAGAGTATCACAGTGGTATCTAGCACATGTTGGAACAGCTCACTAAAGAGCTTCCTCAACCAAACTGCTTCACAACAGGCCATACTAGCAGCAATGTATTCGGCCTCCGCGGTGCTCAAAGCCACCGACTTCTGCTTCCTGCTCATCCATGAGATCGAAGGAGAACCAAGATTGAAACAACATCCAGATGTGCTCTTACGATCCACCACACTGCCAGCCCAATCGGCATCAGTATATCCACGGAGTATCACACTCCCGGCAGTGTATCTCAGCCCATGGTTTATTGTGCCCCAAAGATATCTCAAAAGATTCTTGGCACCAACCCAGTGAAAATGATGAGGCTCAACCATCTGTTGACTCAAAGTATTCACTGCAAAACATATGTCCGGACGGGTGTTCACTAAGAACATCAAAGCTCCTATGAGTTGACGATACTCAGTAGGATTGGCCAAGATAGGCCCTGCAGCGCTGCCACTCAACTTCTTAAAGTTGAGTTCCATTGGTGTCGACACGGACTTACAGTCCACCATCCCAAATCTTTCCAGAAGCTTCACAATATACTTTCCTTGAGAAAGGAAAATCTCTCCAGGTCTCTGCCAGACCTCCAGGCCTAGGAAATAGTGCATCAGTCCTAGGTCTTTCATCTCGAACTCAGCAGCAAGCTCCCTCTTACATTGATGAATGAGAGGGTCACCACCTGTCAGGAAGAGGTCGTCCACATACAGCACTTAGAATGAGAGGCTTTCCTTCCACAACCTTAAAGTAAAGGTTTGGATCAGCATTGCTTCGAGTGAAGCCCAGCTTCATCAAGTAACTATCCATCCTCTCATACCAAGCTCTGGGTGCTTACTTTAACCCATAGAGGGCTTTCTTCAACCTGCAGACATAAGTGTCTCGATCTTGAACTTCAAATCCCAGAGGTTGTTCTACATACACCTCTTCCTTTATTGCACCATGCAGAAAAGCGGTCTTGACATCCATCTGATGAAGACTCCATCCTTGCGTAGCAGCAAGGGTTATGATGGATCGGATGGTGGTATATCGAGCCACAGGTGCAAATATATCGTCATAGTCAATTCTCAATCATCATGGATCTGCACCTCAATGACTGTAATGTTGCTCTCATTATACAGCATCACATTGCTACCCCAAATTAACAAGAATGACAGATCTGGTCTTTTCATTGTAATATACTCCTAGTGGAGATTCATATCTTCTTTGCTGTCTATGCATCATCACGCTGCATGCTACCCATGCTGCCTTTGCATCATCACGTTGCAACACTACAACACAGTCAGATCTGCACTAATTGAGGCTTACGATCACCCAATCAAGCCTTCAAATTTGCTCCCACAGGTTGCCCAACCATCTCATCCAAAACTGATGAAATTCCTTGACCCAACACAAGGCATAAATTGTTGTTCCAATCTGTTTTCGCTACTGCTCCTAATTGTGACTGGTTAGGGCATCCATATGCTGCAACAGCCCTTAACCAAGTCACCAAACAGCCTTTAAAAACTACGTGCTACCCTTGTATAAGTCCTCTGCATCCACGCTGTTGATTAGGGCTCAATCTAGCCCCAAAACAGTCCCACGCAATGCCTTTTCAGTGGGGTAAGGGCCTGCGGCCTACCACAGGTGGCTTCCTGTACCCACGGCCTGCTGAAACAGAGTTTCCAGCCCGCACATAATATTCAAATCAACCCAGAATTTTGTCTCCTTTATTGAGGCCTTTCTGCTGGTTAATTTTCACTCCAAAACAGTCATAGGAGTGACCTAAACGTCCCCTCTTCCTTCACTGGAAATGCCCTTACCTGCACCCAATAAAACAGAGATTTAGGGCCCAATATACTGCAGATTTAGGGCTCCTATTCTTAGCGTGTAAGGGCCTCTTGGGACAGCGTATGAGGGCTCTTTAGAACTGCGGATTTTCCTCTAGATCTCTCTGTCCACAAAACCCAAACATGAGGAGAGAGTGCAGTGGTAGTCTCCCTCTTAATGCCAGCTTCTCTGCAGAAGTCTTTGAACTCATTTGACTCATATTCAGTGCCATTGTCAGTCCTCAAAATCTTGATCTTCTTTCCGATCATATTTTCCACCAAGGCTTTGAAGGTACGGAACCACATGAAAGCCTCATTCTTCTTTTTCAAGAAGTATATCCAGGTTTTGCGAGAGAAGTCATCAGTAAATGTCATATAGTAAGAACATCCCCCCAGGGATGTTACAGGCAACATACCAGAAAGATCAGAATGGACCAGTTGCAATATCTCAGATGTCTTTGTGACACTTGAGGGGAAAGGTCCCCTTGTATGTTTTCCTTCAGCACAGCCCTTACATACACCTATATGATTATTTCCAAAATCAGGCAGCCCTTCATGTTCATGATCTTATAATGCTGCCTATGCATCATCATCATGCTGTCCTATATATCATTGTCACATCACAGCCATATAAATCACTATCATACAAGAATCACTTCCATACATCAAGAAACATTGTCCAAATATCACTAAAGTCGCTGCCCAAACATTATTGTCATAGGAACAAATATCTCTTCCATATATCATCTCCATTCTTCACTTGTCAAGAGAACAATATCACTGCTATGCATAACTGTCATAAGAGTAAGTGACACTACAATAAGTGCAGAAGATCACTGTCAGAAAACTATGTCATATTGTCATATTTCACTACAGAAGATAGGGTCTGATAATAAGCCCACTTGACTACCCTTAAGCTCTTCCATATATCCATTTTTAAGACTCCAAAGCATCTGCCTTCTAACAGCCGTTGTTGTCCTTCTCAAGGGACTATACTTGGAGCTTTACCAAGCATCTTCTTACAGCCCATTATACCAGAATTGCAAACTGTCTAATCTGGACCATAATATCTGGCAAATTCATCATTATAAAAAACAAGCACATACCTGTGATAGACGTCATATTTCTGTCCACAAATACATTTCGACCAATGCACAGGACCCTGAAATTTCGGCCTTGGTTAGGGCTTTCTGTGGCTGCTACGACAGCCCTACTATACAGCCTTCAAACTTCTTTTCAATAATACATGTACATGAGTATGCCGGCTAACACACGGTCATACTCATAACCAATACAACAAGGCACGAGAGGCCTTAATAATAATACATCAAAACTGCAGCTTTCTATGTAAGCGGGTACCCACCGAGACGCTTACATAAACCTGCACCAAACTGTGTATAAGACTGTCATAAATCAGTCTACAACCAAGGCTATAATCTGTCCACAACCGAGGCTATAACCTGTCCACGTGTTATCTCAGCAAACCCGCGTTATCTCCTTCGCTGTTTGCTCCAAACGTCTCAGCGTATATATATAAACCTACGTATATATATAACTGTCCACGTGTTGCTGTTTGCTCCAACGTACCAACGTATATATATATATATGTAAACCTGCGTATATATATATAACTGTCCACGCGTGTGTCAACGATTCTGTTCTTGTCCACGTGTCTACCGGCAACCATTCAACTGTAGATCTGTCAACCAATAACCCATGGACTTATAAAATCCCGTGTGGTTGTCCGAACACACCAGCACCCGTAAACTTGTGTAAATTATATATCTTGGTCTACGTAGCAGCCCTCTGGCCTGTCCACGTGACGGCTCCACAGTAGTTCACCGATCTCTTGCTTCGACGACCCACCGTTCACATATACCTCTGCGCGTTCATGCATGCAAACTCCTGTCTTTAACCGAAGTTATAACCGCCACAACCGCAGCTGTAATTTGCCCGCATCCGAGACTATAAAACAGTCTTACCCGCAACAATAAACTGTTCTTATCGCCGCGTGTCCCTACGTCGTATTTATCCACCTTTGTTCACAAGGTTATGTCACGGATAGTCTGCGCAATCCTGCGCTTATATCGTAAGCCGGCACTTATGAACAGTTTCCCAACGACCACGACAGTTCGTTGTTCGGATATAAACTTCAGCGCTGTTACCCCAGATAAATCTGCACATTTATATGTACCAACAACTGCCCACGTCTTTAATCTTCAACAGACCTTTCGTCCCTCCACTGCGCAACCATAAAACCAAGCCTGAACCTACGAAGTTACCTTGGCTTTATGCGCATAAGACATGCGCATTCTCCAGCCTTATTCGCACGTCCTCTGGTCTTTTATGCCGAGATCAGAGAGTGAAGATCGATGGATTGATTGCTATAGATAGAGTTTGTCTTCACCTCAGCTCTGATACCATGTAAAGTTTTGTAGATGTTCTATGCTAAGAGCAATTTCACTTTTCTCACAGCAATCATACAAGTAGATAAGCAAAATGCAGATAGAACATATAAGCAGATCTTATAGAAGACAAATCAGAAACAAGAAAAATGTATGTGTTCGTTTCGGCGGTCAGCAGGATGCTTCAACCAGCAAAGTCTCCTTTGGTCAGCCAGCCCAGCATGTGTCACAACAACCCTCTAACCAGCATGTGTCACAACAACCCTCAACGCTGGTCAAACTTCTGCGAAACCCTAGCAGCAGAAACCCTAGCATGTGAGTTGTGTTGTCATCAAATTCTCTCCAACTTTACCTGTATATATATCCATCAATGAGGGTGTGTGACACATCTGTTGGGCATGTGAGCCTACATTACAAAACTGGCTGACCTAGCACATATAATTTATTAAGAATAATAAATTCAAAATATAAGTTCCGCTCATCGGATTAAGACTATTTTTATATGGATTTTACACCTCTCAGAAAGAGGAATCCAACAAAAATATTAGCCTCTTAATCTGAGCATCAGAACATGGAGTTTGGACCTAGTTGTCCAAATTTAACACAAAAGCTATTAGAGTTTTTTGAATATACAACCAGCTTAAGCTATCAAATGCTTTTGAAAGATCTATTTTAAGGAGCATACCTGACTTTTTGGTAGTCTTCAGGGAGTGGATGATTTCATGAGTAAGGATGATGCCATCTGTAATCTGCCTGCCTTCCACATATCTAGATTGCTCAGGCGAGATGAGAAGTGGGAGCAACGATTTGAGTCTGGAAGCGATGATTTTGGAGACAATCTTGTAGATTACGTTGCACAGGGCAATGGGCCGATATTTGTCAGGGGTGTTGGGTTGATCTTCCTTAGGAATAAGGGCAATGAAGGTGGCATTCATGGCTGGAAGCATCCATCTCAATGTTCTTGATTCCTCAACTACCTGCCAGACTTCCAATTTTATCAGCTCCCAGAAATTGTGGAAAATTTTTGAAGTGAAACCGTCAGGACCAAGCGCCTTCCCCTCTTTCAGTTGACGAACTGCCGTTTCCACCTCTTGTAAGTCGACCGGCTTGAGAAGGAGTTGGTTATGCTCCTCTGTAATAACTTTTGGAATATTCCTAGTAATTTTTTCTATGGCTTGTGATCTGTCAATCTGTGGCTCTTGATGAGCCTGCTTGAAGTAGTTTAGAAGTTCGTGCTCGATGTCTTCATGTGTTTCCATCTTTACCCCCTGCTCATTTTGAATATGAGTGATGTTGTTATTCATTCTTCATTGGATCGTAGTCCAGTGAAAATTTTTTGTGTTTTTTTCTCCTTCTTTAAGCCATCTTATTCTCGATTTTTGCCTCCAGAGCGTTTCCTCCTAATTTGCCCTCTTTGAAATCTGAGACTCAAGATACTTTTCCTGTTCTAACAGGTCATCTGATCTGCCTTCTGTAATGATCCGTTGTTGCAATTGTTTCATTTCTTGATCAAGGGCACTTTGCGCCTGGAAAATGTTGCCAAAAGAAGAATGGTTCCATTGTTTGATCTTGCTTTTGAGGTGTTTAAGCTTCTGCTGAAATTGGAACATTTTTGTGCCATTTGGAGGAGAAAAGTTATTCCATTCTGAGTTTATTAGGTTGTTGAAATCTGGATGTGACATCCAAAAAGCCTCAAAGCGAAATGGCCTTCGGGTGGTATTGCCAGGACGAGACCATTGGAGAGAGATTGGCCAGTGATTTGACTCTGAGATCGACAAAATTGAAGTTGAGAGGTCTCCTCCGAGATGGATTGCGTTGTCTGAGAGTAAGAATCTGTCCAAGCGAGAAGCGATTTGATGCAAACCTGCTCTTTTATTGTTCCAGGTATAGAGTCCATTGTTGAATGGCATGTCGATGAGCCAGTTGTCTTGAATGAATTCTTTTAGATGAGAACTTTCCTTGTCCAGTCTGTTCCTGCCTCCCCTTTTTTCTTCTAGCTTGGTTATCATGTTGAAGTCACCCCCTGTAATCCATAGTGGATGCTCTCTTTTAGTATTGATTGCAGAAAGTTTGTTCAAAATTTCTATTTTGTACATAGTCTCCTGGGGAAAATACACATTGGTTAAATGACCATGTATGTTGGTCCCTATAATGTGAAAAGTGGCTTGGATAAAATGCTTATTAGCGTGGATGTTATTGAGCATAATGGTTCGAGCGTCCCAAATGATTGCTAGGCCTCCCGAAGCACCAGAGGCATCCACTGCTGTTGTGAGATATCCTGGCCATGCTTTTGCTGCAGTTCGTTCCAGAGAGGTTGAATTGCATTTGGTTTCTTGCAAGAATAGGATTTGTGGCTTCTCTTGCTGTATCATATTTTTAATCAGTCTACCTTTCCCGGGGCTATTGAGCCCTCTGATATTCCATGATATTAGCTTCATTGAGGAATGTTGGGGAGGGAGTTGTAGTACTTTGTAAGCTTGGAGTATCTACCTGATTCCACCAGCATTTCCCCGATGCGGATTGTTCGTTGGAGATCCATTTTTCTTCCACGCTTTTTGTTATCTTTGGTGATATGCTTCCCATCCCAAAGGCCTCCGGTCTGAATGCCTAGGGATTTCTGCCTTTGTGCTCATGAGAGAATCACTTCCAGATTCTCTAGTTGTCGCTCTGGGATTTTGTCATAATTTTTTGTTTTGCATGCCTGCTCAAGGCCAAGAATGTCCAGATCCCCAATATCTATGCTTTCTGGTTCCTCTTCCATGTGCTAAGATTCATTTAATCCTTCATTTGTTTCTGTTGCTATTATAGAATCAGGCTGCATGTTATGTACCTCCATTCCTTGAGTATTCCAAGCAGAGATCTTGTGTAGGGCGGAGGGGGATAGATCTGTGGGTAGGGGATCTTTTTGGGTTTTCTTGGAGTCTACATGGGCAACTTGTTTTTCCTTCTTGGTTTCCCTCTCTAAGGGATCGAGGTTTTCAGAGTTTTGGTCAACTTTTCGGGCTAATGCTTCAAAGTTGTTGCTCGTAGAGGGGTTGGCATTTTAGGATTTGAAGCCAGTTTCTTGTGGTTTTTCCTACGATTGGCGACTTTAGTGAAGCCTTCTGAATCAGGCTTATCAGGTGCTGATGGATTTGAGGGTTTTTGATTTAAAGGACAGTCCCTAAATAAGTGGCCCAAGGCATGGCATCTTCTGCATCTAAACGGAACATGTTCATAGTCTATTAACTGAACCCATTTAACATCGTCATGGTAGAGACTTACTGCATCTGGAAGTGCCTTGCTGAGGTGCATATAGACACAAATTCGGGCGTAGGAGGTGTATCTGCGGAGCTTTGTTTCCTCTGCAACTTTGATAAATTCTCCAAGACCATTCCCAATGTCTTGTAGAGAAGCTTCATCCCAGTATTCTAGTGGGAGAGAGTAGAGACGAATCCAGACTGGGGCCCAGCTGAGGTCTTCTTTATCCGGGTTGAAGCGCTCAATCCAGTCCCTCAGATACAGGCCAACTGCGTTGAAGAAATACGGCCCTCCATCTAGGACCCTGTTTCGGTCCTCTAAGCAGTTGAAGATGGCCGTGAAGAACCCTTTGGGTCCTAGCTGTAGGGTGATATGTCCTTTCGGCTTCCATTTGGCAACTATCCAGCCATGCAAAGCTTTCTCTATTGGCCATAATCCTATAAACTTGCCTATCAGAGCATGGTCTCTCATGTACTGTATCTGAGCATTGATTCGGTGGCTTGGGAGTTCTATCTTCGGACGTTCTGCAGCCACTGGCTTGCAGGTGGTCGAGGTGACTTTGGGATGATCTTTGTCAGCTGTTTTGGCTTGTTGTGGATTCATACCCGTGATGTCTCCATTTTGTTCCTCTGGTCCGGCCCCTTCCTCATTCTTCTGCCGAGTTTCATTTTCATTGGGGGGAGGCTCTGCGTCCTCCCCTTGGGGGGGATTCATGATATGCGTGACCTTTCTGTCGTGAATGGAAAGACGTATTACTGGCGTGGTAGACAGGACTGCAGAGGTCTGTGAGAATCTGCCGTTGCGGGTTCTATAGAAACCCTAGGACATTGTTCCTCCGCGCGCTCAGTCTAACTTACCCATATTAACACAGTTTCATATTAATGCACATTAATATTTTAATTTCCCTAAGTTTAGACTTAGGGACTCCATTAAAAATATTAATTATTTTAATATCTCCTAAACTATTTAAAATCTCCTCAAACCCTTTCTGGGTATTGGCAATCTCATGTGTCCCAACCTCTCCACCACATTTCGTGGCTAGAGCAGTGTTTTAAGATTCGGCCGGCTCAGAACCGACTCGGCCGAGTTGGTCCGAGTCAAGGCTTCACCGGGTTGACTCGGCTAGTGAACCGGTTCGACTGGCCAGGTTATTACCGAGCCGGCCGAGTTGTCTTACAACTCGGCCGACTCAGTAATAACCCGGCCGGCTCGACCGAGTCTGAGCCTACTTGGCCGGGTTGGATGACAGTGGCTCGTGAACAAAAAAACATCGATTTTTTATTTTTTATTTTTTTACTTTTGGGGGACCCCAAAGTTTTCACTATGATACTTTAATGGTTTTTTGTCCCTAAATACATTTATCTCACTTGATTTTGAGACGTTTGTTTAGGTGGTAATAGGTATCACATATGTAGTAGAGATTCCTTAAGGGATAGCTTCATTCTTCTTCAAAACCTTCAAATAGGTTCTTTGCCCCTAACTTTGTGGCCCCAACCTTGGCCCTCCAAAGATGAGAATCGAGCCTTAAGTTGATTTCATGTAATGCTACACCCCTTGATGAGCCTCCAAATGCTAAAACACTAAACTTAAAAGCTTGGACGTTAGACTATTTGATGATATGCCCAAATGGACTGAAGATGCCCCCTGGCTGGCCTTAACCCTGTTTTAGTGGATGGTGCCTTCTTCCAAAGCACAGATGAGGATCGTTATCATTGAGATGACTTAGGAGGGCTAGCACATCCTCTTTGATGCCAATGATTACCCTTAGGGGTGCCATGTCACTCACATGCTTGAAAAGGGTGACATAGGGTCTCTCCTAGATGACATCATGGTGGAGGATGCACCTTTTGAAGATGTACACATGTGCTTTGGGACTTTCTTGGAGTGAGGAACACTCTTGGACCCTTGTATTAGTTCCTTGATGACTTACAATTTATTTTGGAGGATAACGCCATTTCTAGCCTCCTTGGTTATGTGTTTTTGTTTTTATCTCTATATCATCATCATGTATATATTAGACAATGCACTGGGTGCCATTTTGATATAATGGATATATTCATGAGCCTACTTTGATCATATGTTGTCTTTATCTATATTCTAATGCTATGTGCTTGGAAACATGAATGAAAATCTTTAAAATTATGTTTTTTATAATAAAAAAATATTTAATGTATTTTTTACAACAACCGAGTCATTGAAATCGAGCCAACCGAGTCGATACTGAGTCGGAGTCGGAGTCGGAGTCGAAGTCAGAGTTTTAAAACATTGGGCTAGAGCACATCCGATGCTACCCCAAATCAAAACTCCCTCTTAGCGAGGAGTGTGCTCTAGTAATACTCCTCACTAAGTATCACCCTAATCATCCGACATCGGTCCCTGTGCTGATGCTAGGCCTGCTACCCACCATCCTCTGCACTATTGTATCCTGTACTACTGCCCATGGTTCTGCCACTGCCACTGCTGCATCTGTGAGACAACTCCCTCTACATCCATGATGTTGTTGGTCCTTTCTCCCAGTACTGCATCCGCACTGCACCTCCTCTCATCATGTTGCATCGTGCTTCCCACTACTGCACTGAAACTCAATTATTGAGAAGTAAGTAAATGATATCCCAACTTTGACCTCTCTGTTGAGCTAGAGACCCTCCTAATGCTAAATCTCCCTCTCTAACCTCTGCGCTACTGCAACAGCTCCCTGCATCTTGCATCGTTGCACACCTCTCTGTGCCATCCTGCACTGGTGCAACACTCCCATGCCTCTTGCACTCCTGCAGCCTGCTAGCCTCGCGTTGTCTCGGGACTCCTGCACTGTAGCTCTCTCTGCCACTTCATCCACATCCATCTCTCCCCACATCAGCCAGTCCTGCTACTCCTCTTCGGGGCTCCCATAGCAGGGTCTGATCCAAGAGGCTGGGTACCTCAAGGATCCTGCCCCTCATCGCCTATAGCCCGCCTGACTACAGCTCAATGTATTCCCACTTTGCTCAAGTGGTGCGTGTGCACTCATGGCACAGTCATCGTCTGTCAAAAATTCCTTCTCTGCCCTTGTTGGCACTGCCTTAGTCTCAGAAGACTCTCCCTTACTCTTCTTCCTTGGACACTAGGTCACATAACGACCCACCTCCCCACAGTGGAAGCACTTGATCTTGGGAGAGATCCTTCTTCTTCCTCTTTTCCTACTTTCCCTCAATTGCTAGGGCAACATTTTCCTCCTCCCTGCTTGACTTTGATCCCCTCCCTATTGCTACCCGTCTTCGACTGCCGTCTGATCTCTTCTTGGCAAAGAGCAGCCCATATCTCATCCCAAGGTGGAAGTGTCCCTCTGCCCAGTATACTCTGGACAAATACCTCCCAGTCTTTTGAGACTGCATTCAAAGCCGTCCTCACCATCAATTCCTGATTCGATGTGGCTTATATAGCAGTCAACTGATCTCGCTCAGTCCTCCGAGGAAGGTGTCAATCGGCTCTCCCTTCTTCATCTGATACGATCTCAATTGATTCACTAGTAACATTCTTCTTTGCATAGAAGTATGCTGGTACAATTTCTTGAGGGCCTCCCACATCTCATATGTCGTTTCCTTCTCAGTAATGTGTGGTACTACATGATCCTTGACCCCATCAAGGATGATGCTCTTTGCCCTCGCCATTGCCTCCTCATACTTGTCATTATCATTTCGGTCGAATGGGATAGCTATTACCTTCAAGGTGAAGTTCTTGACACGATTTTTGTCAAGTGCGGATAAGATTTTGGCCTTCTAGACTGCGAAGTTCAACGCTCCGTCCAGCCTGTCTTGGTCTCTTACTCCGTGTAGTGCCATGATGCTCTTCTACTTCCCTCCTGGAAGTTCTCGATCTGACTCCCTTTGTGTCTCAATTTCCCTCCTGGAAATCCTTCTGCCGATGTCGAGATGCCCCCTACTCTGATCGTCTGTGCAACCGCACCACTGATCCGGGTTTCTCACCGAGAAACCCTCGGTAGCAACTCCCCTCTCTTGGCCTTGCTCTGTTAGGTACTTTTCTGACTACAGTACCTTTCCAGCTCCACTCTGCAATGTTCCCACAACCTTCTAAACCCCAACAACCTGAAGGTGAGAGCTCCTAGGCTCTGCGCAATCTCGGCACCAGCAACCCGGCCTCCTCAGCCAACTGCATTAGCCCTCCTAGCTTCTATGTGGCTCTGCGTGAGTCCCTCTTTGCCTTCCTTAGCCTCTACGCTACCTCTTCCTGGCTCACCCTTGATGATGCAAGCACTACATCACCCTTCCCTTGTTGTTGCTCTGCTAGAAACAACCTCTGTCACCTCGGGACAGTTGTTTTCTGCTGCTATTGCTCCGCTCAGCTAATGTCCTCAGTCCTCCTGTGATCTGCAATCACGCTCTGATACCATGTTGAAGTTTCTAAATCTACTAGTTAGAAACCCTCCATGCACTTTATCTGATTTATTTCTACCTACTTGTTCTGTTACGTAACAAGTTATTTACAATGTAAATACTGAAAATAAACACTAGTGCATGCTCAAAATATTACAGATCAACAACTGAAGGAAACAGAAACAATCACACCAAATGACACCATCATTTTTGGACTAATGTCCCCGGAAAAACCCAATGTGGGAAAATCGGTGCAGCTATCTGAGGGTTTTCTTATTAAGCAATATCAGAGTACAATCCGGGTGCCAAATCCAGCTTACCCAACAGAGAATTTCCTTGGCAGTAATACCTCTCAGTTTGAAACAAGTATCTAGGCTGAAACCCCAAATAATCCTTCTGGCAACTCCTCAGCTCCAATCTGTTCCACAAACCCCAGTGTCTGCCTTTCTGGATTGCGTTAGCCCCTCTCTGCCAGCACTGGCCTTGTGTCACGCTGAATGGGTTTGCGTTAGCCTTAGGAGGCCTTTTGTTAGCCTTCTGGCCCTCTACATCAGCAACGATGGCCTCTCTGAGGCTCTGCGCAGCTCTCGGTTGCCTCTGCGTGGCCCTGCGTGAGCTCTGGTTGCTGCTGCGTCACTCTCCCCAGCTACTGCGCTACTCTCCCGGCACTATCTCTACCTCTCTATCTCTTTGTACTCAATGCCCCTCAGCTGCAACTCTGATCACTATTTCTATCTCTCTTAGCAAACCCCTCTCTAGAGAATAGAATGACTGATCACTCTGGTGTGTTCTCCAAGTGACCCTCAAGCCCCCTCTTATACTTTTCTCATTGACATATCAACAATCGAGATTAAGTCCCTAATGAACAGCTAAGATTAGAATTGGCTTGATCCATGTCTTTTGGGCCTTTGTAACATAGTTTCATATTAATGCACATTAATATTTTAATTTCCCTAACTTTAGACTTAGGGACTCCATTAAAAATATTAATTATTCTAATATCTCCTTAATTGTTTAGAATCTGCTTAGACCCTTTCTGGGTATTGGAGATCTCATGTGCCCCAACCTCTCCACCAAATTTTGTGGCTAGAGCACATCCAATGCTACCCCAAATCAATATGTGAGATCCTTTGCACCTCAAAGGGGGTATTGTCACCTCATCAACACTCTTCTCACTTCTAGCTAGCTTTCCTGTAGCTCAAGGTGGGTTCTCCTAAGTAGAACTTAGGGATCTAATGGCCTAGTCAAACCAAGTGAAGATCCTCCACAGGATTCTACTTCAAATACAGAAAATCAAAGAATTGTACCATTTACGGTTTAAGGTGGATAGGATTGTTAGGATTCCTTTGATTTTCAAGGTTTGAGTTCAAAGGGAAAAGTCCCTGAACGCACAACCAAGGAATCACTAGAAGAGTAAAACCCTAATAAAACAATTTGAATAATTAACAAGAAAAAAGGGAGATGGAGGATAGAAAATCAATGCCTTAGCTTGCCAATATATTTTTGGGGGTATGTGGAGTCAAGGAGCAACACACAGAGAGAAAGAAGTTAGATGTGGTTGCAAGGAAACAAGGGAGACTAACTTGTGTCCCATATACCTCAAACCCTAGCGTTCTTCAATCTTCAATGATGGGATAAGGGAGTGAGCTTAGCTTAGGTCATCTCAAAAGAACTTGATGAGAGGTTCAAGGAGGTTTCTAGAAAATTTACCCTCAAGGACTAGGGAAGGCTAACTCATGTACCTTAGAGGCTTGGGCTAGGCACCTTACAATTTTCAAGGATAAATAAGGGAGGGAGCTTAACTTAGGTCACCTCAAGAAAACTTAATGAAGAACCTTGTTCAAGGAGAATAAAGAGATAAAAATAGTAGCAAAACCATGGTGAATACTTAATAACCCTTATCCATCAACAATAAACAAGATTTGAAGAAGACAACTCACGTTGAAGAGCATATATCATCAAAGTTCACCAATAATCATCCATGAAAAGAAGTTTATCCACAGCAACAAGGCCTTCTCATCAAGATCTACCAATATCCATCAAGAAAAGAAAACCAAAATTAAGAATCAAGAATCAAGAGAAAATTTCAGAAATTTCAGACTTGCTAAGGGATTTCTCTCCCAATCCAACCATGAAAAAATGAGAGGAAGTGCACATTTATTTATAGAGAACGTGCTCAATTTCCCTTTGATTAAAATACTCATTTTTAATGCTAAAATGCCCTAATCTAGCCTATGGATAGGGAAAAGGCCCTCTTCTTTAATTAATTAATAAAAAATATAAAATGAAACGAATTCATGCGGGCACAAGCCCTCAAAATTCACCCTTCTTCATAAATGAAGGAAATATGGGGGATTTTGCGCAACATCCATCCTCCCAAGGCCCTTCAAAGCACAATGTCCAACCTCCAAAGGTGCTTCAAGATCCCTTGTCTTCTACAACATCAGCTCCAAGCTAGGAAAGAGAGCTTTTAGATGCATGCTTCAAGTCCCAATTCACCACCCAAGTGGTCACACGAATCGTGCAAAGACTATTCTGCTATTTGCTTAAGAAATACTCCATGTCTTCCCTCATGGTTGGACATATGGGCTTTCAAATGATACAAATCAGCCATAATGCTCCACCATGGCGGTTCTCCTTCACTGATCATGGAGTCAAACGCTGATCTGGACCCTTAAAATTTTTCCAACTATGGATATACAAGTCCTCAAATTATAATAGAGAACCCTTCAAAGAGTTTCTCCTCAAAACAATATATGTAATCAAGACCCCAAGTTATCTTCCCAGGTGTAACATCTTGTCACATGCAAATGGGCATTTCAAGTGTACAACCTACTTAAGTGTTCACCAATCTCTCCAAAGTGGGAAAATAAGCCCCTTGAACAAAGGGCATCCCTTCCAATAGGGTTTGCTGATGTCACTAGTTATGTAGATACTCCCCTCAAAGGCTTCTCAAGGCACACATATTCTAAATAAACCACACATAAATATGGATGTTGGCCTACAAACTGTTTTTGGAAATCCCAGAATAGTGGAGAGTCTCTTCAACAACCCTTAATAAGCACAAACTTCCCATAATTTTTCCTTTTTATAATATATGCAAATATAATGAAGCCTTAGCAATGAGACACTCTCATTCGTGTATATTTAAATGAGTCAAATTTGGTTTGATCAAGGTCAGACCATAAGTCTTATGCGGGTTACATTCCCTCGACACAAGTCTCTTAAAAAATGTGCCATATTAAGTTGGCTTTGCAGTCTCTTAGTTTCTTTTTTTCAAACATCCACTCCATATCATATTCTTCAGTCTTAATTTTCCTTGTATATATAAATATACATACTACAAACTTATGTACCTCATTACTATAACAACAAGTGCCGGATTTGATCCATTATAGGCTAAACTCATATTTTGTTGCATCGGAGGCTATGATTGTCTTGAAGCTAAAATGTGAACATTAGCGATCCCCTTGCAGTTCTTTGCAACCATGGATGAGCTAAGGGATCAAAAACAATGTAGTTGAAAGGATAATAAGCTGTTGTCATCCACATTACAAATTAATCTATTGAGACAATCTCGATGACCCTTTCTCAAATGGTTGTTGTATTCCATTACTTCAAACTGGGTTTCCCTTGGTCAACCCATTGAACTTGATTTAAAATATGTTGAAAGGGTGTGGTGTATCTAGAGTGAACAACTTGCTTTTCAACTATTTGTATGTGCAATGCATGTGTCCATCTATGAGATCAATTCAATCAAGGTCGGGAGAATCTTGAAGTGAAGAGTGGGGAAAAAATAATTGCAAATGCAAATTTACATTACAGGTTTCACGATATATATATATATATATATAAAAGCTGGACATAAGTTTTTGAGGAAGAATATTTGCTACAAGCAGCAATTAACATGCAATCCTTCACTGTCTCCTTGTTTTCATACTCGCCAAGACCAACAATGACTTGACGTAGTGACCTCAAGGTCTTACCCAATGAAGGTGGGTAACATCTTGCTCCAACTTGGGGATTTGTGCTCCTCAGGTGAGAGCAGGAGAACCTCATAATCTCAGCTATTATAATTGTCTTCCAAGTTCCCAATAGAATGCTTTCTTCCTCAATGTCTGATTATCATGCTAAATCTAAATGACTCTTTCTCAAATGGTTGTTGCATCCCATTACTTTATCATTTGTGTCACTCAGGTTGCCCGTGGTCAACTTCTTCAACTGTGATTTAAAATATGCCAAAAGGGTGTGGCCAGAGTCAACAACCCAATCAGTGACTATGTATGTACAGCGCATGTGTTCATCTATGAGATCAATTTGATCAAATATCAGGAGAATATTGAACCGAAAATCATGGAAAGGATCATTGCAAATGAAATTTTACAGCTGTCATGACACACACACAAAAGAAATGTCAGTTGGACATTAAAGGTTCTGAGGAAGAATATTTGCTACAAGTAGCAATTAACATGTAATCCTTCACTGTCCCCTTGTTTTCATACCCATCAAGACCAACAATGACTTGGTCTACTGACCTCAAGGTCTTACCCAACAAAAGTGGGTAACATCTGGCTATAACTTGGGGACATGTGCTCCTCAATTGAGTGCGTGAGAACCTCTCTCAACTGTTATTAGTGTCCTCCAAGTTCCCATCATAATGTTTTGTTCCTCTATGTTTGATTATCATGTTGAACAATGATACATCATATTCAAGATGTTTACATGTTGGAATATCTGTCACTATAGGTGAAGTAAAAACAAACCTTGGCAAGTGTCCATCCACGATATTTTGAAGTATAGGTAGAAGTGGTTTGAATATGTTGGAAGCTTCCTCTATATACTCCTGAAGAGGGCTCTTGTAGAAATCATTATGAATGTCAATAGCAGATTCAATTGAAACCTCTGGTAAAGGGATATTAGGATCTTTCCATTTCCATTTCTTTCCATAAGGAAACCCACTATAAACCTGGCCACCCGATTTCGGGAGTGCCCTAGCTCTGTCATCTTCATCTTCTGTTTGGACAGGGTAAAAGGAGAACCCTTGTCTTCTCGAATTTTTAAACCCCATGAGATCTTGATCATCATACTTACAATATCATGAAATACTACTACCCATGCCGATTATAATGTAAAGACATTTACTCCCCCTGGTCGTAATACTAATCATCATTCAAATCTTTGCCATATTCATCTTCACAAGTACCAAAGTTACTATTGAATTCATTTTTTTACCAGCAGAATATCCAAAGGCACTTTTTCGACCTTATCAAGATGATCAAATCCAGACTAATATCAAGCTTCACTGAAATAGCTATATCTGATATGAATTTTCAGGACAGGAAAAAGGTATGCCTGTCTGGAAAAGAATCCCCAACAAAAATAGAATTATCCTATAGGGAATCGCTCAAACTTGAAGTTGGGACATGATATTTTTCAAATTTAGATTTAAATGCTGAAATATGATATTCCTTGAAGTCTGGGCTCTCAGTATGATAAACAGGAAGTTGGTCAAACTTCAAAATATGGCACATATCACTGCCTTGTTCAAGCCTTGGATGACAATAAGACATCATATGCTGACTAGTTATCAACTGTCCCAATATCTATTCAATCCTTGGGCATACAATCATGAATTTCCCTTTTTTCCACCATACTGGTCCTCTGGGAGGTTCACATTGCTGGAGGAAATCTTGCTCCTCTTACAGCTATTGAAGCCTTCACACCGTTCATCACAAGAGTTCTTATCAGATCTCATACGTAGGAAGTGCCCTCCTTGATTGGCTGTCCTCTACCCTCATCATTCCTGCTGTATTTACACAATAAACCTTTGATAGGGTCATTCCCCTTACTTCTCTCACATTCTTCTGGCCCTGCATTAAAACTTGCTAATGTTGCCAAATAGTTTGAAAATGATATCAGGTCCACTGATGCTTCAAACTGAGGGAAGAAACAAGCCCCAGTCTCCTTGATACCCACTTTAGGAAAATTCTGTCCACCCTCAAATGCAGGATTTCTATCAGCCCTTCCAGATTTAGAATTTTGTTCCAATTCGACTTTATTGATGCTGACATCAACATGCTGGTTCTCTGTGGTTAGGTTCTCATCACACTTCCATTGATTAATTTTTTCCATGGTGTATAAAGTTTAAACCAATAATCTTCTCATGGGCAGATAAGGGGCCAACAACATCTACAGGTTGTTCATGACCTGCTTTATTGGAACTAGTGACAAATACCTCATCTATTCCCTTTTCTGGGAGGTACTCTTCAGCAACAATTTTATCATCATAGATGGGACTGTTCTCAAAACACACCACATATGATCTTGGATTCACCTGTAAAAAAAATTGCACTCCTCATCCAAGTCCAGGTTTCCTTTAATGATGCCTCCTTTGTTTGTCTAGTAATGCTTCCTTCTTCAATTTTTGGGCACGAGACATCCCTTATAGCAGCATCATCATGGCTTGAAGGTTCATCCTCTAAATACTCCTTGATCTATAGGATCATTACCAGGTGAATCTTCTTCCATCAACGCTTCCTCTTCATCTTCATCAAAGTTGTCATATAAGTATTTCTTTGGAACAGCAGGGATATTATTGGTTTCATAGTTATCTTCCTAGAGGTTTTGAAGGCCTCCTTCAAGTGCCACAGCCTCATCTTCAATAATACCTTCATTATCTTTAAATAGATCCATCAGGTCTTCTTGCTTTAGGACAGTCACAGCTTCTCGTAAGTGCCTTCAAAATTCTGCAGTCTAGAGCCACAATACTTGAGAAACTTCTCAATTAAATCTACCATGGATGATATGCTTCCTAGACTGCAAGAATGCACAAGCCAATCTATTTTTGCATGCTCAAGGGATAGAGTAGAAATTTTCATCAATACATCTTCATGTACCACATCATTTTCTGATGTATACCTCAGGAATCATACAACATGAAAAATGGCCAGAGAAGGGTCACCATCAAACTTTGAACAATTCATCAACGAATCCTTGTCCTAGTGATTTGGATATCTAGGGATACTTTGGATATCAATGGCCTAATATCTTTCATGAAACTACCATACAGATATATGTTGCATATTATTTCCAATAATGAAACTTCAAATGCAATTTCATACCATTTTCATAATGGAGTCACCAAAGTGAGATACCAATGCTTCATAATCATGCTTGTCTCACCTTACAAGCACAAATCTTTCAAAATTTGTAAAAAAACAAAATCTTTGTTCTTCCAATGGAGTTTCCTAGATGGAATGATCTGTTAGATTTTGGTAGCATCAGATAGGTGTTCTAGTCTCAATTTTTGTCTAAGAGGCTAAGGAACATGAGATCTCCAAAACCTAGAAAAGGTTTTGTGAGATAATGTTAATTTATGGTATGTTCTATGCTTATAACAGTTTACTTCTTTTTCTTATTATATTCCACAGATTAGCAATCACATGTACATAAAGTAAAGTGCAGATAGAACATTAAACAATCGACAGAAAACAAGCCAAGACAAGAGACAAAAGATGCGGCGCTAGCCAGGAACAAACCCCACAATGTGTGGGGAAACCCTTTGATCAAATCTTCTTTTATCTTCAATAATTTAGCAGAGAGAAATAGTACAATAAATCTGATTTATATCAGCAGTAGCAAGCCCTAGATCAGCAACATCAACATTAGCGGCTTTGTTGGGTCCCTATAATACTAGTGATTACCCCATTACTATTGTAGTTGTACCCATTATTAATATTGTTGTGCCCCTATTGCCCCCATATTGTTATTACTGTGCCCCATAGAATCCCTCTATTGTTATTTTTGTGGCTTTATATTATTATTGTTAGGTCGGCTAAGTTATATTGTGATTCCTTAGACTCCTATATATAGAAAGGAGATTTTGTCATTTGAATCAACAAAGAATTATTCATTTATGTAATGTAAAGGAGGTTGCCCCCTCGAAGAGGCTGAATTTTAAGGCATTGATCTATCTTTTCTATCTTTTTCTTGAGCTGGTTTTATAACATTTGGTATCAGAGCTTTGGATTCTAGGGTTTCGCTGCTCCAAACAGGTCATCGTGGCATTTCACTATAACTTTTTTTTTGCGACATTTCAAAAGCTAAAAAAAAACCCATTTGAGAAAACATCGCACTGAATCTCAGGTCCAAATTTTAGAGCTTTTTGTGCTATATTTGCGGAGATATGATCTGAGGAAGTTGGTCTTTTTGTAGACTCCTGAATTACATTCCAAACAGGTGACCTGGGGAAAATCATCATAACTTTTTCTCTGAGCATTGGATTGAAATTTCGTAAGAAGGTGGAGAAAGAGGACAGACTTTAGTTTCTTGTATATATTTTTCAAGGCCAAAGGTCGAAACAGTGACTCGTGGCACATCGTACAAGTTCGCTCTACTGAACTAGTCTATAATCAGGTCACTGTGGGAGATTTCGCATAACTCTTTCTTGGAGAATCCAATTTGGATCAGACTGGTGGCATTGGAAAGAGGACACAGAGGGCTACCATAGGTTGCAAATGCAGAACTGGATAATCTGAAAGGACAGAGATACATCAGAGACAATATCGAGCTCCTACAAAGTGAAAAAAAGGTGTGTAGATTCTTTTAAATTTTTTCTTAAGATTGGTTTGAAAATTTATTTTGAAGAAATTCAAAGGGCTAGTAGAGCATTATTATCGGTAACTGATGCCCCGAGGAAAGAAAATGCAAACACCTAGTAAGGAACCTGAAAGCTCTAGCATGACTCATGAAGAAGAAGAAGAAATGCTATATGATATATCAAAATTACAAGAACAAGTGCAACAAGTGTCACTTGCACAAAAAGCAACAGAATCTAAGATGGATGGTTTAAGGAAAAATGTAGAAGCTAAGATGGATGGTTTAAAGAAAGGTGTAGAAGCTAAGATGGATTTTTTAAAGAAAGGCGTAGAAGCTAAGATGGATGGCATGGAAGCTAAGATGAATGGCATGGACGCTAAAATTGATGGCATGGATGATAAGATGGAAGAATTGAAGATAAATATGAATAAGTTGCTACAAGAAATGGTCACTAATGGTGAAAGGGTACTAAAGGAAACTCATGATGAGAACAAAAGAAATGTTAATCATGATTCCATAGACTCTAATGTTGGATCGAAGACCTACCATATTCCAAAAATCGATATGAGGAAGTTTGATGGCAAGGATCCCGCAACATGGATATTACAGATGGAGCAATTTTTCGATCTCAATAATGTGCAAAACACACAAAAGGTACGTATGGCAACTTTATATTTGGAACCAAATCAGTTTGTATGGTATCAATGGCTTTGCTCTCGTAAACAATTTATCACTTGGGCAATTTTTACGGAAGAATTGATAGCACATTATGAGGATACAAAAAGCAACACTTTTTTTAGCCAATTGATAAGTCTCAAACAAAAGGGTTCAATAATGGAGCACATTGAGGAGTTCCAAAAATTGAACATAAGGGTAAAAGATATTCCAGAGGAGCATAGGATTGATGTGTTCATAGATAATATCCAACATGATGTTCGCCTTTGGGAACCTGATTCATTAGAGAAGGCATTCAGGTTAGCAAGAAAAATGGAAAGCAAAATTATGGCAACCAGGAAGCATACCACTCACAACTATAAAGACGGAAGTGTTGTTTCCCCTAGTATTCCACAACATATAAGGTTGACACCACAACAATTGGAAGAAAAAAGAGCAAAAGGGCTTTGTTACAGTTGTGATAGCAAATACACTAAAGGTCATAAGTGTGCTGAGAAGAAATTATTCTACATATATTGTGAAGAGGAAGAAGAAAAGGAGCAAGAAAGGTCAAAAGAAGAGGATATACTCCAGGAACAAAGCCTAGATGAAGAACAAATAAATCCGACCATATCTTGTAATGCATTGGCGGGAATTACCACTCCTCAAACCATCAAGATAGAAGGACAAATCAAGAAGAAAAAGGTAATAGTGTTGATTGATTCAGGAAGCACCCACAATTTTATTCATTGTAAGGTAGCAAAAGAATTGAATTGCTTCCTATATCCAGCACCAGAGTGTCAAGTGATGATTGCAAATGGAGGAACAATAAATTGCTCTGGAAAGTGCCATAATATCAAGCTATCCATGGGAGAATATGTATTGACTAGCCCAATGCTTTCCATTCCAATGGGAGGTGCTGATGTTGTACTAGGAGTCCAATGGCTACAATCCTTGGGTACAATAGCTTTTAATTTTCAAGAACTTTTCATCAAATTTTCTACGGAAGGAAAGGAAGTTGAATTAAGGGGTATTGCAGGGAAACCAGGAAAGATAATCAGCTCTAATGGTATGACAAAGCTTCTAAAAAAGGAACAAAGAGGTGTAATTGCACAATTATGTTCGCTAGATGTTTCCACATCGGAATCATCTATTTCTCCAGATCTCCAAAAAGTCCTGGACAATCATTCCAAGGTATTTGAGACTCCCAAAGGTCTCCCACCTATGCGTGATCATGATCATGCTATTCATCTGATTCCAGGAAGTGTTCCTCCAAACATCAGGCCGTACAGATATCCCTATGTCCAAAAGAGTGAAATTGAACGTATGGTTGCAGAAATGCTAGAGGCTGGTATAATTCAACCAAGTCAAAGTTCTTTCTCTGCTCCAGTAGTATTGGTGCACAAGAAGGATGGATCATGGCGCATGTGTCCGGATTATAGGGAGCTCAACAAGCTCACTATTAAAGATAAGTTTCCCATTCCTGTCATTGATGAATTACTGGATGAATTGCATGGATCAATTTACTTCACCAAGTTGGATCTTCGTTCAGGATATCATCAAATCAGAATGAAGATTGAAGACATTCCGAAAACAACATTTAGAACTCATGAGGGTCATTATGAATTTTTGGTCATGCCTTTTGGCCTTACCAATGCACCTTCAACATTTCAAGGTTTGATGAATTCAATTTTCAAACCATTCCTTAGAAAATTTGTGTTAGTATTTTTTGATGATATACTAATCTACAGCAAGTCTTGGAAGGATCATGTTGAACATGTTGACAGGGTGCTACAACTATTGGAGGAGAAACAATTATATGCAAAAAGATCCAAATGTTTCTTTGGAGTCCAGGAGGTGGAATATTTGGGTCATATTGTATCTCATGAAGGAGTTAAGGTAGACCCTAGCAAAATTAAAGCCATTAAGGAATGGAAAATCCCCACATCCATAAAGCATCTGCGAGGATTTCTCGGGTTGACAGGGTATTATCGCAAGTTTGTTAAGAATTATGGGAGAATAGCAGCACCTCTAACAACATTATTGAAGAAAGATGCATTTTCATGGACTCCGGAAGCAACAAAGGCCTTTGAACATCTTAAAGAGGCAATGTGCCAAGCACCGGTCTTAGCTACACCGGACTTCACAAAAACCTTTATTGTGGAATGTGATGCTTCAGGAAATGGAATTGGTGCTGTTCTAATGCAAGATGAAAGACCCATTGCTTTTGAAAGTCGTCCAATCAAGGGAAAGTTTTTAACAAAGCTATTTATGAGAAGGAAATGTTGGCAATACTCCATGCACTTAAGAAATGGCGACCCTACCTAATGGGAAGACACTTCAAGGTAAAAACGGATCATGATAGCCTTAAATACTTTTTAGAACAAAGATTATCCTCTGAAGAGCAACAAAAGTGGGTCACAAAGATGTTGGGTTATGACTTTGAAATCATCTACAAAAAAGGGAAGCAAAATGTGGTGGCAGATGCACTCTCAAGAAAGGATGAGGATGTGGAAGCATTGTTGTGCGCCATTTCTATTATCCAACCAGATTGGATAAACGAAGCAAGGGAGGAATGGAAGAATGACGAAGAAGTGTGGGCACTTATTCGAAAGTTACAACAAGATTCCAGTACATTTGATACATTTAGCTGGCAAATGATTCGTTATGGTACAAAGATCGCTTATACCTCTGTAAGAATTCCCAGCTAAAACAAAAGATTCTTATGGAATTGCACACTTCTCCCTTAGGAGGGCACTCAGGATTTTTAAAAACTTACCACAGGGTTAAGAAGGAATTTTTTTGGGATGGCCTTAAATCAGATATTCAAAAGTTTGTGGCAGAATGTTTGGTTTGCCAACAAAATAAAGTTGAAACAATTAAGACACCGGGTCTATTACAACCTTTATCCATTCCAAGCCAACGTTGGGAGGAGGTTTCAATGGATTTTATCACAGGTTTACCCAAGTCTGAGGAAAAGAGTGTCATCATGGTGGTAGTTGACAGACTTACCAAGTATGCACACTTTTGTGCATTATCACATCCATTTAAAGCCAGTACAGTTTCTACTGCATTTATGGAAACAATTCAAAAGCTACATGGAAACCCAAAGATTATTGTAAGTGACAGAGATCCCATTTTCACTGGAAAATTTTGGACAGAATTATTTTCTTGTCTTGGTACTCAGTTAGCTCATAGCTCATCTTATCATCCTCAATCTGATGGGCAAACTGAGATAGTAAACAAATGTTTGGAAGGATATCTTCGTTGCTTTGTATCTGATAAACAGACACAATGGGTCAAATGGTTGCCTCTGGCTGAATGGTGGTATAACACTTCCTTCCATACAGCAACAAAAATGACCCCATTTATGGCACTTTATGGGTATCAACCACCATCCATCACATCATATTTAAGAGAAAATTCTAAGGTTCAGGCAGTGGAACATCACATCGAACATCAACAACAAGTCCTCCAACTCTTAAAGGATAACCTCGTGTTGGCACAGAATAGAATGAAACAACAGGCAGATCAACATCGCAGTGAAAGAAGTTTTGATGTAGGTGATTGGGTATTCCTACGGCTACAACCATATAAGAAAATGTCCCTCAAGCAAGCTAAGAAGGATAATAAATTATCACCAAAGTATTATGGTCCGTACAAGGTGTTGCAAAAGATTGGTACTATGGCATACAAATTGGAGCTTCCTGCGCTTCTCGATTGCACCCAGTTTTCCATGTTTCATGTTTAAAGAAGGTTATAGGCAACAAGCTCCCAGTTCAAACAATATTGCCAAAACTTGATGAGGAAGGAAAAATTATATTGGAACTGGAAGCAGTCACAGAAACAAGAACTCGACAGCTACGAAATCGATCAATTTCAGAGTATCTTATCAAGTGGAAGAACTTATCCACTGAAGATTCCACATGGGAGGATGAGAATTTTATACAGAAGTATCCAGAACTACTCAAGCGTTGAGGACAACACTTTTTTGAAGGAGAGGGGCATGTTGGGTCCCTATAATACTAGTGATTACCCCATTACTATTGTAGTTGTACCCCTTATTAATATTGTTGTGCCCCTATTGCCCCCATATTGTTATTACTGTGCCCCATAGAATCCCTCTATTGTTATTTTTGTGGCTTTATATTATTATTGTTAGGTCGGCTAGGTTATATTATGACTCCTTAGACTCCTATATATAGAAAGGAGGTTTTGTCATTTGAATCATCAAAGAATTGTTCATTTATGTAATGTAAAGGAGGTTGCCCCCTCGAAGAGGCTGAATTTTAAGGCGTTGATCTATCTTTTCTATCTTTTTCTTGAGCTGGTTTCATAACAGGCTTCATCATCAAAACTAGGGCAGTCAATATCTCACAACTGACCGTCGGATCGGCTTGATTCCACCACCAAAAGTTGTAGCGTTCAGATGAATCTACAGCGCAGTTCAGAAGAGGAGGTTTGATGGTCCACACTGGTCAAACTTTGGATCTGCAGTTGCAGCTTCAGTTTCAACAGCTTCCTTCAAACTAGGGCAGTCGATATCTCGCAAACCGTCCATCGGATTGACTTGATTCCACCACCAAAAGTTGCAGCCTTCAGAGGAGGTTCAGATGAACCTACAACGCAATTCAGAAGAGGAGGTTTGATGGTCCACACTGGTCAAACTTTGGATCTGCAGTTGCAGCTTCAGTTTCAACAGCTTCTGGCTTCACATGTGTGAGAGAGAGACCCTTTTCTGCACAGTAGAGAAGAGACTCTTTTCTATGCAGTAGAGAGAGAGAGATGTGATGAGATGAGTGAGTCCAAATGAGGAAAAGTCCTCTTGTACTTATACACAACGTTGGTGTTTGAATAGATGCGATTGTTGGGCTTCTGAGCCTACATGAGTTGTAGGTCGGCTTGATAATAATTCCATAATGAAATAAATTCGTATCTCCATGAATACTTATCGGAATCGGATGATCTTTATATCAATCCTACACCTCTTTACGAGAGGAATCTAATAAAAATATTATCAGCCATGAATAAGATGACCCACATGAAGTTTGGCCCTAGTTTCCAATTTTAACACTCCCTCTCAACTAGGGAGAACTTCATCTGCAATCTGTCTATCGGTCATTACTATTCATCCATCAAATGCACTGCCCTGTATAGCCTGACCCTTGTCCTACTTTGCTCTATTATATCTATTCTGCTTTGTCTTGTTCTGCCCTGTACTGATCTGTACTGCTCTGTTCTTGTTCTGCTCTGCTCTGCTTTTGTCCGAATTATGAAGAAGAAGAAATGATCGAGGATGTATCATATTGACTTAAAGTCAACCTCAGAGTATGTACCACTGGTCCCAAACCAGTCTCAACTGACCCGAAGTCAGTGTCATAGTATGTACAACTCCTACCACTGGTCCCAGACCAGTAACATCCTCCACTGACTCAAAGTCAGTCTCAGAGTGTGTACCACTAGTCCCAGACCAGTCTCAACCAACCCGAAGTCAGTGCCATAGAATGTACTACTCCTACCACTGGTCCCATACCAGTATCATTGATCCCAGATCAATGGAGGTCATCTTAGCATAGGGAATACAGTAGATACAACGATGCGTCCATTGGTACTACTATGGTCCCTAACTTCATTTCCCTTCTCATTGATCAGATGAGAGGTACTTCCCATGAGTCCTAGAATGCATGGGTGGGGTGTCTCAACAGGAGAACTTAATCAATCCCGTCCTCACAGGAGAACACATCAATCCTGCTACAATCTCCATGGAGAACACATCAATCCAGGCCGCCATGGAGAACACATCAATCCAAGCCTCACAGGAGAACACATCAATCCTGCTACAATCGCCATGGAGAACACGTCAATCCTGCTACAATGTTGCCACGGGGTGTACATGTATACCACCAGGGGATAGTGAATCATCCTGTGGTCATATGCTGCTCCAAGAAGTACCCCGCACCCCCTTGGAGCTCCCAAAGCTCAATGCATCATACAGGACCCTCATCGGAGGGTCTTTGAACAACTCCAAGTTGTTCTCGGAAAGTCAGGAATTTTACTTTCCCAAGGGGCTTTGTCAAAATGTCGGCGACCTATTCATCTGTACCGATATGTTGGAGCCTGATAACTCCCAGCTACACCATATCTCGAATATAGTGATACCTAATATCGATATGCTTGGAGCGATCATGAAATACGAGATTTTCTGACAAACGAATCCCACTCTGGTTGTCACATAGGATCATGGTGGTATGCAATGTAAATCCAAATAGCTCATTGAAGAGCTTTCTCAACCAGACTGCCTCACAAGAGGCCATGCTAGCAGCAATATACTCTGCTTCGGCAGTGCTCAAGGCTACCGACTTTTGCTTCTTGCTCATCCAGGATATCGAAGCAGATCCCAAGGAGAAACAACACCCGGAAGTGCTCTTACGGTCCTCCACATTGCCTGCCCAATCAGCATTTGTGTATCCAAGTAGTCTCACATCTCCGGTAGTGTATCTTAACCCATAAGTGATTGTGCCTCGAAGATATCTTAACAGATTCTTGGCACCAATCCAATGTATGTGGTGGGGTTCAACCATATGTTGACTCAACATGTTGACTGCGAAGCATATATCTGGACGAGAGTTCACTAAGAACATTAATGCTCTGATGAGTTGCCGATACTCAGTAGCATTTCGCAAAACAGGTCCAGCAGCACTATTACTTAACTTCTTGAAGTCAAGCTCCATCGGGGTAGTTACAGGTTTGCAGTCCACCATACCGAATCTTTCCAATATTTTCACCACATATTTTCCTTGAGATAGGAAAATTTCCCCTGGCTTCTGCCACACTTCAAGTCCTAGGAAATAGTGCATCGGTCCTAGGTCCTTCATTTCAAATTTAGAAGCCAACTCCCTCTTACATTTGTGAATGAGAGGGTCTGCACCTGTTAGAAAGAGGTCATCCACATATAGCACCAGTACGAGAGGTTTGTCATCTTTAACCTTAAAGTAGAGGTTAGGATCGGCTTCACTCCTAGTGAATCCCACCTTCATCAAGTAGCTATCGATCCTCTCATACCATGCTCGGGGTGCTTGCTTCAACCCATAGAGAGCTTTCTTCAACCTGCATACATGAGATTTTCGATCATAAATCTAAAATCCTTCGGGTTGCTCCACGTAGACCTCTTCTTTGATCGAACCATGCAAGAACGTGGTCTTCACATCCATCTGATGTAGGTTCCATCCATGAGAAGCCGCAAGGGCTATGATCGAACAGATGGTCGTATATCTGGCAACAGGTGAAAATATCTCATCATAGTCTATACCTTCCTTCTAGGAGAAACCACGAGCAACAAAACGAGGCTTATACTTTTCTGTACTTCCATCTGCTGCATGCTTTATCTTGTAAAGCCATTTTGACGTGACAATTGTCTTGTCCTAGGGTCTGGGAACTACTTCCCAGACATCATTCTTTGTAATAGACTCATATTCTTCGGACATAGCATCCTTCCATGATGAAGGCTCATTTCGTATAATCGTGCTCATGATGGTCAGGTATCCCTAATACCTGTTAAGTTTCTTACTTTTACGGAAGGTTCCTCGGGGTGCAGCTTGTCCTTCAACATCATCAAGTATCCCCCTAAGCCATGAAGGCCTCTTCCTGGAAGAGGAAGGCTCAGGTGGATAAATAGGATCCATCGGTTCTTCCACATCAGGCATTGTTACATCATCTACCCATAGAGACAGCTTCCACAATCGTACAGTGCCACACCATTCTGCTCTGGAGTATGTGGTGTAGTAGTCTCCCTCTTAATGCCAACCTCAGGTATGCCTGAGTGAACCAACTATAATATATCGGAGGTCTTTCTTAGGCTTGAGGGGAATGGTCCCCTTTTGAGCTTTCCTTTGGCACATCCCGAACATACACCTTCTTTTTCTACTCAGAATTCGGGCATCCCTATTACCATATGTCTTACATCGGGTAGATCTTTGTAATGAAGGTGGGCAAACCTCCAATGCCAAAGTTCGGACTGAAGAGATGTGTCATAAGACATGACACCTAGCGAACTTCCACTAACCTGATATAAAGAATCAACTCGAAACCCAAGAGTGAAAGCATGTTTAACATTATTTTTCCATATACGTACCTTGCCATCGCTGAAGGTTACCTTGTAGCCTTTGTCTTCCATTGCCGAGATGGATACCAGGTTCTTTTTGAGATCAGGCACATATAATACATCTTGTAAGTGGATCGTATTACCTTGATTCAATTTGAAAGAAACATTGCCTACACCTTTCACGGGGTATTTCATGTCATCTCCAAGGACAATCTCCAGGTTAGTTTCTTTCTCTATCAGATTATGGAGAACTTCTTTGTAACCAGTGAAGTGCCTTGAGGCACCACTATCAATGAGCCAAATTCCCATTGAGTCTGAAGGAGCAGAGGTAGATAGAGCAGCTGGTAGATAATATTCATCCTGCTTATTGTCAACAGTGTTAGATTCATACCTGGAATTTCTAGCCTTCTTGAATGGTTGTCCTCTTCCTTGATTTCTAGCACTCCTTTTACCTTTGTTATAAGATTTGCCTTCCTTTGATTGCCATGGGAGGGATTTTGATCATCGTCTCAGTGAGAGTCCTTTCTATCAGGGCATTCCCTTGCATAGTGACCTGCTTTATTGCAAATGTAACATCGTCCTTTTCTTCCACCCTTAGGTCCAGCCTTTCTTTTCGATTTCGATCTGGAATGATTTCTTTTCTTCAGATGAGAAGAAAAAGTAGCAAGAGGACCTTTAGGCAAGGGCATTTCTTGCTCTTCTACCCTTGTTTCTTCTTGAATGCATCTAGCCATTAATTCCTCGAAACTGGGAATTACATTATTGTTCAGAAGAGTAGTCCTGAACACATACCATTCGGATGGTAATCCTCCAAGAGTCGTGAGTGCCATTTCCCTATGAGTAATAGTCTCCCCAATAGATAGGAGGTCGTTCTTGATCTCAGTGATTCTTAAGAAGTATGCTTGCATACTCTCATCTTTACCCTTCTTGATTTCCCTCAGCTTATTTCTAAGAAACAAAACTTGATTTACATCATTAACTTTAAATAAACTCACCAGTCTATCGTAGATTTCCTTGGAGGTGTTCAGGTCAAAGACATAGGCCACCAAGTGCTTGTCAATCGAGTCCCGGATGATCTTCTTCTCTTTGACTTCACCAGTTTTCCATTTGTTCCTGGCAACAGCGAATGCATTTGATGGAGGCTCAACAATATTGCCTCTCACATGGTCCAACACTCCTTGATCTTCTAGGGTTAGATCGATAGACATCTTCCATCCGTGATAGTCAGCTTTCTCACGGAGCTTGTCCTCGGCAGGAAAGAGTGATGAGGACCCCATAGTTCTTTTAGGATAGCCTTGCCAATCTTCTCTTCAGTGATTGCTCTTGCTCTTGCTCGGGCTTTGTCTTCACCTCAGCTCTGATACCATGTTAAATTTATGGTATGTTCTATGCTTATAACAGTTTACTTCTTTTTCTTATTATATTCCACAGAGTAGCAATCACATGTACATAAAGTAAAGTGTAGATAGAACATTAAACGATCAACAGAAAACAAGCCAAGACAAGAGACACAAGATGTGGCGGCTAGCCAGGGATAAACCCCACAATGTGTGGGGAAGCCCTTTGATCAAATCTTCTTTTATCTTCAATAATTCAGCAGAGAGAAATAGTACAATAAATCCAATTTATATCAGCAGTAGCAAGCCCTAGATCAGCAACATCAGCATTAGCGACTTTATCATCAAAACTAGGGTAGTCGATATCTCACAAACCGACTGTCGGATCGGCTTGATTTCACCACCAAAAGTTGTAGCCTTCAGAGGAGGTTCAGATGAACCTACAACGCAGTTCAGAAGAGGAGGTTTGATGGTCCACACCGGTCAAACTTTGGATCTGCAGTTGCAGCTTCAGTTTCAACAGTTTCCTTCAAACTAGGGCAGTCGATATCTCGCAAACCGTCCGTTGGATCGACTTGATTCCACCACCAAAAGTTGCAATCTTTAGAGGAGGTTCAGATGAACCTACAATGTAGTTCATAAGAGGAGGTTTGATGGTCCACGCTAGTCAAACTTTGGATCTGCAGTTGTTTAGTTTCCGCAACTTTTGGCTTCACATGTGTGAGAGAGAGACCCTTTTCTGCGCAGTGGAGAGAGAGAGATGTGATGAGATGAGTGAGTACAAATGAGGAAAAGCCCTCCTGTATTTATACACAACGTTGGTGTTTGAAAAGATGCGACTATTGGGCTTCTGAGCCTACATGAGTTGTAGGTCGGCTTGATAATAATTCCATAATGAAAATAAATTCATATCTCCATGAATACTTATCGGAATCGGATGATCTTTATATCAATCCTACACCTCTCGATGAGAGGAATCTAATAAAAATATTATTAGTCATGAATAAGATGATCCACATGAATTTTGGCCCTGGTTGCCAATTTTAACAGATAAGCTTGTGAAATGCCTTAATTATATTAATTGATCAATAATTTAAAAATTTGTAAGTCTAATTTAGGAAAATTGATTAATTAATGGGAATTAATCAAGGACAATCGAGAAAGCTCTAGAGACACACAAATCAAGTCTAAGATGATCTTAGCCGTTGATGGTCATTGAGGCTCTAGCGAGAGATTATACGAGCAAGTTGATGGGATAGAGAGTGACACAATAGGGGAGTAAGTTTCCTTGGCAAGTCAAGCTATCCAGTTGTAGTGATTCAATGAGGAAGAGGAGTTTGAGCCAGAAGGAGAGCATAAGAGAGAGAGGGAGCAATTGAGAGAAATTCTGGGGGACTTTTCGAGTAGTTTTCCAGTGCCGGAGAGGTAGGAAAAGGGAGGCCTATATTTTTTGCAGAGAAGTCGTCCAACAATGCAAATTAGCCAGTCCAATTGAGCAAATTGTCGGGAGGAGTTTGTTTCAGTTGTTGGAGGACGGGAAAGTCTTCCAGAAGTTAGAGCAATTTTTTCCAGTGGTAGGAGGAGGCTAGATGACCTAGTTTGAGGTTGTTTTAGGGGTCGTCTAGATTTGCGCAAGCCAATAGCCAACAGGCAATGCGTGCAAGCCAAAGGGAGACCGAGTTTGTTTGTAGAGGGATAGTTTTTTCTCCTAATTGTTTTTGGCTAGATATTGCCGAAGGATTTCTAGTTGGGCATCCACATATTGTACTCTGATTTTATTGTTGCATAATAATAAAATAAACCCTAAACCCTCATCTACAACACCAATTTTCCCTTCAGGGTTTTCCAGAGACTTTTAAGTCCAAAAATATTGGTGTCATTTTTATTATGTGTGCATTATTTTCTCAACTTCTAGTTTATTTTTTGCAGCGTAATTTATTTTGGTGAAGATTGCAATTGTGAGCTTATTGTTATTTGCCAAATAATAATTTAGAAGACGAATAAACTGCTAACAGTTAGGAGATAAATTTCCAGTTAATTGCAATAAAGGAATTTTCACATGATCTTGAAGCTTGAATTTCATCCAATGTCAACTTTTGGGCAATGGACTTTGTTGACCACTACGTGTCAACGACCCATAGCAGTACACCCCCTTTTTTGCAAAAGGAATAGTGCCTGATCGATATGTATCTGCCATCTAGCTATCATTGTCAACCTAAGGATCATGTTATAATGTAAACCCATTTTGCATGTGTACAATGTAAATAATCTCCGCAGATCCGTGTTGTGTATGTAATCACCTAGGTAAACCTACTTTTCTGGTGATGATCTATATTTCGGGAGGTTTTTTGTCTCACTGATCCATTCTCGGATGGTCGGTAGAGTTTTCCTTCAGCCTTACCTCAATGCCGAAGTGGATTTTGTCACTGGGATCTTAGGGGAGTCCTAGTGTTATAGATCGAGTTTCTGTAAAAGTAATTTGGGAATAATCCTAACTATTTGGTTAAGTTATTTTATTACAAACTGCTTAGTCTGCTGGATTATATTTGTGTCGCAGAAATGGGTAGTCTGTGAGGGTCTATTTCAAACGGGTTTTCCCCCTTGAGATGTAAAAAATGTAAATCATGATGTAAAGTGTCTTGAGGGTTAGAAAAATAATTTGTCCCCTCATAGGTTAATTAATTAAATTTTCTGGCCAAAATTAATTAAAATCCTAAGCTAGAAATTTAATTAATTATAGGTCCTAGGTAAATTTAAATTTTCCAAAGGCAAAATTCGTGGGTCCTTTAAAAATTAAATTTTAAAGAGGTCCAGGGACTAAGGTTAATTGATTATTTTGCTAAATTTTAAGCTTTTGGTCCCTGGGGTTAAGTCAAAGTCAAAATTTTGAGGAAATTAATTCAAAAATTTAATTTTTGAATTAATTAAAATGCATTTAATTGAAAAATTCGAAATTTCCTCAATAATTTAAAATTTCGACGGATGAGATTAAAAGAAATTTTGATCCTCATCAACGGTCGAGATTGCTTTGACGAGGATCACTCGAACTAGCCGTTGGAAGATTTATCTTTAAATAGGAGGTCATTTGTTAGTTGAGATCATCCGATCTTTGGATCGTGCACTAAGCTCTCAAGCTCTTGTTGTAGTGTTCCTAGGGTTTCAACGTGTTGTAGTGTTCCTCTTCATGAATTTATGGTAACATTGTTTTAATTTCTACTTAATATTATGTGAAAACTATCAATCAATAGCTCTCTTAGAATAATCTGAATACAAGTATCTTATTCAGTTTGTTGGATCTAGGGTAACATTTTAAATTTTGATTGAAGTAACAGGTATCTCTATTTCTTCAGAATTTTATTGTTGTTCTATTTCTCTACTTGATTTGATGGTTGATCTAGTGTTTGCAGAAGATCTCTCAAGTTCTCATTGAGCGTTTGGGGACAATTCTTGGTTCGACCAGCCAACTCTCAGCACATATTTTCTGAAGAGCCTACTTCATATAAGCCTCGGGATTTATCTAACAATAATCTTTTTTTTGCAGGGTGTTTTTGTGCTAGTACCTCTTTAAAATTTAAAAATATTTTAAATATTTTGTGGAAATTTTGATAAATCTGGCTATTAAGAGCCTTAGATTATTAGATCTGGGAGCGGAGTTGGACTCATACTTCTCAGATCTGATAGATCTATAATTATTTGTATAGATCTGTAAATTATTTGTATAGATCTATTATTTACTTGTGTAGATCTGAAATTTTGTAACATAATTTTGAATTTTAACACTTGGTTTTTTGGGATTTTCTCTATTTTTGTACATATTGGGTATTGGGTTTTTCTCTTTTCATTTATGCAGGAATAGATCTGAGAAATCAGATAATAAAATCTTCAAATCTGAGCTAGATTTAGACCCTGGAGGACAAGATCTGGGCTCAAAGATTGTTTACAGGAATAGATCTGAGAAATCAGCCAAGTAAATCTTCAGATCTGAGCTAGATATAGAACCTAGAAAGCAAGATCTGGGCTCAAAGATTGTTTGCAGGAATAGATCTGAGGAATCAGCCAATTAAATCTTTAGATCTGAGATTTTTCAAACAGATATAGGAGTTTTGAGATAGATCTAGGCCCTGGAGGGAAATATCTTATGCCAAACCTTTTTACAAGGTTAGCCATTAAAGATATTGCAATAAATTTGAAGATCTGAAGCAATATATATATATATATATATATATATATATATATATATATATATATATATATATATTATTTTATTTTATTTTTATTTTTATTTTTTTTCAGAACAAGGGTTTCAAGTTTTGGGGCTCCTAAGCCCAGATCTACCTTCTCCTAGCCCAACACTAGTTCTATTGGGCCTAGTGCTAGCTCTCATTGGCCCTAATTTCCCTTGCTCCATTTCTAATTTCAATATTTGTTTTTCTGAAGCTAATCATTGGTGGGTTTTTGCAGAAAATTTGATAAAAATTTGTGTTTCAGATATTGAAATTTTTTTGACAACTTGGGCAAGTGATCTTCAAGGCCATGGGCCTAAGGGTTTGATCTCTAAACCATCCTTTTTCTCACTATTTGCTACAGCAGTCATATACGTTTCTAATAGTGGTGAAAAACACATCTAAGTGGTTTGAAATTAACTAAAAATTTGCTAAATACATTAATAGGTCATTTATGTTTGATGTGTATCAAGAATTTGACCTAGATATACATTTTGGGTCACTGTTATCTTTAAATAATTCTGTTAATGAAGTCTGAAATATAACAGTGAAAAAATTTCATGTGGCTTAGCCTAAAATTAGTTCCTAAGTTGTCTAATACATTAAGGAATTAATTTCCTGAGTTGGGCATTCATCATTAGGGTTATTTCATGTTCTAATTGTTGGCTGTAATAAGTATATCAGATCTCATATAATTCCGGAAATCACATCACAACAGTTTGAAAATTTTTGATAATTCATGTGGGCAAGTTTGGAAAAAATTCGGTAAATTTTTGGCATAAAGATATCATTGATAGCTTACTATTTTCATTGTCATATTGCTTCTGTCATAAATTTTTTCTTATTACTATACTAAAAATTAAGTATTCTGTCATGGAATTGTGGTAAAATGCATATCCTTTGTTTCATAAACTGAATATTTTTTTGAGCATTTGTTGACATTGATATCGAATTGCAAAGTTGTTTTTGTTCTCTTTGAGCTAAATTGTATCAAAAAGATTTGAAATAAGCTGGTGTTTTAACTATAGTATCTTCAAGAGTTTATTTTCTAAGTCTTCATCTAAAAAAAGACGAGCATTTCATTTGGGTAATTGAGGGCTTTTGTGGCATATGTGTTTTCCCATTATCGAGTCTAACTTCATCTCATCTTCCGGTGCATTTGCATATAAGTTAACTTTGCATAGATAAAAAGCATAAGCTTAGTCGATAGACAGATAGATCTCCATCCATCTTTTCTTGAGAAGCCTATTTTAATAGTACTTAAAACGGTGACCTTGCAGTCGTCAGAGTCACAGTTCTCTGCAGTGCCGGAGGCACTGAGTATGTTAGAATTTTAGGAGAGGTATCGTTAATCACACCTTAGTGTGTTTCTCCTAATCTTCTCCCTTCCAATTACTATGAAAGCAGGCTCAACACAAAAAGGATTGAAGGGTTCACATTTATATAGGAATTTAACTAAAATTAACCAAGATTCTTGCATCTCACATTAGTTTTAGGATCTGCATTTCATATAAAATAGTCATTCATCTAAGCAGCAGTTGCAAATCGATTACCCTAGCAAGATTGTTGACTCCATAAGGCACTGATATCAATCGTTTAAAATCTAATCAAATCTTATAAGTCTTGCTAAATCTTAATCAAGTACTTGATCGCTTCACTGTGTCTCCCAAACTGGTTGGTTCCCAACTAGTTCTTCTTCATTCCACTTTTCCATAGGGTCTACCCCCCTTAGCCTTGTTGTAGGGAGACAGCTTAAACGAAGAGATTGGGGATCAGGGTGACAACCCCCAATCTGAGCCGTTGTCGCGGTGCCTAGACATTCTGTACGACAACAGATTTTATGCAAAAAATGTTATAGCAAAATCTCCCACTTCTTAAGATAAAGTCCAAACGCTAAAGTGTGAGACTCATTGCACCTTATAGGGGGCCATTGTCACCTCATCAACCCTCTTCTTGCTTATGGCCAACTCTCCTCTAGCTCAACGGGAGGTTCTCCCTAGTAGATATTAGGAATCTACTAACCCAATCAAACCAAGTCAAGAGCCCCCTAAGGCTTCTACTTCAAATACCACCAATCAAAGGATTGTATTATTTAGGGTTTAAGGTAGAAAGAATTGCTAGGGTTTTGTTACCCTCATGTTAGTAGGGGTACATGCATACACTTTTTCAGTTTGCATTATCACCATTTTAAGCCTTGTTAAAGAAAAATGTAACTAGGTTCGGTATTTGTCAAAGTAATTTTGATCTTTGTACTTGTTAAGAAAAAGAAATATTATTTTTGTAAATTATATGAATGAGTTTCTTGCTCATTCCATAGGTCTAGGAAAGTCAAAGAGTCAAAATCATGTTAAAGAGCTCTTCTTGAGCATATTTGTAAATGTATATGAAGCTACATAGTGTCTAGAACAACCCTCCAAGACCAGCACAATCCTCTTGAAGTCATGTCGACTAGCAAAAGAGACACAACGGATCACTTAGTTATGTTGGCTCATTATGGAGGCATGACCACTATATATACCCACCTAGGGTCACCACAAATAAGATGAACAAAAACTCGCACTTCTCTCTGAAGCAATTCGTTTGGGTATAGGAATTTCAGAAGTCTGATACAGGGCAATGTTTCGTATGGATCCGCATTACAGGAGGAAGACACCTCTATTGCTTTGATGACAATTACAGTGAAGTATCTCAACCTCCTCATATTACAGTGATCTCGACATACCTCTAAAGTTTCGGATGAAGAAACAGTTAAGAAAGATACCTGAAGCTTTTTAGGCAGCACAATAACTTAGAATTTCGAGTGAGTAAAGTAATCATGTGTTTCTCGGATGGTCATCATGTCCTGTAGCAGTTCCACAGAGATGACAGTTTTGGCACATTGATAAGTATGATCTCAATGCAAGAAAAACACAATCATAGTCTCAATGAAAGGAAGAAGAGGGATCGTGGTGATCATTGTTATGAAAAGGATCTAAGTAATCCTATAGTGATACTCTGTCTTGAGATGCAATAGCAGTCAAGATCTCGGTGGTGCAGACACAATGATGACTCGGGAAAGGCATCGTGATGATGATGATCTCAATAGTATGAAGAACAGGATTGGTATCTTGGTTTTGGAGTGGCTCAGTCAGTCAAGGGTCATGGTCTTGGTGTTCGTCAATTGGAATCTCTATAAGAAGAATTGTGTGCGGGGTTTCCTCTCCAAGAGGGAGAGGTTTTGGCCCTGGCAAAATGCCAACATCTTGTGTTCTTGTCTCTTTGTTATGATAGCTATTTAATGATCTAAAGAAGACACACTAATGTTAAAGAATATGCTAACAAGTTAAACATTAATAGTTATCATGTAAAAGAAGAATCTCATTAACCTCATGCCCCAGATTCTTCAACATGGTATCAAAGCTATGGTTGCAGTCTAAGGAAGGGCATAAAAGAGACACTTAAAAGATCAATCTTCAACGAACAACAACAAGACAAGTCAATATCAATCTCAGTTAAGGTGAAGGAGGACACACTCTGTATCAACATCCGTATGCAAACACTATCTCCGCATTCCTGTCTTGGTCTCCTCATGACTATAGTATTCAACGCAGTCACTGTAATACCATCTTGGCATGCTCGAAGGAGAGAAATACACTATCTCGATATCTCTGTTTCGGTAATCTCTCAACATAGTCTCGACATACCTGTAACGGAAAGATACAATCGCAACACATCTCTGTCAAGGCTTCAGATAGCTGTAATAAGAGAACTTTGATGATCGAACAAAGACATACTCTGTCTCATCACAGTCATAATTGAATATAGTCATAACGAATCTCAGTACAATTGTGACACACATTGTCACGGTTTGGATGAAAGCCATGATCTCGAAGTGCAAAGATGATTTCAACAAAGAAACAGTGAAGGTCTCAGGAAAAATGTGACAATAAAGGATGCAGCAGTGATGAAGCTTGGGTGGGGACAAAGTATACAGTCTCGCATAGATGGAAAGTATACAGTCCCAGTTTTGATGCTAAATTACAAGAGTAAGTCTCGGGTTCCTTACTACCATGATCTCAGTCAAACAAAATATTGTTGAAGAAGACAGTCTCGGTAATAAGACAGTCTCTCTATACACAATCCAGTTACTATCTCTATCTATGTTATTCGGTGGCAAGTTCGGGCTCACATCACAGTGCCTCTCTACATACTTTGTATGTACAGTGCTCATAAGTACAATGTCACAGCGATATACTTTTCACAATTTCGAATCTTGTCTATAAACATAGCATGATGCTTGATGCTCGGATCAGAGTATGAATTTGTTGATGATGAATGTAATAAGGTCCACTTGTGGGATGACAGTATCACGAGCATGTCAACAATGTGTTCAAATATAGGAGTCGAAATTACCAAGAAGATGAATTAGGAATCAAGATGATCTCAAGATCATAAAGTAGTTTCGGTGATGACAAGATCAAAAATGTCATGGTGCTAGAAGGTCTCCAAAGAAGTCTTGGTAAAAGGATACTAGCAGTTCATGATGGGCAACTCAAGCAAAGGAAGCATCAAGGTGAAGATCTCCTCTTCACATGCCAAGTAAGTATCTCTCATGTTTAATCAATTCTTGGTTTAATGACTTCAGTTTGCAAGGGAATGGAAATGCTAGAGGATAGTCATAATCCTCATGACAAGGTCCTTGCATAAAATAAGGATGATAGTTATGGTCCTCATAGATGAGTGAAGTCATTGAACAAGGTCTCCTTTGAATTCATAAAGGTAGACATTAGAAAAGTTGGTAGAGGAACTATGAACATTATGTGAAAATTCATGTCACCAGATAGGATGGAAGCCCATGGTAAGAGGGAGTAGAATTCATTGAATTAGTCTCTCTATAAGTCTCTTTTTGGGCTCCTAGATCCTGCGTAGAATGTGACTACAATATATATTATAGATATGATATGACATCATGGAAATATTAGAAACAAGATCTCGTGACATCATCACGAGGGTGACTAGAATCTCAAGTATAAGTAAGATACCTCAGTCATCAACTTAGGGTTTCTATGAAAGAAGGCAAGTTGTAGGCAACAACTTTGCAGAACTCCAACACTTAAAAGAAGGCTCATCATGCAATAAAAGGGAAACATCTGTTGGATAGGGATCTTTAAGATCCTCAAGATTCTCTGATGGAATCTTCACTAGAAGATTCACTAATCCAGGGATGAAGCAAGTGTTTCAATAGTAACTCCAACTTGTGGAGTTCATGAATAATGATATGATGACGTAAGAGTAGTTCAAGGGGTTGAAGATCTTTCAATCAAGGAAGTTGCTGAAAGAATCCTAGACAACCTAAAGGTAAAATGAGGTATGTATACTTGTATTTAAGTTTTAAAATGTCATGTCGTATGGTTGCAGATCAATAACTCTATCTTAAGAAGCATGATCGAAGGAAAAGGATCTCCTCCTCTGAAAGGATGCAAAAAGACATAAGTCACACCAGATGAAATGAACATAATATGTCCTCATACGAAATATGAGGTGGTTGACTACAATTACATAACTCTAATTAGAAAACCCCTGGGAATGGAATGTGTGAGGAAGGAAGAGATCGTAAGATATGCAACCATGATAAAGACAATCAACATCCCAGGACCAAGAAGAGTTGACTAGGAAATCTCTCAGAAAGATATGAAGACTCTGATGGAAGTCTGGAAAAGATAGAGACCCTTGACAATATATATATATATATATATATTTGGGAAATGAGTCAACATGTATGCAGGATGTTGACAGAAATGATGTCATGATAGAAAGCCATCTCAAAAGGTATGATTTGATTTATTGTTATGCCTTGATTTCTTGAATAATGTCTGGATGAGTTCATGCAGGGCTACTGGAACAAGAGTTGTAAGCGCAAGGACAACTAGCATTCATGTGGTGGATGGAAATTCCTAAAAGAAGCATGAAGAGAAAGAAGTAGCCAGATGGAGAAGGTTCCAGATATGTACCAAGAAGGCCACTTTCCATGAAGAAAGGAATGACATGACAAACTAAGGAGGAAAGTGATCAATGACTGTTTCCCTACAAGAAAGAAGCTCAACTAACTTTCATGACATTAAGGAGAGAAGTTGATCAAGCAGCTAAAGGACCCACGAAGAAGAAGTTGTTGATGTATTGAAGAGTCCCTAGCTAAGAGGAAGCTCTAACAGGTCCCTGATCAAGAGGGATCTTGAATTAGATCACCCTTGATTACAAAGGAGTGACAGTTGTGTTTTTCTATTTCATGTGTCATGCACTAGACCAGGACTAACAACCGTAAGTCTAGGTGAAGGCCATTGATGGAAATGAAGACACATGATAAATACAACATTCTTATCTTTGCTTGAGAAGAAAGAATGGAGGGTTGGGTAATCATTTGGCATCCGATACTCTTTGAGGATGTGCAGGGAACCCAAGATAAGAGTAGGCAAGAGGACTGATATTGTTTGGGGGCTGGGAATCCAAGATGAAAATAGTCCTAGAAGGTCATACTCAGTGAACACCTGGGTGGGTATGTACCTTCAGAGACAATGATCAAGGTGTATATAAATCATTGGTCTCGCCAACATTGTAGCTCATGGTCTCATGGAGAGATGGAGATGTTAGTCAAGGCATTGCACAGTGACAATGTTGGTTGATATGATGTTATACAGATGGGATTACCAATCTGATTCTTCTTATGAGAAATTCTTCAGATTGAGAATAACCAAGTACCATTGTAAATACCTCCCTGTTAAGAGGGAGTGTTAAAGAAAAGCGTAACTAGGTTCGGTATTTGTCAAAGTAATTTTGGTCTTTGTACTTGTCAAGAAAAAGAAATACTGTTTTTGTAAATTATATGAATGGTTTCTTGCTCATTCCATAGGTCTAGGAAAGTCAAGGAGTCAAAATCATGTTAAAGAGCTCTTCTTGACCATATTTGTAAATGTATATGAAGCTACCTAGTGTCTAGAACAACCCTCCAAGACTAGCACAATCCTCTTGAAGACAAGCAAGCAAAACAATGAAAAACTTTGTCACGTCAGCCAACAAAATAATTTAAATTGAAGTCATGTCGGCTAGAAAAAGAGACACAATAGATCACTTGGTTATGTCGGCTCATTATGGAGGCATGACCACTATATATACCCACCTAGGGTCACCACAAATAAGATGAACAAAAACTCGCACTTCTCTCTGAAGCAATTCGTTTGGGTATAGGAATTTCGGAAGTCTGATACAGGGCAATGTTTCGTATGGATCCGCATTACAGGAGGAAGACACCTCTGTTGCTTTGATGACAATTACAGTGAAGTATCTCGGCCTCCTCATATTACAGTGATCTCGACATACCTCTGAAGTTTCAGATGAAGACACAGTTAAGAAAGATACCTGAAGCTTTTCGGGTGGCACAGTAACTTAGAATTTCGAGTGAGTAAAGTAATCATGTGTTTCTCGGATGGTCATCATGTCCTGTAGCAGTTCCACAGAGATGATAGTTTGATAAGTATGATCTCAATGCAAGAAAAACACAGTCATAGTCTCAATGAAAGGAAGAAGAGGGATCGTGGTGATCATTGTTATGAAAAGGATCTAAGTAATCCTACAATGATACTCTGTCTCGAGATGCAACAACAGTCAAGATCTCGGTGGTGCAGACACAATGATGATCTCGAAAAAGGTGCAGTGATGATGATGATCTCAATAGTATGAAGAAGAGGATTGGTGTCTTGGTTTTGGAGTGGCTCAGTCAGTCAAGGGTCATGGTCTTGGTGTTCGTCAATTGGAATCTCTATAAGAAGAATTGTGTGCAGGTTTTCCTCTCCAAGAGGGAGAGGTTTTGGCCTTGGAAAAATGCCAACATCTTGTGTTCTTGTCTCTTTGTTATGATAGCTATTTAATGATCTAAAGAAGACACACTAATGTTAAAGAATATGCTAACAAGTTAAACATTAATAGTTATCATGTAAAAGAAGAATATCATTAACCTCGTGCCCTAGATTCTTCAACAATCCCAAGGTCACAAGTCAAAGCCTTGTAAAAATCATGTTAGTCTTGGTATGTAGGTGTCTTAGGCCTTGTGATGGTTGGCCATGGATGGTCCCTTTGGGCTATCCCTAATTCATTTCATCTTATATAAGGATTGTAGGACTTTGGATGGATCTCATTGGGACTCACAGTTTATAGGAGCCTTGGTCATGTAGGGGTGATCACTGGTGTATGGGCTAGTCTAGCCATGTCAGCGTGAAATTTTCTTCTTGCATGGTTATGTGTGTCATTGACTTTATGTGTGGCCTTGGCCTTGGTGTAGTATTGCTCAGACATTTCTTGACATGGAATTCTCACAAATTCAATAGTTCACATGTCATGAAAAAGTTCATGTTTCCTGATGTATGTGGTCTTAGAAGTCAAAATGTCAACTTGCTCTAAATATGCTCGAAATGAAGAGAAGATGACATGCCACATTGAAATATTTCCAAATAGTGAGGGCATTGTGCATAAATAGGTGGTCAACGTTGGTTCAGTGGCACATTGAGTTTCAAGTGGTAAAATAGGGGCAAGACTTAATAGGTTTTTGCATGCATTGCATTATAAGTGTTATACAAAATTAGAGGAGCAGAACCTAGGTGGGAGATTCCTAGAGTTATCTATGGTGTCGGAGATGCCTCTTCTATGCTTGATGATGTGGCACATATGGTCAAGGGAATGGCAATGTAGGACTAGATGTAGGCAGTGGTGCTAGTGGCAAGTGAAATCAAGGAACAATAGTAGGTAAATGAGGTGAAATAATTACCCAAGGACATTGGAGCACTAGTCAAGGTGGTCAAATTGACTTCTTACTAGTCATTATAATCAAAGAAAAGTAGTTGTTGGAGGTCAAGACTCAAAAGAAGCCATTGCAAGGTCAAGAGTTGAACATCGGGGATCAAGAGCACCATTTGTTGGCTTGTGGATACAAATGTAGCCATTGCAAAGTCAAGGAATCGCTCAAAGGACTAAATCAAAGGTTAAGAAGATCAATTTGATGTTGGAAACTAGGAAAATACTAAGAGGGGGGTGAATTAGTATTTTATAACTTTTAACAGTATTTATCCAATTTCTTTAACAATGAGAAAATCTATTTAAATATTCAATAATTAACTATGAAATCAATACACAACAATACTGTCAACATCACACTCATAAGCAACACATAGAGACATCGTATATACATAGAAACCCATAAATGTAGAAAACCACAAATATTTTTGTTTTGATGTAAATGTAAGCACCAACTTCTTTATATATCATATTAGGTAGGCACCAACCAACAAGAGGCTCCAACCTCTCCTTTCTTTTTCAAGCACCCACTTGCTAGAAGCTCCAATTCCCACTGTTCACAGGCACCAACTTGGTTATATTTTTCAGGCATCTACCTGAAGGAGACACCAATCCCCTAATAAATGAGGTAATATTTGTTCTGACAATTTTTTATGATTTTGTTTCTGCAACACCCTCTTTGTATCTAATCCTTTGCACTTTTATTTACAACAACTTCATCTTTCACCCAATCTCCTCCTACAACCTTTGTTTTTGTCCTTCTGTACTTTGCATGCTTCAGATTTTTGGCATTTAATTTTTTTTTCACAATCTTCACTTATCAACAATTTCTCTTTGTTTCTCATGTTGTTTATTTTATTAGTACCAGTGCAAAAAAGATATTCCTTTCGATTCCAAGGACTAGTTTATATCAATCTCTTCTCATCAGTTGTGTTTTTTTGCATTCATAATTTTTAGGAATTAAATCGCTTCAAGTTCATACTATTTGAAATTCGCTTCTCTTGTCATTTTAGTTTGATGTCGTTGTTGAATTTGCTGGTCTTTGATGTTGAAGTTTCTAAGTTTACTTAGTTAGAAACCCTTCATGCACTTTATTTGATTTACTCCTACCTACTTGTTATTTTTCCTTAACAAGTTATTTACAAGGTAAATACTAAAAATAAACACCAGTGCATGTTCAACATATTACAAATCAACAACTAAAAGAAACAAGAACAAACACACCACATGACACCATTATTTTTGGACTAATGTCCCCAGAAAAACCTGATGCAGGAAAACAGGTGCAGCTGTCTGAGGGCTTTCTTATTAAGCAATATTAGAGTACAATCTGGGTGCCGAAACTAGCCTACCCAACAGAGAATTTCCTTAGCAGTAATACCTCTCTGTTTCAGACAAATCTACTAGCTAAAACCCCGAATAATCCTTCCGGCAGCTACTCAGCACCAATCTGCCCCTAAAACCCCAGCGTATACCCAATCTGGATTGCGTCAGCCTCTCCTAGCTCAGCGTTGGCCCTGCGTCAGCCTATCTTGCCCTGCGTCAGCCATAGGAGGCCCTACGTCAGCGCCAGGAGGCCTTGCGTCAGCCCCAGGAGGCCTTGCGTCAGCCCCAGGAGGCCTTGCGTCAACTCGCTGAGCCTCTGCGTCAGCTACACTGGTCTCTCTAGTGCTCTGCCCAGCACTTAGCTGCCTCTGCGTGGCCTTGCGTGAGCACTGGCTGCTCCTGCGTCTCTCTCTCTGGCTGCTATCCCAACACTATCTTTGCCTCTCTGTCTCTCTGTACTCAATGCCCCTCAATTGCTCTCTTGATCACTGATTCTATCTCTCTTAGCAAACCCCGCTCTAGAGAATAGAATGATTGATCACTCTGGTGTCTTCTCCAAGTGACCCTCAAGCCTCCTCTTATACTTTTCCTGTTGACATATCAACGACCGAGATTAAATCCCTAATCAATGGCTAAGATTAGATTTGTCTTGATCCATTTCTTTTGGACCATTCTAACACAAATTCATATTAATACACATCAATATTTTATTTTCCCTATGTTTAGACTTAGGGACTCCATTAAAAATATTAATTATTTTAATATCTCCTGATATGTTTAGAATCTGCCCAAACCCTTTCTGGGTATTGGAGATCTTATGTGCTCCAACCTCTCCACCAAATTTCGTGGCTAAATCACATCCGATGCTACCCCAAATCGACACTCCTTATTAGCGAGGACTATGCTCTAGTAATACTCCTCATTGAGTATTACTCTGATCATCCGGCATCAGTACCTATGCTGATGCTAAGCCTTCCTGCCCAACATCCTCTGCATTGTTGCATCCTGTATTACTGCTTATGGTTTTGCCACTACCATTGCTGCATTTGTACGACAGCTCCCTCTGCATCCGTGTTGTTGCTGATTCTTTCTCCCAGCACTGCATCCTGTTGACACCTAATCCTCAGCGGTTGGGTGAACCTGGAATGTGAACAGTCATCAAGAAGATGAACTGATCAGTCACATTCATGTATATAAACAATAGCTACCTAATGAAATATACGAATCAGTTTTTCTGGGTTTTTTATGCCAAGTCTGGAGTTACTCCTGGTCTGACATGGTATCAGAGCCCGGTTCTTAAAATAGTTGTAACTCTCTTCATTTCTGCTGTTGTCCACTGTCGTTCTGACCTGAGCTCTGTCCTCAAACGCCTTTGTCATTCTGCCACACCTGCGCTGCCCTGAATTCACCCAGAATCCAAAACCGTTCCAGCGCCTCTGGGCTCTATCCACTAACGCATCTGTCCACTGAGCTTTCGATGCCAAAGATCCGTTGTGGCGGTTGAAGGGAAAGCGACTGCTGTTTGAGGGGACTCGAAAAGATAGTGTTGAGAGTGGGATAGAGCCATTGTAACCTGGAAGCCATTGTTATCACTGTATTGCCTGTATTGACAGTGATTCCGTTCCGCGGACGTTTGGGCAGACCCATGAGCTAGGCCGGTGTATTACCCGCCATCCTTACTGGATGCTATATTCTTCCAGTGACCGCACGATGAACTTGCAGTTCGCGCAACGCCATGAAGTAGTACCATCCGCCATATCCCAGAACTTCAATAACCTCGTACCTCTTGTCTAATTCGAACAATTTCACTTGCGTCAGACGTATATCTTCTCCACGATATTCCACTTGTACTATGAATTTCCCCTTGCCTGGAGACAAATTCGTAAATTGTTCTGTAATTGTTGATCTGAGAAGAGGCGAGATCGTGAACGTTGATTGAAAGACTCGGAATACCGTTGAGGCTGGAAGAAAGCTCTAAAGGGAAAGTTCGCCCCTTTAGCTTCTTCAAGGAATTTGCTCTGAGGTTGTCAAATTTCTTCCCAACAATCTCAGTCCGGCTCCCTCTTGCTCGCTATTTGCAGGTTTAATTGACGGCCAAAATAGTCACGATTTGGCCTGTATCTCTGCCTGAAATTGTTGGAGGTTTCGAGGATTTGTACTGGGAAGGGGGCCGAACCCACGACCGCAAGGATATGGTATGGTAACTGATTTGGTATTGCGCGTTTTATTCCATGTGAGTGTGAATGTCCGAATGGTAATGCTGTGAGTCAAAGTATTGCGCAGTTTATGTAAGCAGTCTTTCAAAGCAGTCAAAGTATTGTGCAGTTTTCAAAGCGTTTATTTATCATTCAGAGTATTGCGCTGTTTTTCAAAGTGTTTATATATATCAATCAAAGTGTTTGGTATTGCGCGATTTATTACACAGTTTTCTTTTGAATGGTAATGCTGCATTGAAAAGTTATCATTTCAATGCTGATGCTTCTAGCAAACATTAGAGGGATTTGAAGGCTGTAACGTAAGGAAGTTTTTTTTATCAGCAGAAGTAATTTTTTTTACAGAATGCATTCAATCATTTCTATGGTAGGAATAGTTCTCACTGGCAAGGAGAACTATCCTGAATGGTCTCGGATGGTAAAACACACCCTCATCTACAATGAGTTGTGGAAAGGAGTATGTGTCGGAGAAGAAGACAAAGACCCTGTGCAGCCTACATCAGATAAAGAGCTTGTCATTTGGGAAAACAAGAACAGCAAAGCCTATGCATTGATCGCAGCATCTGTAAATGAAGAAGTAAGTCGTCATATTTCATCTTATTCAACTGCCTTTGAAGCTTTACAAAAGCTCAAAGAACTCTATGACTCACATTCTGCACTTGAAGTTGTTCAGCTCATGATTAAACTCTTCACTCTTGAACTGAAAAATAATGATCCTCTTGCTCTTGCATCTGAAGTTAAATCCATAATGCATGATATCAAATCCACTAAGGTTGAGCTGGATATCCCTCCTATTGCTTTTCTCAAGGCACTCTATCCTACTTACTCCAATTATCTTGAGTCTTTACAAGCAAATGGAAATCTTAAAGATATAACCTTTGACTCTCTTGTGAAAAAGTTTGCTGAAAGAGAGAAAGCCTTTGGAAAGAAGACAGTCCCTGAATCTTCTGAAGAGACTGTTTTCCTTGCTCATAAAGAAAAGCATCCTGCTCAAGATTCTACAAGAGGAAGAGGTGGACGAAGAGGAAGAGGAAGATACTTCAGAGGCAGGGGGGGCAGACATTCTCAAGGAGAAAAAGCAGATCTGCATTGCATTCGCTGCAAACGAAATGGATCACATGATGCTTCTACATGCAAGCTACCATGGGACAAAATTGAGCAGAAAAGAAACCAACAGAAAGGTAAAACTGATGATACAGACAAAGGTAAAGCACCTGAATCCGCTCACTATATTGAGGCACAATGTAACATTGGAGTAAATGAAGATTTGTTTATTGCTTCACTTGCTTCTTCGAAAAATGATTGGTTGCTTGATTCAGGAGCAACCTGTCATATGACTCATAGGAAAGATTTTTTTGAAGATTTCACTGACAATGTTGATGGAGCAGTATACTTTGCAGATCAGTAAAAAATCAAGCCATCAGGGCTTGGCACAATCAGGCTTAAACTGCCTGGTCTTCTAGACTTTCTTCTGGATCATGTTCTATATCTCCCACAGCTCAAGAGAAACTTGTTGTCCTTGGTCCACATCCGCCAGCAAGGTCACTCCATTCATATGTTTGATGGCAAGCTTGAGGTAAGAAAAGCATCTGACCACTCACTTGTCATGAGGGGAATAGAAGAAGAAAGACTTCTTAAACTGCAAGGAACCTCTGCTCATGCACAACATTTCTCATATATTTCTCATCATGAAGAATGTACACTTCCATCAAGTTTATTATGGCATGCTAGATTTGGACATTTAAACTATGACAGTCTTCGCTTATTGAAGAAAAATGGTGTTGCTGGTTTGCCTACAATTCCTAGGAAACATAAGCAATGTGATGCTTGCATTCTAGGAAAGCATAGCAAACAGTCTTTTCATGATTCACATTCAAGAGCACATAGGAAGCTTGAACTCATTCATTCAGATTTATGTGGTCCAATGCCTGTTCTTTCTGCAAATGGAAATAAATATATCATGACATTTATTGATGATTACACCAGAATGTGTTGGGTTTATTTATTGAAGAACAAATCTGATGCTTTTCAAACATTCAAGAATTTTCATAAGTGGATTGAAAATGATGCACAATCTCATATTGGGTCTATTCGCACTGATAATGGAAAAGAATATACATCAAATGAATTTGAAAACTATCTTCGACAACATGGGATCAAACATCAAACAATTGTGCCTTATAATCCCCAACAGAATGGTGTAGCTGAAAGAATGAATAGAACAATCTTGAATATGGTACGATCCATGCTTTTCTTCAAAAATGTAAAGATAATGTTTTGGGCTGATGCTGTTCTATGTGCTGCATATATAAAGAATAGATGTCCATCAAATGCTATAAGAAACAAGACTCCTTATGAATTGTGGTATGGACATGTTCCTTCGGTAAAACATCTCAGGATCTTTGGTTCCACCTGTTATACTTTAATACCAAAGGTACATAGAAACAAACTTGGTGCTAGAAGTCGTAAGTGTATCTTCCTGGGGTATTCAAACACCTCTAAAGCATACCGTCTCTATGATGAAGTAAATAAAAAGTTTGTTGTATCTAGAGATGTCATTTTTCTTGAATCATCCAAATCTGACAGTGTTGTTGAGCGGCAACTTGATCGCTTGGACAGATTCACAAAAACAAAATCATTTCAAGAGTTTGATAATCAGATTCCACATCTTGAAGGGGGGATTCCTATACTAGATCAACATGTGGAATCTTCTTCTGAAGAACAATCTCCCCTGCATGAAACTCCAACAACGAATGATCCTTTAAGTGATGTAATTGATAGAATTGGGAGACTCAATCTTGATTTAGTCCCAACTCAATCAACAGAGCAGCCTGGACCATCTCAGAAAGGTCCCCCAAAGTGGCTGACAAAGACACTTGAAAGTGTTCATCCGAATGAAATTGGAACAACAGGAACCAGAAATACAAACCGACAAGATGGAGGTGATGTAGATGACTTTAATTCACCTGTTGATATGGATGTTACTTATGATTGTGAATTGAACTTGTCTACAGATTTTGAACCAACTTCCTTCAAAGAAGCTGCTTCTCATGATGAATGGAAAGAAGCGATGCAAAAGGAGTATGATGCCCTCATAAAGAATGGCACTTGGAAGCTGGTTGATCCTCCATTTGGAACCAAACCAATTGGCTGCAAGTGGGTCTACAAGAACAAATACAAAGCTGATGGCTCACTTGACAAGCACAAAGCTAGGCTTGTGGCAAAAGGTTTTGCACAGAAGGAAGGGGTCGATTATGAGGAAACTTTTGCCCCCACGGCAAAATGGGCCACCATCCGGACACTCTTTGCACTAGCTGCTCAGAACGGTTGGAAAGTCCATCAAATGGATGTAAAAACTGCGTTCTTGAATGGAGATCTAAAAGAGAATGTTTTTATGTCCCAGCCTGAAGGATTTGCTGTGAAAGGACATGAACATAAAGTATGCAAACTTGTGAAGTCCTTGTATGGCCTCAAACAAGCACCACGAGCCTGGTATGAAAAACTAACTGAGCATCTTCTGAAACTCAACTTCAATCATTTTGATCTTGATGATGCAACTTTATTTGTCAAGAAAGTTGGCAAAACAGTTGTATATCTTGTGGTATATGTAGATGATCTTTTAATGACAGGGAACAATGAAAGCTATATTGCATCCATAAAGAAAGAATTAGGAAAAAGTTTTGAAATGACTGATTTGGGCTATGTTCATTACTATCTTGGCATTGAAGTAACCCAACATCCAAAATCCATATTTCTTTCTCAAAAGAAATACATTGGAGATTTGTTAAACAGATTTGGCATGACAGAGTGCAATTCTCTTTCTACTCCAATGGAACAAAACTTGAAGCTCACATCTATTGAAGGAAAGGAATTTGAGGATGCAACAAAGTATAGACAGCTTGTAGGAAGTCTCATCTACCTCACTACTACCAGACCAGACATTTCATTTGCTGTTGGAATCCTCTCCAGGTTTATGCAAAAGCCTTGTGAGGGACATTGGTCTGCTGCAAAAAGAGTTCTAAGGTACTTGAAGGGAACTCAAGACCTTGGAATCAAGTATACACAGGTGGACGACTTCAGCTTGATTGGATACTCTGATTCAGACTTCGATGGAGACAAAGAAACTGGGGTATCTACTTCAGGATATGCTATGAGTCTTGGATCAGGAGCTGTCTCCTGGAGATCACGCAAACAATCAGTTCCAGCAGATTCCACAACAGAAGCAGAATACGTGGCAGTAGCTGAAGCAACGAAAGAAATTGTGTGGCTCAGGAAAATTCTTGAAGATTTGCAGGTAAAACAAGTACAATCAACTCCACTCATGATTGATAACACCTCTGCAATAAAGTTGGCCAAGAACCCAAAGTTCCATGATCGTACTAAGCACATCAATACTAAATATCATCTGATCCGACATCATGTTGAGGCCAAAACAATCCATCTCCGTCATTGTTCCACAAATGAGCAAATTGCAGACATCTTCACCAAAGCACTTGGAAGAGAAAAGCTTGAAAGATTCAGAACGATGCTTGGACTCACCAACATCCCTTCAGATTAAGGGGGGAATGTTGACACCTAATCCTCAGCGGTTGGGTGAACCTGGAATGTGAACAGTCATCAAGAAGATGAACTGATCAGTCACATTCATGTATATAAACAATAGCTACCTAATGAAATATACGAATCAGTTTTTCTGGGTTTTTTTTGCCAAGTCTGGAGTTACTCCTGGTCTGACACATCCGCACTGCACCTCCTCTCATCATGTTGCATCGTGCTGCCCACTTTTGCACTGCAACTTAGTTACTGAGAAGTAAGTAACTGATCCTCCAACTAACCTCTTTGTTGGGCTAGAGACACCCACTAATGCTGAAGCTCCCTTTGTCGCTGACAAGTGTTCGCTCTAGACCTCTGTGCTACTACAACAACTTCCTGCATCTCGCACCATTGCACACCTCTCTGTGCTGTCCTGCAGTGGTGCAACACTCCTGTGCCTCTCGCACTGTTGTAGCCTGCTAGCTTTGCGTTGTCTTGGGACTCCTGCACTGTAGCTCTCTATGCTGCTTCATCCGCATTCGTCTCTACCCACCCAACCAGTCTTGCTACTCCTCATTAGGGCTCCTGTAGCAAGGCCTAATGCAAGAGGCTACGTACCTTGAGGATCCTGCCCCTCATCGCCTATAGTCCATCTGACTACAGCTCGATGTCTCCCCACTTCCACTCAAGTGGCACATGTGCACTCATGGCACAGTCATCGTTTGTCAAAACTTCCTTCTCTGCCTGTGCTGGCATTGCCTTAGTCTCAGAAGACTCTCCCTTACTCCTCTTCCTTGGACACTGGGTCACATAATGACCCAACTCCCCACATTGGAAGCACTTGATCTTGGAGAGATCCTTCTTCTTTCACTTCTCTTGCTTTCCCTCAGATGTTGGGGCCACATCCTCCTCCTCCTGCTTGACCTTGATCCCCTTGTTGCTGCTACCTGTCTTCGACTATCGTCTGATCTCTTCCTGGTGAAGAGCTGCCCACATCTCGTCCCAAGGTGGGAGAGTCCCTCTGCCCAGAATACTCTGGACAAACACTTCCCAATCTTCTGAGACAACATTCATGGCTATCCTCACCATAAGCTCCTGATCCAGTGTCGCTCCTATAGCAGTCAACTGGTCTCGGATCTCATTCAGTCCTTCAAGGAAGGTGTCAATCAATTGACCCTTCTTCATCTGATACGACCTCATTTGGTTCTCGAGCAGCATTCTTCTTTGCACAGAAGTATGCTGTTACATCTTCTTGAGAGCCTCCCACATCTCAAATGTCGTTTCCTTACCAGTTATATGTAGTACCACATGATCCTTGACCCTGTCAAGGATAATGCACTTGGCCCTCGCCATCGCCTCTTCGTACCTGTCATTATCATTGGGGTTGACTGGGACAACTATTACCTTCAAGGCGAAGTTCTTGACACGATTCTTGTCAAGCACTGATAAGATTTTGGCCTTCCAGACTGCGAAGTTCGATGCTCCATCCAGTCTATCCTAGTCTCTTACCCCAAGTAGTGCCATGATGCTCCTCTACTTCACTCCTGGAAGTTCTTTGTTCGACTCCTCTGAGTCTCTACTTCCCGTCTGGAAGTTCTCTTCTGGACTCTCTCTCAGTCCTGATTTCCCTCTTGGAAATCCTTCTGTCGTTTGTCGAGATGCTCCCTACTTTGATCGACTTGTGCAGCTACACTTCTGATCCAGGTTCCTCAGCTAGAAACCCTCAGTAACAACTCCTCTAGACCTACTTTGTCAGGTACTGTTCCGAGTACAGTACCTCACTAGCTCCACTCTACAATATTCTTGCAGCCTTCAAGACCCCAGCAACTGTCTCTCTGTGAACTGCGTCAGCCCCTCTCTGCCTTATGCTGGCTTTGCATCACCTCGGATGGGTCTGCGTCAGCCCTCTGGCCCTCTGCATCAGCAACGTTGGCCTCTCTAAGGCTCTGCGCAGTTCCTGGCTTCTTCTGCGTGGCTTTGGCTGGCTCTGCGTCACACTTCCTTGGCTTCTGCACTGCTAGAAACAACTTATGTCACCTCGGGACAACTGTTTTCTGCTACAATTGCTCCGATCGGCTGATGTTCTTTAGTCCTCCTGTGATCTGCAATCACGCTCCGATACCATGTTGAAGTTTCTAAGTTTACTTAGTTAGAAACCCTTCATGCACTTTATCTGATTTATTCCTACCTACTTGTTATTTTTCCTTAACAAGTTATTTACAAGGTAAATAATGAAAATAAACACCAGTGCATGCTCAACATATTACAGTTTAGAAAATAAAAGAAACAAGAACAAACACACCACATGACACCATTATTTTCGGACTAATGTCCCCGGAAAAAACCCAATGCGGGAAAACCAATGCAGGTATCTGAGGGTTTTCTTATTAAGAAATATCAGAGTATAATCTGGGTGCTAAAACTAGCCTACCCAACAGAGAATTTCCTTAGCAGTAATGCCTCTCCGTTTCAAACAAATCTACTCGCAGAAACCCTAGATAATCCTTCCAGCAGCTACTCAGCACCAATCTGCCCCTGAAACCCTAGCGTCTGGCCAATCTAAACTGCGTCAGCCTCTCCTAGCTCAGCCTGGCCCTGCGTCAGCCTATCTTGGCCCGCATCAGCCCCAGGAGGCCTTGTGTCAGCTCTCTAAGCCTCTGCGTCAGCGTCGCTAGCCCCTCTAGTGCTCTGCACAGCACTTAGCTGCCTCTGCGTGGCCCTGCCTGAGCACTGGCTGCTCTGTTGCTATCTTGGCACTATCTCTGCCTCTATGTCTCTCTGTACTCAATGCCCCTCAGCTGCTCTCCCGATCACCGATTCTATCTCTCTTAGCAAACCCCACTCTAGAGAATAGAATGAGTGATCACTCTGGTGTCTTCTCCAAGTGACCCTGAAGTCTCCTCTTATACTTTTCCTATTGACATATCAACGGTCGAGATTAAGTCCCTAATCAACAGCTAAGATTAGATTTGGCTTGATCCATGTCTTTTGGACCATTCTAACACAGATTCATATTAATACACATTAATATTTTATTTTCCCTAAGTTTAGACTTAGGGACTCCATTAAAAATATTATTTTATATCTCCTGATCTGTTTAGAATCTGCCCAAACCCTTTCTATGTATTGGAGATCTTATCTGCCCCAACCTCTCCACCAAATTTCATGGCTAAAGCACATCTGATGCTACCCCAAATCAACATTTAATCGACATCTTTGGTTCTGTTGTTGCACAAACTAGCAGGCCTAGTATATAGGTTAGAACTAGAGGGAACAACAACAATTTGGGACAAAGGCCCACTATCTCAGCCTATGTCACCTTCTCTTCTCAGATTTTCCTCAATGGGAGGAGTCCCAGTATCCCTCACTTGTGATTAATATGTCTACACTAGGGTTCAAAGTGAGGCAAGGATGGCTCATTAAATGGAAAGGTTCAATTGAGGTGTGAGCTTTGGGAGAAGCTAGGATGACTTTCCACGAAAAACCCCTTGAGAGAAATACTATACGAGACCTAAGGTTGAGATATTTAATGAGATAAGAGTTCATCCAAGGTCAAGATACTCAAGAGAAAAGGTTTTGAATGATATGCTACTAAAGTACAAACCTTCAAGAAATCCCTAAGTTGAAGGGCAGCTTCAAGGGTTCCCACTTGGTACGATAGCTAGGGCATCAAATAAAATGAGATTCCACTGTTAGAATTTGTTCAAAACTTGAGGATGCCTAGAGGAGAGACTAAAGAACAATCCTATTTGGATGGAATTCAAAATGCACTCTCCTAGAGGATTTCACACCAAGCCCTAGAAGGCCTCCCTTAGCCTTAAAGGGATGAAGAAAAGAGAGAGAAAGAGGTGAAGGAAGATTGATTTTTCAATAAGAAGATGATCACCAAGGATTCTAGACCAGTGCCTGCCTATTGGGAAAAATGGAGTCAAGAATTACTTTGATTAGATGATTTCGCCTTTAAGGAGACCTAATGTAGCTTCGCTAACCTTAGAGGAGGCAACTTCATGGCTAAAATAGAATTTTATACTTCGTTGACAATGTTTGATGGAGTTTCAAGGGTGCAATATACAATATTGACCTCTAGGAACATTCATTCATCATCATCTATGAGTAATGCATGCAATCCTTCCAATAACTTCAATGTTCTCATAAATTCGCATTAAACTAGGGCACATTAAAGATCATGAAATGACATTCCATATATTAGAGGTTTAACAAGGTAAAATATACATCAAAGAGTACTTACAAGGTAATGGTAATATATCCATCCATCAACATTGCAAAAAGAAGCTCCGAGAAAAGATAGCGAAATTTCCAATTGTCAAAGTTATTGCAGGTCAGAGTTTCTCAAGAAGAGAGATCAAAATCCAAGTGATGATGAAATATAAAATGAGTCCTCTTTTATTTATATGAGGCTCCTCAATTTCAATTTAGCCTAATTAAGCCCCTAATAATATTTTAATATGCAAAATAACATGTTTTCGGTGACAAGCCCACCAAATAGCTACTAAAATGAATAATAAGTCATCCCAAGAGGGCCAGAATAGTGCAAAATGGAGTATAAATGGTCGTTGGAAGGCCAAGATGAGTCCTCAATGTGCCATGACAAAGAGGAGGGCTCCATGAATGATGATCAAGGGGTTGGCCCCTTGATTTCCAAGCAAATCATCATATGGTGCTCCCAAGTGGCTATGGGGTCCAAGCAATGGTCTCATAGGTCTCCAAATGGATCAAGATCATGTCGCTGCTCCATCAATGAGGGTTGGAATATGACACATGCCCTCCCATGTCTCTCCGAATGAGACAAATCCTCCTTTGGGCCTTCGATCAACTACCAAGTGTAGGGTGCAAATATGTGGCCTGCTGAGCATTGTGGTCGAAGTGCATCATCATCTCTGTATGATTGGGGCACGAACAAGAAATGTGTGGTGCTAAAGAGGCCCATGGTGTGGCAATCAATACCCTGCAATGGTGGAGGCCCATGACTCTCAATGCTCACCCTACAAATGCCATTATGACCCTTTGGAGGGCTTGGACCCTATATAGGGAGACCAAGTCCAAGATGAAGACCCACCTGCAATCTTGTATAAGATCCAATGCATCTCCTCACCTTCCAGTACAATTAATCATTAGTGCAATTGAGTAAATAAGCTTTCTAATCAAGGGTAGAAGTGGACACTTCATAGTGGCATGCCCTTCCAAATGGGCTTTAAAATGTACATGTGTTACCTTGCTTAACAAGAGAAGTTAATGAAGGACCCTATTAGGTGGTTTCAACTTCTAAGGGAGATACAAGTCCATGGTACATCCATCAAATGGTAGGTGTCATGTGAAATAATGATGAAACAGAGTGGGGGCAAGAGGGAAGGCACTAAGCCACCTGTCATGGTACAAGGGTGGCTATGATGAGGGAAGACCTTAGGTGCATGAATGTAGTAAGGAGCAATTATGGTACATGAGTTACCTCAGCCTTTCACCCTTCTTCATATGTCTTTTTCCTTCTATTAATTTTATTGCTTGGGGTTTCAGGGGATGAGAGCATGATGTGTAGGATGTAGCAGTGAATACCCCCTTAAGGTGGAATAGTTCATCTCCCACCAGGGGTTGGGAAAAGCATGGTTTCCTTAATGGTGTAGGGGGGACTCTAGGGGCCCTAGGAACTAGGGTGATGACCATAACGATAAGGGTAGAGCTCATGTTTGGATTTTTCCCACGCACTAAATTCTTTTGTCCAGACCATCTTTTGCATTTTGTGGTACATTTCTTGTTGTATGTGGCCATATTATGCTTTTATCATTCTTTTTAGTTGCATCAACCTCCAGTGCATCGTTCCAAGCCTGAACCAAAGTGTAGACAAGAGGAGGGGGAGGCTAACACCTTATGGACCCAATGGACAAAGGTGGACCCAGATGGGGAAAATGTGAAAAGGGCTTGTAATGAGCGGAGGGATATATGGTATCGGGAAATAGGACCACATAACCAAAATTAGGGTTTCCCATGTAGTGCCACTTCTAAAGCTGTTAGCCAATAGAGGTGATCCCATGGGACTAAGATACAAGATTAACCCCCAAGTTGAAGTAAGGGAACAAGAGTACAGTTAAATCCCATGATTTTCGCCGAATCACCCCACTAATCCATGCCCAATTGTGCCCAAGAAAAGCAAACATAAACACCTAATTACATAATGAAAAATCATACTTTCGGGGTTGGAAGGCACATCTTCAAACATACAATCATGATAGATGAGCGAGGGCGCACAATGGCTAGTTCATGTGGTGGAGAATAGTAGCACATCGAGCTATCAGGTGGTTGTAAGGGGTTGTTGGCTGCTAGCTAATGACAAATCTAGGAGAAAAATTTTCTTATAGGGGTCACCCACTGGTGGTGGGTAACAGGTTCCTTATCTTCCCGTAGCCATAATAGTTCATTTTTGGCATTTTTACTGTCTCCTTATTTAACTATCAATTAATTAATTCTTAATGCTCGAAAAGCCAAATTTTAATTAGTATCACGGCCTTCACCTTTAGCCCTTAACTTCGCATGAAACCATGGCTAGCCACCAGTGAGTATTGGAGCTCCTTGACTATTGGTGCTTTATCGCACATGACCCTGAGCCAAGTTCAATGGCTTAGGTGTGGAAGGTGCTTAGCCTCACACTCGTTTAATATCTCCACATCCTTAAGTTTTAGTGTGTGGGCTTTATGTGCCCAAGGGCTAGAACCATGCCTTTCCACCAAAAGGGCTAATGCTCACAGACCGAGCCCTTGGCGCATATCATGAGGATATGTCACATCACCATGTCAACGCCACTAGTGTCATGTCACATTGGCATTGAATCCAATGCGCCAAATACCATCCATAAACTTTGTTTATGTAGAGAGCCCAATGTATATTTAAGCCATTGGATCAAGTCATTATCGACTGTTGGATCCATTGTATGCATACTATTTTTTTAACCTCCACGCATGTTGTGTGCCCAATGTGAATCAAAGTCGTTGATCTTTATGACCGTGATAAGTTGTGGCCGTTGATTTTTATTGTAGTGTCTATGCCATTTACTTAACCACTTGACTTCCACATGTCCTCTTATCATTGGGCCATGCTATATTTCTTGTTGCACCAAGGGCTAGTTGGCATCCACTTGTCATCTGTATGGAGAAGTCTTTGGTTTATATGTTTTGTGACAATTGTCTTCATTAATTAAAAGTTCCCTAGGGAGGCCATATTCATGTTATATGTTGTGTCGGTGAGATTTACATATCATGGACTCTATCTCATATCGCGACAGTCTACATAGAACTCTTGACTAAGTGGGACGTGAAATCATCTGTCAATTAAGGGATAAGTTCCTGTCTCCTAGAGTTTGCCAACCACAAAGAATTCGAAATGAAAAACCTTCGCGAACCTTTTTACTAGACATCCATGGCTCGATGACTTGTCATGCTATGTCATCACACTGCCACGTGTTACCCTGTGAGTAATGCCATGTGTCACCTGGAAAAAGACCACTTGGACACCCAAAAGTGCCAAATTTGCATACCACTTGTCCTTACCACGCCATGCCACATCATTATCATGCTAACATCACTTCTAACTAGATGCCACATCATTTTCCAACTAATCCTCATCATCTAATATAATGCTTCCATCTGTCATTGTTGCCAAGTCATCATTTGTATGGAAGAGGGCCCCGTGGGTTATGCGTTTTTTTGTTTTTTCCTTTTCTAATGTTTCATCGTTTCATCACCCGGAGTGTTGATTTACTTTGTGTTAGTCCCATGGAGTCTGTCACCACACATTTTGTCTCGTGCCCAAAACATCACACAAGTTACACTCAACCTTGGCGTGGAGCAAAGGAATTTAGTTGATAGATGTTTTCCTGTCATGCGGCTTCTGTTAACCGTGGCTCCTATCTCTATATGCAAAAACCTTACGTGTCAAACATCAAATTACGTGTTAGATGTTAGGAAAATTCCTATCCTACAGGTTCTGTCAGCCGCAACACCTATCCAATGACTTCTCCAATAATTTTTGCAGCGTGCCATCAAATTTTAGGTTAGATAATGAGAAAAATCTCATCCCATGCCTTCTTTCAACTTGTGAGGAGCCATGCCCCTACGGAACACTACCGAACTTCAAACTATCATAACTTTTAATCCCTTGAGAGTTTTCTAATGTGCCATATACCGTTGGAAAGGTATCTCCAAGGGCTATTCAACTAAGCACTTTGCAAAAACACTTGAGCTGATCTACTGCATATGAAAATGTCACCACTGAAATTCTATTGCAACAACTGGAATTAATTCTTCTAACTGATAAATTAATTATGTAGTTTATTGCTACAGCAACAATGAATTAATCACACTGCAATCTTCAAAATAAAAATATTGTGGAAGATAAATTGGAAACTAAGAAAATACTAGCACATACATACAAAATTATGACAGTTATTTTAGAACAAAAATCCCCGGAAAAACCCCACTTGGGAAAACTAGTGTAGCTACTGAGGGTTTTTATTATTAAGCAACAGTGAGAAATTCTAAGTATAATAAATATCGCCAAACTGGCGAATCTATCAAAGCGAAATACTGGCAAAAATTCTCTGAGGGAAATTACCCTCTCCGAGAAATCCCAATACCTGACTGTCTCTGAAAAGCTAGTTGTCCAACCAGCTCTGCGTAGGCCCTGCATCACCCTAGCACAATTCCTCACACGCTCTTCCTAAATCAACTACCAATCTAGCAATCCTTTCCTGATGTTGACTAAGAAATTGTTTGTCCGATACTCTAGAAAATATTCCTAGCCTCTAGAAATGAGAACAAGCTCCTCTTCAGCTGGATCAAATTTCCCTCTTGAGGCTCTACGTTACCTCTGCACAAGCTCCTAGAGAAATTTTGGCCTCCTCTTTCTAACTCTCCGAAACTAGAAAATTTCCTTTGGACTCACTCTCTCTACCCCTCTCTGTCTTTGCTTCCCTTCTCTAGCTCGAACTCTTCTGGCAACTGCTACTACTCTCTGGAGAAATTGAACTGCCCAAGGAAATCGATCTCAAGTGTCACAAGTGTGTTTCTCCATCTACCGATCGACTTCGTATAATCTCACTGTGGGACCCCAATGGGCAAGATTAAAACTTAATCAATGGCCGAGATTATTTCCTAGTTGATTCGTGTGAGTTTCTAGATAATCATCACCTTTCTCAATTAATATTGATTAATTAACCAATTGTGCAGCTTCAAAAAGACATCCCGTTGTTTCCTCTGAACAACAAATTTTTTTGCTTTCACTTCTGAGTTTCCTGTTTGATCAAAATCGCTCTGATAGCATGTGAAAATTTCACCATTGAAATTCTATTGCAGCAACAGGAATTAATTATTCTAACTTATATATTAATTGTGCAATTTATTGCTACGACAACGACGAATTAATCACACTGCAATTTTCACAAATAAAAATGCGGAAGATAAATTAGAAACTGAGAAAATATTGGCGCACACATGCAAAATTATGACAATTATTTTTGGACAAAAGTCCCTGGAAAAAACCCAACTTAGGAAAACCAGTGCAACAACGGAGGGTTTTTATTATTAAGCAACAGTGAGAAATTCTGAGTACAATAAATATCGCCAAACTAGTGAATCTATCCAAGAGAAATACTGGAAAAAATTCTTTGAGGGAAATACCCTCTCTCCGAGCAATCCCAACAGTTGTCTGTCTCTAAAAAGCTAGTTGTCCAACCAGCTCTCCACAGGCCCTGCATCACCCTATTGTAGCCCCTCACACGCTCTAACTAAACCAACTGCCAATCTAGTTGTCTTGCCTGCTGCTAATTGAGAAACTCTCTCCGACACTTTGGAAAATATTCCCAGCCTTTGGAACTGAGAACGAGCTCCTCTTCAATTGGATTGAATTGCTCTCTTGAGGCTCTGCAATGCCTCTGCGCAACCTCCTAGAGAATATTTCAGCCTCCTCTTTCTGACTCTCTAGAACCGGAAAAGTTCCTCCGGACTTGTTGTCTCTGCCCCTCTCTGTTTCTGTTTCCCTTATCTTGCTTGAACTCTTTCGGCAACTACTGTTTCTCTCTGGAGAAATCAAATTGCCCAACGAAATCAATCTCAAGTGTCGCAAGTGTGTTTCTCCATCTACCCATCAACTTCTTCTATAATCTCATTGTGGGACTCCAACGTCCAAGATTAAAACTTAATCAATGGCTAAGATTATCTTCTAACCAATTTGTGTGAGTTTCTAGAGAATCCTCACCTTTCTCAATTAAAACTGATTAATTAACCAATTTTCCTAAGTTTAGACTTGGGAAATATTTAGAAAATTGGATAATAATCTAATTGAGACACTTCTAGGTGGAATTTCCATAAACGATTTCAGGGATTTGGATAACTTTTGTGTTGTAGCCTCTCCACAAAGTTTCGAGACTAGAACACCTTCAATTCTATAAAAACTAATATTGCAGACAAAATGCCCTCAAATATGGACCATTAGATATCAGTGACAACCATGGCAATCTTCAACTAGCTCCCGCTGAACTTGAAACTACTTGACATCAATGATAATAATTTTCTAAACAATCTCCCCCTTTGAAATTGATGGCAACATTACCAAACATTGCTGGCCATTGATGGCAATACTATCTGGCAACACTCTTCTTCATCTTCAACATCTATGTTTGCTCATTGCATTGCTTGATGCCAATGTTTTCTCACTCTCCCCTTTTGACATCAATGGAAAAGGGCCTTGATACTTTATATCTGACCATTCTCCCTCGCCAGTAAATAAATTAGGCTATTGATGATTGTTGTTGAAACTACATGCCCTCCTTGAACTTTTGAGAGGCCAGTTCATATCTAATGTTTCATTGTTTTCTCATTATCCACCTCTGTATTATTTTAAGATTCAATTTCTAAGGAATCTCCCCCCTTGACCATCTTCCCTCTAAAAGGATTGTTTAGAATACATGGGCTTCTCACTCTTCCCAACTGCGGACGACTGCTCAGTTGAACAACTAATCATGGTCTTCTCCCCATGTGAATGTTTCCATTTAGGTTTGTTGTAACCATAATACGTTGTTGTTGTTTGATTTTGAGAAATCACAAGCTAATCGCTCTCCCACTGGACATAACCATCTGCTGGTCTCACTGACCTTGTATTGCTCCTACTAGTCTTGAGACTCTGGATTTTCTTTTCCTGATTATCTTTTGCATTTTAATCATACATCTATCCTTGACTAATTTGGACCAGTATCCTTGACTAATTTGGACCAGCTACCCTCTTTCAAAATATATTAGTGATGAGATGACAAAGAGGCCACTCCCAAGCTTTGCCTTAAGTATTCAAAGGGATCTCTTGCAAGGGGATTGGTGAATATATCAACTATTTGTTCCTCAATTGATATATACTCCAATTTTACAATGTGATCAACTACCAATTCCCTAATAAAGTGATACTTGATTTGAATATGTTTGGTTTTTGAATGAATAATAGGATCCTTTCATATACCTATAGTATTGGTATTATCACATTTGATAGAATAGGTTCATCATACGTTACCTTCATGTCTTGAAGTGTCTGTTTCATCCACAGTATTTGAGTGCAAAATGTCGCAACTACTATGTATTTGGCTTCAACGGTAGACAATGAGATAGAGGTCTATTTTTTGCTTAGCCATGCCACCAATGAGTCTCCTAGAAAGAAGGCACCACTACTTGTGCTCTTTCTGTCATCTACACGGCTAGCCCAATTAGTGTTAGTTTTTGTAGCATCGGATGGTGTTCTAGTGTCAAACTTTGTGGAGAGGCTAAAACACATGAGATCTCCAGAACACAAAAATCATTTTTGGAAATTCCGCCTAGAGACAACTCAATTAAATTAAATGATTGATAATTAAAAAAATGCCTAAGTCTAACTTAGGGAAATCAATCAATTAATGGGAATTAATTGAGAAAAGTGAGAGTTTTGATGAGTGCCAATAGAAACAAGAATGTTGCAACTCATGGGCTACCAGCTTTACTTATCAACTTGGGGTTCATACAAACTTGGAGGTGACAGTGCTATATGCACAAGTAGAAGTGAAGGTCTTGCCTGTTGTCACTTGTTCATCTGGCAAGAGACCCTGAGGATTCCAAGCCAAACTTTTATAGAGTCAGAAGAAGCTTGATTCTTTGATGGAAGAAGAGCAAATCTATTCTAAGAGAGCTACTCTACTGCAGTAATGAAAAAAACAACATGTAATGCTAAATCACACCATATCCTAATTAACCATTTAAACAACTAAACTAAGCAAAATTGCTAAATCAACACTAACCTAATGCTACTATCTAAGTTGCAGAAGTAAAGAGCATCAAACCATACTAAGGTGTAAGCAAGGAAACTAAACTAAATCTATTTCCACTTTCTTTTGGTTTTTTGGTGTTTGCGATGATCAGACAGTATTGAATGACCAAGTCAAAGCTCGGGAGTGGCAGTGTTTTAAGGATATGCAGAACAAAGTTCGGGAAGGAGTCAAGCAGAAAAGTAATCAAAGATCGAAATCAGCGAAGGGAGGACGTAATGAGGCAAAAGTGCATAGGAACCGTTGGATCAATCGGGAACAATATTAACAGGAGATGAGTGGCGAAGACCTTATCGCATAAGATTACGTGAATAGATGGACAAATAGGGTTAACGGGAGATGAATGGTGGAGATCTTATCGCAGGGGATTGAGTGAATAGATGGACAAATAGGACTAACGGAAGATGAATGGCAGAGATCTTGTCGCGGGAGGTTAAGTGAATAGATGGACGAACAAGATTAATCGGAAGATGAATGGTGGAGATCTTATTGGGAGAGGTTTAGTCAATAAATGGATGAATAGGACTAATGGGAGATGAATGGTGGAGATCTTATCGCGGGAGGTTAAGTCAAGAGATGGACGAACAGGACTAATTGGAAGATGAATGGCGGAGATCTTATCACGAGAGATTTAGTCAAGAGATGGACGAACAAGACTAATCAGAAGATGAATGGCAGAAATCTTATCGCTAGAGGTTTAGTCAATAGATGGACAAATAGGACTAACGGGAGATGAATGGCAGACATCTTATCACGGGAGGTTAAGTCAAGAGATGGACAAACAGGACTAATCGGGAGATGAATGGTGGAGATCTTATCGCGAGAGGTTTAGTCAAGAGATGGACGAATAGGACTAATCAGAAGATGAGCGGCAGAGATCTTATCACGAAGATGAAGTGAATAGATGGATGGATCACATCAAGTCACATGGTGACAGAAGGGTAAAAGACATGCGGAATGATGGAGCGGGTTTCCGTAGGCATTAAGCAGTTTCTCGCGTGCCCTCAAAGTTGTAAGTTGTATTTCTAAATTTTGCGCGATTAGCCTAAGTGAATGACATGTAGCACGGGAAAACCACTTTTCTCGCGTGCTCTCGAGCGGATATCGGTCATGAAAGAATTCACACGAGATTGCACAATAGCTGTTGGATCATGCGGGATTGATCAACAGTGGAGATCGGCCAAGCTAGTTGGCGATTGGGTGACGCAATAGCCGTTGGATTGAGAGCGCGATAGATCAACAGTGGAGATTTGGAGCGCATAAAGTAGGTGGAAGAATTCACGATAGCCATTGGATTAAGCTAGACAGATCGACGATGGAGATCTGGGGCGCATAAATTCAAGTGTTGAAATGAATCGGACGGTGATTGGTTAGGTTTATTGTGGATGGAACGGTGAGGAGATCTATGGGTATAATCCTTGCTAACCTGCTAAATGAAGAAAAAGGCACAAACGGAAAAAACTAAAACACAACCAATCTACGCTACACTGTTGTAATGGAAATGTAGCTACTTAAGCAAATGAACGATTAAACCATGAATCTACACTAACATACATGTACAGTAAAGAGGAGCTTTAGCTACTAGGGTTGGGCCCTAACCCAAGAGCTTCAGCCCTCTGAGTTAACTCAGTGCTGGCTCAAAACAAAACTCATTCTTATTATCAAAATAATGGATTACATCAAAAACTATCACAAGTCTTGCAGCTCGAAAATAAAGTAGAGTTTTACAATCAAAAGTCTGAATCCTACTGAGGTCCTAGGCCTCTCTACTTATACATCTGAAGTCTCCAACGACTTCCTTAAAATTAGGGAGGCTCAACTCCCAAACTAGAGATAAACTGGTGCTTTGACTTCCACTTGCTCGGCTGCCTTCTAGTCCTCATGATTTGGCTGGTTGCACTCCAAGTTGATGGAGGAATATTCGAATGGAGGGGTAGTAAATGAGGAGGATTTCCCTCCTATAATTCCTCTCCCTTGTCCCATTCGAGTTTTGAGCAAGGTCTTTTCCAAAATTCCTTGGTTTTATCCCTTAATCCTGCATTACATGCACATTAGACCACAAAGAAAAATATCCAATTCTAACTCATCTCATAAACAAAATATAATCAAATGTATGCGATAAGTTGTGAGAATAGTTGGTTTGACTAAGCTAGGAGGTGAATTGAGGCCCATATAATTACCCAATGATGAAGCTCATCAAGTTCTTTAGAAACTCACATGGATAGACTTAGAAATGATCTCAGTTGTCAATACAGACTTAATCGTGGTTGTTGGTGATCCAACTGGAGATTATAAGAGGAGGTCGATGGGGTTGGAGAAGAACACACTTGAGGTTGAGTTCCTTGGCAGAGATCAAGTTTCCCAATTGTAGTGATTCAGTAAAGAGAAGTTTGAGCCAGAGAGAGGATGTGCAGAGACAATGAGGGGCAGAGACAGTGAGGCCAAAGGAATTTTTCCAGTTCCTGTGAGTCAAGATAGAAGGCTGAGATAGTTCTCCAGGAGACTCCATAGGGACTATGCAGTGGCCTTAAGAAAACAATTTGATTTGGCTAAGCAGGAAGGCTAGGAAAATTTCCAGAAGGCCTGGCTAGTGACTTCCAGCAACAGCTATAGGTAGAACGACTAATTCAGAAGCAGTTCTAGAGGAGTGTGAGTTTGGCCTACGTAGGGTCTGCGTAGAAGGCTGATGCAGGGGTTTGTCGGAGCATTTTTGTGGCTAGTTGGGGCCAAGATTGCTTGTGGAGGAGGGTAATTTCCCTTAGATATTTTTTCCAGTATTTCTCTCAGAGAGGATTGCAGTTTGGAATTCATTTTATTGTACTCGAAATTTCTCACTGTTGCGTAATAATAAAATCCTCATCTGCTGCACCGGTTTTCCCGCATTGGGTTTTTCTAGGAACATTTATCCAAAAATAGTTGTCAATTTTATTGTGTGTATGCTAGCATTTTCTCAGTTTCCAACATTTTATTTTTCCGCATCTTTTTATTTGTGAAGAAATTGCAGTGTGAATTATTCGTTGTTTGTTGTAGCAAATAAACTACTTAATAATTAATCAGTTAGAAGAATAATTTCAAGTTGTTGCATTTCAAGCGATTTTTTCACAATCTACATCTATGTATGTTATCAGTAAGAAGTTCTTTCCCTTTGGATACCACAGTCCACAGTCCATTGGGCCTTTCAGATATCTGAAAATTATTTTTGCAGCTAATAGGTGGCTTTGCTTGGGTGCTGATTGGTATCTTGCTACTAAACCGACAAGTTGCATTATGTCTTGTCGGGAGGCTGTTAGATACAATAGACTGCCAATCATTGATCTTTACAATCTTTTATTAACTTCTGGTGACTCGTCATATTTACTTAGCTTACACCCAATGATCGTAGGAGTGTTAACAGGTGAACATTCTTCCATTATGAATTTCTTCAATATTTCTTTTAGATACTTTCCTTGGGAGATGAACATGCCTTTTGGAGTTTGTCTAATTTGTAAATGAAGGAAAAATGAGAGTTCTCCAAGCATAGACATTTCAAATTCGTACTCCATTTCAGCTGCGAACCGTTGGCTTAATGAATCTTCATTACTGCCAAAAATTACTACATCAACATAAACAACAATAACCAAAAGATCCCCATTATCATATTTTATATATAAATCACTGTCAGTTGTTCTGTTTTAAAGCCTTGCTGCTATAAATACTTGTCTAGTCTAGAGTACCATGCTCTTGGTGCTTGCTTGAGTCCATATAGTGCCTTTTTCACCCTACATACATCGTTAGGATTGTCTGATAGATGAACGCCTTCAGGTTGTTCTATATACACCTCTTCTTCAAGTCTTCCATTCAAGAACACTAGCTTCACATTCATCTGATATACTTTAAAGTTCTTACGACAGGAAAATGCTAGAAATGTTCTGATTGCTTGTAGTCTTGCTATAGGAGCAAAAGTTTCTTCAAAATCTAATCCCTCTACCCGATCATAACCTTTTCACACTGATTTGGCTTTGTTTCTGATAATTTGTCCATCTTCATTTAATTTATTATCGAAAACCCATGTTGTATCTACAACATTTTTACCTGTCGGTCTTGGAGTCAATTCCCAAGTCTTATTCTTTTCTATTTGATCCAACTCCTCATTCATGACATCTATCCAATGTTTATCATGGCTTGCTCGAGGACAGTTTTTGGGGTTGGTCATGGACAACAAGGCAATCTATGCTTAATTAGGAGTATCCAATAACTTTCTTCTAGTTTGAACACTTATATCCTTATTACCAATAATTTGACTATCAGGGAGGTTTTGGATGAGTGTATTCAGCTCCTTTTTATTCTTCAAGATGTTCTTCTTCCTCTTCTCTAATGGTCTGATTAGGTGGGTTAATGAATCTAATCTGCTTGCATTTGATAGGTAATTCCTCATCAACTTTTACATCAATACAGTCAACTATTTTGTGTAACCTTTTGTTGTAGCATCTGTAGCCTTTTCTCTTTATTGAATATCTTAAGAATACTCCATAGTCTGCTCTAGCATCAAACTTACCCAATTTTTCATCATTATTTTTGATGTAACACTTGCTGCCAAAGACTCTGAAATGTTTTATTGATGCTGGTTTTTCATGCCAATTCATGAGGTGTCTTGTCACTATTTGGCCTGATATGTGCTTTGTTTAAAATATGGATTGTTGTATGTATAACTTCAGCCCAAATTGTCTGTGGCAGATTTCTTTCATCCATCATTGCTCTGGCCATTTGTTGCACCGATTTTTTATGCCTTTCAACTACTCTATTTTGTTGAGGGGTGTCTGTTATTGTAAATTGTCTCTTTATGCCTTTTTCTTCACAAAAGTCATCAAACTCATTTGAAGTAAATTCTCCACCTCTATCTAACCTTGTACACTTTATTTTGCAGCTAGTTTGATTTCAGCTAGGGCTTTGAAAATTTTGAACTTTTAAAATTCTTTTGATTTCTCTCTTAGAAATGCGGCCCAAGTAAGTCTGGTGTAAACGTTAATAACCAACATGAAGTATCCCTCACCACCTGGAGCCTCAATTCTTAAGGACCCATATAAATTTGTATGGACTAGTTGTAAAGGTCTCATGGATGAGTGTTTTTTTTTTTGTTTTGAAAGGAACTCAAGTTTGCTTCCCCATTTGGAATGACTTGTAGATTGTATTGTTTGGTTTCGTAATATTTGGCAGGTCTCTTACGACTTCCTTTTTGCTGAGCTTTAGGATATGATAAAAATTTAGGTGCCACAACCAACTTTCATCGAGTTTCCCCAAATAACACTCACTTTATTCCTTGATAAGTATACATTATTTGAGGTTCTCACAACATTTGCTGCTATTTTTCCTGTGTTTGTTCACTTTATTTCACAATCTTGAGAGCAAAAAGTAACATCATACCTTTTGTCACACATTTGGCTTACACTCAACAAGTTGTGCTTGAGTCCATCTACAAAAAGAATGTCCTATTCTTTCCCCTTTCCATTGTCTAAGATCAATGTGCCTTTTCCCATAATATTACCTGGAGCATCATTACCAAAATTGACATTTCCTGATTTATTTTTGTTGAGTGACAAAAAATTACTCCTATCACCAGTCATATGTCTGGAGCATCCACTATCCACATATCTATAGTTGCTTTGATTTGAGCATATAGAACAAGGCCACATTTGTCTTTCTTTTCCTCCTTTTTCTTCTTCCAACGCTTGGGCTCTTCTTGTAGTTTCTTACTCAATGGAGCTGGTCTGGAATTTTTTATTCTACACTCATTCGCTTTAGGGACAAAATTGTGATAGTTATAACGTTCAATAACATCAAATAAGAGAGCAAAAGGATTGTTGTCCCTGAGATTATGTTTACCTGACTTTGCAAATCTACTAGAATAGTAAAATCATTTATGTTATTTCTTATTTTATTGTTTCTAAGATATGTTCTGCAGTTCATAGCCTTGTGACCAATTTTTTCGCAGAAATAACAATAACCATAGAAGAAATTATGTACCTGGGAGTAGTTTTTCTTTGTGAATGTGATCTCCTAGGAATTTGATGACTTTGTATTTGAGGGGAGCAAGGCTTCTAATGATTTGTTGTCTGATATTTAAAGTTTTTCGAAACTTTGTTCCAAAATTTTCTTGGTTGTTGTGAGTTTTAATTTTACTTCGCCGCTGCTGTTTTTTCACTTGTTCAATGTGTCTTTTGTTGTGAATCTCCATTGACTGTTGCTTAGATGTATTACTGTCATTTTTCTTATTTTGTGATTGTTGATTGTTGTCCTTCCCTTGAATTCCATTGCCATTACTTTCTGTGAGTTCTTTGATGAAGTTGATAGGTCTTTTTTCTTCAAGTTTCTTGTTGCTAGTTTCTCCCTCATAACCCAAGCCATTTTTTATGAGAGGGAATGTTAATTTTAGGTATGTTCTATGCGAGAGCAATTTATTTAAATTTTCACTGTTAGCAATCACATCAGCATTAAAGTAAACTACAGATAGAACATAAATATAAATCGCAGAAGATAAGCCAAGACAAGAGGACACGGGATGTGGCGCTAGCCAGGGACAAACCCCAATGTGGGGAAACCCTTGATCAATTCTTCTTTTATGTTCTTCAAAGTTCAACAGAGAAAGTGAGAGAGATAGTACATTTACAACAGAAGTCAACCCTTTGACTTATCTAGATCAGAGCATAGATCATCTCCTATAACGATGATACATGAGATCAATTGAAGACATTCTGCTTCAACTGATTCTCCATGGTGATGGCTTCACCTATCATAGCATTGCATTTTGTCCATTTGCTGCACCTTACCGTGTAGCACCATCATGCTGCTCATGATCACTATGCTGCCCATACATCATGCTGTCCATGATCTCATACATCATGCTGCCCATGCATCATGTTGCCTCATCTATCATGCTGCCCATGATGACTGTAACTTCCAGCCTTGCTAACCACCCTTCAAGCCTTAAGGCTGCCTTATGTGCCATGCTGTCACCTACAATACTAAAAGGTTTACATGCTATCCATCTAGTCTACCTCACATTGTCAACAGGCTATGATTTGGCCCAAAACGTAAGATGTGTTCTAGCTGCATATATCTTGACAGCGTATATGGTGCTCTCCATCATGACAGTGTTGGTAGTTGTGCGTTTTGTCAATGGATCACATAGATGTTTCTATTGTCTGTGTATAAGTGACAGTATATGACTAGCATATAAATGTTTCCATGAACAATGTGTCTATGTCCAGTATATATGTCTTCATACACAGAGTCTCACTGTCTCATTAACCAGCATATATATGAACTCATACACAGCGTATCATTGTCTCATTAACTAGCATATATATGAACAGCATATCTATGTCCCATTGACCTGCATATGGGTGCTTCATTAAGCAGTGTATCCATGTCTTCCATGAACTGCGTATGGGTGCTTCCGTGATTGCATTCATAACTGCGTTCAGGACAGCGGTGCTCCCTTAACTGCGTTCATTACTTGACTACGTGTTAGGGTTCTGGACAGCGTATGTATATTGCATATATGACTACGTGGTAAGGTATGACATCATATATATATTACGTATATAACTGTGTTCCATCCACGATGTGTTCCTTCCCTTACTGCGGTTGACATCATATATATATATATATATATATATATATATATATTGTGTATGCGTGACCATGCTGTGCATAACAGCGTATATATATCGCTGCGTATATTGCTAGGGCATCATCCAATGTATCTTCTTGTGTGTCTCTCCTTCACCAAAAACCCAAGACGTGGTGAGGAGGAGATCACATGAAGAGTGTGTTACTAATGACTCCAAGTCCTCTCTTATTTATACTTAAAACGTAGAGGTTGAATAGACATGTCGGTTGGGCTTCTGACCCTACATAAGATGCTGGCCAACTTAACAATTTGTCCATTACATAAATAAATTCATAACTTCATAAATACTTATCGGAATCGGATGATCTTTAGATCAATCCTGCACCTCTCGATGAGAGGGATCCAATAAAAATATCAGCTGTCATAAATAAGATGACCCACATGGAGTTTTGCCCTAGTTTCCAATTTAACAAGGGATCTATGAGCATTAAGAATTTCATCTAAATTTCCAGATCTTATAATATACTTCAGATTCTGGTTTAGTTAAGCACGAGTTTTCTCCAATTCCTTTCTTAGAGAGACTACCTCTTCTTCCAATTTTTCACATTCCTTACCTTTCTCTTTCAGTTTTTGCAATAGAATGCTTTCGACCTTTTTAGCTTCTTCCAACTTACCTTTAGTAGGAGGAGTGATGAGTCTTCAATTTCATATTCTTCTTTTACATACTTGATCAATAACTCTTTTTGTTTCTTATTCTTTTTCTTAAGTCTATCAATTTTTTCTAAGGCACAGATTAATTCACCTTCCAGGTCTACTTCAACATGTTCTTCACTTGATTCAACATTCATTATGTCCTTCATTTTTTGTTTCATGAGCATGAAGTCACTGATTCCTTATTCATCAAAAGATTGTTCATTTTATCTTTTGAGGAGTTGCTATCTTCCTGAGTACAAAAGATTTTCTTTTTGAAATTCTTCTCCTTCATAACTTTTGTATATTTATTATTTTCTTTGCTATTTGGTATATCATCTTCCTTCTTGAATGGAAATTTTGATGCATAATGACCTACTCTTCCACATCTAAAGCATTTGAAAGGAATTTTACCTTTATATTTGCCAGTTGCTTTCTTCAGTCTTCTGACAAACCTAGCCTCTACTTCATCTGATCCAAAACTTAAGCATTCTTGGTCATCTGTGGTTTTCCTATCTACTATAAATGCTACTTCTCTTGATCTATATTTTCCTTTTGCAATTCTCATTTCATAGGTTGTTAGTGTTCCAAGTAATTGATCCTGTTGGAAACACTAAGAGGGGTGAATTGGTACTTCTCTTCAATTAGTATATTTTTAACTTTACAGAGCATTAATTACATTATCATCATATGTAACATAAATCAACAATAAACAACTCCATTCAACAATGTGGAAACATCAAGACAATAGACAATGATATTTTTAGGAGGAAACCCCTCCAGGGCAAAAACCACCAAACATTTCTTAATATTTGTCTTCAAGAAAACGTAGATCAATATTTTCAGCTCCAACTTAAGGAGGCTACAACCCTTGGGTTTACAGTTTCCAACCTGTAGGATGCACCAACACCTTGTTTACCAGCTACAACCAGAAGGACACTCCAACACCCTAGTTTATAGGCTCCAACCTGAAGGATGCTTCCAATACCCTATTTACCAACTGCTACCGGAAGGACGCTCCAATGCCCTATGCAGACTCAAACTTTCCCTAGCACCACCTTGCAACCCTGAAGTGTTTTCAAGCTCCAACCTGAAGGGGACTCCACTCTCCTACCTTGCACCACCCTGCCACCCTGATCAACTAACGGACCACATTTCACAATTTTCAGACTGGATCCACATGCGCTCATATATCAATACAAAAATAACTGTGATACATCAAACAACTATATGATCACTATCAATCAATTTGCATCTAATCTATCTACATATCAAACCCTAGTTGCATCAAACATCAAATTCAACCAATTTCACTGCTCTGCAATAATGTCCTGGGACTCCTGTAACTACTCAAACTAGTAGGGGTCCTAGGAGGGATTGTTATAGAGAGATTACTAGGTGAAGTGACAACAATGGAGCAATAGCCCACTGTCACCTTAGCTGAAGATCCTTTCTCTTTATGGACTTTCACCGATGGGTGGAGTCCTGGTATCAGGGAGATCACTAGGACAAATATATCAATGGTGTAAAGGTAGTGATTCCAAGAGCCTATTAAAAGGAGAGTCTCTAATGATAGGGATTGCTTGCTTTGGAAGCAAGATGGATGGCTCTCCAAGAAGGGATAGAAGGAAACTTGTGTTAATTTTTGTAGCATCAGATGTGTTCTAGTCTTGAAATCTTTTGGAGAGGCTAGAATACATGAGATCTCCAAAACCCAGAAATTGTTTCTAAAAATTCCGCCTAGAAATGACTTAATTAGATTATTAACCAATTTTAAATACTTCCTAAGTCTAAACTTAGGGAATATGGTTAATTAATCAATATTAATTAAGTCAAGATGTGAATGATTTAGAAACTCACATGGATAGACTTTGAGATGATCCTAGTCATCAATTAAGATTTAATCTTGGCCGTTGGAGTCCTAATAGAGGATTATAAGAAGTCGATGGGCACTTGGAGAAGATACTTGAGAGGTTCGATTTCATGAGCAGATCGATTTCCAGAGTAGAAGTAGTTAGTTGCCAGAGAGAGAGATAGTGAGATTGAAGCAGTGAGAGAGGGGTAGAGACAGTGAAGCTTGAGGAAGGATTCTAGATCCGGTGAGTGCATTTGGAGAGAAGCAGAAGAGCCACAGTGAGGTTAACGCTGGGGCAGCGCAATAGTTTCTAGAGGTAGTTTCGATTACGCTGGGGAAAGACGAGTTTCAGTGCCAAAAGCTGGATGGAAGCTCCGAAGGCCAGGAGAGACATTTTCCTTGACAACAGCAGACCAAACGGCTTGAGGAGAAGCTAGTTCGAACTGAGTGCAAAGGGACTATGCTAGGGTGACGCAGTAGCTGCATAGAGCCAGTTTGAATGACTCACTTTGAGTTGAGGTCAAAGCCCAGATTTGCCTGTGGGGTGAGGAAATTTCCTCACTAGATTTTTGCAAGTATTTTCTCTGTAGGATTGCCAGTTTCAGCATCTAGTTGTACTCGTATTATTTCATTGCTGCTTAATATTAGAACCCTATGTTGTTGCACCAGTTTTTCCAAGTTGGGTTTTTCCAGGGACTTTTGTCCAAAAATAATTTTGTTATTTTTATGTGTGTGTGCTAGCATTTCTTCCAACATTTATTCTTCTGCAGTTTTATTTGTGCAGGTTGCAGTGTGAGTTATTCAGTATTTGTTGTAGGAAACAATAAATAAATTGTTAAATTAAATTAACAATTAGGAGAATAATTTTCAGTTGCTGCAATAGGATTCCGGTTTGGAATTTTCACATGGTATTAGAGCGTGGTTGAATAGCCGGAGAGCTCAGTGGCGAAGAGGGAATGGATTTCGCTTTTCATTGTGGGAAGCATATCTAAATTCCAAGGGGCAGCGCAATCACTTTTCCAAGACTTGGAATTACTTGAAGAGATTCGATTTTTCTGAGTGAGGGGCAAAAAAATTCGATCTCTCCAGATCAAGTGATTCTAGAGGTAGAGGGAGCAACTCAGTATTTTCGTGGAGAGGATCTCTAGTTGGACGCAGTGGTTTTGCAGCAATTTTCTAGAGAAAATCCAATGTCGGGTGGAAGGAAGAAGAGCACACACTGAGGAAAATTTTCCTTAGGGAACTTCTAGTCTCAAGAAGTTCATTTTTTCCTTGCAAATCAACAGTCGTTGTGAGCAGATTTTCTCACTCCATAAGGGAGTGCGAATAGCTAAGCAAAAGGAAAAAAGGAGATTTTGACATTTGTTGAGATGGCCACTGCTGGGCTTCATGATCAGGACAGGTTGGATGGAGCTTCCAACTATGTCATTTGGAAGGCAAGGATGTCCTTCCTTTTGGATGAGTTTGGCTTGAATATGTATATAGATGAAGTTGTAGCAATTCCCCGGGACCCAGATCAGCTGAGGGAGTACAGAAAGGAGATGGCATGGGAAAAGAGGTTTATCCTAGACAGTGTTCGAGATCATGTTGTTTCTCACATAGCTGGCAAAGATACTACCAAACACTGCATAGTCTTGTCCCCTGGTATTAGTACTGAAAATCCCTCAAACTCTGTAGTGGTGATACCCCTTGTCTGGACCATCTGTGCATCAATAAAATTGTGGGTGGCCCCACTATCTACCAAGACTAAGACACGTTGCCCTTGCACCGTACCTTTGATCCTCAAAGTCAAGAACTTGGCAATCCTACACAAAGAAGCTAGGACTCCCGCTGCTGGTGCGAAGGATGCTCCTCCCTGAGGTGGTGGTGGTGGTCCTTTCCCTATTGGCTCCTTGTTGTCCAAACTCAAAATCATCATCATCCTCCTGATCACTATCTGAGAAGACCTCGATGTAGTGGACCTTGCCTGATGTGCACTGATGACCAGGTACCCAAGGCTCTCGACATGTAAAGCATAACTTCTTCCTCTTGAGGTCTCTCCTGGTCTTGTCATCCAACTAACCACACCCTTGGGCTGCTCTCTGCGTTGTGGGTGCTCGAGTGTTACTTCCCTTTTGAGGTTAGGGAGTGTGTGTAGGAAATGGAGCTCGAGCATTAGGGATGGCCCCCTACAAATCCCGAGTACGAGATACTGACTCCAAAAGAGTAGATGGTTTGCGAGGCTTCACCAGTCCTCGCAATGGCTCTGTCAATCCCTTCAGAAATGTGTATACTCTCCTCGCATCTGACAAATCAGGCACCATGAATGAGACCCTAAAAAACTATGAGATATAATGCTCTGGATTCCCTATCTTTCAGAGCTGGGTCAACTCTCTAAAGTGAGCCTCTGGATCCTTCCAATCAAAGCGCTCCACTACTCTCAATGTGAAATCCTCATTGAAGGTTACACTGGCATGGCCGAGAGTGGACAAACCATGAAACCACCAATCATGTGCCTCCCCCTCCAGGTGCAATGTGGCCATGTTGATGGCTTCTACCTCTGTCATTCGATTCAGTTGGAAGTATGTATCCAGCTTCTCCACCCAAGCACGTGTTGTGCACTTGGAAGTGCCATCATATGTAGGGAAGTACATTTTCCCAATAGAACGATGTAGCTCATAGTTCTATGTACCATAGCCTTTCCCCTTCTAGTTCTACTTGAGCTTGCAAAATTCTCTGAAGGTCAGAGCCTCTTTGAAGTCTGCCCCCATGGACTGCCACTCTCGGAAATGCTCCCCCATCAACAATGGATCCTCACCTCCACCAGTCTCTCCCTACGCCAAAGGTATAAAAGAGGGTAAAGTAGCTTGATTTGGCTCACTCGAGGATGGCCTCTGCGTAGTGGGAGAAAGATGATTGAATGGTTGAGAAGCCCCTGAAGTCTCTCCAACTACGAACTCCCAGTGAGTGTTTCGCCCCCAGTTCTGCATTTTGATCTTGTCCAACATCTCCTTCTGCCCCTTTGCCAAATCACTCAAAGCCTTCAAGAGGCTATTGAAGGCCATCTCTTCCCTGCTCTTGGGCTCACCCATATCTTCTGCTACTGCAGTCTTCCCACGATCCTCCATGTCTGGAGTAATCTCCAACTCCCTTTCCCTGCTCCAGTACCTCTACCTTTTGTAAGTAATATTCTGTCGATCTCTTCACTCATAGAAAATTTTCCCCATGGCTGAGCTAGAATCTAAGCTCTGATACCACTGTAATGTTCCAAACTTAAACAACCAGTGATATACAAAGGCAAATTCGATTTATGTACAGAAAAATTAAACGATCAGCAAATACTCAATACACAACAGAAATGAGAACCAATTGAGCCATTTTATTTATGATTGGAGCAAGTACAATAGTGTGGGAAAGCACCTGGGCTTACCTCAAGGGCAAGCTAGACAGAACCCAGGTGTCAACAGTAATCCCAAATGCTAGAAAGCAACTGCTCCTTTAAAGCTCTGTGCTGTCTCCTAGTAACTGCAATTGCTGGTTGGAAAGGAGTTGCAAGAAACCCCACCTCCAGTGCTTGGAAAATGATGAAACTTCAGCCTCAAGCTCCTTAGCCAAAACCAACACAAACCCAGAAAGGATGTGGCGTGAACCAAACCTCCTAAATTCAATCTCCTTTATGGCCTTCGCCCTCCAAACAACTCTAGAAATACGGCCTGCAAGAAATGGCCACATAGGCTTCCTACAAGCTCTGGAAAGGGAGCAAACTCCATCCCGAATAACTCCTCCAACATCCACGACAAAGCTCAGCCCCAAGGGCTGATACTCTACCCACCAAATGAGCTCCCAAACATTGCCTTTGTGTTGCCCAGGTAGTGCGAAAGTCACACTATCAAACCAGAAGCTCAATCAGCTCCCAGACTCCCCCAAGGATGACAATCCTCCTTAGCCTCTCCTCCGGAAAATCTCACAGCAAAACTCCACTGCTCAGCTCCACAAACAACACGGCCTGCACTCTCACTGCGTCTTCTAGAAACACGCACCACCTGGAAGGATATGCTACTGCTGGAAACCACAATGTGATTCTCCTCTTGAAGAAATGAAGGAAACTTTCCTAGGGTGGCACTCGAAGTCCCCCGAAGAAAGGGTGAGCTCTTCGCCTGAAGAACTTGTGCTAAACAACCAGTGACTTAGCTAAGCAGCTCGAGCAACCAAGAGAAATCGATATACACTCATGAATGAATAAGAAGAGGAGAGCTGCCCTCCTTATATAGTTTTCGTAGGGCACTTTTCCCTCCATTTCGTTCTCCATCGTGGGCCCCACTTAACGAACAACATGCAAAAGTTATTCCCCTCCATGCACATCGAACTAGGGAGTGCGTAATTCCCTAGTGAGGGTGGTCCCCCATGTGTAACTTAACTACAAAACAAAACATCTTCTCCTAGTCTAATCTCCTAATAGCATCAGATGGGTTCCACTAACTCCAAAATTGGTCCGTCGTCAGACAAAGTGTCTAGGCACTGCGACAACGCTCAAAGTAGGGGTTATCACTCTAATCCTTGCTCACTCTGTTTAGACTCTCTCCTAAACAAGACAAGGGGGATAGTCCCTAAGGTGAATGGATGAAGATAGTCTGTGGAACACAGACTCTAGGAGATTTAAGGATGAACAACTTGATGAATTTAGAACAAGTCTTGTTCAATTGAGATAGATATATTAAAATAAGACATCACTACAAGATAAAAATGATTATAGACCAATGCCTTTATATTGAATTAACCATACACTAAAAACAAGTTATCCAAAGCAATTTATAAATGTGGCAAAAGGATGATCATGAACAATTAAATGTCAACGCCCAAAACTTTATCATGCAAGAGTTTCTAGCAATTAAATCCCAAATCTAGAAGAATTGATCTTTCTCCTATAGTCAATATGATGTTTAAAACATTAATTGCACTTGACAATAGAGAAATTAAAGTTTTACACAACACCAAAGACACCAAGGAACTTTAAATTTGAATTTTAATTATTTCTTAAGTAATTACTTTAATGTGGTAAATGAAGAAATCAAACTTTTAATGTGACGAAAGTAAAACAAATCAAAGGGTTAATAAATTTTTAATGGGCCATAGGTCACATTGAATTTTTTTTTGTGAAAGCGCAAGTCCTCCTTTGATTTATTTCATTCTCAATTCTAAAGACACCAAAATTTAAAAAAAAATAGATTTTTTTAATGTTTTTCCTTTTTTACATATTTTTTAATGTTTTGAAAAAAATCAAAATAAGTCAAACCCAAAACAAAATAAAACGAAACAATTAGAATCAAAATAAATATAAAAATTCAAAGTAAACAAATGAAATCGAATTTTAAACAAACCTAAACCTAACTCATGACCAAAAAAAGAAAACGAAATCGAATTATGTTTAACCCTAACCCATACAAATGAAACAAAACAAAAAAATGGGAAAAGTCAAATTTGTTTGTTGTGTGTGTAGGTAGAATTTGACAATGGAGCGAGGAAGGGACTACAAGTAGGGATATGAATGTCTAGTGGCAGAGGCAGCAAGCAGCACGACGGTGGGCAATGGAGTTGCAGCAAGAGCAACAAGGAAAGACGGGGAAGAGAGAAACTAATGTGGATGGGTAAGGAGGTTGCGAATGGAGGACGGAGGAAAACGTAGGGAGATTGGAGCAACATTTTTTTTGATTTGCAGGTTTGGTGTGGCTGCGGATGGAGGGAGCAAACAGATTAACGTAGGAATAGATGAGTGAGAAAAACGCAGAGAAAAGGGAGCCACAGAGAAGGGCTTCAAAGGAGCGAGTCGTGTGGAAGAATGTAGAAATGGGGACGCTGGTAGCCAGCAAATAAAAAAGCAAGAAGACAGAGATGGCAACGAGGGTTTGTAGAAGAATGGAGGGCCGTAGGAAATTGAATCGTAGGAGAGAAGGAAAAATTTCGAGGGAATGGCATGCAGACACAAAGGGAAGAAAAGGAAGGGGTTTTTCTATAAAAAAATTCGAATTTTTGCAGCAAATCGAAAACCCAACGAGTAGATCGAAAAACTCAGATAAATGGTAGCTAGAAAACCCCCTAAGACATTTCGATAAATTCTGTTTAAAATGTTAAATCCTTTAGCTTCAGATTTATTCCTGAAACCCTCATGAAAATTTCTAGCTTTAAGAATTTCACAACCATTGGATTGCGAAAATTTGAATTGTATCCCTGCAAAATGATTTTGTGGCCAGATCTTAACCTCCAGGGCCTAGATCTGACTTCAAATTAAAATTCCCTTTCAGATCTCCACCTTGTACCTGCAAGAAAAACGAAAATAAAAACACCCACAACCCAAATATACAAAAATAAATAAAACCCTAGAAACCCAAGTCAGAAAACTAAGAAATATTACAGATCTGTGCACAAAAATGGCATATTTATCAGATCCGAGGAGTATGAATCCAACTGCACTCCCAGATCTGATAATCTAAGGCTCTCAACAGGCAGATCTATCAATTCCTCACACAAAAATCAAATTTTTAAATTTTAAAGGAGGTGCTTAACTCAAAACCCTTGTATATCACAACTAAAATCTTATGATAAACTTGGAGCTAATTTAGCTAGGCTCTTCAGAAAACACAAATCAGGAGTTGGTTGGTCCAACTGAAAATTTCCCCTAATGCCTGATGATCTCGCTCAAGATTTCCCTGCAAAACTCGATCTAGCCATTAAAAATAGAGCAAGAAAATAATAGCAAAACTTAGACAAATATAGATACCTACTATTATGTTCAAAATTTAAATTATTATTCAAACCCCAACAACTGAGCAAGATATATGTACTCAAATCACTCTTTAGAAACTATCATCAATGGCTTTAGAAAAAAATTATGCATGAAAATAAAACATCTTACAGTATTCCCATGAAGAGTAACACTAGCAGAATTTTTTTTTTCTCGGTAAAAACTAATTCTATTAAGAGAAAGTATAGTACAACAAGAAGTTACAGCCAAGAGAAGCAAGAACACAGGCAGCCGGAAAGGATAACACTAGCAAAAATTAACCCCAAAGTCTTTCTTTATTATCCAAAAAAAGATTACACAAGAACTTTTTGCTTAGCACATGACTCAAAGATCGGATGGATCAACTGACAAATGACTTCCTATTTAAATATAAATTCTCCAATGGCTAGTTCAAGTGATCCTCGTCAAAGCAATCTTGACTGTTGATGAAGATTAAAATTTCTTTTAATCTCATCCATCAAAATATTTAAATGTTTGGGGAAAATCAAAATTTTTAATTAACTCAAAAATAAAAACTTTGAGTTATTTTCCCCAAAAATTTGACTTTGACTTAATCCCCAAGGATCAAAGGTTTAAAATTTGACAAAATAATTAATTTGCCTTAGTCCCGAAACCTTTAAAATTTAATTTTTTAGGACCGACGAATTTTGCCTTTGGAGAATTTAAATTTACCTAGGACCTAGAATTAATTAAATTTATTGCTTAGGATTTTAATTAATTTTTTGGCTGGAAAATTTAATTAATTAACATATGATGGGATAAATTATTTTTCCAACCCTCAATATACTTTACATCATGATTTTCATATTTGTTACATCATAAGGGGGAAAACCTATTTGTAATAGATCCTCACAAACTACCCATTTATGTGACACAAATATAATCTAACAGACCAAACAATTTGTAATAAAATAACCTAATCAAATAGTCAGGATTATTCCCAAATCACTTTTACATAGACTCGATCTAGAACATTAGAACTTGCTTAAGATCCTAGCGACGAGATCCATTTTAGTTTTGGGGTAAGATTGGAGGAAAACTTTGCCGACCGTCCGAGAATGGATCAATGAGACAACAAACCTCCCAGAATGTAGATTGTCACCAAAAAGATAGGTTTACATAGGTCATTACATACATGACACGGATCTGCCGAGTTTATTTACATCATATACATGCAGAATAGGTTTACATTATAACATCTTGGAAATCGGCCTGATGATGATAGCTGAATGGCACAAACACATCGATCAGGCACTATCCCTTTTGTGAAAAAAGGGGTGTGCTGCTATGGGTCGTTGACACATAGTGGTCAACATCTGGCTCTACTTGGGGACAGGTTGCTGCACTAGAGGAATGTGAGAATCTAGAATCTGCATCCACGCAACATGCAAGATAACATAAGTAGCGTCCATCCAAAAATCATCATATAATATTAAGCACAGGAAATATATAAGTTCTTCATTTATTAACTATCCTAATAACATGAAAAACATAAATATGATATAACTACAAAATGAAATGCTGAAATGAAAGGGTGTAGGGTTAGGGATACAATACAAAGGATGCCCAGTGGCATCAGATGTCCTCTCTGAAGTACAATTTGAGAATTTGGCCTTTAGCGGGTAAATCTAGTAGTTCACCTTCCAATGTGCTCAAATGGAATGAGTTGGGTCTAGCAATGCCTTGAATGATGTATGGTCCTAGCCACAAACTGTCAAATTTGTTATGATTTTCTGGTTTTTCATTCTTTTTGTTATCCTAACTGCCCACAAAGCATACTTGATTTTACTGTCCCAAGATCGCTTGTTATCTCTCACTATTTTCTTGATAATGGTTATAAGATTTTCATTACTTGATTTAGCCAAGCCATTACCCTGAGGATAATAGTTAGATGAATGAGATAGCACAATACTGTACTTAAAAAAGAATGATGAAAGTTCCATAGAACTGAAAGCCTTAGCATTATCAGTAGTGATCTTGGCAAGGACACCAAATCTAGTAATTATTTGATTTTCAAGGAAGTCCATAATAACCTTTTCAGTGGCATTCTTAGCTGGAAATTGGAATGACTTCTACACATTTCGTAAAATAATCAGTAGTTGTCAAAATCCATGAGTAGCTATTGCTAGAATTTTCATGGAATTTCCCTATGAAATCCAGACCCCAACGCTAAAAAGGAGCCTCAACAACCACAGGTTGAAGGGGCAAGGCAGCTAGCTTCTGCTTCTTAGTGAATAGTTGACAGGACTGGCAACTTCTAACAAAATTGTGCACATCAGTAAAAATTGAAGGCCAGTAATATCTAGCCAGCTCTAAGGATTTTGTGGGTGATATTTTTAGCAGAATAATGCCCTCCACAAAATCCAAAGTGAAACTCAGAAATCAACTTTTTAGACTCAATATCATCAACACATCTACGTATAATGCACTCTAGATTTCGCCACCCTTCCTTCATGAAGCAATACTTAGAAGCCTTCAATCTAAGAGCCCTTCTTTTATGAGCAACTAAATGGCTAGGACATGTAAGATTCAATAGGTAATATATAATATCCTTGTACCATTCATGTTGAACTTTCTAAGTATTACCTGTTAGAAATTTTATCTGTATTCTTTGATTTATTTCTCCTACTTGTTTAATTACTAACAAGTTATTTACTCATACAAATACTGAAATAAACACAATACAGTCTCAACCATCTACAGATCAACAGCGAAAAGAAATAAACAAACACACAAGTGACACCATTATTTTTGGACAAATGTTCGCGGAAAAACCCAACTTGGGAAAACCGGTGCAATAGTTCTGAGGGTTTTATTATTTTGCAGTTTTCCTTGAGTAAAACTGGGTGCCAAACTGGCTCACCTGACAGAGAAAAATAACTCGGAAGTAGTACCTCTCTATTCGGAAGAAGATATTTAGAAAGTCTGCCCACGAAGTCCTCTCCAGCACAATCTAAAGCTCAGCGTCAGCCCTCCTGGCCTCTGCGTCAATCTGAAACCCTCTGCGTCAACCTTCTGAGGCTCTGTGCAACCTCTTTGACCCTCTGCGTCACTCCTACGGCCTCTGCGTGGATGACATAGGCTCTTCTGGCCTCTGCACAGTCCCTGCTAGCCTCTGCATGGCTCCCTCTGGCTCTGTGTCTGCCTCTCTGTCTCTGCGTTGGTCTTCCGGCACTAAATCTGCCTCTCTGCCTCATACTCACTCTCCCTCACTACAACTTTGATCACTGATTCAATTTCTCTTAGCAACCCAGGCTCTAGAAAATCAAATGATTGATCACTCTGGTGTGTCCTCCAACTGACCCTCAAGCCTCCTCTTATACTTCTCCTGATGGTCCTTCAACAACCGAGATTATATCTCTAATCAACGGCTAAGATTAGATTTGTCTTGATTCATGTCATTTAGAACCTTCTAACCCAATTTTATATTAATACCCATTAATATTTTATTTTTCCTAAGTTTAAACTTAAGAACTCCATTAAAAATATTAATTATTTTAATATCTCCTTAACCGGGTAGAATCTGCCCAAACCATTTCTGAGTCTTAGAGATCTCATGTGCTTTAGCCTGTCCACCAATTTTCATGGCTAGAGCACATCCGATTCTACCCCAAATCAACAATTCATGCTCTCCTAACCTTTGCAGCTCAGGTGAAGATGAATTTTTTAAGACAAATCAAACCAAAAGCTTTCTCGTTATTTTCAGTTAACATCTCTACTAAATCTTAATCCTTGACCAACTTGGTGGGTTTAATTTCCAAATCATATTCTTGAGTTTTTGTTACCCACCTAGCGCGGGTTCCTAAGCAATCAGTTTGAGTTAATATATCTTTGACAGCGGAATGTGGGACGTCAGCTATGACTTTGGAATATTCCACATATGCCTGAAATGCTTAAAAGATTTAACTAAGGCATAAGCTTGCTTTTCCATGGTAGTAGTGTAATTGAACTCAGAATTCTGAAGCGCTCTACTCATGAAAACAATAGGTTGTTCTTGCCCATCCTTCTTTTTCTGAAGACACCGGCAATGGTATCCTCAGGAGAAAAAGAGAAAATCATGAAATCCTTGGAATAATCGGGGCTGATTAAAATAGGAGCTTGGTTATAGCATTCTTTATTTATTTAAAAGCCTTTCTACTGTCTTCTTTCCACAGAAAATTTGCGTCTTTTTTCAAAAGACTTTGAATAGGCTTTGCTAATTCTGCGTAATTTAGAATAAATCTTCTAAGGAAATTTATTTTTCCTAAGAAGGACTGGAGGGATTTTAGATTATGGGGCAGAGGAATCTTTTGAATTGCCTCAACCCTTTCAGGATCAATCTTGATCCCATCCTTTGAAATTATGTGACCAAGTAACGTCCCTTCAGTTATCCCAAAGATAGATTTATCAGGATTTAAGGAAATGCCAAACTCCCTACATTTGTCAAAAACTTGCCTAAGATAACTTATATGATCAATACAATTCTTAGAAAAAACAGTAAGGTCATCTTGATATAATTCAAAGAATTTTCCAATTAAACTTTTAAAAGCATAGTCCATGGCCCTTTGGAAAGTAGCCCCAACATTCGTTAAACTAAAAGGCATTCTTATGTATTCAAATGTTCCCCATGGTGTGGTGAAAGTTGTTTTATGTCGATCCTCCTTTTTACCCAAACTTGATTATATCCGGAAAAACCATCTAACAATGACATCATCCCGGATCCCGTCACTCTTTGCAACATGGTCTCCATATTAGGCAAAGGGTAATTATCCTTTTTACAAGCTAAATTAAGGTTTCTAAAATCGACACACAATCTGATTGTACCGTTCTTTTTCCTAACGATCACCAAATTTGAGCACCATGTAGAATGCCTAGTTTGAGCAATAATGCCAGCAACCAACATCTTTGTGAGCTCCTTTTGGACTAAGGGGGCCAATTTAGGATTTATTTGTCTAAGTTTATGACAAAATGGCTTAGCATTTTCATCCTTTAAGGGAATAGTATGTTCCATAACATCTTCCCTATAGCCTTTTAATTCATCATAAGGAAAAGATAAAACATCCCTATACTCTTGTTGTGGCCACAACCACCACCCTATTAAAACTTGCCTTGATATCAATTTTGAATGGGCCCCCTATAAGTTAATCTTGCACTCCTCCGAATGATCTATCCTATCCCAAGGATTTTAGCTCTTTGCCAAGCCAAATCTTTAATTTCTAAATGGTCAAGGCCCCCTTTGATAAATCTCTGTTGCATAGTTCATTCTTGACCCAGCTTAGCCCTTCATTCATTCCCTTCATCAGACTTTTCAATCTTCATATGCATTCGTGGTATTTCTATGCCCACACACATAATCACCCCCACCCTCACTATAGTTGTTTGTGCACTTAATACACAAAACCTTCTATCGCCCCTTTATTTTCATTATAACCCTTTATAACGAAAATCCTTCGCAAAGCATGCATAAATCCCTTTTGGGGGCCTATCGCAACTAATATAATGCATTCATGGCTGCCAGACCCGACGGCATTGTTAACCGCGTTTTACACATCATCGGGTCCGAAATCCCATCGCATATCGCAATCGGCCTAGGTATGAGGTCTTTACATAAAGCACTCAGTTGTCTTCCGGACCCGATGGAGTTTTTAACCGGAATATATGTGCTATCGGGTCCGGTTCCCAATCGCTCATCGCATATTGGCAGAGCGCGGGGGCATACAGTTAGCGCGGAGGCAGAAGCCGGACCCGCCGATGATTATATAACCAGACATATTTATTTTCAAGTTCGCCCCAACAACCATATGGGGATTTTTCCCATTGCCCATGTGTTTGCGATGAAACATTAAAGTCGGGGTTTTCCAAAGGGAATGGTAACATTGCGGACCCGAAGGGATTTATGAACATTAACATATATGTGTTTTCGGGTCCGCCTCCCGTATCGCATACCGCAATCGGTGGGGTCCCTGGGGCTTATATATATGTGGTGCTCCCCTATACTCCGGACCCGATGGTTTACTAAACGCGGTATATACATGTTTCAGGTCCGGGATCTATCGCTTATCGCTATCAGCGGGATCCGGTATATACATATATAGCGCACCATAACCTCCTAGACCCGCCGATGATTACAAAGCCAAGCATATAAATTTTCAAGTCTGCAATTTGGATTTAGCTGTGTGTTTTGCGACAGTTTTCAGTGTAAACCGAGTTTGGATTGCTAGGCTTAATCTATGCATAAAGCTAAAAACAGGGGCCGATTCTTTCGCGTTTGATGTGATAAACGTTCAATAGAGGCAATGTTCATGTTTTAAAGCATTTTTGTTGTATTTTTATAAGCGTGACTGGTGTCTCTTATTTCTGCAGGCCAGGAGTAACGAATGCACAAACGGATCCAGAAAACCCTTATATGCAAAGGTGTTCTGTCGAAAGAGCCGACCTTTGACATTTTCAGTTGGTTTCCAGGCGTTGCTTGCGTGTTCCGAAGATGAAACTGCTTTAGATCGCATCATGAACAAGATACACAGTCATCCTCTCTAATCAGTGCCTAGGAAATGAAGTGCCCTAATGACAAGAAACGCCCTTTACGTGTCAACAGTGACATCGACTGTTTCACCTGTTTCTTCTGATCGGCATAATGAAGGAAGGAGAGGGAAGGTGAAGAGGCAGGGAAGACCAAGAGCGAGAAGCTTTTAGCATAAATATTACCTCCAAAGAGGGAATATGGCTTTTGATTCTGGAGAATAACAGTGTTGCTTATTATGAATGAGGATAACTGTTTTTGAGGGAAGGAGTCTTTAGTTTCAAACTCATTGTATTGTTTTGGATCAGAGTGTTGTTACTAGCATGACTGTAAATATGATTTATATTTATGCATATTGATGACTTACAGTTCACTATTAGTCTTGTTAAATTGAATGTGATTCAGTTTCATGGTTAACTTGTGAATGGTCCTGATTTGAAACCAAATTAAACATCAGTTGCAGTTTTAATTCCATAGAAGAATGTGGATTCCTATATGAGTGATTGGATTGCAATTTACCTTTAATACAGTCTTGTCCAGCTGTGAATTCAATGATTGATTCATTTGGACTTGAATCTATGCATGATGTTTAACCTTCTTTATCATGCTCCTGTTAAACATATATATGATGTTTAAACCTCTGTATCATGCTCTTGTAGGACAGATTAGAGTAGTTAGTAGTATAGATAGGATTTAATATATAGTGGTTAGCTGTTTCATTTTGTTGATTTAATTGAAGTCTTCCTCTCAGAAGCACCCTTTCGACATGTCCAAACAGTTTACAGGGTCCCTTAAAACCCATCGGAGCTAGCCATTCCAAATGAAAGCAGGTCTAATTGGGGCTTGCGATCAGGTTAGTTCCCCTTGTTGGCATTGTGAACATTTTCCATGTTAACAAATTGGCGCTAGAAAGAGGCCCTGAACCGCCCTCTCCAGCGTTTCAAGATTTCATCTATAAGTGCCACACATGGATTCAAAAGGATTAATGTATGGATCGTAAAGGTCAGAGAGATCCTGCCACACATTTGAAAGAGCCTCATCTTGAAGAAACAGAGACCCCTCTAAGTCCTGTTTCTGGGTCACCCAAGGAAGAGAGACTGTGGGAATATCCTATCACTCAGGAACAACTTGTCAGAGCACTTACTCGGGCTTACGCTCATTCCCTCTCTCAACTTCCCATCTTTCACTCCTTACCTCCAACAAATAAGAGAAAGCCAAGGATCTTTACCCTTAGCGAAGATACATTAGCAGGCACTTCTCTCAAAGACATTGTGCTAGAATCCTTGCAGAGTATCGACACCCCTTGGGAAGAAATTCCTGAGGATTCTGTAATATCCCTTATTAGGAATATTCCTCAAACACAAGCAAACTCCAACCAGAGATGGACTGGGAGGGCATTTACCAGATATGTCGCCTCTGAAAAGAGGACGAGATCCAGAGGCTACCTGGTCGTTTCTAGACTCTGTCTAAGAGTATGGGGAAAACACACAAGTGGTATAATGGTCAAAAATACTCAGAGATAAAAATAACAATGGTGCAGCATATAACAATATAACTATAACAGATACTCAAGAAATGCAGAGAGAAATGCTAGCCATCTTATTACACTGAGTACTAGAATGAGTACAGGAGGTGATCAGAAAGATGGCACCTCGACTTGCACAAGGCAAGTGAAGAAGTACACTCAGAATAGCAAGGAATGGCCCCTCTCTAAACTACGTCCAAGCTGCTGAAGAACTACCGTGTTGTTGCTGCTGCTAGAAATCAAATGAGGAATTGGGGCTGCTCCCCTCCTCAAAAAAGGCTGAAACTCTGCAATTGGACTCTACTAAAGAAACCCAGAAAAACCCAGAAAGCTTTTCTGAAATGGCCGACCCCCGAAAATCACCCCCTTGGGGTTCTGCGTAGTCCCTCAATGCTTTGGGCTGCCACTGAATGAAACCCTCCAGAAATCTGCCTGAAACCCCTACCAAAACTCTCCAATATGCAAGGGTTGATCCCCTGATCTATGTCTCAGCACAAATACTACTGCAAACCCCTCAACCTAGACTCCTGCCAGAAAGAACTGCGTCCCTCTCTCAATGTTGCGCAGTCTTTCGAAACACTGATGAAACTGCTGATGAAACTACTGCTGAAATGCCAATGGAAATACCTTGCTCGAGCATGCACTCAAAGTCCCCAGGGGCTAAGGGTGAGATCTCCGAACGGAAACACTCAATGCACTAAACAGTGTTGCAGACTAGCTAAATAGCCAGCGTGCTCTAAGTCGAAATGACTATCACTAATGCACATAACTGAATGACCAAAATGAGGGGGCTCCTCTCTCCTTTATAACCTTTGCCTCTCTCAATCCCAAGGCTCACCTCCTCCTGCGTGATTCCTCTCTTGCCACGTGTTTCTTCCCTCCTGCGCAGTCCCTCCATGTGTCTGCGTGGGCTCCATTTTTGTGTCCCCCTTTGGCCCCCTTGGCTCCCCTTTAAGTCACAATGTTGTGCTACTAGGAAGTGACTTTTTATTCTAAAAGTGAGTTATGTCCCCCTTCCTCACTTTTTTATTTACAAATAACTATAGAAGGCAAAAATTGAACAAAATCGAATATTCCAATTAGCCATGGCTAATTAGGAATATTACAGATTCCCCTTCTAAAGGTAACTCCTCGCTTGATTTTGAGAATCCTAGCAGAGAAGCTTCCGACCAAAACTTTGCTGCCCATAATATGGCCAACATTCCTCCTGTTGACCACTACGTGTCAACTACCCATAGCAGTACACCCCCTTTTTCACAAAAAGGATAGCGCTTGATCAATATGTCTGTGCCATTCGACTGTCATCATCAGCCTGATCATGTTATGTTGTAAACCCAGTCTGCATGTGTAAATTGTTAATAATCTTAGCAGATCTGTGTCATGTATGTATTTGCCTAGGTAAACCTAATCTTCTAGTGATGATCTATATTCCAGAAGGTTTTTTGTCTCACCGATCCATGATCGGTAGAGTTTTCCTTCAGCCTAACCCCAAAGCTGAAATGGATTTTGTCATTAAAATCTTAGGGGAATCCTAGTGTGCTAGGTCAAGTCTATGTAAAAGTAATTTGGAAATAATCCTAATTATTTGGTTAGGTTATTACAAATTGCTTGATCTGCTAGATTATATTTGTGTCGCAGAACTGAGTGGTCTATGAGGGTCTATGTCAAATGGGTTTTCCCCCTTGAGATATAAAATTGTAAAAGTCATGATGTAAATTGTCTTGAGGGTTAGAAAATAATTAATCCTCTCATAAATCTTAGGTCCTAGGTGATTTTTCCAAAGGCTAAGTTCGAGGGTCCAATCAAAATAATAAATTTAAAAAATTAAAAAATAATAATAATAAATAAATAAAATAAAATAGAGATAAATAAATAAAATTTTAAAAATAAAATAATAACAAGTCAAAGTTTTGAGGAAATAAATGCAAAATTTTAATTTTTTAATATATTAAAATGCATTTAAAATTTCGACGGATGAGATTAAAAGAGATTTTGATCCTTATCGACCGTCGAGATCGCTTTGACATGGATCATTCGAATTAGCCGTTGGGAATTTTTCCTTTAAATAGGGTGTCAGGGGTCATTTGAGATCATTCGATCTGAAAGTCGTGTGCTAAAGAAAGCTCTCTTGTAGTCACTTTTCATGTGCAATAAAGGAAGACTTTGGGATTGAAATCTTGCTGGTGTTACTCTTCCGGAAATGCTGTAAGATGTTTTATTTCTGTGCATTATTTTAATTTCAGCCATTGATGATAGCTTTATGAAGAGTGATTTTAAACACAAGTATCTTATTTAGTCGCTAGGATTTGAATGGTAGTTAAATTTCTAAATATGATGGCAAGTATCTCCATTAGATCTGGATTTTAGTATCGTTTTCTCCTTTTCTGTTAATGGTTGGATTACGCTGTGCAGGATATCCTTGATTTTGAGTATACCGAGCGTTCGGGGAAGTTCTCGGCTAAACCAACCAACTCCTGGATTGCATTTTCTGAAGAGCCCAGCTGGTTTTGATCTCAAGCTTATCATTAGAATTTCTGTTACAGATGCATGAAGGGTTTTCTGAAGCACCTCACACTAAATTTAAAATTTTAAAAATATATGCGTGGCATAATGATAGATCTGGCTGCTTAAAGACTTCAAACTGTGAATATTGTAATTATTTAGCTGATTTTAGGGTTTTTAATTTTGTTTTTTCTTGCACATTTTATTTCCGGGTGTTCATTTTTTTTGTTATTGCAGGTTGCAGGTCTGAACAGGAGATTTTTGTTTGAAGCCAGATCTAGGCCTTGGAGGGTAAGATCTAGCCTCAGAGTTAGCTCTTGCAGGGGTATCTGTTTCAAGATCTGGAAAATTTTGTGGGTTTTTTCATTTGACAATCTGAAGCAGCTGATTCAAAATTTTAAATCAAGACTTCTAGAAAAGAGTTCTGGTAAATTTTAAAGGGTTTTCCGACCATTTGTTTTTTGATCGGTTTCTTCAGATTTGTTGCCTGGTGGGGTTTCATGTTGCATAAAAATTTCGAAATTTTTCAGGGTTTGTAACTTTTTCCTATTGCCTGGGTGCTCTCTCACCCATTACGCTCACTCCAAACCCTCTCCACGCAGTCATTTCTCTGTCCACAGCTCCCTTAACTCCCCAGCTGAGTCCCTTTATCCAAACACAGCCCTCACACTGCCCCCTCCATCTGCGTGTCACCAGGTCCATCTAAATCTCTCCACGCAGCCAATACTCAATCCCTCCCTCCGTATTCATTCCAACTCCCTCATCCTCCAACCAGCTAGCAGCTCCTTCAATTTGCATCCAGTCTGCCTACACGCTGCCCAAATCTACGTGGTCCCAATCCCTTTCCGCATTTTCCATTTCCATCGATTCAACAGTCGCAAACACTTAAGCCTTGCTCCCTATCCGTCATTCCTCTCCCCTAATCGCAGCTTTTTCCTTGCTGCCCTGCGCATAACCTTCATCAAACTTTGTGGCTCTTTCCAAACACTGCTAGATCCCTTGCCAAAAACTCTACGTTGCCATCAAATGTTATTTCGATCCCTTATTCGCAGCCATATGTTTCTCCTTTAACCCTTCTCGCAGTACCATCTGCTAACCCTCGCTCTTTCCCTGAGCTCCTTATCCGCATTCCAGCCTCTTGTTTTCCCTCTCCGCTGCCAAGTTCCATCTCACCTGCAAACCTGCACAACAAACAACATCAAATAAAAAACATTATAATTCCTTTTCTTTAGGTTTCATTTTGTGTGCATGCATTAAGTCAGGTATTAATTTTTAGATAGTTCCTTTTTTATTTTTATTTTGTATAGTTAGGACTTAGTGTTAGTGTAGTTAGATTAGATTTTTTTTACTTAAATTAGATATTTTTTTGTTTTTGTTAGGTATGGCTTTAGATTAATTTAGTTTTAAGTTAGCGTATTATTTTTAGGTATGTGTTAATATTAAAAAAAAAAAAAATGAAATAAAAAATTCGATTTTCATTTGATTTAAATTAGTTTGATATTCAGATTTGGAATTAAAGTTTAGTTTTAGTATTAGATTTATTTCTTTTCAGTTTTGTTTTATTTAAATTTTGAATTTGGAACTTAAAAAATATAAAAAGTGAAATAAGAAAATTAAAAAAAAAAAGAATAAAATGTTTAATTCTTAGGTTTTTAGTTAATCTTGTTGTATTTTAGAATTTACTTTATGACAATAAAATCATAAAAAGGTTTTTAGTTTTTTGGTTTGGTCTTAGTTTATAATTTAGTTTTTATTTCATTATTTTGATTTTAATCATAAAATAAAAATTAAAAAATTTTGAAAGAAAAGTTTTTTTCGTGGTATGGCTATAAGTGCTTAAAGATTTTATTTGAAGATTAGCTATCTGAAAGTGGGGATTCATTTTATCAATTGGTTAGCATTTGAATTTCATGGTTGAATAATTAATTTTGATCCTTTGAAATTTAATTGCCAGAGCTCTATGCATCTTTTGAATATCTTACATCTGGTGAAATCAATCATTGCTTGGATTATATAATGCTCGTTACATGTTGGATATTTTGTAAATACTTTCAAGCAATCGTTAAATTACTTCATAAGCAACAACAACAAATTAATTACTTGGTTTTCATTGACCCCATTGCCCAATGGATAAGGCACTGGTCTTGAGCATTTAAAGATCTAATCAAATTCCAAAATCTATCAAGTGCTTGTATCCCCTTGCTGTGTCTCCCAACCCAGTTGGTTCCCAGTTGGTCTTCCTTTATCCCATAGGGTCTACCCCCCTTAGCCTGCTATAGGGAGACAGCTTAAACGGAGAGATCGGGGATCAGGGTGACAGCCCTCGGTCTGAGTGTTGTCGCGTTGCCTAGACAATCTGTGCGACAACATTTTTTGGCACCGTTGCCAGGGATAGATTTTTTTCTGTCCTTGGTTTATTCGACATTCATCTTTCATCTTTCTCATCTTTCATTTGAGCCGGCAAAGTCAACATTTTTTGGCATCATCTCATCTTTTTTGCCATTCATTAGTCTGTCAAACGGCCAGCATTTTTGGCATCATTTGATCTTTTCATTGCCCTATCTTTCGTCATATCGTTTAATCGTATCTTCAGCTCCTACTCTTTAGTTCGTTTCTTGTTTGGGTGGCGACTCCATTTCGTTTCATTTATTTTTCCCATACAAGAAGCCTCCCTCATATCTGATTGTTTGTTGCTTTTTGGATCCTAGAGTTAGATTCATGTTCAAGTGGTGACTCCACTTCTTTCATCTCTTGATTTTCTTGAGCAGAGATCTCTCTCTATCATCCATTTCGTCCCTCATTATTCATCATGGATTATTCGTTTACCCTGTGTCATTTCACTGATGTTCTCCATGATATTCTAGAAGTGGCCATTTCTAAATTGCCTTTGTTCTCGGGTGGTGATTCAGTCGCTATTAGAAAGCATTTATGGAGTTTTACTCATATAATGGTCATATATTGTAGATCTCCTCAGTATGATCATGAGGATGTCAAAATGCGTCTGTTTGTCTTTTCTTTAGAGGGTGATACTTTGAATTGGTTTAATAATTGTCCTGAAGACTCTTTCAATTCTTTTCAAGACATTGTCAATGCTTTTAAAGATAGATATGGTTATCCAGATAACTCGCCTTGTGCCCCTAAAATTGTGCAACAGAATGAAAGTAATCTTATGAAGGGTCCAGTTGTCGATGAAAGATTTCAAGACAATTCTTCATATCAGAATGTGCCATCCACCTGTACCAGTACAGATCAAATCCATGATAGTGGAAAAGCAGGGACAAATTGTAAAATCAGTGTCGACAATGAAAGGGAAAATCAGAAGCAAATTATAGAAGAACTAATGCGGCTGGTAAAAAATATGGAGATCAATCAAGAAAAATATGTAGCTAATTACGCCAATGATATGAGAACTTTATGCACCCACCTGGAAAAACGTGACAAGGAGATGGAAATCATGAAAATTAAACACTCCGATCACGTAACCGACATGCAAAGTCAACATGCTAAGGAAATTGAGACCTTGAAAGCTAATCATGATAGGGAAATTAATTTTATGCAAAGCAAGTTATTAGGTTTAGAGGAAAATATGACGATCATGGAACTCAATCATTCAAATCAAGTGACTGCCACGGAAGCAAGTTTTCAGGAAGAAATAAGTGTTATTCAGAACAAGTTGTCAACTATGAATGATGAAATGACCATCATGAGATTCGATTATAATAATCAGTTGGCTACCCTGCAAGCAAATCATAAGAAAGAGATAAACTTTATGCAACATTGCTTGATGACCATAAAGGCAAAGGACGACAAAGTAATAAAAGATATGGAAGCTAATCAGATATGTCTTTAGAATAAGTTATTGACCATGGAAGAAGACCATGCCAAGGAAATCAGTGCTATGAAGGTTGAACACTCTAGTCAGATGGATGCCATTACAATACAGGTTCAAAAATTTCAACATCGATCAGAGGATGAAAGAAACCAGGAGATGTCAATAGATCAGAAGCCTCATTATCTGCTGCAACAAGCTCCATCTTATTATGAGGTCCTTTGTTCCATTGAAAAGTGGCTAATTGAAGGTGACCTGGATAAAAGGGAAATTAATAATCAGGTTGATGCTCACACGGTTAATCCACGAGTCATAGAAGATCAAGTTATAACTCATGACACTTGTGAGACTGATCCATCATCCTTGACAGAGCAGATGCAGAATGAAGAAAGACATGTCATGCATATCTTACATACTTCATATAAGAGTTTTGAAGCAGAATGTTCCACATCATTAGTGATACAGCCTGCCACGAAGAAAAAGCGCAAGAGAAAGAGAACGAGAAGGCAATTTGATGCATCAGATGGCTGTGAGCAACTTGATTTTCGGATAGGAAAATGTCCTACCGTATGCAGAATTGGACATGGCACGTCTAATAAGCAGCCGATAGATTTGCCTGAAAGCAGGAAAATGCTCAGTATACACTATATTGAACGCATCTGATGCCATAGGGCATCCTCTGTATTTCTAACCCTACTCATTTTTTTCAGCATTTTCATTTCTGTTTCAGGATTAGATTTACTTTTCATGTTACTAGATAGTTAATAAATGAAGAGCTTATATCCTTCCTGTGCTTAATGTCATATGATGATTTTTGGATGGACACTACTTATGTTTTATTGTGTGTTGCATGGATTCAGATTCTGGATTTTCACATTCCTACAGTGCAGCAACATGTCCCCAAGTAGAGCCAGATTTGACCACTACGTGTCAACTATCCATAGCAATACACCGCCTTTTTCGCAAAAGGGATAGCGCTTGATCGATATGTCCTTGCCATTCGACTGTCATCACCAGCCCAATCATGTTATGTTGTAAACCCAATCTGCATGTGTAAATTGTTAATAATCTTAGCAGATCTGTGTCATGTCTGTATTTGCCTAGGTAAACCTAATCTTCTAGTGATGATCTACGTTTTAGAAGGTTTTTTGTCTCACTGATCCATGATCGACAGAGTTTTCTTTCAGCCTAACCCCAAAGCTGGAATGGATTTTGTCATTAGAATCTTAGGGGAATCCTAGTGTGCTAGGTCAAGTCTATGTAAAAGTAATTTGGAAATAATCCTAACTATTTGGTTAGGTTATTACAAATTGCTTGATCTGCTAGATTATATTTGTGTCGCAGAACTAGGTGGTCTATAAGGGTCTATGTCAAATGGGTTTTCCCCCTTGAGATATAAACTTGTAAAAGTCATGATGTAAAGTGTCTTGAGGGTTAGAAAATAATTAGTCCCCTCATAAATCCTAGGTCCTAGGTGATTTTTCCAAAGGCTAAGTTCGAGGGTCCAATAAAAATAATAAATTAAAAAATAATAATAAAAAAATAAAAAATAAAATGAAATAAAATAAATAAATAAAATTTTAAAAATAAAATAATAAAATAATAATAAGTCAAAGTTTTGAAGAAATAAATGCAAAATTTTAATTTTTTTAATATATTAAAATGCATTTAAAATTTCGACGGATGAGATTAAAAGAGATTTTGATCCTCATCGACAGTCGAGATCGCTTTGACATGGATCACTCGAACTATCCGTTGGGAAATTTTCCTTTAAATAGGGTGTCAGGGGTCATTTGAGATCATTCGATCTGGGAGTCGTGTGCTAAAGAAAGCTCTATTGTATTCATTTTTCATGTGCAATAAAGAAAGACTTTGGGATTGAAATCTTGCTGGTGTTACTCTTCCGAAAACGCTGTAAAATGTTTTATTTCTATGCATGATTTTGATTTCAACCATTGATGGTAGTTTTATGAAGAGTGATTTTAAACACAGGTATCTTGTTTAGTCGCTAGGGTTTGAATGGTAGTTAAATTTTTGAATATGATGGCAGGTATCTCTATTAGATATGGATTTTAGTATTGTTTTCTCCCTCTTTGTTAATGGTTGGATTAACCTGTGCAGGATATCCTTGATTTTGAGTATACCGGGTGTTCGGGGAAGTTCTCGGTTGAACCAACCAACTCCTGGATTGCATTCTCTGAAGAGCCCAGCTGGTTTTGATCCCGGGCTTATCATTAGAATTTTTGTTACGGATGCATGAAGGGTTTTCTGAAGCACCTCACACTAAATTTAAAATTCTAAAAATATATGCGTGGCATAATGATAAATCTGGTTGCTTAGAGCCTTTAAACTATGAATATTGTAATTATTTAGCTGATTTTAGGGCTTTTAATTTTACTTTTTCTTGCACATTTTATTTCTGGATGTTCATTTTTTTGTTATTGCAAGTTGCAGGTCTGAAGAGGAGATTTTTGTTTGAAGCCAGATCTAATCCCTGGAGGGTAAGATTTGGCCTTAGAGTCAGCTCTTGCACGGGTATTTGTTTCAGGATCTGGAAAATTCTATGGGTTTTTCATTTGACAATCTGAAGCAGTTGATTCAAAATTTTAAATCAAGACTTCTGGAAAAGAGTTTTGGTAAATTTTAAAGGGTTTTCCGGCCATCTGTTTTCTGATCGGTTTCTTCAGATTTGTTGCCTGGTGGGGTTTCATGTTGCATAAAAATTTCGAAATTTTTCGAAGTCTGTAGCTTTTTCCTATTGCCTGGGTGCTCTCTCACCCATTATGCTCACTCCAAACTCTCTCTATGCAGTCATTTCTCTATCCACAACTCCCTTACACTCCCCAGCGAAGGCCCTTCATCCAAACGCAGCCCTTACGCTGCCCCCTCCATTTGCATGCCGCCAAGTCCATCTAAATCTCTCCACGCGGTCAATACTCAACCCCTCCTTGCGTATTCATTCCAGCACCCTCGTCCTCTAGCCAGCTAGTAGCTCCTTCAATTTGCGTCCAGTCTACCTACACACTGCCCAAATCTATGTGGTCCCAATCCCTTTATGCATTTTCCATTTCCATCGATTCAATAGTTGCAAACACTTGAGCCTTGCTCCCTATCTGTCATTCCTCTCCCCTCATCGCAGCTCTTTCCTTGCTGCCCTGCGCGTAACCTTCATCAAACTCCGTGGCTCTTTCCAAACGCTGCCAGATCCCTTGCAAAAAACTCTACGTTGCCATCAAACGTTGTTTCGATCCCTTATCCGCAGCCATACATTTCTCCTTTAACCCTTCTCGCAGTACCATATGCTAACCCTCGCTCTTTCCCTAAGCTCCTCATCCGCATTCCAGCCTCTTGTTTTCCCTCTCCGCCACCAAGTTCCGTCTCACCTGCAAACCTGCACAACAAACAACATCAAATAAAAACATTCGAATTCCTTTTCTTTAGGTTTCATTTTATGGTGCATGCGTTAAGACAGGTATTAATTTTTAGATAGTTCCTTTTTTTATTTTAATTTTGTATAGTTAGGACTTAGTGTTAGTGTAGTTAGATTAGATTTTGATTTTAGTTAAATTAGATCTTTTTTTTTTATTTAGGTTTGGCTTTAGATTAATTTAGTTTTAAGTTAGCGTATTATTTTTAGGTATGTGTTAAAAAAAAAAAATCGAAATAAAAAATTCAATCTTCATTTGATTTAGATTAGTTTAATATTCAGATTTTGAATTAAAGTTTAGTTTTAGTATTAGATTTATTTCTTTTCAGTTTTGTTTTATTTAAATTTTGAATTTAGAACTTAAAAAATATAAAAAGTAAAATAAGAAAATTTTTAAAAAAGCATAAAATGTTTAATTCTTAGGTTTTTAGTAAGTCTTGTTTTATTTTAGAATTTACTTTATAACAATAAAATAATATAAAAAAAAAAAAAAAATCATAAAAAGGTTTTTAGTTTTTGGTTTGGTCTTAGTTTAGAATTTAGTTTTTATTTCATGATTTTGATTTTAATCATAAAATAAAAAATTAAAAAATATTTAAAAATTAAAAATTTTGAAAGAAAAGTTTTTTTTCGTGGTATAGCTAAAAGTGCTTAAAGATTCTATTTGAAGATTAGCTATCTGAAAGTGGGGATTCATTTTATGAATTGGTTAGCATTTGAAATTTCATGGTTGAATAATGAATTTTTGATCCTTTGAAATTTAATTGCTAGAGCTCTATGCATCTTTTGAATATCTTACATCTGGTGAAATCAATCATTGCTTGGATTATATAATGCTTGTTACATGTTGGATATTTTGTAAATACTTTCAAGCAATCCTTAAATTACTTCATAAGCAACAATAGCAAATTAATTACTTGGTTTTCATTGATTCCATTGCCCAATGGATAAGGCACTGGTCTTAAGCATTTAAAGATCTAATCAAATTCCAAAATCGATCAAGTGCTTGTATCCCCCTGTTGTGTCTCCCAACCTAGTTGGTTCCCAGTTGGTATTCCTTTATCCCATAGGGTCTATCCCCCTTGACTGCTATAGGGAGACGGCTTAAACAGAGAGATCAGGGATTAGGGTGACAACCCCCGGTCTGAGCATTGTTGCGCTGTCTAGACAATCTGTCCGACAACACCTCCTCCGTGTGGGAATCAACCTCCACCTCCTCCTCCAGGTGGGAATCAACCCCACCTCTTCCGGGAGCACTCCCTCCCTGGCTTGCACAGGATGCTGTAGTGGTACTTGGGCAACAACATCCCTTACCCAAAAATACAGAAAGAGTGTTACCTAATTTCAACCCTGAGCAAGGAGATACCACTGATAACCATATTCGGTCTTTCTTCCTAGCCTTGCGCAAGTTGGGGGTCACCGATGAAGACGTGGTGTGCTGCCTATTCTCTTTTACTTTGACTAGTGCAACCTCCACATGGTATTTCAGCTTGAGAATAGGGTCGATTACCTCTTGGGATGCTTTTTAGTAGGCCTTTTTGGAAAAGTTTGGTGATGACAAAACACCTGCGGCCTTAGTTTTAGAATTATCCCGTCTGAAAATGGAAAGCAAGGAGAAAGTTAAGGATTTTAACATCCGGTTCAACACCTTGTTCAACAGAATCCCAGTCACCGCTAGACCTACTGAGGAGGTGCTAATGGAATTCTATATCTTTGCCCTCCCTATCCCTACAGCAATGTGGGTTAAAAGGAGTAATGTGAAAACCTTACAAGGTGCTATCGATGAAGCGGTGAAAGTTGAAAATGAAATGATCAGCCTCACAACATGCCACCCTACAACTAGAGAAAAGAAAGCCTCTCAGACATCCAAGAAGAATAATGGAAATGATAACAAAGGGGCTGAAACTAAAGACAAGGACACCACAGATGTGGAAGGGTTGCATCGGATCATTAAGAAACTTACGAACACAGTCATTGATATGAGAAGGAATCATGGAGAGAGTACTAGTGGTAAGGGAGGAGATTATAATAACAGAAAACCCTTCAAACCTTTCTACCGGAAGAAAATAGAAGGTGGTCATGGTCAGCTTGCATTGCCTACTCCACCTAATGAAGGGGCTTTAAACACAGAAGAATTGGCTCTAATTGGATCACTCCTCAACAAAGAAGAACCTATACTAGAGCTCGAACTAGAACAAGGAGACGAGGAGGAATACCAAGTAGAAGAACCCTCGGATGAGGAAACCCAAATTAATGTGTTGTGGGATTTCCATAATGATGAGAATGATGACGAGGGAGATGACACTGCAGAAATCAACGCTAATGAAATCCACACATGCAGTAAAGGGCCGCTTCCAGGTGTGACAAAGCCCTTAGACCAAACAAAGCAAGATGTTCACCCTGTGAAAGCATCCGCTCCCAGAGTTCCTGTTGAGAAGAGTGGGCCTGGTGGTCAATCCAAGAATACCCCTGTTGCAAGTCACCCAGAGAAAGAAAATGTGTCTCCCACTGCAACGAAGGCTACTCAACATGGTAAACCCCCACTTAAAAATAGCAAAACAGGTATGTTTACTCTACCCTATCCTGTCTATAACATTGATTATAATATTGTGGATGATCTTAAGAAGTCTAGGGCCAATATCACATATTTTGACTTGTTAAAATTAACGCAGCAAAGAGATTTGTTGTTGAAAGCTATGAATGAGCGGAACTACAAAACCCCCACCACCTCAAGCACCCAAACCAAGAAGCCAATGTCCAAACCTGTTAGTACCACTAGTGTAACCCAAATACCCTCAGCTATGGAGGCCACGTTGTCTAAAATGAATCGAAAACCCCAAGATGTTAGCGCAGCCATGATAGGGAGGAAATGGAAATCTATGACCCCACCGTTCCTCATTACATTTGAAATTTTCAACATGAACGTCCACAATTGCGTGGTAGATTTCGGCGCCTCATCCACTACCATACCTTATGTTGTGGCTAAAAGACTTCAGGCCATACCTAAAAAAACTGGAACTCGAATCATGCAATTAGATAGGACAAATGTGACGGTAATTGGAGAATTGAAGGATGTGTTGATTCGGATGGCTGCTAAACCACAGTACACACAGGTCATTGATATAGTGGTAGTCGATATACCTGAGGCCTATGGAACGCTGCTTAGCAGGGACTGGTCAGCAAAATTGAACGGATACTTCTCGACTGATTGGTCCCATCTCTTGTTGCCTTAGAAGGGAAAGGGTGATATGCTGAGAGTCGATAGGGAGAGATACATGAAGTATGTGGTAACGAAACTAAATGGTCCCAATGAACCTATAATGTTTACCAACTCCATCCTTGGGAAGTATAGTTTCAATGTTTATAATTCAAAAACCCGTTTTGGAGAGTTTCATGTAGAAACCGTTGAAGAAACTTTGACACACACACAGTTGGAAATTCCCTCCTATAATCCAACTAATGAGCTATCCTGTATTATAGTAGATGATAGGACCAATTTCTTAGATAGTAGTTCAATTGATGTAACATTAGATGTAATATTCTGGACACTCTATTTTGACGGCTCTAACTGCCTTGAAGGTGTAGGTGCTAGAAGTATTCTCATTGACCCGCAAGGGAACCAACATCTAATGGCCAACTGGTTGGAGTTTGCATGCACCAACAACACAGCGGAATATGAGGGCCTGCTGCAAGGCTTGAAGAAAGCCATTGGTATGAATGTGAAAAATCTTAAGGTTTTTGGTGACTCACAGATAATCGTAGATCAGGTAAGGAAAAGGATACATTGCAATTCTCCACACCTGGTGAGGTACCAGCATGAGGTATGGGATTTAATTGACAGTTTTGATTCCTTTAATATTACATACATACCTTGAGGCCAAAACCAAGATGCTAATCTGATGGCTAATATGGCTGCTAAAATTTTTCCTGATTTTAGATTGAAGAAAAATAAATGTTCTGTTGAATTGATTTTCAGACCGTCCGTGCCTGATAACATCTCGAATTGGCAGGGTTTCGAAGATGATGAGCAAATCCTTGAGTTCCAACACTGCGAGAAAACATTCAAGAGTGCATTCATTGACGAAGGGAGCATGAAAAGCTTATGAATGAAAGGGAAGATGAGGAAAAGGATCAGCCCAATGTGATTTTAAAATCAATGGTTAGGATGGAGCACTTATATGACTTGAATGATAAATTCAAGAAACCCACTAACTGCAAAACACACAGCTCGTCCATGAAGTATGAAATGGTCAACCTTGGGACCGAAAAAGACCAAAAAACTGTAAATCTGGGCCTGGGGTGCTCTGCAGTCATTAACAAAAGGGAGCATGACAAGCGTATGAATGAAAGGGAAGATGAGGAAAAGGATCAACCCAATGTGATTTTAAAATCAGTGGTTAGGATGGATCACTTATATGACTTGAATGATAAATTCAAGAAACCCACTAACTGCAAAACACACAGCTCGTCCATGAAATATGAAATGGTCAACCTTGGGACCGAAAAAGACCAAAAAAATGTAAATCTGGGCCTGGGGTGGTCTCCGCAAGAAAAGGCTGCATTTGTCAAACTATTTAAAGAATACAAGGATGTCTTTGCATGGACATATGAAGACCTAAAGACCTTTGACACCAGTATTATGCAGCATGTGATCCCTTTGGAAAAGGAGGCCAAGCCCTACCGACAAAAGCTGCGTAAGATGCATCCAAGCCTAGAACCATTGGTGAAGAAAGAACTGAACAAGATGCTGGATGCTAAAATCATATTCCCGGTCAGACACACTCACTAGGTAGCCAATCTCGTGCCAATGAGAAAGAAAAATGGAGACATCAGGCTATGTATTGATTTCAAAAACCTGAATAGAGCGTCTCAAAAGGACAACTATCCGGTCCCTTCTATGGAACACATCCTTCAGTGCGTTTCTGGGTCTGAAATGTTGTCCCTATTAGACGGGTTTTCAGGATATAATTAGGTACTGGTATCACATGGGGATCAGCTTAAGACAACCTTCAACACCAAATGGGGCACCTACGCATATCGAAAAATGCTTTTTGGTCTCATCAACGCGGGTGCCACATTCCAGAGAGCTATGGACATAGCCTTCCGAGGGTTGATGAACAGATCGGTAGTGGTGTACATGGATGACATCACTGTGTATTCATATCACAGGAGGGATCACGTTTATCACCTGAGGCAGATTTTCGAAAGATGCCGAAGGTATGGAATTTCTTTGAATCCCAAGAAGAGCATCTTTGCAGCCACAGAGGGGAAACTACTGGGTCATATCCTTTCTAAAGACGGGATTGTGATTGATCCTGAAAGAATACAAACCATCATGAGAATACAACCCCCTGCTAACAAAAAAGCCATGCAATCTTTCTTCGAGAGGATTAATTTCGTTAGAAAGTTCGTCTCAGGCTTTGCCGAAATAATACGCCCCTTGCAGCTGATGATGAAGAAAGACATTGCATATAAATGGAGCGATGAAGCCAAGGAAGCATTTTGGTGAATCAAGGAAGCCATTGTTGAAGCTCCTGCACTGGTCAGCCTTGATTTCGGCAAAGGATTCTTCTTATACACCTTTGCTTCTGACCTTTCATATGCTGCAATTCTCACTCAAAAAAATGATGACGGCAATGAAGTCCCCATTTCCTACATGAGTTCAAATCTCCAAGGAGCGGAACTGAATTACCCAGATGTGGAGAAATAGGGCTACGCAGTTTTCAAGGCCATTAAACATTTCTGCCCTTACTTACTAAAGGCCAAGACCAAAGTCATCGTGCCCCATCCTGCTGTAAGAGCCCTCTTCGTGCAGAAAGAAATGGGTGAACGAAGAGGGAACTGGATAACCACCCTTCAAGAGTTTGACCTGGAGATAAAGCCAACAAAGATAGTTCGAGGGCAGGGACTTTGCAGGCTAGTGGCAAAAGCCTTAGCGGACCAAAAGGAGGCATCTGAAAAATCAGGAACGTTGAGATTGCAATATGCGAAAAGGGAACTCAGGGAGGAGCTCTTATAGAGTAACGAAGCGTTGATGTATGAGCGAGAAGCATCGGAAAACTTTTTGGACCCCGAGTCATGGTACCATGACATATGCTTCTATCTAGTGCAGGGTTCATGTCCTAAACACATGGATGCATCACAGAGGAGAGCTCTCAGATTAAAATCCAATCTGTATTATTTGGTCGACAGCATCTTGTACAGAAAAAATCACGATGGAATCTAGCTGAGGTGTTTAGAGAAAGATGATGCCAACCATGTATTGAAAGAAATGCACGACGGCCTAGCAGGTGGTCATTATGGTAGAGAGACCATTGCCCACAAAATATTAAGAGTCGGATATTATTGGCCCCAGTGTCCAGAGACTCGCATGAGGCTCGCAAATGCAAGGCGTGCCAAACCGTCGTAGGACGAGAAAGAAAGCCTGATGTTCCCCTCAGACCTGTCATGATTTACCAACCGTTCCAGCAATGGGGCCTAGATGTCATAGGCGAGATCACTCCAAACTCCTCACAACAACACAAGTATATACTCACAGCGACTGATTACTTCACCAAATGGACCGAAGCCATCCCGCTCCGGAAGGTGAACGAAGATGAGGTAATATCATTCATTGAGAAATTCATTATCAATAGGTATGGCATCCCTGACGCTCTCATCTTTGATAATGCTTCTTATTTTTCATCTCTGAGACTGACTAAGTTTGCCATTGATAAGTCAATCCACATAAAATATGCAGCAAACTATTATCCCTAGGGAAACGGAGTTGCAAAGTCTTCCAATAAGAACCTTATTTGCATAATCTGTAAGACAATCACTGATAACCAGAGGAACTGGCACAACGCTTTGACAAAAATGCCCTTTGGGCCAATAGGGTCACCCCTAAAGTGGCCTTGGGAAACTCTCCATACTTCCTAGTCTATGGACAGGAAGCCATCATGCCCCCAAACGTTACCCTTCAATCCTTACATCTCTCCCAAGCTTCAAGAGGAACCCCTTTAGCCCCGCTTCAAGAAAGGATCGACCAACTGATGACGCTGGAGGAATTAAGGGATAGAGCTAAAATTAAATTAAAAAATCACCAAATGATTGTAAAAAGATGGTTTGATCATCATCTGGCGAGAGATAAAGATTTCCGAGTGGGGGAACTAGTTCTGAAATGGGACAAGCTGAGTGAGCCAAAGGGTAAACACACAAAATTCCAACACCTATGGCTGGGCCCATTCCAAGTCATTGAAAAGATTGGTCAAGGGACTTACAGGTTGAAAACATTACAAGGGGAGACTGAAAATCTCCCTGTTAATGGCCAACATTTGAAGAGATACTTCCAGTAGCCACCGCATTGGTGGTTGCCTCCTGAGTAGGTTAGAGTTCATTTCTTTTGCTGTTAGTTTAGTTGTATTTCTGTCCTTTCCTTTGTTTTCTGCCAAGTCTGTTCTCCTATTGTTTTTAATTACATTCCTTTTCAGCCAGCGAATTGTAGTCCTCCGGTCTCGTTCTACCTTTCAGATTTGCCCTCATTCGCTACTCTCGGCCTTTCCCTACCTCATTAGCTTGCTGATGATTCTGTTGTTCCTGAATCCATCTTTTTCCCGCAAATCAAACAAACTTTCTATTAGCCCATGAGCACTTGAGAATCAGCAGTGGAATGCAAACCGAAACCCCTCATTGGCATCTGCTGGGAACTGTGTGAGATCTGTTGATAACTTGGATATCTGGAGCCTGTAGGGGCATCTTTATAAAACAAAAAATGTGTAACTACAGCTGGGTTGGCATGGAGGAACACTGCATTTAAATAAATCCCACTCAGACCTAGCCTATACTTGTTTGTAAGGTTTACAGTCATTCTCCATTGGCCCCATCCACCACACTAAATTGTCCTCTACTTGTTGCCTGCAAGTAAACCTCCTTTCATGGGTTAAGCTCACTGTCATATACCCTATGGCAAATCCAACTGTGCTCTAGTCCTTGTGCCTGAAATTGGAAGGACTTATTTAAAAGAAAAGGAAATGTCAAATCCTTGTGCCAATTTGGAAGGACAAGTTGTTTGGAAAGCCGGTTTGAGTAGGGATTATTGTTGGACTCATAGTATCGGTTGACAAAGCAAGCCCAACCATGCTTAAGCGGTTTTATTATTATGGCATGATCCATGACTGCACCCCATTCAATCATATGAAAATATAGCACTGAAATTCTTATACAAAGTGCGGATAAACACATCTACACAAAGAGCTGAGGTACACACCTAAACAGGTATTGGCAGACCAGTGATGGCCCTGAAAGGATTTTTGAAAGTTGGAAACAAGTAGAGGAAGGTCAATAAATCCCATAACACCACCATTGGAGAATGCCTGTCAAAACCCTATCAGTAAGTAGAAGCTATTTGTCTTTATCCCATCTGAAGCAATTAATGTTGAAGTGGAACCCATGCTTGTCCATCTGTACAATGTGCATTTCAAGTTTATCTTAACACCCTACTATTCTATTTGATCCAAGGTTTGTTTGGAAACAGAGATAACTGGTTCGCCCAGCGGTTCGCCATTTGTTGTGGCCACAACCACCACCCTATTAAAACTTGCCTTGATAGAAATTTTGAATGGGCCCCCTATAAGTTGATCTTGCACTCCTCCGAATGATCTATCCTATCCCAAGGATTTTAGCTCTTTGCCAAGCCAAATCTTTAATTTCTAAATGGTCAAGGCCCCCTTTGATAAATCTCTACTGCATAGTTCATTCTTGACCCAGCTTAGCCCTTCATTCATTCCCTTCATCAGACTTTTCAATCTTCATATGCATTCATGGTATTTCTATGCCCGCACGCATAATCACCCCCACCCTCACTACAGTCATTTGTGCACTTAATACACAAAACCTTCTATCGCCCCTTTATTTTCATTATAACCCTTTATAACAAAAATCCTTCACAAAGCATGCATAAATCCCTTTTGGGGGCCTATCGCAACTAACATAATGCATTCATGGCTGCCAGACCCGACAGCATTGTTAACCGCATTTTATACATCATCAGGTCCGAAATCCCGTCGCATATCGCAATCGGCCTGGGTATGAGGCCTTTACATAAAGCACTTTGTTGTCTTCCGGACCCGATGGAGTTATTAACCAGAATATATGCACTATCGGGTCCGGTTCCCAATCGCTCATCGCATATCGGCGGAGCGTGGGGGCATACAGTTAGCGGGGAGGCGGAAGCCGGACCCGCCGATGATTATAAAACCAGGCATATTTATTTTCAAGTCCGCCCCAACGGCCATACGCGGATTTTTCCCATTGTCCATGTGTTTGCGATGAAACATTAAAGTCGGGGTTTTCCAAAGGGAATGGTAACATTGTGGATCCGAAGGAATTTATGAACATTAAAATATATGTGTTTTCGGGTCCGCCTCCCATATCGCATACCGCAATCGGTGGGGTCCCTGAGGCTTATATATATGTGGTGCTCCCCTATACTCCGGACCCGATGGTTTACTAAATGCGGTATATACATTTTTCGGGTCCGGGATCTATCGCTTATCGCTATCGGCGGGATCCGGTATATACATATATAGCGCACCATAACCTCCCAGACCTGCCGATGATTACAAAGCCGAGCATATAAATTTTCAAGTCCGCAATTTGGATTCAGCTGTGTGTTTTGTGACAGTTTTCAGTGTAAACCGAGTTTGGCTTGCTAGGCTTAATCTATGCATAAAGCTAAAACTAGGGGCCAATTCTTTCACGTTTGATGTGATAAACATTCAATAGAGGCAATGTTCATGTTTTAAAGCATTTTTGTTGTATTTTTATAAGTGTGACTTGTGTCTCTTATTGTTGCAGGCTAGGAGTAACGAATGCACAAACAGATCCAGAAAACCCTTATATGCAGAGGTGTTCTGTCAAAAGAGTCAGCCTTTGACATTTTCAGTTGGTTTCTAGGCATTGCTTGCGTTTTCTGAAGACGAAACCGCTCCAGATCGCATCATGAACAGGATACACAGTCATCCTCTCTAATCAGTGCCCAGGAAATGAAGCGCCATAATCACAAGAAACGCCCTTTACGTGTCAACGGTGACACCGACTATTTCACCTGTTTCTTCTGATTGGCATAATGAAGGAAGGAGAGGGAAGGTGAAGAGGCAGCGAAGGTGAAGAGCGAGAAGCTTTTAGCATAAATATTACCTCCGAAGAGGGAAAATGGATTTTGATTTTGGAGAATAATAGTGTTGCTTTATTGTGAATGAGGAGGATTGTTTTTGAGGGAAGAAGGAGCCTTTAGTTTCAGACTCATTGTATTGTTTTGGATCAGAGTGTTGTTACTAGCATGACTGTAAATATGATTTATATTTATGCATATTGATGACTTACAGTTCACTATTAGTCTTGTTAAATTGAATGTGATTCAGTTTCATGGTTAACTTGTGAATGGTCTCTGATTTGAAACTAAATTAAACATCAGTTGTAGTTTTAATTCCATAGAAGAATGTGGATTCCTATATGAGTGATTGGATTGTAATTTAGCTTTAATACAGTCTTGTCCAGCTGTGAATTCAGTGATTGATTCATTTGGACTTGAATCTATGCATGATGTTTAACCTTCTTTATCACGCTCCTGCTGAACATATATATGATGTTTAAACCTCTGTATCATGCTCTTCCAGGATTGATTATATTAGTTAGAAGTAGTATAGATAGGATTTAATACATAGTGGTTAGCTGTTTCATTTTGTTGATTTAATTGAAGTCTTCCTCCCAAAAGCAATCTTTCGACATGTTCAAACAGTTTACGGGGTCCATTAAAACCCATCGGAGCTAGCCATTCCAAAGGAAAACAGGTCTAATTGGGGCTTGCGATCGGGTTAGTTCCCCTTGTTGGCATTGTGCACATTTTCCATGTCAACAACTCGTGAGGTAAATTTATTAATTTCTTTCTTTCATCTTCTTTAGTACCCTTACCAATTTTAATAATTATAGGATCTTTAGATGTACCAATGTATACTTCAAACTCTCCAGGATCAATTTTATTTTCCTCTTTCTTAACATCATCATGCTGATCAAAGTGTTGCTCAAGAGAAACAACATTCAGAGGAGTAGGATTTAAAATATCTTCATTGATATTAGGTCCATCCTCCTTATAATTTACTTGAAAACCCTCAAACTCATCCAAATTGTCTAAGAAATGAATAATCTATTTTCATCATCGAAGACTTGCCAATGCTCAAAATTATCTGGGACAAAAGGTCTAAAGACAATTCCATCTTAATTTTATCTTCAATTAAATTATTAGATAATTGCATGGTTGAAGCAGCAACAGCTAACTCATCGGCCAAACTATTTTGTTCCCTTGGGATAGCTTCTATTGTAGCAGCTACAACCACCCTCCAATTTTTTTCCTTATCATCGTTTTGGAGCCTCCCTACCAACCTTTCACAGCAGCATGTCTTGCTTCATCAAGTACACAAGCTTCAGTGATTTTCTTGCAGAAAGACAACCTGCCTATCAAAGCTTGTTGCATTCCCCTCACAGGTTGTTTCTCTAAACTTGGTCTAGCTGCAGGCTGAGAAATTCCCTCAAGAAATTGCGCAATCTTGGAGAGAAACCAGCCTTCCCTCTAGAAATTGCACAATTTTGTTTGGTAGCCTGCTGGGCTCTAGAATTGCGCATCTGCTAGTCAAGCTTCATCCAGAAAGTTGTGCAATTCCTCCCAGCAGAGCTTCTCAACCAAGGAATTACGCAATCCTGGGCAACAGTTAGCTGCTCTACCTAGAAATTGCGCAAATCTACTAGGCAACCATCCCAACTCCTTCTAGAAATGAGCATTTCTTCCTAGCAGTTGAGTAGCCTCTTGCATGTGCAGTTGGGTTGACCAGTTCCACCCGGGACCAAAGAAACTTGACTTGCATGCATAGCTTGCTTTCTCCCAAAATAGAAAAAGCAACATGCAAAAAACATCTCTAGATTTTAAGGAACTACTTTTAACAGCTAGAGGTGTGATGTAGGAAATGTTCCCTCTGCAGACAGAGGCAACCCCTCTAGCCCTAGAGTGGGTCTAGTCACAGCAAGACAAAACAACAGCTAATTTCCTTAAATAGTCATTGTTGAAAGAGCCTACCTCAAACTGGTGTTCGATGGAGCTTTCGTTGCATTGCTTCAGCTATCATTTCGTTTTCCTCGTTCAGTGATTCACTTGAAACAACACAAGAGAACAATAGAACACATAATAGAGTACAACAATGATCTATTCACTTATAGAGTCAAGGAACCATAAGCTATCAAATATATTTTACACATGACATAGGAAATCACCATTGATTGTATTAAAATGAATAAAAGCAAAGCTTACAACCAAGCCTTGACGTCGCAAGCTTCCTCGAAGGGTCTAGCCAATATGTTTCTTCAAGCATTCACTCTCAAAAGGGTCTCCCAAGTGGCTGATAACTCTCTCTCTCTCACTCAAAAGCACTAGTACAAGGCTAAGGCAATCCACAACCAATTGCTAGACTATCAGCAATTCACACTGCAAACTATCAATCTCACACCAAAGCTAGCTAATTTGCTCAATACCAAAAACTAGCTGATCATAGCAATGGGGAGTGCTTTTATAAGAGGAGAAGCCTCCATAAATGAGGGAGAGGGAGCTTATCCCCAAAGGAGGTTTCTCAAAAGGCGGAACTACCATTCCAGAGGAGGAAAAACGAACTTCCTTGACCCAACAACCAGTTCCATAACCACCCAGAAGCATTCTGTTTGAACCAATGTGGAAAAAGTCGAAGTCAGAATTAATTCGGCAAGGGTCCAAAAGTTGAAAAACACGTCAAAGTCAGGAGTTTTTTGAAAAAGTCGGCAAAACTTAAAAAACACAAAATTATTCATTTTTTTTAATTTTTTTTTAACATCTAGAGTATCCACAACATCAAATAAATGCATTTCCACATAAACATGTAAAGAAAGCTAATATATAATATGTATATGAAGTCTAGTGCTACATCACATATCAAAATAGTGAATCAACTCCTGAATTTTGAGTCATGTCTGAGTCTCAACTCTCAAGAGTCAAAAGTTCAACAAAAAATATAATAAATGTATATCATGAGTAATCTAAAAGTCATCAAGTAAACAGCCACTAAGATCCTCTTCCCCTTTTACGAGAATAGGGAATGGCTTTACCTTTTCCTCTAGAGGAAGAAGGCCCTACCCCTGGGGATACAAATGGACTCAATCGTCCTCTAGAAGCCGATGGAAGAGGTGGCCTCTGTCCTATGTTGTTGCTGCCCATCCTAGATGGTGTCACCTCCTCCTCATCATCCTCAACCAGCTCTGCCTCCTGACCCTGATGTTGCTCCTCCTCCTCTACCTCTGGCTCTCCCTCCCCTGCAAATGTTACATCCTCTAGATCCACACCTAACCAATCTAGGATCGAGTCCATGATCAGCCTCTTAGTTTCAACTCTCCATGCAGAGGTGGTATCAATATTGTCCAATGAGATGGCTTCCACATCAGTGGGTGCCTGAAGCTGTCTCACCCACAATCAAGGATTGTAGTAGACGTAGACCATGTCATTGAGGCGTTGGGACTCCAATCTGTATTAGGGTCATATATTGTAAATTAGTACTTATAAAAATTAAATATTAAAAATAATCAAATGAATTCAAAAATTTTAGTTTGAAATTTTTTTACCAGTTGCGTTTTTTGCTGTGTATTTTGTCAAATACACTCCAGTTGCGTTCACACCCAGAGGAACTACATGTTTGGCTGAGCACTCAAATGGCAAGCTTTTGGAGATGGGGTACTCTGGCACCATAGCTTGTCCACCAAGCATCTACAAGTTAAAAGAAAAATGAGAAACATAAAAAAAAACATAGAAATTCTAAACTTGAAAATTTGAAACAAACTGAAGCTTACCTGGCATTTTGGTCGTCCTATTCTTACTAGCCATGGTAAAACCAAATATACCACCTCCCATATTATAGACCTCCATTTCTTTAGAAATATCTTCACATTCTTGCTCAGATGACACCATCCTCTCGACACAAGTGAAGAATCCATCCATCACCTCGGCATCAAATTTGAAACCATAGGTGTAAGAAAATGCAGGGTTGAGGTAGATACCTGCAGCATGAATGGGGCGATGGAGGGTATTGTTCCATCGCTCATCAATCACTCTCCATATGCCCTGTTGTTTCTCTAACCCCTCGTCTCCCTTATCTTCATAATAAGCACGAGTGGATTCTTTGGCCCTATCCATGGCCTCATATAAGTAGCCCATTGCGGGCTTGTCTCCATCAACCAACAAAAAAACCCTTAACAAAGGTTCTGAAATGGCACACACCTCCTCTACTCTTGCCCAAAAGCTCTAAACATATGAAACTAGTCTGCATATGCCCTCTCCCTCTGGTTTGCGGCTAATAGATAAAGAACACCAATCCGCTGAAAGAAACATGCTCTTCACATCCCACATAGAATTCAACAGAGATTGAAGAGATATGAAAGTAGTGGCAAATCGTGTAATGGCAGGACGCACCAACTCTTTGTTTTTGGTGTATTTTCTCATCAAGCTAAGCACAGATGCATGATTATATATAAATTTTGTTATGCTCCTGGATGATTCAACAATATCCCTCACAATAGGAATCTTACCTATATCCTCCAACATCAAGTCAATGCAATGAGAAGCACAAGGTGTCCAAAACAAGTTAGGATACCTTTCCATAACCAACTTGCTAGCTGCAACATAATTTGCAGCGTTGTCCGTTATGACTTGGACAACATTGCTTGGGCCTACTTCCTGAATGAAGATGTCCAACAACTCACATAATGTACGTGCATCTTTAATGTGTGCAGATGCATCAATAGATTTCATAAACATTGTCCCCTTGGGACAACTAACCAAGAAGTTAAGAAGGGTCCTACCCTTCTGTTCAGTCCAACCATCTGACATGACTGTGCATCCAATTTCTTCCCATGTGCCCTAAACTCCTCCAATCTAGAAGTGCAATCAGTCTTTTCATCTTGAAGAAGAGGCTCTCTCAATTTTGCAAAGGTGGGGGCTTTGTACCCCGGGACAATGACAACAACAACATCAAACATAGGTTGGTAGAATGGGTTTGTCTTGGCAATGTTAAAAGGAACATCACTCCATAGAAGACACTTACTGACCAACTTGTCAGCTTTTGCCTTTTCCTTTTTTTTAATAGCTGATTTGATGCCAGGTTGTGCACCAGCTTTGGTTCTAGGAACAAAAAAAGATGAGATAGATGAGGGGTCGGGACCTATCGGTGAGGAAGGTGATGCTGAAGAAGCACTGCCACTTTCAATTCCCCCCACTCATGAGGTCCCTACAAGTTGGATTTTACTCATGAGGTCCCTAGTGTCTTTTCTGTCCTCTTTATCCATCAATGATTGAATGGCCCGTCGGATGATTTCTAGAGTTGTATTTGGGCAAAGGTCAACATTTTTCCCCGGAATTTGCCCCAAATGGAATTTTAATCTGTTGATACCTCCTGACATATGCTTGCCACACAACTTGCAAGTCAAATACATTCTATTGATCCCCCTAGATTCGTGTATAGTATCAGGGTCACCATATTCCCACATAGCGTCCAAAAGCCTTGGCATTTTGTTTTAAACTTTGAACCTGAATTTAAACCTAGGCACAAAAAAAAATTGAAACAAATTAAAAATTTCCCATCACATAAAAAAGCAAACACAAATGCAGTAGTTGATTTTAGATTTTAAATGGCTCTTCTCAGTGACTTGAAAACACTCGGATTCAGTGAACAAGGGTTTGAAATTTGAACTTTTGTCATTTTAATTTTGAAAGTTGAAGTTTTGCTTCAATCTAGAATCTAGATTCTAGGCAAAAATAAGACATAAACAAACTAATAGAATTTTAGAGAAGTATAGAAAGATTTAAGAAATCATGTGTAAAAAAAACTATGAGAGAAATTAAAATACATACCTAGCACTGGGCAGCAGCAATTCGGCACTTTGAAGTTTGAATCTCCCACGATGAGCAATGGAAAAATATCCAAATCTCCACCTCAAAACTCACAAATATTCTCCTCTAAGGCAATGGCAAACCCCTATGTATTTCCACATCGCCGAATGGGAGAGAAAACAACGAAAAATAAGACCATTTTCACCTTTGCAGGCTCTTTATCTGCGACCTGGGAAGGGAGGCCGACTTTTTGGAGTATAACAAAAAAATCACGTTTTTAGGTTCAAATCGAGATTTTTTGCAGACTTTTTCCACACTAGTTTGAACTAATTCGCCATATCTGGATCGTTGCGAGTCATACACTAGGACTCGAAGATGGCGTCGCGGGGCAACAGTGTATACAGAGCCATCATCGCAAGAAATATCTTGAGGACTTGCGGCAAGCCCTAAAATCCGACCGTCACAGGGAACAGATGTACCCCTGCGACGATGTCGCGATGTTCTAGTTCATTACAGGGAATCATCGTAGGCAAAATGAGGTTTACTTGCGAAGATATTGAAACATTGGTAAAAAGGGTCAATCTTCAGGATTAAAGAGCATTTGTTACTCTTCTTGAATGATTGGGAAGATGTGGACACATTTATTTGAGGTATGACATAGAGAAGATGTTGCTCAGGGACTGACTTTATCCGAGATCAGGGGATATGAAGCCAGTGACAAATTACTGTGTAATAGATGCCCCCTAAAGCATGAAGGTCGAGAGAGTGGGAGGGGTGAAATGCTTTATGAAACCATAACCGCACTGGAACACCATCGCTGAGAACTGTTGGGTTGTGTTATATTCTTTCCACGTAGTTAACAGGGGGTTTGAAGGGCACTCGTAACCCCACTTTATGGGGTCCGGGGCAGTGCCCCGGAAAATTTTGGTTTTGGACCCTATGTTAGGTTGGGCAGACCCACCTATGGTTTTGTGCATGATTTTCACACATGTTTTTTGGACGCGATGGTTTTTCGGTCCATGGTATTGGACACGATGGTTTTCGGTCCATGGTATTGGATGCCTTGACATGTATAAATATGTATTGTAACACTGAAAGGAACATAATGAAAAATCAAGTTGGTAGTCCCGGTTTTGGGATCCAGGGGAAAATCTCTGTGTATATGTGTTTTATGTATTCTGCTCTCGCATTGTTTATTTTCTGTGTTTTAGAATTCATATGCAAGTAATTTTTGTACGGGGTTAAAACCTACATTTGGTATCAGAGCAATTTTGGCTTCAAGGGGACGCTTTTGTTGCTGAGGGGTTTTGCTCGGGCCTGTGGTAGACCCTGTTTAGTGGGAGATCTGCGAGATCGATTTTGGTGGTGAAAGAAGATGGTGAGCAGTGGAAAGATAGAGATCGAAAAATTTAATGGTTAGAGTTTTGAGTTGTGGAAACTCAAGATGGAGGATCTGTTGGTGGATAAAGATCAGTGGATCGCAGTAGATCCGGGTACTAAACCAACAGGAGTGTTCGATGAAGAATGGAAGAAGTTGGATCGGAAGGCAAAGAACACAATACAATTGTGTGTCTTAGATTCAGTATTGCTGAATGTATCAGGGGAAGTTATAGCAAAGGCTTTGTGGGACAAGTTAGGGACTTTGTACCAATCTAAGTCTCTGGTGAATAAACAGTTCCTCCGGAAAAAGCTGTATAACTGAGAATGAAAGATGGAGACTCGATGACAGAGCATCCGAACGCATTTAATACTGTGGTAAGTCAGTTAGCATCTGTTGATATTAAAATTTCAGATGAAGATAAGTGCATCAGTTTGTTGTGTTCTTTACCAGATTCGTGGGATAGTCTGGTTATTGCAATTGGTAGCAATGCAACTACCTTGCAGTTTGATGAAATAGTCTCAGCCTTGTTGACGGAGGAGATGAGATGAAAAAATATGGAGAGCCAGAATGGTGATGTCTTGTCTGTACGAGGACGGTCCTAGAACAGAAACAAAAATAAGTCATTGAGTGGGAGATCTAAATCTAGAGGGAGATCTAAATCTCTAGGAAAACCTGTAAAGGTGGTGTGCTGGAAATGCGGAAAGGAAGGCCGCTTTAAAAGGGACTGTAAATCTAAAGTTCCTAACAAAGTAAAGGGATCTAATGAGGCTCCTTCTGCAAAGGCGAAAACCACCTCAGATGAAGGTGGGGATGTGTACTTGGCTTCTTCAAGTACACATGTAGATCATGAGGCATGGTTGATTGACTCAGGTGCATCCTTTCACTTCATTCCTCATAGAGAGTGGTTTTGCGAGTATGATAAATATGATGGTGGTGATGTCTTCTTGGGGGATGACAGGAAGGCTATAATCATTGGTCGCAGAAAAGTAAAGTTGAAATTGCAAGGTGGAAGGGTTAGAACACTTCCGGCTGTTTTACATATTCCTGCATTGGCCAGAAATCTGATTTCTATAAGCAAGCTGGATGATGTAGGTGTAAAAATAGTGTTCGAGAAGGATACCTGCAAGATGGTTTGGGGAGCACTAGTATTGATGCGGGGAGTTCGGATTGGAACTCTGTACAAGCTGCAAGGTAGCACTGTTATTGATGGGTGCAATAGTTCTATGGTTCCTAAAAGTGGTGACGAAAATTTAGTGGTCTCCGGAGAGAAGACTATGTTGTGGCATCAAAGGCTTGGACATATTGGAGAGAAGGGCTTTCAAATACTTCATGGTAAAGGTATGGTAGAAGGTATGAGTAATAACTCTCTGGATTTTGATTTCTGTGAAAATTGTGTATATGGGAAGCAGAATCGTGTGAGTTTCCCCTCTAGTGGTAAGAGGGCGAAACAGATATTAAGACTTGTGCATAGTGATGTGTTTGGACTTGTGAAGGTTCCATCACTAGGTAACTTTGTGTACTATGTATCATTTATAGATGACTTCTCAAAGAATACATGGATATATTTCCTTAAAGAAATCTTAAGTCTTTGACAGGTTTAAAGAATTTAAGGCTCTGGTGGAAAACCAGACAGAGAAGAAGAAAAAGGTGCTGAGGACAAATAATGGTGGAGAGTTTTGCAGTAAGGAATTTGAAGAATTCTGTAAGAAGTGTGGTATATCACGACAGAAGACTACTCCATATACACCTCAGCAAAATGGAGTTGCAGAAAGAATGAACAAGACGTTGATGAAAAGGGCAAGAAGCATGCTCAGTGGTGCAGGGTTAAGATAGGAATTCTGGGTAGAGGCGGTGGATACTGCATGTTACCTGGTCAATAGTTCACCTTCATCGGCGTTGGAGGATAGGACTCCACAAGAGGTATGGACTGGTAAGAAACCCTCTCTTTCACATCGAAGGGTATTTGGATGTGATGCATATGTACATGCTCTAAAGGAAAAAAGAACCAAGTTGGATAGTAAATATGAAAAGTGCATCTTTATTAGGTATAAGGATGGTTTAAAGGGTTATGAGATTTGGAACCCAGTAACAAAGAAGGTTGTGTACAATCGAGATGTGGTGTTCAGAGAGGTGAAAGATGTTATTAAACATGAAGTCCAACTAAAAGAACCCGAGAAGATAGAGTTTGAGCTAAAGGAGGAAGAATCAGACTCTACAACAGGGGAGGAATCAGAAGATGAAAAGCCACAAACTCCGGCTGTAAGAAGATCAGTTCAAGAAAGAAGGCAGCCAGAAAGATATAGTCCATTTGCTTTTTGTTCAAATTTTGCTTTGTCTGTTACTGATGATGATCCCAGAACTATGAAGGAAGCAGTGGATTCAGAGGATGGAAAACTCTGGAAAGAGGCCATGGTTGATGAAATGGCATCTTTGCACAAAAATGAGGCTTGGGATCTGGTGGAGTTGCCTGCTAGAAGGAAACCCATTGGCAATAAATGGGTGTTCAAAAAGAAGACAAATGCAGAAGGAAAAGTGGAGAAATACAAAGCTCGGTTGGTAGCAAAAGGTTATTCCCAGGTGCCAGGAATTGATTTTGGCGATATTTTTTCTCCTATTGCTAAGGTAACTTCTATTAGATTACTTTTATTTGTTGTTGTTGCTTTTGATTTTGAAGTAGAACAGATGGATGTAAAGACAACATTTCTTCACGGGGATCTGGAAGAGGAAATCTACATGAAGCAACCTGAAGCCTTTGCGGTGAAGGGTAAGAAAGAACTGGTATGCAAGTTAAAAAAGTCTCTGTATGGGTTAAAACAGTCACCAAAGATGTGGTATCAGAAATTTGATACATTTATACGGGGACTTGGCTTCACCAGAAGCAAAGCAAATCACTGTGTGTATTTTAAATTAATTGATGACCGTGTTATTTATCTGGTCTTGTATGTGGATGATATGTTGCTGGTTAGAAATGACAAAAAAATTATCCAGGATTTGAAGACCCAATTGTCCTCCAAATTCGACATGAAAGATCTTGGTGCTGCAAACTATATTTTGGGCATGGAAATTAAAAGAGATCAGGCAAAGAGGAAGCTCTAGTTAAACCAAAGGAAGTATGTCGAGACAATACTGCAGTGGTTTAATGTGTGGGATAGTAAACCGGTGAAGGTTCCTATTCCTGTAGGTGTGAGGTTATCTGTTGAACAATGTCCCAAGACACAAGAAGAGGAAGAGGACATGTCTCGTGTTCCATATGCAAGTGCAGTCGGTAGCCTGATGTATGCAATGGTCTGTACTAGACCAGACATTGCACATGCAGTGGGAGTATTGAGCAGGTTTATGTCAAAACCAAGAAAGGAGCATTGGACAATGGTGAAGCGGGTTTTCAGGTATTTGCATGGCACTAGTGATTATGGTCTGTGCTACCAAGGAAGACCAGGATTGGACAGAGTGTTGGATATTTGTGGCTTTGTTGATGCAGACTAGGCTGGAGATCTGGATCAGAGAAGATCCACAAGTGGGTATGTGTTTAACCTATTTGGAGGTGTAGTTAGTTGGATGAGTAAGAAACAATCTATAGTGGCACTGTCAACTACAGAGGCAGAATACATGGCTGCCACTCATGCAAGCAAGGAAGCAGTTTGGTTGCAGAGATTGTGTTCAAGTATGGGGTTAGTACAGGAAGCTATAAGGATAGACTGTGACAGCTAAAGTGCAATTTTCTTGGCAAAGAACCCTACATATCATTCAAAGACAAAGCACATTAATGTTCAGTATCACTTTGTGAGGGATATAATAGAAGACAAAAAGGTGTTGCTGGTAAAGGTGGACACTTTGAAGAATACTACAGATGCATTGACAAAATTTGTGAGCTCTGAGAAGTTCTCTTGGTGTAGAGAGACAATGGGCATTTTAGGGCTAGGAAAATGATTAAGCTCTCTTGTGGCCCCCTGTGGAAAGAAAACAAGTGGGAGAATGTTGGGTTGTGTTATATTCTTTCCACGTAGTTAACAGGGGGTTTGAAGGGCACCCGTAACCCACTTTATGGGGTCCGGGGCAGTGCCAAGGAAAATTTTGGTTTTGGACCCTATGTTAGGTTGGGCAGACCCACCTATGGTTTTGTGCATGACTTTCGCACGTTTTTTGGGCACGATGGTTTTTCGGTCCATGGTATTGGACACGATGGTTTTCGGTCCATGGTATTAGATGCTTCGGCATGTATAAATATGTATTGTAACACTGAAAGGAACATAATGGAAAATCAAGTTGGTAGTCCCGGTTTTGGGATTCAGGGGAAAATCTCTGTGTATATGTGTTTTATGTGTTATGCTCTTACATTGTTTATTTTCTGTGTTTTAGAATTCGTATACAGGTAATTTCTGTATGAGGTTAAAACCTACAAGAACCTACAGACGCAAGTACAATTGAGATTTCTGACAGTGAAAGAAATACATGTAGTCTAGGCATGGGCATAGCCATCCAAAAGACAGATAGAATTGGTTTGTGGTATGGACGCAGCGATCCAGTCGATAAGACCATATAAAAATAGGGGTATGGTCGCAGCCATCAATCAAAAAGTCATGTATGCAATCACGAACCAATCCACGCAACCTGAACTTATGTAATCTTAGTCTGGGGTCTTGTATCCCAACTGATGACCATGTTCTTGAAGTGCAATATTGTTCAACTAATGATCAGGTTGCAGACATCTTCACAAAGGCTCTCACAGAGGCGAAGTTCACTAAACTTCGATATATGCTTGGAGTTCAGGAAGTTGTCACTAAGGGGGGGATAGGCTCTAGTGCCTCCTTCCTTCTCCTATTGCGTCATATTTGTAAATCCTTCAATCCTATCCCAAGTTGTTCTTAAGGGGGGATGTTAGGATATTCCGACACATAGGAAATAGTTAAGTTCAACTTGGTCTAGTATAGAGTTAGGTATAGAGTTAGGTAAAGTGTGTTTCTTTACCGTTGTACATTTTGTAACTTACAATCCGACGGTCACGATATGTAGTGATCCGACGGTTCACTCTCTCCTCAGTATTACCGGCACTTGATCCGTGGCTTGACACCCGATTGGTCCATGAGTTCTATTTAAAGCGCATGGAGGGTCATTGTTCGGGTAATCCGTCTATGAGAGAAAGCTTATGTAAATTTTCATTCTTTGATTAATAAATTGCCTGAAGTGGCCACGTTGGCTCAGGCCGTGGACTGTTTCCCTCTTTGAGGGTTTTAACCACGTCAAAAATACGGGTGTATTGATTTGAGATCTGGTTGTGAGCGGTGTCCTTTTGGTGTTCTTTCTGAGGAACTTACCCTGTGAATTCCTACATGGTATCGGAGCTATTTGAGGGCCGCGTCCGTTGGTGATCCAAATCTGAAGCCGGTAGAACTGCATGCGGTTGTCGTTTCCTAGATCTACTGTTTCTGACTGCTTTCGGGCCGAGAGGACTGCTTTTTTGTGTTCGGAGCATCTGTTCCAGTGAGGAACCCCTTTCGTTTCACGCGAAAAGGTTTCCGGTAGCCCTATCTGCGTCATTTTTAAGATCTGGAGGTATACAGTGTTTATCTGCAGTTTACTGTTATTTTCTCTCTGGTTATTTCGGTTTCTGTTTATTTAGCTTTTTTTTATTACCGGATCTATACCTTTCATTTCTGCGTATGCTCTTTGCCCTGCGACTCTGTGCGATCTGGGCAAATCAGAAACATAAAGGAAGTTTTTTTTCTCATGCGTATGCTCTTTTCCCTGCACCTTAGTGTGATCTTGGAAAATCAGAAACATTGAGAAAAATATTTAGTTTCCGGCTAAAGCTAACTTCGAGCCGTAAGGTTCGTTTTTCTTTGCATATTCGTGTTGGGTTTTGTGTTTTTGTTTTGTAGGAAAAAAGAGCTTTCTCAAGGCAAGCACGCAACCCAAGGCCCCCCCCCCTCTCTCTCTCTCTCTCTCAAATTTTTTGTATAGCTCAATTGGTTCAAAGCTATTTTAAGAGAGTAGAGGTCTTGGGTTCAAATCTCCATTTTGTGGGGGCGTTTTTTTCATTCCCGCACATTCGCGCACTTTGCCGGCAACTTCAACAATTTTTTTTCAAAAAGCCATAACTTCTTCATCCGGAAGCCTTTTTCAGAGCCGTTTTTTTTTAAAACAACCTAATTTTTCGAGATCTATCCATTGGAACACTTACTTTCAGCATCTTCAGCTTCAATTTTTTTTAAAAAATGGAAAGTCCATGCCAAGTCATTCTTGACAGCACTAACTACTTCCAATGGATATCCTACATGGAAGATTTACTTAGAAGTAAAGGTCTCTACAGAATAGCCACAGGCCAAGAGACGAAACCAAAAGATGAAGACAAGGCTGCAAAATGGGAAATAGACAAGATCAAGCACGTGGTTTGATAGGGATGTCTATTTCTCCTGATCTTAGATTCCATATTGCAGAACTTGATACTCCTCATGAAGCATTGGAACAAATCAGTAAAGTTTTTGGGATTAAAAATGAAATTAGAGCCCATCAACTTGAAAATGAGTTGCTTACATTGGATCCTAATAATTTTTCTTGCATTGAAGATTTCTTGTCCAAATTCAAGACCCTTAGATATCTCTTGGAAGGTGTTAAGGTTAAGAAAGAAGATAGTAACCTTAATTATTCCATCCTTACTAAGTTGGGACCAGCCTACTCTGTATTTGTTTCCACCTTCCATTCTACAAGGGAAGCTTTCATTTGTCAAGGAAAAGACTACAAGGCCCCTTCCTTTGACTCTTTTTGTGATTCTTTAATAAGAGAACAAGAAAAACTCTTACACCTTGGTCTTCTTAATCTTGGAAACTATTCCAAGAAAGCGTTAGCCGCCCAGCAGCAACCAAATTCAAAGAATCCTAAGAAGTCATATCCTAAAAAGAATGGTCCTAAACCAAACAAGGGTCCTAAGCAAACTCAGCCTCAAAATGAAAGATCATTTCAGCAAAATGATAAGACCAATAAAAACAAATGGAAAAAGACTGATAGACATTGTAACTTTTGTAATCGAGATGGCCACTTAGAATCTAAATGCTTTAAGAAAATGGAAGCCTTGGAAGCCGCAATGAAGAAACAGAACATCCATGTGGAGCATTCTTCAACTTCAACTTCAACTTCATCTTCAGGAATGGCACTTTCTGCATGTCGTTGTCAATCATCTCAGTCTGGTTATGAATTAAATGTATCTTCTTCTTCTCATTCTCATGAGTGGCTCATTGATTCTGGAGCCTCTTATCACATGGCCAAAAACAAAGCCATGTTTTCTTCTTTAAATGATTGTAACACCAAAAATATATATGTTGGTGATGATAGATCTCTTAATGTTGTAGGGACTGGAACTGTTCATCTAGACAATGGTCAGTTTAATGATGTATTATGTGTTCCAACCTTATCCTGCAACCTTCTATCTGTATATCAGATAACTCATTCAGGTGAAGGTAAAATTGTTGAATTTTCACCTCATGATGTTGTAATCAAGGATCTAAGAGATCCTAAACAGATTCTAGCTACTGGTATTGCTGATGATTCCACAAGGTTGTATAAGTTTCACAACTTTGGGTCATCAAATCTTCCCTCAGTATTTGTTGCTCATAATGATGAAGTGAGAAAACTTTGGCATGAGCGATTTGGTCACTTAAACTATCGCTCCCTTCAGCATCTATGTAAAGAAAATATGGTGACAGGTCTTCCTATGGTATCTTGCAGAGATGGTGTTTGTTCCGGATGTGTACTCGGAAAACATCATGGGGACAGTTTTGAAAAACGTGCCTCTTGGCACGCCTCAGCCCCTTTACAGCTTGTGCACAGTGATTTATGTGGTCCACTTCCTGTTGCTTCATTCTCTGGCTGCAGGTATTTCTTAACTTTCATTGATGATTTCTCCAGACGCACTTGGGTATACTTCTTAAAACTCAAGAGCGAAGTATTTAACACATTTTTGGCCTTCAAAGCCTTTGTTGAAAAACAATCTGGACATCAAATTCTTAAGCTAAGAACTGATAATGGTGGAGAATATGTTAAAAACACATTCATCAACTTTTGCACCGAAAATGGAATTCAAATGCAACATACTGTTCCATACACTCCACAACAAAATGGTGTAGCTGAAAGGAAAAATCGCACCTTAAAGGAAATGGCTAATTGTATGCTGCAATCTAAAGGACTCAGTCTTAGTTTTTGGGCCGAAGCAATTAATTGTGCAAATTATATAATAAATCGCACTCCTACTAAGGTTCTAAAGAATATCACTCCAGAAGAAGCTTGGAGTTCCATTAAACCAGATGTAAGTCACTTTCGTGTTTTTGGAAGTGAAGCATGGGCCCATATTCCAGATGAAAAGCATAAAGCTTTAGAACCTAAGAGTGAGAAATGTACTTTTGTTGGATATTCTGAAGATGTAAAAGGTTATAGACTTATTCCATTTAAGTCCAAAAATGTTATCATTAGAAGAGATGTAAAATTTGATGAAAATAAATCGGCCTGCGAGCCTAGTCCGGCGGATGTGCCACCTCTTCCTATCTCTTCTACTTTTGAAAACATTTCTTCTTCAGATGATGAAAGTGAGGATGACAATCCTCCCCCACCTTCTCAGGATCCTCCTTCAGCTCCTCAACTTCCAAGATGGGTCCGTGCTACTCGGGATGCAGCAGGTGATCTTGCCGGTGATCCTACAGATCAGCGACGTACACGTTCTCAGTTTGAAAGAGCCTCTTCTTTACTGGCTCAAGCTCCAGTAAATCATGATCCTGACACTTTTGCAGAAGCTTCAGGCCATCCACATTGGGAAGCAGCTATGAATGAAGAATATCATTCATTGTTGGCAAATGATACATGGGATCTTGTTCCTCTACCAAAGGGACGCAAACTTGTTAGATGTAAATGGGTTTACAGAACCAAGTATGGACCAGATGGGAAAGTTGATAAACATAAAGCTCGTCTTGTTGCTAAGGGCTTTTCACAGGTTGAAGGCATTGACTACACTGAAACCTTCTCCCCTGTTGCCAAAATGAACTCTATCCGCCTTGTTCTTTCCCTTGCTGCCTCTTTAAAATGGGAAGTCCATCAGATGGATGTTAAATCTGCCTTCTTGCATGGGGACTTGCATGAAGAAATCTATATGAACAACCCATTGGCTTCATCCAAACAGACTCCAGCCTTGTATGTCGACTTAAGAAATCTCTTTATGGTCTCAAGCAAGCTCCTCGAGCTTGGTATGCCAAAATGGATAGCTTTCTTTTAGAATCTGGCTTTTCTAGGTGTTATTCTGACAATACTGTCTACACCAAGAAAGTGGGCAACTCTCTTATCATCCTTGTTCTTTATGTTGATGATCTTATTCTTACTGGTAGTGATCCCAACCTTATAAACCATGTGAAGTCCAGCCTTAAAAAGAAATTTGAAATGACAGACTTAGGACACTTACACTATTTTCTCGGTCTTCAAGTCTTGCAATCCAAGGAGGGTATTTCCCTTTCCCAGTCCAAGTATGCTTGTGATATTCTTCGTCATTTTCACATGGAAGACTGTAAGCCAGCCCCTTCTCCCTTTCAGTCTGGAGTCAAACTTTCAGTCTCTTGTACTTCTCCTAAAGTTGATGCTACCTTATACCGTCAACTTGTAGGAAAACTCTTGTATTTAACCCATACTCGTCCTGACCTTTCCTTTGCTGTTGGCCTTGTTGCTCGTTTTATGCAAAACCCCCATGAAAGTCATTGGAAAGCAGCTAAAAGAATACTTCGTTATGTTCGAGGTACAGTACAGTTTGGGATTCATTACAGTGCCAAAGCAGCTCCTCTATTAGTTGGTTTCACTGATTCTGATTGGGCTGGTGACCCTGATGATCGGAAGTCTACTGCCGGTTATGTCTTCACTCTTGGTTCAAGACCTATTACATGGGCTTGTAAGAAACAGGCTGCCATTTCTCTTTCGTCAGCAGAAGCAGAGTATCGTGGTGCCGTGGAAGCTAGTAAGGAAGCCTTGTGGCTTCGTCAGATCCTATCAGAGTTTGGCTTTGAGCAGCAGCATCCAACCACACTTTGGTGTGATAATCAAAGTGCCATTCAGCTATGCAAAGATCCAGTCCAACATCAGCGCAGCAAACACATTGAACTACACATGCACTTCATCAGAAAGCTCATTCATGACCATGTTCTTGAAGTGCAATATTGTTCAATTGATGATCAGGTTGCAGACATCTTCACAAAGGCTCTCACAGAGGCGAAGTTCACTAAACTTCGATATAAGCTTGGAGTTCAGGAAGTTGTCACTAAGGGGGGATAGGCTCTAGTGCCTCCTTCCTTCTCCTATTGTGTCATATTTGTAAATCCTTCAATCCTATCCCAAGTTGTTCTTAAGGGGGGATGTTAGGATATTCCGACACATAGGAAATAGTTAAGTTCAACTTGGTCTAGTATAGAGTTAGGTAAAGTGTGTTTCTTTACCGTTGTACATTTTGTAACTTACAATCCGACGGTCACGATATGTAGTGATCCGACGATTCACTCTCTCCTCGGTATTACCGGTACTTGATCCGTGGCTTGACACCCGATTGGTCCATGAGTTCTATTTAAAGCGCATGGAGGGTCATTGTTCGGGTAATCCGTCTATGAGAGAAAGCTTATGTAAATTTTCATTCTTTGATTAATAAATTGCCTGAAGTGGCCACGTTGGCTCAGGCCGTGGACTGTTTCCCTCTTTGAGGGTTTTAACCACGTCAAAAATACTGGTGTATTGATTTGAGATCTGGTTGTGAGCGGTGTCCTTTTGGTGTTCTTTCTGAGGAACTTACCCTGTGAATTCCTACAATTACTAATATGCGAATAGATGTGCTGAAGTTGAGCATACTAGAAAATCGCTTGATTACTGGCCAATGATGTAAACCGTTAACAAGCACGAGAGAGACCGCCAGTAATGTCAATGGTTCTCAAGGTACTAGCAGTACAATCCACAAAGTGCGAAGAATGATCTGGAGTCGAACACTTGTGGAATCACTCGATCGAAGACCAATAATGCAAGCTTGTCGTCGAGTGCGAAGAACTTGCCATTGAGGCATGCAAGCTCCAAGGTACCCGAAAGGAATCTCTAGATCAACTTCCTGGATAATGAGTTGATGTCGATAGGAAGCAACTCGTCACAGGAGGGCCATAATGTTTCCCACATCAACGACATGAGACAAGGAACAAGATGAAGATGGATGAAACAGAGAGTCAAAGGAGGAGGTAAGGGTGCAAACTGCAGAAGGATTAAACTCTTGAACATATCGGCGACACGACTCTAGAATGTGGCAGCATTTTGGTACCAAGGGATCGAAGGTTTGGCGGAGACAACAAGGATCAAATGGAATGAGGCAAAATGACAAACCCAAACCCTGGAAGGCCAATGACGATGTGAAGATATCCCAAGCAAAAGTGTCGATGTTCAAGAGTGACTAGCTGTCGTAGGTAACCAATGGAATATTTCCAAATTTTCCCACACCATCACTGGCGAGTACCCCAATTATTTTTGAAAAACAAGCTTGAAGGGAATAGCATATGCTTGCGATATAAGTTAGTCCTTTGGACGAATCCAACCTAGTGAAATTTTAACGAGCCCTAGGGAAGAGAAGCTCGGGTCTCATCATGGTGACGAGTCCAATGCCGTCAAGGTTTAACGAGTCCGACATAGGTAAAACTCAGAGTCTTTTTCATGTTTAGAGAGTTTGAAAAAGACACGGAAAAGAAAACTCCAGGGGGGCCCTTTTCGTAAGTTTGTGTCTCTCAAGCCCAAAAAGGTAGAAAACGATACTCGAGAGAACCGCTTGACCATTTCGATCAAGGAGTACTTTTCGTAAATAGTGTTTTCAGTCCAAAAAAGTAGAAAAATTACTGGAGACACGACGTTTCGTAACCAAGAACAAGCTCGAAACGACAAGGGCTCGGCCATATTTTCGTTTTAAACGGTCGGAAAAGAGCTGAAAGCAGACCTCCATTTTTATTCTCTTTAACGAGTCAAAAAGGGAAAAATACTCGGCAATCTTTTCATCTTTTATGAGTCAAAAAAGAGCTTAAAGAGGACTCGTGAGAAATTTTCACGGTATTTACCAAGCATGTATCGATCAGTACCCGCATCCGACACACCTGTTCCTGCACAGAGAAACCCAAGCATAAGACCCATTCTACAAGGATACATGATTAATGTTAGAAAACCTAAGTCAAAAACCCTAAAACCATAACCAAAACCCTAAAAACTATAGTAAAAACCCAAAAAACTATAGTTAAAGCCCTAAATTTCAAAAAAAAACTATATAAGGCATATGGTAAAAACATAATTCACCTTGTTTTAGTTTTTAACCGTGGTAAAACTCTAAACAACGCGTACCTTGCAAATTTGAGTGGTGGATTTCTGAAGTTGTGGTGGTTCATTTTGTTCCAAACCTTCTCCAAGTAAGTATCCTGCCTTTGCCTTCGTGTTTTGAGTGCTTTTAACTGTAATTTCATATGTTTTGGCTGAGTTTGGGAAGAATTTTTGTTTCAAAAATTCGCCTTGGTCATCGCAGATGTTCCCCTCAGGGTTGCGACGACCGCGAATTCCAAATGGGCCAAAATCGGCATTGTTGCAGGAGTGTGATGTATTGCTGTGACGATCCAAGAAATTGTAAACTACTCAAATCAGACCATCGCAGCTATTTTAGAAATAGCTGCGACGAGTGCAAAAAACACAAAAAAAATATTTTTACACCATTGTGGCATATAAAAATGGATCAAACAATTTCTAATAGGAGAATGTTTGTATGTGCAGGGTGCAAAATGGCATTTTCATGGCAAGAACACACACATGATGCAGATGACGAGATGGGGGCAACTGATCCTCAATGCTTGCAGGTCCTCCAGAACTATGGACTGCTCAAATTCTTCCTCACGTCGCTATTAAGAGCGCAATTAGACCTCCTAGAGTTCTTAATTCGATCATGGAACCCAACAGAGGGTAAATTCATCATCCGAGGGCAGGAGGTTGAGTTTGACTCCACAGACATATATTTTCTTACTGGTTTATCACGACGAGGAGAGAGACCCCGCATGGGTGGTGTGCGGATCATTGGAGAGTCCTTAGACATGCTGATTGCATGAGCGTGCCCAGGGGCACGAAAATCACCCACTAGCGGGAAGTTACAGATTCCAACAGTGAACGATTTGTCATTGTGTGTATTGTTGTTCACAATCATGAGAGCAGCTGGTTCTCAGGCTCAACATGAGGCAACTAAAACACAACTGCGGTTGGCTTTAGATTGCCTCAATCCTACCATGTTCGACTGGCAGAGGCAGTGTCTATGAATATGAAGAGGCAGCTGACTAAATGCCAACGAGGCGAGACGAAGCAGTTCAGGTACGGGTCGATTCTGGTACCGCTCATGTTGGAGCAGGTACCCATACTTAAGTTACAGGACATGCAAGTAGGGTGGCCCGGACCACAGGAGACCCGAATCACTAGGTGGGCCCATGTGATGCCGTGAGGAGGCAGCGGCCAGCAAGTATCATGGGGTCCTAACTTCATGGAGTGGCTACATCGTCAGCAGGTAGTGGTTGAGGATTGGCCCTACACAAGTACGGATTTTAGGGGAGATCTAAACATGCTGCTTCCGCCCGGAGAGCAGTGGGACGAGAGAGGTAACATACTTGGATTGACCGCCAAACTTTTATATTTTAGTTTTTTATTGTTTTTGGATTTTAAACGTATATGCCCTAATAATTATGTTCAATTTTGCAGATGTCGGACCTGAGAGACCAGTGGGTCTCACTCCTACGGCTTGGAGGGAGAACAAAGAGCTTGCCCTGCCACCTCCAGGTGGTGACGCGGAGGAGGAGATAGCCCGGAACTTGGAGGGCTTGACTGAGGGGATCCCTGACTACAGAGGGTTCGAGGAGATCCTGCGACAGTACCAACGACACACTGTGGGTGTGTCGAACAAGATTCATAGACTGCTCAGACGAGTAGTTCGGGCAGTGGTCTGCTATAGAGAGTAGCACCCACCACAGTAGTCGCCTAGGTTTCCTTTTCTGGTGTTTTGAGAGACATGTCTCGGATTGTAACCTGAACATATACATTATTTTTTAGACATATATATTATTTTTTGAGTGCCTCAGTGCGCCACACGATATACAACTATGTTTTATTATTGCGTATGAATACTTGCATATAATGTTTTTTATAAATTGCGTAAATGTCTGTCCAATACATGATTTGCCAATGCATCAGTTAACGTATTTAGCCTTCTAGGAATGTGTTAACACATAATGTAATCAAAATTTCTTTCCAGTAAGCAAACACGCAAATACAATCTTAAAATTTGAGGGTTTCTAATGGAATAACACCCGTTATGTTGAAGAACAAGTTGAGAGTCCAGATTCGCAATCAATGCACGAATATTGAGGCTAACAACCTCAGTCAATAATTCAATGACGATGCTATATTTAGCGACATTGTTCGTGGGACACCCCAGAAAAACACCTTGAAGGTCTACTAACTCACCGTGAGGATCGTAGATCACCCATGCCGCGGAGGAAAGATTCTGTGTACTGCGACAGGCACCATCAGCGAAACTGATATAAGGTGCAACAGACATCTGCACAAGAAGTAAAAAGACACAATAAGCAACAATAACGCCTACACACCAAGCCAAACATGCACACACTAAAAACACACTTATGTACACAGCAGATGCATGAAAAACTCATGCATAATATTTTTTAAGATAAAGCCCATTCCGGGGCTTATCCAAAGGGTTTCCTTCATAGTCAATTAGCTCATAGGCCCCTTTCTGCAAAATGCGTTTCACAATATAAGGCCCATGCCACATAGGTTCGAATTTTCCTGCCCCCAGCTTATCATTCGCTTGATCGTACAGTAGGACTAAATCTCCCTCAATGAAAGAACGAGGAGTAACAGTCTGATCGAAGTGAGTTTTCACTCTCTTCTTTTGTGCTTCGATGACTAAAGAAGCAAGTCGACAGGTCTCATCTAGCCACTCTAGGTAAAGAAGATGTTCTTCTACAGGAGTAGTATTCAGGAGTAATTCGACAGCTAACTTGAGAGAAGGTATTTTGCATTCAATCGGAAGGGTAGCCTCCAGACCATAAATGAGTTGAAACAGTGTGAATCCGGTGGCATCCTTCACTAAGGTACGGTAGGCCCATAAGGCGGAAAACAACATCAAATGCCAATTAGACTTGTGCATTCCAATGGTACGCTGAAGCATCGTAACCAACACCTTGTTGACGGCTTTGACTTGGCCATTGGCCTGAGGGTAATAAGGCGTTGAACTATCATGACGCAAGCCTAACTGGGTCGTTAACTCAATCATCATATGACCACGGAAATGAGAACTGTGATCAGTGACAATAGCCTGAGGGACTCCAAATCGAGTAATCACATGATTGAATAGGAATTGTGCAGCTGTCTTACTGTCATTGGACAATGTAGGCATCGCTTCGGCCCATTTTGTAAAATAATTGACGGCAATGATAATATACCCATGCCCCCCGGCCGAGCGAGGGTTACAGGTCATAAAATCTATGCCCCATTTAGCAAAAGGGCCAACAGTAATGACAGGATGCAAAGGGTCACGCATTTTCCGTTGGTAAATTTGGCACGCGTGGTAGGAACGGATAGCGAGAATGCAATCCTTAAAAATAGAGGGCCAAAAGTAACCAGCACGGAGGATTTTTTGGGCAGTGGCATAACCAGACATATGACCACCATAGGCGCCAGAGTGGCAGTCATTCAAGACTCGTTTAGCTTCCTCGAACATCAAACAATGACGGAGAACCAAATCAACGCCAAGACGGTACAAGATGTCCCCAACAATACGATAAGGCTAAGAATAGTGACGAATACGTTGCCGAGCATCCTTAGACAAATAAGGACGGAAGGAAGATGTCTGGAGGTAGACAATAATGTCACTGTACCATGGATTGATGGTACTGATCAAGAAAAGGGTATTGTCCGGAATGCGATCCTCTATCCGAGAGGGAGCAGTAGCAGACAATAACGAACAAATCAATTCAGCAAAGACAAGGGATTTCTTGGACTTGGCAATAGTAAACTCCAAATCGAACTCTTGAAGGATAACGATCCATTTCGAGTACTTGCCCCCCAGCAACTGATGTGACAAGATGTACGTCATCGGGTTGCAATCGGAAATCACAGTCGTCATGCGCAACAAAATATAGTGACAGAAACATTGGACAGCGTGAACGGCTGCCAAGGCGAGCTTCTTGACATAAGCATATCGAGTCTCAGTGTCAAGGAGGTTGCGGCTAAGATAATAGATAATGTGCTCGGAACCATCGTCGTCGTCTTGAACCAAAACCATGCCAATAGTGCTGTCGGCAGCAGCGAGATAAAGAGTATAGTCACGATGGTAGTCAGGTGGATGCAATAAGGGAGCAGAAACAAGGAGTGCCTTGAGTTGCTCGAATGACTTTTGGGCAGTGTCATCCCAAACAAAGGGAGTGTCATGCTTTAGGAGACATGTATAACCTTTAGCAATCTCGACGTAGTTAGGAATAAAATGACGTAGGAAATTGGATTTTCCCTGCAAACTCTGCAATTGCTGCAAAGAAGCAGGAGGAGGGAGATTTAGTATAGCTTCAACTTTGAGGGGATCTAGACGAATGCCCTCTTTAGAGACGACAAACCCAAGAAGTCTGTCGGATTCGACGCAGAAGACACACTTATGCGGATTAAGACGAATACGGTAATGTCGACAGCGAAGAAAAATCTCGCAGAGGTGGTTTGGATGGTCAGAATGTTTAGCTGAATGAGCCGGGAGGTCATCCAAATATGGCTGAACAATGTGACGGATGTCATGAAATGCATAGGACATTGCTCGCTGGAAGGTGGCACTGGCATTTTTAAGGCCGAAAGGAAGCTTCTTGTAAGAAAAGGTACCCCACGGGCAGATGAAGGTAGTTTTGTGTTGATCGGCAGGCGAAATATTAATCTGGTTGTAACCAGAAAAGTTGTCCATAAATGAGAAAATCTCACTCCCAACACAATCATCGATGAGCTGGTTGATAAAGGGCGTAGGATAATTATCCTTTGGACACGCACGGTTGATGTCACGGTAATCAACACAAACCCTAATAGTGCCCTGCTTTTTGGTCACAGGGACAATATTAGAGACCCAGTCAGTCAGTGGGATAGGGTAAATAAACCCTGCCTTGAGAAGTTTTTCAACTTCTCCCTTAATAGCTGCAGCTTTTCTCGGGTGCACGGGGCATAAACGTTGTCGAACAGGCTTGGCACCAGGATATGTAGGGATCTCGTGTACCACAATACTAGGGTCAATACCAGGCATTTCTTCATATGACCAAGCGAACACGGCGTGAAACTGTCTGAAAAGATCGGTGTAAAGTTGAATTTCGTCTGGAGTACAGGGAACACCAATGTGAATATTCTCAACAATCCCTAGTTTGATAGAGATGTCGATGGGCATAGTTTGCATATTATTCCCCATATTACCCTAAAAAAAACTTCATGAATCTGAATAGGCGTCTGAAGCAGCTGAGAGGGAATATAGGAAGCAAACTTCTCTAGATAGGTAGTCATGGCCTCATGGCTTGGGAGAAACAAGGAACGATGGTGGTGATTAAACCAAGGAGTATCCTCAAAAGACACGGTCTCTAAAATTGCTTCATCGGAAGGAAAAGTCTCCTGTAACAGACCCGAAGAAACAATATCTCTGAGCCAAGGGGATTGTACATACGCGTCAAGAGATCTGCTCAAAGGAGCAGGATCAGAGGATGAAGCCGATGCGGAAACAATTTCTACATAGTTGAGCTCGGCAAGACTCAACGGCATGACGTCACCCCAAGAGTCTACCTGATCGACAGGAGGAACTACCCAAGGATCAGAACGGATAGAAATCATGTTAATGGGGGCGACGTTGGGAGGTGGGAGCAAAAAGACACCCATAAGGGCAGGATCTTTGAAGAGTCCAGCACCCACACTTTCATAGGGAATGGAGGTATGCTCCACAAATGGAACGTTGCCATCTGAAGAAGAAGAGGTGAAGAAGGATAGCTGATCAACCATGACAATTTTCCCTTGGTGGGGAAAACGAAGGACACGGAATAGAGATGAGGCCATAGCGCGCATGGCGTATGTCCAGCTTCGACCTAACAAAAGGTTGTAAGTCAAATTTGCATCAACAACTTCGACTTCAACCTCAACTGTCTTCCCCTCTAGAGTGATAGGCAAGCATGGGAGGATACTGAATGGACAGGAATCTCTTCCATCGAAGGCTTCCAAAGTATTAGGAGATTGACTCAACGTCGAGGAACCGATGGCCTTCCAACAAGCAATAGACATGATGCAAGTGGAGGTGCCCTCATCAATAACAGTACGATGAATATTCTTCGAGTTAATGATGACTTGGATGAGGAAAGCAATCTGATGAGGCAATCGCGATACATGATTGTCAAGATCTAAGGTAATCATGTCTGAATCGGCCGGGTCCAGTCCACCACGGCAGATAAAGCTTCGAAAGGTAAGAAAAAGGGGAAAGGCAAAAATAAAGCCGATCCACCAAAGCAAGACCCTCCTAAGCCTCCAGTCGATGATGGCACTAAAGGCAAACCCAAATACCCTTGCCTCATCTGTGACGAGGATCACTACACTAAAGACTGTCCTCGACGGTCTGAGGTTAGTCGTTTGCTCAAGGGGACTCCTAGAACTCCTGTTGTGCTTAAAGAGCCTTTTCCCTCTGCAAACAGAGGCAGCCCCTCTAGCCCTAGAGTGGGTCTAGTTACAGCAAGACAAAACAATAGCGAATTTCCTTAAACAGCCATTGTTGAAAGAGTCTATCTCAAACTGGTGTTCGATGGAGCTTTCGTCGCACTGCTTCAGCTATCGTTTCCTTTTCCTCGTTGAGCGATTCACCTGAAACAACACAAGAGAACAACAGAACACATAATAGAGTACAACAATGATCTATTCACTTATAGAGTCAAGGAACCATAAGCTATCAAATATATTTTACACATGACATAGGAAATCACCATTGATTGTATTAAAATGAATAAAAGCAAAGCTTACAACCAAGCCTTGACGTCGCAAGCTTCCTCGAAGGGTCCAGCCAGTATGTTTCTTCAAGCATTCACTCTCGAAAGGGTCTCCCAAGTGGCTGGTAACTCTCTCTCTCACTCAAAAGCACTAGCACAAGGCTAAGGCAATCCACAACCAATTGCTATATTATCAACAATTCACACTACAAACTATCAATCTCACACCAAAGCTAGCTAATTTGCTCAATACCAAAAACTAGCTGATCATAGCAATGGGGAGTGCTTTTATAAGAGGAGGAGCCTCCATAAATGAGGGAGAGGGAGCTTATCCCCAAGGGAGGTTTCTCAAAATGCGGAACTACCATCCCAGAGGAGGAAAAGCGAACTTCCTTGACCCAACAACCAGTTCCAGAACCACCCAGAAGCATTTTGTTTGAACTAATTTGCCATATCTGGATCATCGCAAGTCATACACTAGGACTCAGAGACGACGTCGCGGGGCAACAGTGTATTCAGAGCCATCGTCGCAAGAAAGATCTTGAGGACTTGCAACGAGCCCTAAAATCTGACTATCGCAGGGAACAGATGTACCCCTGCGACGACGTCGCAATGTTCTAGTTCATTACAAGGAATCATCGCAGGCAAAATGAGGTTTACTTGCGACGATATTGAAACATGGGTAAAAAGGGTCAATCTTTAGGATTAAAGAGCATTTGTTAATCTTCTTGAATGATTGGGAAGATGTGGACACATTTATTTGAGGTATGACACAGAGAAGATGTCGCTCAGGGACTGACTTTATCCGAGATCAGGGGATATGAGGCCAGTGACAAATTACTATGTAACAGGAAGTCACATGCAAAGATCGTTTTAGAATCTTTCCCTCAAGTGTCGCTCTTTCCTAGATTTGTGGCATGCGCGTCATGAGCTTCAAGCTTATTTATTCGACGCTTCAGAGCTCATTTCTTCACATCGATCTTGGAGCTCTGACATCCCACAGCACATCTAGGACTCTTCGACACATCCAACTCTGCTATTCATGGGTAAGTGGTATTAACTTTTCTTTTGCAACATTTCTATCGCTTTTTGTGTTTTTGCTTGATTTATTTGAACGCTTGCTGTCATTTACATGCATACTAGCTTGTACTAGCATCGTTTCAGTTTTCGTTAGTATCTCACTATTGTCGCATGCATGAAACTGTTTTGCACGAACGGTTGCCGATTCGGCGACTTGCTTCACCCACATGCATGTTGTTCTGTTTTCTGAATCTTTCATTCACTGTTTGCATGCATGATCATTTGCTTCTGCCTACACTCAGTATCACCATGCATTCACTTTCACATTTGCCTTCAGTTACCTGTCGGCAGGTCGGGGCAGCCTTGGCCTAGACTCTACCTCACCAAGATAGCATTACGCAATCCTGAGAGGGAAGGCTCTGTCTTCCCCTCAGGAAATGCACATTTCTTCCCAGTAACTGTCCCCCAAGCCTTCTTTGCGCAATTTTGAGAGACAGTGACTGATGGCCTAGAAAATTGCGCAATGCAGTGACTAAGCCTATAACCATTGCCAACTAAAATTGCGCATTGCGCAATTCTAGCAGTCAACAGTTAGCCTGGATTGCGCATTGCGCAATTCCAGCAGCCAATCATGCCTCCTAGACAACCTAGACTACTTTTGCGCAAGTCTGGCAGTCAGTCTCCCATCCTCCTAAAAGGAATTATGCAATCCTTGCCAGTCAATGTCGAGGTATGTGTTATGTCGTTCCCAAATTTTCTTTGGTTTTTACTGATAGATTTCTTGCCATGCATGTCACTTTATCACCAAATCTAGCAGGTGTTCATCTGCCTCTTGACGGTTCAGGATCAATGGCCTCCAAGAGAGCAGAATCAAAGGACACTAACAGAAGTGCAACTGTAGCAGCAGTTGAGCGAGTGTTTGCAAGTCTACTGATCTATGAAGATACCAAGATGATTCTAGACAAGGACATCACGCTGAAATGGCAAGAGGTCAATGATGCATTTGCATGCACATTTGGGGAAGACCTCGAAGACCTCTAGGTATACGTGAACATCCACAAGTCTGTCTTGTACCGGATTGCATGCAGATACCCTGTATTCCCATGCACAGACATGATACACTAGATCGTCTCGCACACTGATCCCGAGACGATGACCTTGAGCAGTGTCAGCGGGACGAAGATTGCAACCTTCAGGGCACAGGATTATGATGAGATGTATCAAATGTTAGCACCCGTGATTATCATGGAGACTCCCTTCAGCTTATCCAGCAGCAATGCCAACTCCAGAGACATTCTGAAGAACTGGGTAAAGGAGCCGACTAGATTCAAGATAACACCCAACCAGATCTACAAGACGAAGATACTGCGGAAGGCATATCAATACTTGGTCATATTTGCATGTCGACTGTATGGCCAAGAAAGCATGGAAACCTTCCCATAGAGTTGGGTGGTCGCGCTGGAACAACTGGCTAGAGAAGGCAAAGTATGCAACTGGTCCGGCATGTTGGCTCATCAGCTGAAGGAATAGGTAACAAGGGCTCGACAGCCGCCCAAAGGTATGCAAGCAGAAATCTACATGTCCGCCTACATCTTGGATGTAGTTTGTGCCCGACAGGAGTTCCCGGGCTTGAAGTGGGCATGGTCACTGACAGAGACTATTGTGAACACTTATTGTAAGATGTTGTTCGAATGCAGCTTCAGAGGAGTTATCACATGGTTGTCCGATCATTTTGTCACCCCGGTTTACAAGATGATATTCGAACATGATCCACCCTGCATGTCGAAGGCAGCAATGGAGGCACTGATAGACATAGCTGACGTTCGACACCTTCATACGGATGTATAGCGTGGAGAAGCCGCTGCATGTTCTACCAAATTTTGCCTTGGATGTACTCGTCATGTAGGAAGTAGCATATCACATCTTGCTAGGATTGACAGCTAAGCTGCACCAAAAGAAGAAGGCACCTTGGACCGCTCTTCCACTACGCATTGGGTTATACGAAATCCGAAGTTTCAAGCATGCGGATGTCGAAGCAGAGCAGATGAAGAAGTATCCATTCGACCTCCGAAGTTACAATTCGTATGATTCGCATTGTCTTGTGAAAGATCACTGCACGAGAGTATTGTTCAACTCGATCCACGGGGCATGTCATTGGGCAAAGGAGGACCCATGGAGATATTGTTACAACTCCTCCAGACTCAATGAACCGGTCGGCTTCGCTATGGAATGATTAGCAAAGCAACGTGAAGCAGCGTCCCGGAGAGAACCAGAAGCAGCAGCAACAACAGTAGAGGTGAACATACCAGTCTGCAACAAGGGAAAGAGCAAGATTGTCGATCACATGGAGGAAGAGAAAAGCTACAAGTTCCAAGTAGATCCACTTGTGGAGAAAACAGTTATGGCCACAAAGGAAAAGAGGCAGCGGTGGGACAAGCGAAACACGCAAAGGCAAAGAGAGAAACGGAGAATGGAGGAAACAGAGAAGGAATTGCATGAGTTGAAGGAGCAACTCCGAAAGGAACAAAAGCTGCAAAAACAGGACGGGGAAGCGCAGCAACAACAGGTATAGCAGGGGGCGCAACATGTGCAGATGGATGAAACAACACCCGTACAGGTAGTGGACTCATCAAAACAACTGGCATCAGGAAAACAGGGTGAACCATCGTAGGAGCAGGACTTTGCTCAGGAGATAGAGCAAGCGCTTGAATAGATGGATACGGACATGGAGCAGCAGGAGTTAGAGCAGGACATCGACCTCATGCCTCACCACCAAGAGGTTGACCCACCAGCTTCACCGCATCCAGAAGATGAGCAAGTGACCAAGGAGACACTGAGATCCTTGGAGATCAGCCAGAAGGAGAGATGCACAACATCTCATTCGACGAGTCTCAACATAGAGTTGTGCAATCCCGTAGAGTTTCAACTTCGGAAGATCATACATCTCCTGCATAGTATGAGGAACGAGTGATCGTGTCTGACATGCACAAACATCCAGTAGCCTTTTCAGATGCTACTAGAGCATATGCCGAAGCCACTAGCTCAAGTGTCCGCTTTCTGATAGTTGAGAATGAGCGAATGGCGAAGAAACTACAGACGGCCAAGCAGGGAAGACAGTTGGTGACAGCGTCCGCCCAAGCAAAACTAAAGAAGGCAATACTACATGAAGTATTGTCCCTTGACACAGTTATGCGGGCATTGTATTCCAAGTTTGGTACGGTGCATAAGGCAGTTCTCCATCTCAACGGATGGCAGATGCGATGTGCTAGAAGAGAACATATCTTGTCAAACGTGCATGATGTTGTTGATTACATGCAAACGCGAATGATGAGATACAAGGGAGCCCCACTTCACTTGCCTAAGATGATGAAGCCCAGAGCGGTCAAGCTGAAGGCACACATCCAGAGTCAGATCCAGAACTATGAAGAGCTCTCACAGCTCATCACTAGTTTACAGGCTTCCCATGCACGTGTATTCAAGAGTATGGATGTTGTGGTGCGCGCACATGTGATCCCATCTATTGGCACTCTCACCCAAGCGAAGACAAAGGCACAGGTACAACAAGAGCTTCCTCGTACTTTGGCAAGTTGATGTGCATAACCACCAGCCCAAATTGCCGATCAATGCAGACACCATGCACAAGTATGTTGCTGGTCCAGGCGTGTTGAAGATAATGATGCGCATGCTTTCAGACGAGTTGGACAGAGGAGCCTGAGCAATGTACCCGGATGCTATGGAGACAAGGGTCAGGTTCTAGAATGATGTCACCGTGGAGTACATGGACACTATCGTAGATTAGCGATCTTGGCATCAGTACGCTATTGTTGATCATTGCGAGGATGTTGAAGAGTTGGAGTTCCCACGGTTGTCCGAGTCATAATGATGTCTTGCATGGCTTGCTCAAGCCATTTTGTTTCACATGGATACATGTGCATTGTAATGTAATGTCTTGTCAAGTGTAATTTCAAGTGTCGATAGTTGGATGTAACAGTCATAGAGTGTTGAATTTTCTAAGTTTACTTAATTTAGAAACCCTTCATGCACTTTTTCTGATTTATTCCTACCTACTTGTTAATTTTTTTTTAACAAGTTATTTACAAAGTAAATACTGAAAATAAATACCAGCGCATGCTCAACATATTACAGATTAGCAACTAAAAGAAAAAAGAACAAACACACCACATGACACCATTATTTTTGGACCAATGTCCCCAGAAAAACCCAATGCGGGAAAACCGGTGCAGCTATCTGAGGGTTTCCTTATTAAGCAATGTCAGAGTACAATCTGGGTGCCATAACTGGCCTACCCAACAAAGAATTTTGCTTAGCAACTATACCTCACAGTTTGAGAGAGATCTCCTGGCTAAAACCCCAGAAAACCCTTCCAGCAACTCCTTAGCACAAAACTGCTCCTGCAACCCCAACGTCTGCCCAATTTGGACTACTTTAGCCCCTCTCTGCCTCACGCTGGCCCTACGTCAGCTTTTCTTGGCCTATGTCAGCCCCAGGAGGCCCCGCGTCAGCTCTGGGAGCCTCTGCGTCAGCTACGCTGGCCCCTCTGGTGCTCCGCGCAACACTTGGTTTCCTGTACATGGCCTTGCGTGAGCCCTTGCTGGCTTTGCGTCACCCTCCTTGGCTGCTGCGCTACTCTCCCGACACTATCTCTGCCTTCTCTGTTCCTCTGTACTCAATGTCCCTGAGCTGCTCGCCCGATCACTGATTCTATCTCTCTTAGCAAATCTCGCTCTAGAGAATAGAATGACTGATCATCTGGTGTGATCTCCAAGTGACCCTCAAGCCTCCTCTTACACTTTTCCTGTTGACGATTCAATGGCCGAGATTAAGTCCATAATCAGCAGCTAAGATTAGATCTGGCTTGATCCATGTCTTTTGGATCACTCTAACACAAATTCATATCAATACTCATTAATATTTTATTTTCACTAAGTTTAAACTTAGGGACTCCATTAAAAATATTAATTATTTTAATATCTCCTGATCTGTTTAAAATTTGCCCAAACCCTTTCTAGGTATTGGAGATCTCATGTGCCACAACCTCTACACCAAATTTCATGGCTAGAGCACATCCGATGCTACCCCAAATCAACATAGAGTAGATGAAGAGTCATGAGTGTAGATGAGCTGTCACAACGGGGAATGTCAAGGGTCACCCCACCCTTTGCTATAAATAATCCCTCATAACTCATTGTAAAGGCTTTTGGTCAGCCAAGCTTCTGATAGGACTATCTTAGAGAGATCTTGGACAGTATTGTAACGAGTCTTGGCTTCTCAACTGCGCAAAGCTAGTACATCTCTTTGGAGGAGTAGCCGGTTGTGGTTGTAACGTTCCGTTGTTGGAACTAGTGGTTAGACATAGATGTATTGTATGACTGGAAATTACACTTCTTAATATAACAAGAGCCAACACGTTTCATGCATATGTTGTATTGTATTTCAGCTATCTATTTTACTCTAAATGATATATGTATTTGTTTGCTTATGCATGCATGTATAGCTATTCTATGTATGTGTGTATGAATCTTTTTGAAATGTGCTTAACTATCACTTTGGATTGCTAGCTAACTTGCCTTCCATGTTATGATGCATCCTTGCTCGTGTGTTCCCTTCTTAACTCCATGCTATCACAGGTTTCCAAGGGGCACACTCATCTCAACCCCCGTGTGTTAGAACCTCTCATGCACCTTCCTTGGCTCACTACATATGTCACACCCTTGCTACCAACAAAGTTATCTTACTTGCCTCTGTGTGAAATCGCAGTCAAGGCATTACCGTACGACCCACTGCTGGGACTCCTACACCAAACGGTCTTAGGTCTAATTGGGATTTCTTACCGGGCAGATCCCTTGATATGTTAGCGAGTCCAGCACCGTCAACATTTCTGGCATTAGAAGGAGAGCCAGATAACAAGTTGTGTCCTCTCATCTTGTTTTGAACCTTTGCACATCTATCATGGAGCCTTGCACTCTCCTCCCTCCACGATGTTTTTAGCATGCCGAATATGTTACCATCATAAGGGAGTTTTTTGATCTCTTGTCCACATACACGTATGATCCAGAACATCTTGACCAAAAACTGTTACAACAACGGAAGGCTCCGCATGAATCGCCTATGGATTTTTAGCAGCGCTTCCGTGATCTACAGTTTCAAGCTCTGAAGAGCTGGATGAAATTTTTCTATTTTTGGGAACGATTCGAGTACTGTCTTAAGAAATCTGCTCGTCCCAAGAAGAAGTTTGAAATGAAGCCTTGCTCAGTATTCTTCAGTGCTGGAGTTGCACAATCACAAACGGATGCGGTCATTGTCACAAGTGACTGTCCACCGTCCCCTCTTCAAACAGCTCTGCCACTGCAAAGTGATGCGGGAGATCATGCTCACACATCTGTTCGGCTGTTACATCCTCCCAACATCACTTCACTTACTTTTCGCGCAGATTTGGTTGTCAGTCCATCAAGTTGCCATATCCATTTTGTTCCATAACCTCTGTCTTTGTACTCGGCTGATCCTCCGGATGATACTGTCTTGTGTTCTTCCATTCTGGACTCTACACTTGTTGTGAATGAGGATCAAGCCATCGACGGAGTTGGTGTTGCACAACCAACATGCGCTGTCATTCATGAAGAGTATGACTAGGAGCTTGAGCATCAACACTCGGCGAAGGATGACTCCCTTCTGTCCGAGCCCCCTCCGTTCTTTCCTGACATTTTTGGTGAACCTTCCATCCATGATTTCGCATGTGTATCTTCATCTACGGATGCACCCATTGTTGATCACTCATAGCTCACACTGTATGTCAATCCATCATTCGACAACAAAGAGGATGAGTTATTCATTAAAAACCCACTTGATTTTTCATCTGCCTTTTCCGGAAACATAGAGGATGAATTTCTTCACTTCTCATCTATCCATTTGTTTGATTCATCAGATCATGAGGATGTCGATGAAATCATTGATTTTTCTGATCGTGGTTGTCATGATCCATTTACTTCCATATTCGATCACGATCATGATCCTATCACAGTTGATTTTTTGAAGCCACTGGTTTATGATGATCTATCTGACGATGAAGTCAAAACACCCCAGATTGTCGAGGCACTTCAGCCCACACTGATGGTTATGTCAAGCCCTCGCTGTCCTGAGGTTGGTTTCACTTCTGATTAGGAAATTGTTCAATCACCCAAGGCTCCTCATCACTCATATGTATGCATTGAAAATCAATCTCACACACAGATCATGCTTCCTCCACTCGAACTGCACGATCCCATTGCTCATGCATTGGAGGAATCTTACATTGCAAGCACACATGTGCGACACAAGTTGTCTTTGTTTCTTTCATTTGCTTGCATGTCACAGTCAAGAGGATGCATATGCTTCAAAGCTGCACGCAGTGTCACACAACACCATGATAAGTCCATGAACTGCTTGTCATGTACTTACATTCACTTATGTCCTGTGGACACTTTTAAACATGAAGTGCATTTGTCTTCATTGTTGTTGACACCTAATCCGAAACGGATGAGGTGAAGCCGGACAGTCATCTAGAAGATGAACTGATCCGTTGTGTATATGTATAAATAATGTGTTAGCTAATGAATAAATCAATCAGAGTTTTCTCTCGTTCAAATGAGGAGTTACCCTGGCCTGACATGGTATCAGAGCTCAGGTCCCAGTCCCTAAAATTAGCTGTAACTCCTGCTGGCCACCTCTGCTCTCTGCACTGCCTCTGACATACCTGTCTCTGCGCCTCTAAGCCTGAATACGTTGCCTGATCATTTATCTGACACACCAGCGCTGCATATGCTCTCTGCGCCCTCTGCCATTACGTACGTTGCTGCCAGTACGTTGAATTGAGGTATCGTTTTGTTAATGGAGGTATGAGTATACTAAATGCTGTGGACTGTGTTGTTTATTTGATGGACTGCGTTTTTCTGTAAAACGTTTGGGCTACCCTGCGTTGAATGGAACGTTGGACTACTACTCTACGCTTGACTGTGTGTTATTGGTGTGCGTTGGCTTTAAACTCCATTCTTCATTGTATGTAAGATATAAAGAGAGGAGGCATTTTATGGTATGAACGCGTATTATTGGTGTGATGCATTTCTTTATGTTCATGTGTGAAATTCGATAGTCTGGGTGAAACATTTGAAAGCGTTCTGTGCATTCAAATCTGGGCTGGTTGTTCATTGAAAATGGTATCGCTGCGTTTTTTAATGCTGGCTGCGTGCGTCCTTATGACCACTGCGTTAATGGTGCCTTCTTCATGACTGCGTTTCAGTGATATATATTGAGACCTGCGTTAATGGTGTGCTATTGAGACCTGCGTTTAATGCTATTGAAAACGTATTGAAACCTGGAAATACAGTTATAAAAAAAAAAAACTTGGTATGTTATGGTATGGTGACTGTGTTGGTGCGTATATATTGACGTGGAGAAAGTCACTCATGAATGCAAGGATTCGGTTCGATGATGCCATGGAACTGAACTGCAGATAGCATGGTCTTTCATCAGCAACGAACATAAACTTATGGGCGACAGAGTAGCCGTATCAAAGGAAGTGAACTTTATAATCTATGTCTAAGGTGTTTGAGAATCAAATCTGCTGTTAGTTTTAGTGGGTTACTGCTTATTGTATGGATGAAGTTGCTTCTAGAAATATCATTTCATGAACTGTGATATATTGAGCGCCCTCATTTTTTGATTAAACAGTGATATATCATTTCATGAACTGTGATATATTGAGCGCCCTCATTTTTTTGATTAAACAGTGATATATATATTGATATATGTAAGCAGTGAGCACCCTAGTTTTGTTGAACAGTGATATATATATGAGCAGTGATATATATATATGGAGAATGCATAAGGCTATCATATAAGGATTTTTTTTTCTCTCTCAACAGAAGTGTTTTTGGCAGAGATATTTTTTTTACAGAATGCATTCAATCATTTCAATGGTCGGAATAGTTCTCACTGGCAAGGAGAACTATCCTGAATGGTCTCGGATGGTGAAACACACCCTCATCTACAATGAGCTGTGGAAAGGTGTGTGTGTCGGAGAAGAAGACAGAGACCCTGTGCAGCCCACATCAGACAAAGAACTCGCCATTTGGGAAAACAAGAACAGCAAAGCCTTTGCATTAATCGCAGCATCTGTAAATGAGGAGTTACCATCTATTGAAGGAAAATAATTTGAGGATGCAACAAAGTATAGACAGCTTGTAGGAAGTCTCATCTACCTCACTACTACCAGACCAGACATTTCATTTGTTGTTGGAATCCTCTCAAGGTTTATGCAAAAGCCTTGTGAAGGACATTGGTCTGCTGCAAAAAGAGTTCTAAGGTACTTGAAGGGAACTCAAGACCTTGGAATCAAGTATACACAGGTGGACGACTTCAACTTGATTGGATACTCTGATTCAGACTTCGATGGAGACAAAGAAACTGGGGTATCTACTTCAGGATATGCTATGAGTCTTGGATCAGGAGCTGTCTCCTGGAGATCACGCAAACAATCAGTACCAGCAGATTCCACAACAGAAGCAGAATATGTGGCAGCAGCTGAAGCAACGAAAGAAATTGTGTGGCTCAGGAAAATTCTTGAAGATTTGCAGGTAAAACAAATACAATCAACTCCACTCATGATTGATAACACATCTGCAATAAAGTTGGCCAAGAACCCAAAATTCCATGATCGCATTAAGCACATCAATACTAAATATCATCTGATCCGACATCATGTTGAGGCCAAAACAATCCATCTTCGTCATTGTTCCACAAACGAGCAAATTGCAGCTTGGAAGAGAAAAGCTTGAAAGATTCAAAATGATGCTTGGACTCACCAACATCCCTTCAGATTAAGGGGGGGAATGTTGACACCTAATCCGAAACGGATGAGGTGAAGCCGGACAGTCATCTAGAAGATGAACTGATCCGTTGTGTATATGTATAAATAATGTGTTAGCTAATGAATAAATCAATCAGAGTTTTCTCTCGTTCAAATGAGGAGTTACCCTGGCCTGACAATTGTTATATCTTTCTTGTTTGCTGGTTCACACAACCGGGTTGCTCACGGACCAAGACTTCACCAACATGGGTCAACCAATGCATCGGTGGCTGCATTGGAAATATCACTTCACGCGATCAGGCACATGCACTGTTAGCAAAGGAGTAGGAGTAGTTTTTGTTTTCAGTTTGTTTGCTTGCATGCTTGTTTGCTTACCTGCTTCGCTTGTTTGTTTGCTTGCATGTTTGCTTACTTTGCTTTCACATTTGCTTCTACTTCTACTTCGCTTTATTGTTTGTTTTCTTGTTTTGTATGTAGGTTAGTTTCGCATGAAACCAGCTATGACTCTTGAAACAAATTGGGTAAAGTATAAGAGGCCTTGTATTGCTATCACTACTTGGTTAACTGTCATCCCACCTATGTATGAAGAACTTGTTACTTTTAGCCCATGATATGTCGAAGGAAAATACGTACTATTCGAAGTGAACCTTGGTGAAAACACAACGCTTGTGCGCTAACTAGTGTCACCTACTCTAGTCGGTTGGTTTTGGGTTAACCCTTGTCACCCCCATCAAGTAGAGTAAGGTTAGGGGAAAATCCTTAACAAGCACGTCAGAGATATATATTAAAATACTTCTCTGAAGGAACAACCTCTTCTGGTCTCAATAAGTCAAGATCCCTCTTCCGCCTCTGGAATGAATAAGTGTTATGCACAATTATAAAAAATAAAAATCAAAAATGCAAGTGAAAAAATTTCAAAAATGAAAAATGAATAAGGTAAAAGAAGAGAAAGGCTTCCTACAGAGAGAGGTGATGCAAGTAACTCCTCCAGGGTACTGACCAGTCTCGCTGGCAGTAGAGCTATGCTTGTGTTCCTACGTGACTCTGCCGGGGTATTGTTCAGGCCTGCTGGCAGCGGAGCAACACCAGAGATGAAACTAAGACTTTGATGATTATACTGCTTGTACACCAATATAACCCTCAACCCCAATCGAAACAACTTTGTTGCCTTGGCTTGGAATGTGTGTCAATCGAGCAAGAGCTTGGTAGATGCTACATCTTACAATCAAGCTAGTGTGAAACCAAGACGAACTGAGAACTCAAGAATACTTCCGGAGGTTGTTAGACTTGCTTTTCACAAACAAGGTCCACTCAGAGAGCTACAGATCTACCAGTGTGTCGCCAAGTGTTGTAGCGGCTACAACCACTGTCCAAAATTTTTCCTTAGCTTCATTTTTTAGCCTCCCTACCAACCTTTCGTAGCAGCATGTCTTGATTTGTCAAGTACACAAGCTTCAATGATTTTCTTGCAAAAAGACAGCATGTCTATCAAAGCTTGTTGCATTCCACTCACAGGTTATTTCCCCGGACATGGTCCAGCTGCAGACTGAGCAACTCCCTCAAGAAATTGCGCAATCCTGGACAGAAACCAACCTTCCCTCCAGAAATTGCGCAATTCTGTCTGGTAGCCTGTTAGGCTCCAAAATTGCGCAAATCTGCCAGTCAAGCTTCATCCAGAAAATTACGCAATTCCTCCCAGCAGGGCTGCTCAGCCTAGGAATTGCGCAATCCTAGGTAGTAGTCAGCTGCTCTGCCCAGAAATTGTGCAAATCTCCTGGGCAGCCAGCCCAGCTCCCTTCTAGAAATGTGCATTTCTTCCTAGCAGTTGAGCAGCCTCTTGCATGTGCAGTTGGGTTGACCAATTCCACCCGGGACCAAAGAAACTTGACTTGCATGCATAGATTGCTTTTTCTCAGAATAGAAAAAGAAACTTGCAAAATGCATCCCTAAATTTGAGGGAGCTATTTTTAGTAGCTGGAGGTTACATGCAAAGATCGTTTTAGAATCTTTCCCCCAAGTGTCGCTCTTTCCTAGATTTGAGGCATGTTTGTCATGAACTTCAAACTTATTTATTCAATGCTTCAAAGCTCATTTCTTCACATCGATCTTGGAACTCTGACATCCCACAACACATCCAAGACTCTTCGACACATCCTGCTCAGCTATTCACGGGTAAGTGGTCTTAACTTGTCTTTTGCAACATTTCTATCGCTTTTTGTGTTTTCGCTTGTGTAAGTGTTGTTTGCTTGATTTCTTTGAACGCTTGCTGTCATTTACATGCATACTAGCTTGTACTAGCACTATTTAGTTTTCATTAGTATCTCACTGTTGTCGCATGCATGAAACTGTTTGGAACAAATAGTCGCCGATTCGGCAACTCGCTTCATCCACATGCATGTTGTTTCGTTTTCTGAATCTTTCATTCATTGTTTGCATGCATGATCATTTGATTTTGCCTACACTCAGTATCACCATGCATTCACTTTCACATTTTCTTTCAGTTGCCCGTTGGTGGGTCTCGGCAGCCTTGGCCCAGACTTTGCCTCACCAAGACAGCATTGCTCAATCCTGAGAGAAAAGGCTCTGTCTTTCCCTCAGGAAATGCGCATTTCTGCCCAATAACTGTCCCCCAGGCCTGCTTTGCGCAATTCTTAGGGACAGTGACTATTGGCCTAGAAAATTGCGCGATGCAGTCACTGAGCCTGCAACCATTGCCAGCTGAAATCGCGCATTGCGCAATTCCAGTAGCCAGCAGTTGGCTTGGATTGCACATTGCGCAATTCCAGTAGCTAGTCATGCCTCCCAAACAGCGCGGACTGCTTTTAGGCAAGTCTAGCAGCTAGTCTCCCAGCCTCCTAGAAGGAATTGTGCAATCCTTGCCAGTCAATCCCCATATATGTGTTACGTCATTCCTGAATATGCTTTGGTTTTTGCTGACAGATTTCTTGCCATGCATGTCGCTTTGCCTCCAGATCTAGCAAGTGTTCATCCGCCTCTTGACGGTTCAGGATCAATGGCCTCCAAGAGAGAAGGATTGAAGGACATTGACGGAAATGCAACTGGAGCAGCAGTTAAGCAAGTGTTTGCAAGTCTATCGATCTATGAAGACACCGAGTTGATTCTAGACAAGGACATCAAGCTGAAATGGCAAGAGGTCAATGATGCATTTGCAAACACATTTGGGGAAGACCTTGAAGACCACCTGGTATACGTGAACATCCACAAGTCTGGCTTGTACCAGATTGCATGCAGATACCCCACGTTCCCATGCGCGGACATGATACACTGGATCGTCTCGCACACTGATCCCGAGACGATGACCTTGAGCAGTGTTAACGAGACGAATATTGCAACCTTCAGGGCATAGGATTATGATGAGATGTATCAGATGTCAGAGCCCGTGACTATCATGGAGACTCCCTTCAGCTTACCCAGTAGCAATGCCAACTCTAGAGACATTCTAAAGAACTCGGTAAAGGAGCTCGCTGGATTCAGGATGACACCCAACCAGATCTATAAGACGAAGATACTGCGGAGGGCGTATCAATACTTGGTCGTATTTGCATGTCGACTATATGGCCAAGAAAGCACAAAAACTTTCCCATAGAGCTAGGTGGTCACACTGGACCAATTGGCCAGAGAAGGAAAAGTATGCAACTGGTCCAACATGTTGGCTCATCAGCTGAAGGATTAGGTAACAAGGGCTCGATAGCTGCCCAAAAGTATGCAATCAGAAATCTACATGTCTGCCTACATTTTGGATGCAGTTTGTGCCCGACAAGAGTTCTCAGGCTTGACCTGGGCATGGTCACCGTCGGAGACTGCTGTGAACACTTATTGTAAGATGTTTTCCGAATGCAGCTTCAAAGGAGTTATCACACGACTGTCTGATCATTTTGTCACCCCGATTTACAAGATGATATTCAAATGGGATCCAGCCTGCATGTCAAAGGCAAGAATGGATTCACTGATAAACATAGTTGATTGGTATGCCTCACCGTCTGACACCTTCATACGGACGTACAACGTGGAGAAGCCTCTGCATGTTCTACTGAAGTTTGCCTTGGACATACTCGTCATGCAGGAAGTAGCGTATCTTGCATGGCTTGCTCAAGCCATTTTGTCTCACATGGGCACATGTACATTGTAATGTAATGTCTTGTCAAATGTAAGTTCAAGTGTCGATAGTTGGATGTAACAATCATAGAGTAGATGAAGAGTCATGAGTGTAGATGACTGTTACAAAGGGGATTGTCAAGGGTCACCCCACCCTTTGCTATAAATAGTCCCTCATAACTCATTATAAAGGCTTTTGGTCAGCCAAGCTTCTGATAGGACTATCTTAGAGAGAGCTTGGATAGTATTGTAACGAGCCTTGGCTTCTCCACTGCGCAGAGCTAGTACATCTCTTTGGAGGAGCAGGCAGTTGTGGCTGTAACGTTCCGCTGTTGGAACTAGTGGTTAGACATGGATGTATTGTATGAATGGAACTTACACTTCTTAATATAACAAGAGCCAACACGTTTCATGCATATGTTGTATTGTATTTCAGCTATCTGTTTACTCTAAATGATATATGTATTTGTTTTCTTACGCATGCATGTATAGCTATTTCTATGTATGTATGTATGAATCTTTCTGAAATGTGTTGTTGGTTTAACCATCACTTTGGATTGCTAGCTAACTTGCCTTCCATGTTGTGATGCATCCTTGCTTGTGTGTTCCCTTCTTAACTCCGTGCTATCACAGGTTTCCAAGGGGCGCACTCATCTCAACCCCCATGTGTTAGAACCTCTCATGCACCTTCCTTGGCTTACTGCATATGTCACACCCTTGCTACCAACAGAGTTATCTTACTTGCCTCTGTGCGAAATCGTGGTCAAGGCATTACCGTACGACCCACTGTTGGGACTCCTACACCAAACGGTCTAAGGTCTAATTGGGACTTCTTATCGGGGAGATCCCCTGACATGTTGGCGGGTCTAGCACCGTCAACAGCTTCCAGGTTAATGGCATCAAAATACTCCATGCTATCCCACACAACATTCCTATAATTTTTTAATCTCTGATTTTTACATGTGAATTAATTTTTAATTTGCATGAGAACTAAATTTGAATCACCCTTGATACTTATCAATTTAACTTTTAAAGCTTTTACCAATTCAATACCCAACAACAAGGCTTCATATTCAACCACATTGTTGGTTGCTTCAAATTCTAACCGATAGGCAAATTTGAAAATATGACCAAGGGGAGATTTTAAGACAATTCCTGTACATTTACTATGTCTAGATGTTGCACCATCAAAGTATAAATACCAAACCTTATCTTTTAGATTACCCACTTTTTCTTCAACCTTGGCCTCCAAGGGAATGCTAGAATTAGATAGGATAGCATGATTCCCTAGGCTAAGTTGTTCACTTATGATTTCATTGTGGGGATGTTTAGAATCTTCCACATGGAATCTCCTTTCAAGCTCTCTGTTTAACTTAAGATATCTTTGACCATTAGGGGAAGGAATCATAGCATATGACCAGTTCATTTGTATGCTTCCTACTACATCAGAGGCCCATTTCCTAGACAACAGCATACCCCAAGCATCAGGCACATCAACCACAACTATGTCCATGACAATCATGAGATCAGGGTAGACAAACAGATGGACGTGTAAGTCCTTAATCAACCCATGAACTTCAATTTTCCTTTGAATCCATGGCACATATGTTATAGTATAGCCTAGATATCCTTAAATTAAACTATTCCATGACTCTCTTAGTCATCACAAAAGCGAAAGCACCAGAGTCAAGCATGTAGTTATATAAGCGATAATTGTTCACAAGCGAAGTAATGAAGAAGGGAGAGTGTTCTTTATTATCAGAATCTATACTCTACAAGTATATGGGAGCATCCTGATAGAAAGCCTCATGAGGTTCCTCTTGAGTTGCATTTACCTGGGTGCTACTAATAGCATTCAAAAACTTAGTCCTTTGGAAGGGATGTTTATTATTTCGGTGACAGGGACCAAAACTTTAGAGTTATTAAACCAACCACCTAAATCAATGTTCATTCTAGAAGTTGGTCCAAAATTAAGACTTCAAGAATTAACCATATTATCATTTTGATTTCTCCTTTGATAAGTTAACCCTTTGTCCTTAGTGATTTCAAGGACTCACTTGGGTACAGGTTTCTCACCAAAGAGCTTAACTAAGACATCAGTTTCTTGACAAAAATTATTGATACTATATGAAGATGTGAAAGGTCTGACGAATTGACTATTTCCCTTGACCTCTTCCCAACTTTCCTGCGACAAACGATATTATTTACCAACCACATTTATCTAGTTTCTTGTCCCAAGCATCTCATGATGCATCATTCTCTTGATAATAGGACAAGTGGCTTCTTCATGAAGCTCATCACATGCTTTACAATAAGGTGGGGTCTCCTCCACAAGATTATTCATTTCAAGAGGGCGAGGAGGCCTCTGCTCACTAGACTGGCCTTTGTTCTGCCAATTATTTCGATTATTATTATTATTCTGACCCCTAGGTTGATGCATTTGAGCTCTTTCCATTTGAATCAACCTAGACTATAATGCAGTTATCTCTTTAGCATGATCAACAATCATCCTAGCTTGATTTAACTCCATATTTTCTAACTTCTTAAGCAATTTTTGCATAGGTTCTTCTTCAGATTCCTTTTTTTCCTTTAGTTTCTTTCAATTTAACAGTAGATCTATCAAACCCGGGAATTTCAGATTTTCCAGAAGCCTTCTTATCTTTTTCCAGAGCTTCAGCTGTGATTTGACAACCCTTGTAGTCACCAAGCTTGGTCCTTCTTAGCTCATAAAAAGTGTCAGGATTGAAAAGATCGAGACAATATTCTAGAATCATTTTCTCAGTTGGTTTGTAATCAACAGATATTTCTTTAAGCATACCATTAAACCTTTTATTAAATTCTTCACACGTCTCATTTTCTTTCTTTTTAATGACGCTAATGGCTTTTGCTACAAATCGATCTTCTTTCTTATCACCGAATTTCTCTCTAAAAGCACTAATGATGTGATTAGGCCTATCCCTAAACCAATCCATAGCATCCTGCTCAAGGGTCAAGACGAAACATTTCATTTGCACATCCTCATAATTTTGAGCATGAGCAAATTTAGCCCACCTAGTCTGAAAAGCATATAAATGATTTTTAACAGTGATTGCATTATTTCTTTGGAAAGTGGGTAGCTTGTCTAGACCATTATTAGGAAGGTTATGGGGATAACCCTGGATGTTAGCAAAGTTAAGCCGCTCATAGATATCCTGAAGTCTGGAACTGGAAGATTCAAGAAGAGTGAATGGATGTCACAGAGAGCTTCCTAGCTTCCTAGCCGAGATTGACAAGGAGTGTACGAGAAGAGAGCTTGTGTAATCTAGCTATGAGAGCCCTTTAAGGATTCAGAGCAGGATTAGCCAAGCTACTTGGGTTCCTTCTAGTACATGCCCATGTAGAAGATGATGGAAGTGGAGTCGCCACCTGGACAGAAATCTAACTTAGACACAAAAGATGATATGATGAAAATGAGATGAAGATGAATGGGTGAAGATGAAAGGATCAAATGATGAGAAGAGATTGAGAGGACCAAGGACAGAAAACTTTATCCCCAGCAACGGCGCCAAAAAATGTTGTCGCACAAAGTGTCTAGGCATTGCGACAACGCTCAGCGTAAGGGCCATCACTCTAATCCTTACTCACTCCATTTAGACTCTCTCCTAGACAAGTCAAGGGGGTAGTCCCTAAGGTGAATGAATGAAGATAGTCTGTGGAACACAGGCTCTAGGAGATTTAAGGATGAACAACTTGATGAATTAGAACAAGTCTTGATCAATTGAGATGGATAGATTAAAATAAGACACGATCACAAGATAAAAATGATTATAGACAAGTGCCTTTATATCAAATTAACCATAGACTAAAAACAGGTTATCCAAAGCAATTTATAAATATAGCAAAATGACGATCATGAATAATTAAATGTCAACACCCAAAACTTTATCATGCAAGAGTTTCTAGCAATTAAATCCCAAAAAAAAAAAAAAAACTTTCTCCTATAGTCAATATGATGTTTAAAACATTAATCGCACTTGACAATAGAGAAATTAAAATTTTACGCTTAACACCAAAAATACCGAGGAACTTTAAATTTGAATTTGAATTATTCTTTAGGTAATTACTTTAAAGTGGTAAATGAAGAAATCGAATTTTTAATGTGACGAAAGTAAAACAAATCGAAGGGTTAATAAATTTTTAATGGGCCATAGGCAGCTAGGCCACATTAAAATTTTTGATGTGAAAGCGCAAGTCCTCCTTTGACCACGTTAAAATTTTTAATGTGAAAGCGCAAGTCCTCCTTTGATTTATTTCATTCTCAATTCTAAAGACCAACAAAATTTAAAAAATTCTAGATTTTTTTATTGTTTTTCCTTTTTTACATATTTTTTAATGTTTTGAAAAAAATCAAAATACGTCAAACACAAAAAAAAAACGAAACAATTAGAATCAAAATAAAAAAAATCAAAGTAAACAAATGAAATCGAATTTTAAACAAACCTAAACCTAACTCATGACCAAAAAAAGAAAAAAAAAGAAAAAAAATGAAATTGAATTATGTTTAACCCTAACCCATACAAATGAAACAAAACAAAAAAAGGGAAAAGTCAAATTTGTTTGTTGTGTGTGCAGGTAGACTTTGACGATGGAGCGAGGAAGAGACTACAAGCAGGGATATGAAGGTCTGGCGACAGAGGCAGTGAGCAACTCGACGGTAGGCAATGGAGTTGCAGCGAGAACAATAAGGAAAGACGGGGAAGAGAGAAACAAATGCATGTGGTTGAGGAGGTTGCGGATGGAGGAAGGAGAAACACGCAGGGAGAATGGAGCAGCGTTTTTTTTATTTGCAGGTTTGGTGTGGCTGCAGATTGAGGGAGCAGACAGACTAACACAGGAATAGATGAGTGAAGAAAACGCAGAGAAAAGGGAGCTGCAGAGAAGGGTTTCGAAGGAGGGAGCCGCACGAAAGAATGCAAAAATGGGGATGCTGGCAGCCAACAAATAAAAACGCAAGTAGAGAGAGATGGCATCGAAGGTTTGTAGAAGACTGGAGGGCCACAGGAGAAGAAACCACAGGAGAGAAGGAGAAATGTCGAGGGAATGGCAGGTAGACTTAGAAGGAAGAAAAGGAAGGTTTTTTCTATAAAAAAATTTGAATTTTTGCAGCAAATCGCAAACCCAACCAGTAGATCGGAAAACTTAGATAAATGGTAGCCAAAAAACCCCTTAAGATATTTCAAAAAATTATGATTAAAATGTTAAATACTTTTGCTTCAGATCTATTCCTGAAACCCTCATGAAAATTTTCAGCTTTAAGAATTTCACATCCCTTGGACTACGAAAATTTGAATACTATCCTTGCAAAATGATTTTGAGGCCAGATATTAACCTCCAGGGCCTAGATCTGACTTCAAATTAAAATTCTCTTTCAGATTTGTACCCTGTACCTGCAAGAAAAATGAAAACAAAAACACCTAGAACCCAGATATACAAAAATAAATAAAACCCCAAAAACCCAAGTCAAAAAACTAAGAAAAATTATAGATCTATGCACAAAAATGGCAGATCTATCAGATCTGAGGAGTATGAGTCCAACTCCGCTTACAAATTTGATAATATAAAACTCTCAACAACCAGATCTATCAATTTCCCACACAAAAATTATTTTTTTTAATTTTAAAGGAGGTGCTTAACTCAAAACCCTTCGTATATCACCGCTAAAATTTTATGATAAGCCCGGAACTAATTTAGATGGGCTCTTCAGAAAACACAGATCGGGAATTGGCTGGTCCAACTAAAAACTTCCCTTAACGCCTGATGATCTCACTCAAGATTTCCCTACAAAACTCGATCCAGCCATTAAAAATAGAGCGAGAAAATAATAACAAAACTTAGACAAATAGAGATAATTGCTATTACATTCAAAATTAAAATGATTATTCAAACCCCAACAACTAAGCAAGATACCTATTCTCAAATCACTCTTCAGAAGTTATCATCAATGGCTTTAGAAAAAATTATGCATGAAAATAAAACATCTTATAGTATTCCCATGAAGAGTAATACAAGCAGACATTAACCCCAAAGTCTTTCTTTATTATCCAAAAAAAGATTACACGAGCTTTTTATTTTCTCTATTGTCACGAGCACTTGACATGACTCAAAGATCGGATGGATCAACTGACAAATGACTTCGTATTTAAAGGTGAATCCTCCAACAGCTAGTTCGAGTGATCCTTGTCAAAGCAATCTCGTTCTTTTAATTTCTTCCGTCGAAATATTTAAATATTTGCGGAAAATCTAAATTTTTAATTAAATGCATTTTAATTAACTCAAAAATAAAAAATTTGAGTTAATTTCCCAAAAAATTTGACTTTGACTTAACCCTAGGGATCAAAGGTTTAAAATTTGGCAAAATAATTAATTTACTTTAGTCTCAGGACCTTTAAAATTTAATTTTTTAGGACTGACGAATTTTTCCTTTAGAGAATTTAAATTTCCCTAGGACCTAGAATTAATTGAATTTTTGGCTTAAGATTTTAATTAATTTTTTGGCCAGAAAATTTAATTAATTAACCTACGAAGGGATAAATTATTTTTCCAACCCTCAAGACACTTTACATCATGATTTTCATATTTTTTACAACTTAAGGGGGAAAACCCATTTGTAATAGACCCGCACAGACTACCCATTTCTGCTACACATATAACCCAGCAGACCAAACAATTTGTAATAAAATAACCTAACCAAATAGTCAGGATTATTCCCAAATCACTTTTACATAGACTCGATCTAGAACACTAAGACTCGCATAAGATCCTAGTGACAAAATCCATTCCAGCTTTGGGGTAAGATTGGAGGAAAACTCTGCCAACCATCCGAGAATGGATTGGTGAGACAAAAAACTCACCAGATTATAGATCGTCACTAGAAAAGTAGGTTTACCTAGGTCGTTACATACATGACACGAATCTGTTGAGATTATTTACATCATATACATGCAGAATGGGTTTACATTATAACATCTTGGAAATGAGGTTGATGATGATAGCTGAACGGAAAGGACACATCGATCAGGCGCTATCCCTTTTGTGAAAAAAATGGTGTACTGCTATGGGTCGTTGACACGTAGTGGTCAACATGGCTCCATAATACAAAATTAAATCTTGTCCCAAAATGATTTAAGAAAGGACATGACATTCCCACATTGGGTTTTTCTGGGGACATTTGGTCCAAAAATAACAGTGTCATGTGTTGTGTGTTTCTTTCTTGCTCAATTTCTTGTTTCCGCATTTAATTTAATTGGTGAAAGTTGCAGTGTATTAGTTTCGGTATTTGTTGTAGGATGCAGTAAATAATTTGTTAAATAATTTAACAAATAGAAGATACTTAATCAGTTGTTGTAGTAGAAATTTGGGTTTCTAAATTTTCACATCTTCTTCATCACTTTGTTCACTTTCAAAAGATGACTCTTGTTCCACAATATTAGTTGGGGCCAATGTGTCAGGAACCTAAGATGAGCTTTGCTTGCCTTCATCATTTATCTTCCTTAGGAAAGGCTTGTTTTTAGGAATGAAGCTTGATTTTTAAGCCTTTTCTAGGGTGGTGAACTTATTCATGTAAAGTTTGTCGCTTGAGTTCATTTCCTCAGATAGCTTATCAACCTTCTTAAGGAAAAATAAAAGGGTTTCCTCATTTTGGTCTTTAGATTTACCTTAGCCTTAGGATGTTCATTTACATCCATTTTGGAAATTCTTAGGTTTTGTTCAACTTCCATTACTACTTCTTTGGCCTCAAACAAGATCTTAGGTTTCTTATCTCTCAATGCATATGTCAAATGACAGCCTACAACCTTATTAAATTTATCAACTATGTTAGCATCAAGGGGTCTCAAATGTTCAGGGATATCCATAACTACCATATCAATTTTTTGGATTAATTCTTTGATGTCTAATCTTCCCCTACTTATTTCGTAAAACTTTTCTATGTTGAAAGTCCCCTAGGCATCGAATGCCAATCTTTTCATGAAAAAATCTTCAAATTGGTCATAGTTTTCTATGCATCCCGGAGGGAGACTAAGGTACTATTCCCTAGCTTGTTCTTCAAAAGATAAGGCAAATAGCATCATGATCCTATCTTCATCGAGTACTAACCTAGGAGAGATTTCCCAATAAAATTCTTCAACATGATCACGAGGACTCTTGGTGGCATCACCTTTGAACATGGGTAACCAATAATTGCATTTTTTTGGTAAAATCTCAGGATTGTCACTCAAATTCAAAGGCCCAAAGACACTAGCCAAATGCCTTTTACTTCGTGGGATCTTGGGTTGGTCTTGATTTTGGTTGGTGCTAGAATTTGTTGCCATCTTGGGGGTGGAATCACCAACCTTTTCAAATTTAGGGAGAAGGCTAGTTTTAACAAGTGATGGAGTTCGTTCTCCCCTTCTTGCAACAGCCCTAGTCAAAGGAGGAATGTTGTCGCCTTCAAGCAAACTAGGGGATTGGACAATGAATGGAGTCGCCAGAGGAATACTTGAAATGTCGTTTATGAATCAATTCCTTAATGATTCACTAGGGAGGTATACCTTCTTCCTCTGTGGCAGCCACGCCAAAATATTATCGCTCAAACTAGTAGGGTTCCTAGGAGGGGTTCCTATAGAACGATTACTAGGTCAACTGACAACAATGGAGAAATAGCCCACTGCCACCTTAGCTAAATCTCCCTGCTCCTTACAGAATTTCACCGATGGAAGGAGTCCCATATCAAGGAGATCACTAGGAGAAATAGATCAATGGTGTAAAGGTAGTGATTCTAAGAGCCTATTCAAAAGAGAGTCTCTGATGATAGGGATTGCTTGCTTTGGAAGCAAGATGGATGGCTCTCCAAGAAGGGCTAGAAGGAAACTTGGACCTAGGTTTGAGGGGTATGTCTTGATATGAAGTGCCCTAAGCCAAAGGATCCTATAAGAATAGGGTTTCTAAGCAATCCTTGTGAAATTGGAGTGACAAGGTTGCAAGACCACAAAGAAGCCCTAGTGGACCCAAACAAGGTCAAGGGTGTGGGGTAAGACTTCAAATAGATGGACTTGACCAAGTGAGGGAGGAGAAAAGGATCAAAGAGGTAAGATTTGACTTGAAATCTGGATGCAATGATCCTTAATGAAACCACTAACCAAAGGAAACCTAGGGAAGAAATGGTCTTCAAGCTAGGGCTTGAGATAACTTGAAATTCCACTGTTGGAATAGCTTCAAAATTGGAGGACCTATCAAGGACACCTCAGCGCAATTCTTCACCAAGTTTCATGAATTTTGGATGGCTACAATTAATTTCGTGTGATGCCCTAGGAGACCTACTAAGGTTAGGGTTTAGAAAAGGAGAGGAGGTGAAAGAAATCGTTGTCTTGATGAACACCTAGGACTAGACCAATGCTTTGCATATTGGCAGAATGGAGTCAATGTAATCCAATGTTTAGAGATGTCTTATACCCAATCAAGGAGTCTCCTAGCAACTTTGCATGGCCCTAGAGGTAGCAACTAGGTCACTAGGAAAGTTTATACTTCTTTGATGCTGCAATTGATGACTTATCAAGGTAATAATGAACAATCATATACCCCTAGGACATTTATTCACCATACTTTTGCATGAAACATATGAAAAACCCTCACAAAGACAAGTTCAACAAATTCACATTTCATTAAGGTAGCTACACCAGCTTCATGAGCAAAAATCTTCATACATTGCACAAGTGACAAGACATGAGAAATAAACCATGAAAATAACACTTACAAGTATAGCGAAAATCCTCCAATCATCAATAGACAAGAAAATCGAAGCTCCAAGATAAAAGATAAGCTCTTCCAAACATCGAAATGCATCAATAATCCAATTCATCCATCAATAAGGCTAGTGAAATTCTCAAGAAGAGATACAAGTCCAAATCCAAGTGATGATCAAATGAAATGATCATCACATCAATATATATCCTCCCTAAGGGGTTCGATTTGCCTAATAAGGCCTAATAATGCCCCAACTAATAAAATAATGTGCCAACATAACATTCCTTGGTGGCAGGCCCACTAAGATAGCCCCATAATACAAAAATAAGGTTGTCAAGAGGGAAAAATAGTAGATACAATAGGTCAAATGGCCATTGAGGAGGCCTAGTGGTGTCCAATGTGTGCCGAGATGAATGAATGAGCTCTAAACATAGTGATAAAGAGGGTGGCCCTTTGATATCCAAGCAAACAACCTGTGGTGTCCCCAAGGGGGTATGGGGGCACAAAACATTCTCATGGGTCTCCAAATGGATCGAACAAGCCTACATTCCATATGTAAGGGTTGTAAGAACAATGCAAGCCCTCTCATTATCTCTCGCAGCGAGATACATCCTCATCAGGGCCTTGGATCAGCTGCTAAGTGTTGATTTTTGGTAGCATCAGATGTGCTATAGCCTTGAAATTTGGAGGAGAGGCTAAGGCACATGAGATCTCCAAGACCCATAAATCGTTTTGAGAAATTCCACCTGGATGAGGAGTTATTAAAATAATTAATATTTTTAATGGGTTCCTAAGTCTAAACTTCAAAAAATAAAAATATTAATGAGTATTAATAAAGATAAAGGTGCGAAAATTCTAAGAGACTAGGATCAAGTCTATCTTAATCTTAGCCATTGATTAGAGACTTAATCTCGACCATTGATTCATCAACAGAAAAAGTATAAGAGAAGACTTGAGGATCATTTGGAGACACACCAGCAGATACTCAGTATCTCAAGGAAAATCGATTCTCAAGAGAAGGAGATCGATTTCAAAGGGAGAGTTGCAGGGTGGAGGAAGAGGAGGGCATCAGCAGCAGTCTGTGACTGAGGAGGAGGTGACACAGGGACAATGAGAGACAACATAGAGAGAGACGTAGTACAGAGGAGAGACGTAGCCCTCACGCAGTTTGACGTAGAGGGATGCAGAGCCACTCAGAGCCATGCTGAGTGACACGGGAGTGAGAGAAGGGTCTCCAAAGTGTCAGAAAGTCAGAAAGGGAAAGTCTCAGGTGTTTTCTTTCAATTTCTCTGTAAAATCATTCCTTGTAAAAGCGATTGTTGCTGAAGATTAATAAAACCCTCATCTGCTGCACTGGTTTTCCTGCATTGGGTTTTTCCAGGGACAATTGTCCAAAAACAACTGTGTTGATGTGATTGGTTCTTGTGCATGTATTTTCTCTGTGTAATTATGTGATAACTGCAATAGAATTTATTTTAATATTTGTTGAAGGGATTTCATAAATAACTTATTGTGAAGAATAAGTAGGTGAAATAAATCAGTTGTTGCAGTAGAATTTCAATTAAGAAACTTTCACATGGTATCAGAGCAGAGATCCGACAACGAGAGAGAAAAATTGACTATGGGTCAAGAGCATGATGCGGAGGCATCAACTCAAAGGGACTCACACAGATTTCCAGAAGAATGCACAAGGGACATGCATCACGATTATTCTATGTTAGCTTCCAGATTCGAAGAAGTAGTCGCTTGCCTAGCAAGTTTTGCCTCCTCTTCTGTTTGGTATATAGACAGTGGAGCTTCGTGGCATATGACATGAATTCAAGAATATTTTTCAGATTATCAGGAAGAGAGAATGAATTTTCAGATCATCATGGGAAAGAAGGCAAAGTGTACCCAAGTAGGAAGAGGTGTTGTAGTATTTCAAACCGAAGCGGGAGAGTGGCTTCGTGCAACCAATGCGCTGCATGTGCTAGGACCGTGGATGAACTTACTCTCTGTATTTCAACTTCAAAACAAGGGCTATGACATCTATGACATTTTCATCATTAAGGAGAAAGTATATGTCAAACACCCGTATTGGAAAAATAAGGCCCAGATTGGAATCAGAAGTACTAGGCTATATAGGTTATAGTTAGAATCACCAATGGCACTGATGGGAAGCAATGGAGACAAAGATTTGAATGAACTATGGCACAGAAGGATGGGACACTTACACCATGGGGCTCTGATAATTCTAAGGAAAAAAGTATCAGGAGTTCTAGAACTAAGTACCGAACGAGATGATGTATGCAGAGGGTGCGCTTTGGGCAAGTATGCCAACGCAGCGTTTTCCAGAAGTAACAATAGAGCTAAGAGTGTGTTAGGGTTGATACACTCAGACATATGTGGACCGATGTCCACAAAATCTCTTAGTGGTGTCGAATACTTCGTCACCTTCATCGATGACCATTCCAGGAAGACTTGGATTTACTTTCTGAAAACCACAATGAGGTTTTTGGTCGATTCAAAGAGTTCAAGGCTCTAGTGGAGAATCTAATAGGAAAGAAGATAAAAGTGTTGCACTCATACAAGGTTTGAGAGTATTTTGACAAGGACTTCACCAATTTTTGCACTAAGGAAGGCATTAGAAGAGAGTGGACAACTTCCCACAATTCGGAGTAGAATGGAGTAGCAGAAAGGAAAAACAGGGCTATTGTGGAAGCAACTAGGGCAATGTTGTATGATCAAGATATGCCCAATTTTTTGTGGGCGGAAGCGCATGTAGCATGACAATTTATGTCCAGAACAGGACTCCTCAGAGTGCATTGGGCAAAATCACTCTGGAAAGGGTCTTCACTGGGAAGACACCTAAAGTCAGTCATTTCAAGATATTTGGGAGTTTAGTGTATTTCCGTATACCCGAAGAGAAGAGAAAGAAAAAAGAGCAAACTACTGAGAAAGGATATCTTGTGGGATATAGTGAGAATGCTAAGGCATATAGAGTCTATTTTCCAGAGAGTAGGAAGGTGGTGATTCAGCGGATGTTAAGTTCACGGAGGAAAGAGATTTCAGGAAATCCCGAGAAATGCCTTCCGAGGAGCAGTCAAAAGACGAACCGTTGGTTCAAGCAGAAACTGGTACCAGAAATTCTCCTGAAGACAAAGCTTTAGAAGAGGAGGAAACTCAGGAAGAGGAAGGGCTGATAAATGTGCCCACTACTAGTAGAAGAACGAGCCGGGAACTCCGACAGATTCTACGGGATGTAGAGGACTTCATTGGTGCACCAAAGAATATAAAAGGGAGCGAAGACAGCCAGACAGATACTAGGCCCTAGTAGCTCAGGTTGGGGAACATTCTAGTTTTTAGGAGGTCATTCAGCTGTTGGAAATACTGAGAGGGGGGTTAAATCAGTATTCCTTAGAAATTAGCACTTTTAAATCTTTTCAGAGCATTAGTTAATCTTCAATTATTATTAATGTTTATGCAGTAATAATAGTAAATAAAAGAACATAGTAGGCACAAGAATTTTAGGTGGAAAACCCCCTCTGGGTCAAAAACCACCAAACGTTTTTCTAATAAATTATTTAATCTTCAGCCCCAACTGAAATGAAAGCAACAACTTCCTAGAATTCTAGAAAAGCATTCTTCTCCAGCTCCCACTGGAAGGACGCCCCAATGCCCTGGTTTCTTCAATAATCAACTGAATGGATGCCCCAACACCCTAGCGAGCCACAACACTAGCACCACCCTACCACCTTGAAGTGTTCACATGCCCCAACCTGTAGGTGACTTCATTCACCTACCTAGCACCACCCTACCACCCTATAAAGACAAAAATTAAATATAGAAGTGTGGACTCCCGTACCAGGGACAATGATCCACGACACAATATGATTTACAATGATTTTGACCAGACAGCCAATCACACTATATGACTTGTAACCCAATCATGACATCATCCCAAAAGAGACTCCTATACCTCCAAATAATGCCTTTTCGAATCTAGGCATATTGACTCTTTTACAATAATGACTCTTCCAATGATGACACTTTTACAAATGACTCTTTTACAACTTTACAATGATGACTCTTTGCCTTGACACTTCTTCACAATATATGGATGGCTATCATTTGTTCGAAGGATGTCCCACTGCAATGCTTCCTTTGATTTGATACTTCTACTCTTGAATTCTTGCTTGAAGTTGTACTTGAATCTTCTTCTACCTGCGTGCAAAATTTGCCCGACAAAACCAATCTCAAAACAAAACAAAATACCCTTCAACTTACCTCTGTCTGCAAAAGACATGTAAGTGCATAATAATGAATAAATACAAATTAAAATTACAATGTGTACCTGAAGTGTGCTTGTCACTTTTGTTGTTGACTTGTTGCAGCAGTAGACAAAGACTCCCAATCTTGATATAGACTTGGACTCGATGCAAGACTATATCCAAAATTGACCTAAAGATATATACAATAAAAACTGATGATAGACCCTAGACTTGTGATGGACCAAGTTCTAAGTACAACAACAAAGACCATTCTATCAACTATGACAAGACAAGTAACATGAACTTACAACATCATATAGATTTAACAGACTTGGTGTAGCATCAAGAATATGTAGCATCAAATGTGTAGTATCAAGAATAGGACATCTGAAATGTGGTATCAAAACTAAAGGTGACATATAGAGGCATAGAGATATAATCGAGACCATGTACGTACTTACGTTGTCCTGGAAAAACATATGTCAAAGATGATACTCATATTTCAAATGTAAACACTAATCATACATACCTTGTTGTAGGAGACTTACCCTTGATTGTTGATGTGTGGTCCTTACTACAGTGATCCTTGAATGCATGCTTTTTCTTGCCTTCTAGGAGATCTATATTGAATCTGTTGTATTCGTGTAATTTTGGATCTCCAGGGTCTGAAATTTCATTCTATGGTAGCCCTCTAAGTCCTCTTTCCAACCCCACAAGTCTGATCAAGATTGGATTCTTCAAGGAAGAGTTATGCCCAATCGACCATGATGACCTGATTATAGGCTGGTTCAGTAGAGCGAACTGATATGAAGTGCCACGTGTCACTGGTGCGACCTTTGGCCCTGAAAACGTTACTCAACAAACTATACTCTGTCCTCTTTCTGTGGCTATTTACGAAATTTAAATCCAATGCTCAGAGAGAAATTTATGACGATTTTCCCAATGTCACTTGTTTCACATGGAATTCGGTAGCCTGCAAAAACCCTAACATCCTTAGATCATATCTTCAAAAATATAGCGAACCACGATCTGAAATGCGATTATAAGGTTCATCAAGATTTCGGCTCAAATGGGTTTTAATTTCAGCTTCTGAAGCTTCGTGGAAAAGAATATATAGTGAAAATTCCACGATGACCTGTTTGAAGCTACAAAATCCCTACTAGAGGAACTTATGAGGGTTATTATTTATATGAATGTCTTGAGTTGAGAGGGTCCTCAACAAGTGAACGTTGGAGGGATTTTAGAAACAAAAAAGCATTATTAATTATTGACTATTCAATGGCCACAACAAATTATGAGTGCCATGCAACAACCCCATAGGGTTTATCCCACTAACTGGGGTTACTAACTTCAAACATGAATATCTCTCAAACCGTGAAGAATTACTTGGCGTGCAATATATCAAAGGAAACATCTCAACGATCAATGATTAGAATCCATATTGAAGATACTTGACTTAGAATAGAGTAATTTGTCAAGTCAAAATGTCCATGCAAGATGGGGGTAGCCCCTGGTGCTGCTTGGGTTGACATCAATGACAACCATTGATCAACAATCTCCACCTTTGGCATATGGCAACACAAGTACTCCCCCTGTGATCATGACACCTCTTCCTACTGCATTCTCTCTCCCTTTGTCATCAATGGCAAAGGGTAACTCCCTCTGACAAACTGTCATCCTGCGAACCTGTACACACCTCCACTCCCCCTTTCTACTTAGTTAGATAAGAGAAATATTCTAATGAGACATTGAGAGAATCCCAAGCTTTTGGCGAAGATACTCAAATGCTTCACGAGGTAATGGTTTAGTAAATATGTTAGCAATTTGTCCCTTTGTGCCAACATATTCAAGCTTGATATTCTTTTCGGTGACCTGCTCTCGAACGAAATGATATCTGATCGGAATGTGCTTTGTTTTGGAATGCATCACATGATTTTTGGAGATACTAATGGTACCGGTGCTATCGCAGAAGATGGGAATAGGTTCGTCAAACTTAACTTGAAGATCTTGCAAGGTTTGCTTCATCCAGAGAACTTGAATACAATAAGTTGTTGTCGCAATGTATTCTGCTTCTGTTGTGGATAACAAGATTGAAGACTACATTTTACTTAACCATGAGACACGACAACCACCTAGGTAGAACGCTGCTCCACCGGTACTCTTACAATCATCAACACTTCCTGCCCAATCTGCATCTGTATAAGCTTGGGTGACCAAATCATTTCCTTTGGTATACCAAAGACCATATTTCGTTGTGCCCTTAAGATCTCAAAGAATTATTTTGACAACAATGATATGAGATTCTTTTGGTGCCGCTTGGAATCATGCTACTTGTCCAACTGCCTGCATCACATCTGGTCGAGAGGTTGTCACATATAGGAGACTATCAATCATGGATCTATACAACCTTTGGTCCACATCCTTTGATGAGTCTTCTATGCTTAACTTACAACCTGTTACCATGGGGGTAAGGACTCGTTTGCAATCTTCCATCTGGAATTTCTTGAGCATTTCTTTGATGTACTTGGTTTGATATATGAATATTCCTTTATCGTGTTGAGAAATTAAAGCCCTAAAAAGTATGTCAGTTCGCCAATCATAGACATTTCAAACTCACTTTGCATTTTTTGTGGCAAAGTCTTTACTTAGTCTATCATCACTGCTTCCAAAGATTATATCATCCACATATACTTCGATAATTGTTAGGTTATCTCGAATCTCGATCCACTTTCACATAAAGATTGTTGTCAGCTCTTCCTTTCTTGAATCCCTGTTGATGTAGATATCCATCAATATGGGCATACCAAGCCCTAGGAGCTTGCTTGAGACCATATAAAGCCTTCTTTAATCTCCAGACATAGTCTTCTTTGTCAGAGAGTAGAAAACCTTCGGGTTGTTCAATGTAAACTTCTTCCTCCAATTCACCATTTAGAAAAGCTAACTTAACATCCATTTGGTAGACCTTGATTTTTCTTGAGAAAGCACAACGAGAGCAAATGTTTCTTCAAAATCGAACCTGTGCATATCCTTTGTAGACTAATCTTGCCTTGTTCCCAGTAACCTGTAATCCTTCAACTGTTTTTCTCTCCCTGAACTTGTAATGAAACTGCTATCTTGTTCAAACTATCTTCCTGTCAATCGTAGACTTGTGCCATATACTATTGCATAGACTCCTCTACAAACATTAAGGAGCCAACAAGCCAAATTGTTCAAAATATTGAGTCATCTAACGAGCCATCTTGACTTGAGTCATTATCTAAAGCAACTACTAATTCCTCGTGACCTTTTGCTTTTACAAATCCTGAAAGCATAACTGTTGAAACCTTGTTATCTGCTTTGTCTTCCTGTACCTATTTTCTTTTCCAGACCTTCTTATTCCTACAATCTCGAGCCATGTGCCCATAGTTATGATACTTGAAGCATTCAATGTTGCCCATAAGTGATTCCATCTGATATCTGCAATCGCAAGCGCTAAGGTCATAGTTATGGCATTTGAAACATTCAATGTTTGGCCCATCTAGCACGTATTCTCTTCTGACAAAATCATCGTGGAAACTGTCTCATGATCCTGCAAACTTGCTTCTAGGGTTTTGCAGATAATGATTGTACATGTCAAAAACTTCACAGTCCCTAGCAATATGTCCATAGTTAGCACATAAAAAGAAATAACCATTAAATAAACGAACATACCTAGAAGATTTTCCATTCTTCTTTGGAGGCGGCGTTGTAGTTTGTTGTGGTCCTTTGTTCTTGATTTCTTTGGTCTTTTTTTTGGAGTTGCAACATTCTTCTTTGGCTTTTCACTTTGATCAACTTCCTTCTTAGAATCACCCTGCGAAGATGTGGAGTTTGTACCTTCATCAATTGGAGCTTTACCTTCTTTAATTGCCTTCATTTTTGCTTCTTCATCTGTCTTACCTTGTAAGCATTCTTTTTGTGATCCCTTGAGTTCGTTGATCCCATCATGGGTTGCATCAAATTATTCTTGCTTTTGAGCAAGATTTTCTTGAAACCATCTTTTCAAGATCTTCCTTCTTTTTTCTGCCTCCTCAACCTGTAGCTTGAGAAGAATGGTCTTCTCTACTTCTCTGTTGAGAACCTGTATCTGTTCCTTCTGCTTCTCATTTTCAATCTTGAGCTTGCTTATTTTTACTGAAGATGTTTCTAATTCCTTTTGCTTTTGATCAACAGCGGATATGTATCTTTGTTCAGATTCCTTCCTTTCAATTTCTTCTTCCTGCATCTGTTGTGTGATCCTTCTAATTTCTGCAAACGTTGTGTCGAGTTCTTGTTGCTTCTGTTGGACTTCTCTCTTGAGGTCTTGTGTCGTTGTATTGTTGATTCTTCCAATTGAGTTCTAAGACTACTAATCATATTCTCAGACTCTTCATTTTATTTGATGAGTTCTTTTGCTGTCTTCAATTCTGCTTCCAAAAGTCTTGTCTTTTCCTTTTGACTTTTGAGTTCCTTTATCAGCTTGATCACTTGATTTTGAAACTCTGTTTTACTCATTTCTCTCATTTCTTCATCATAATCAGAAGGATTTGAATTTTCGATAACATCTTGACCTTATTGCTTTGTTGTTTAGAGATTATGAATCTTTTCCCAAATAGCTTTAGCTGTTGAACATTGACCAACTTTTGTTTTCACAGAATATGGCAAAACATTCAAAATTATATTCATGGCTTTTGAATTGTACCTTTTAGATTCATCAGTAAATGTGTCTCTAGAAACAATTGATTCCCATACTCCATGTACCTGCAAATATACTTCCATCCTGGTTTCCCATATCTAGTATTTATCTGCATCAAAATCAGGGGTTGGTACACAATACTCACTTTCTTCAGATTTTGTTGTACCTGTACCTTCCTTTGAAATCCTTGTAACTTGCTTCTTTGACTTTCCCATCTCTATGCTCTGAAAATTGACTTCTAGCGGCTACGTTGTTACTAAAAGAACCAAGCTCCGATACCAATTGTTGGAAATACTAAGAGGGGGTGAATCAATATTCCTTAGAAATTAGCACTTTTAAATCTTTTTATAGCATTAGTTAATCTTCAATTATTATTAATTTTTATGCAGTAATAACAGTGAATAAAAAACATAGTAGGCATAAGAATTTTAGGTGGAAAACCCCCTCTGGGTCATAAACCACCGAGCGCTCTTCTAATAGATTCTTTAATCTTCAGCCCCAACTAGAATGAAAGCAACAACTTCCTAGAATTCTAGAAAGGCATTCCTCTCTAGCTCCCACTGGAAGGACGCCCCAATGCCTTGGTTTCTCCAGTAATCAACTGAATGGATGCCCCAAAACCCTAGCGAGCCACAACTCACCCTAGCACCACCCTACCACCCTATAAAGACAAAAATTAAATACAAAAGTGTGGACTCCTATACCAAAGACAATGATCCACGATACAATATGATTTACAATGATTTTGACCAAACACCCAGTCACACTATGACCAGCAACCCAACCATGACATCATCCCAACAGAGACTACTATACCTCCCAATAATGCCTTTTCGACTTTAAGCAAATCGACTCTTTTACAATAATGACTCTTCCAATGATGACACTTTTACAAATGACTCTTTTACAACTTCACAATGATGACTTTTGGCCTTGACACTTCTTCACAATATACGAATGGTTGCCATGTCTTCGAAGGATGTCCTACTGCAATGCTTCCTTTGATTTGATACTTCTGCTCTTGAATTCTTGCTTGAAGTTGTACTTGAATCTTCTTCTACCTGCATGCAAAATTTGCCCCACAAAACCAATCTCAAAACAAAACAAAATACCCTTCAACTTACCTCTATCTGCAAAACACATGTAAGTGCATAATAATGAATAAATACAAATTAAAATTACAATGTGTACCTGAAGTGTGCCTGTCACTTTTGTTGTTGACTTGTTGCAGCTGTAGACAAAGACTCCCACTCTTGATATAGGCTTGGACTCTATGCAAGACTATATCCAAAATTGACCTAAAGATATATACAATAAAAATTGGTGACAGGGCCTAGACTTGTGATGGACCAAGTTCTAAGTACAACAACAGAGACCATTCTATCAACTATGACAAGACAAGTAACATGAACTTACAACATTATATAGATTTAACAGACTTGGTGTAGCATCAAGAATATGTAGCATCAAATGTGTAGTATCAAGAATAGGACATCCAAAATGTGGTATCAAAACTAACTGTGACATATAAAGGCATAGAGATGTAACTGAGACCCTGTATGTACTTACGTTGTCCTGCAAAAACATATGTTAGATATGATACTCATATTTCAAATGTAAACACTAATCATACATACCTTGTTGTAGGAGACTTACACTTGACTGTTGATGTGTGGTCCTTACTGCAGTGATCCTTGAATGCATGCTTTTTCATGCCTTCTAGGAGATCTATATTGAATTTGTTGTATTTGTGTAATTTCGGATCTCCAGGGTCTGAAATTTCGTCCTGTGGTAGCCCTCTAAGTCCATTTTCCAACCCCACAGGTCTTATTAAGAATGGATTCTTCAAAAAATAGTTATGCCAATCTCCCACGATGGCCTAATTATAGACTAGTTCAGTAGAGCGAACTTGTACGAAGTGCCACGTGTCACTATTGCGACCTTTGGCCCTAAAACCACTACTCAACAAACTATAATCCGTCCTATTTCTGTGACTATTTACGAATTTTAAATCCAATGCTCAGAGAGAAAGGTATGATGATTTTCCCAACGTCCCCTGTTTCACATGGAATTCGGGAGCCTGCAAAAACCCTAACTTCCTCAGTTCATATCTCAGAAAATAGGGAACCAAGATCTGAAATTTGGTCACGAGGTTCATCAAGATTTCATCTCAAATAGGTGTTAATTTCAACTTCTAAAGCTTCGTAGAAAAAAATTTATAGCGAAAATGCCATGATGACCTGTTTGAAGCCACAAAATTCCCACTAGAGGAGGATATAAGGGTTATTATTTATATGAATGTCTTGAGTTGAGAGGGTCCTCAACAAGTGCACATTGGAGGGATTTTAAGAGAAAAAAAAAGCATTATTAATTATTGACTATTCAATGACCACAACCAATTATGAGTGCCATACCACAACCCCATAGGGTTTTAGCCCACTAGTTGGGGTTACTAAATTCAAACATGAATATCTCTCAAATCGTGAAGAATTACTTGGCGTGCCATATATCAATGGAAACATCTCGACAAGTAGAATCCATCTAGAAAATACTTGACTCAGAATAGAGTAAGTTGTTAAGTCAAAATGCCCATGCAAGATTGGGGTAGCCCCTGGTGTTTCTTGGGTTGACATCAATGACAACCATTGATCAACATCAACATCAAGTATGGGTAGATGCTATGGTGGAGGAATACAATTATATAATGGTCAATGATGTTTGGGAAGTGGTACCTCGGCCTCAGAACAGGTCAGTGGTAGGTTCGAGACGGATCTACAAGATCAAATATGTTGCAAACGACGGTGTGGAGAAATACAAAGCCAGGTTTGTCGCTAAGGGGTATGCTCAGAAGGAAAGGATACACTATGAAGAAACCTTCTCCCCAGTAGCCGGGTATACTTCTATTAGAACCGTGATATCTCTTGTAGCATAGATGGGGTGGGAGATTCACTAGATGGATGTCAAGACGACATTCTTGAACAGGGTAATAGAAGAAAAAGTATACATTGAACAGCCAGAGGGTTTTGAAACACATGAGAGGAAATATCATGTATGTAGATTAAAGAAATCCTTGTATGGGCTTAAACAAGCACCTAGAACATGGTATTGTCGAATTGATGGCTACTTGCAGAAGATGGGGTTCATCAAGAGTGACACAAACCCTAATCTCTACTATCTTGTCGTAGAGAATGAGCCTCTAATGCTAGTGTTATATGTGGATGATATTTTCCTAACAGGGTCATCCAGGCTCATCAAAGACTACAAGAACTTAGCCACAAAATTCGACATGAAGGATTTGGGACAGATGCATTATTTGCTAGGGTTGGAAGTTTGGCAACAGAAGGGTGAGATCTTCCTTGGACAAGGGAGATATGCTACAGAGATCTTGAAGAGATTCAGGATGCAATACTGTAGACCTATGGCTACTCCAATGATCACCAATTGGAAGAAGATTGATGCATCAGAAGAGAAAGACGTTGATACCACCTTGTACAGGCAGCTTATAGGGTCCCTGATGTATCTGGTCAATACTAGGCCAGACATTTGTTACGCTGTCAACACCCTAAGTTAGTTCAACCCAAGAGGGCGCACTGGGCAGCAGCCAAACATGTTCTCAGGTATATTCAAGGAACAGTCAAGCATGGACTATTATACACCCAACGCAATGACATCAAGCTGAGTGGGTTCACTGACGCAGATTAGGCTGGAAGTTCAGTAGATCAGAAAAGTACAACTGGGTATTATTTCAACATTGGATTAGGAATGACCTCCCGGTGTAGTGGGAAACAAAAATCTGTGGTACTGAGCTCAACTAAAGCAAAATATATGGTAGCTAGCACAACTTCGTGTGAAGCCATATGGCTTAGGAAATTGCTTGTGAATCTATTCAAGAGAAGGATGGAAGCGACCAGGATTTTGTGTGATAATCAGAGTTGCATCAAGCTCCCTGAGAATCCGATATTTCATGATCGGTCGAAGCACATTGATATCAAGTGTCACTTTGGCAGAGACTGTGTCCAACGAGGAGCAATACAATTGAGGTATACTCCTACAGGAGAATAGGTGGCAGACATTCTCACCAAGGCTCTAGGAAGAAAAGAATTTGTTTATTTCAAGGAGAAGATGGGGATGGTGAATAATCCATTTCAGTAGCAGAAATGGATAAGTGTCAGAGTTGCAATGCAACAGTGAGCAGTGGAAGTGCTATCGACAACATGATGCAACATATTGAGAGGGAGCTGCAGTACAGATGTAGCAGTGGCAGTGACAGTGTCATGGGCAGCAGTGCAGGGGATGTGAGGTAGCAGACTAAGCATCAACACAGGTACCGATGTGGAAGATCAGTGTGATGTTTCTATGGTGAAGCATTACTAGAGCACATTCCTCGCTAAGAGGGAGTGTTGATTTTTGGTAGCATCAGATGTGCTCTATCCTTGAAATTTGGAGGAGAGGCTAAGGCACATGAGATCTCCAAGACCCAGAAATCGTTTTGAGAAATTCCACCCGGATGAGAAGTTATTAAAATAATTAACATTTTTAATGGGTTCCTAAGTCTAAACTTAGGAAAATAAAAATATTAATGGGAATTAATAAAGATAAGGGTGAGAAACTTCTAAGAGACGAGGATCAAGTCTATCCAAATCTTAGTCATTCATTAGAGACTTAATCTCAGTCATTGATTCATCAACAGGAAAAGTATAAGAGAAGACTTGAGGATCATTTGGAGACACATTGGCAGATACTCAGTATCTCAAGGAAAATCGATTCTCAAGAGAAAGAGATTGATTTCAGAGGGAGAGTTGCAGGGTGGAGGAAGAGGAGGGCATCAGCAGCAGTCCATGACTGAGGAGGAGGTGACGCAAGGACAGTGAGAGACAACGCAGAGAGAGATGCAGTCCAGAGGAGAGATGTAGCCCTCACGCAAGCTGACACAGAACCACGCAGAGCCACGCTAAGCCACGCAGAGTGACGCAGGAGTGAGAGAAGGGTCTCCAAAGTGTCAAAAAGTCAGAAAGGGAAAGTCTCGAGTGTTTTCTTTCAGTTTCTCTGTAAAATCATTCCTTATAAAAGCGATTGTTGCTGAAGATTAATAAAACACTCATCTGTTGCACCGGTTTTCCAGCATTGGGTTTTTCCAGGGACAATTTTCCAAAAACAACTGCGTTGATGTGATTGGTTCTTGTGCATGTATTTTTTTGTGTAATTATGTGATAACTGCAGTAGAATTTATTTTAATATTTGCTGAAGGGATTTCATAAATAACTTATTGTGAAGAATAAGTAGGTGAAATAAATCAGTTGTTGCAGTAGAATTTCAATTCAAAAATTTTCACACCAGGTGTGTGGTTCAAGAGTGGAGCTAGCTGAAAGGTGATCTAGGTGCATTATCATCATCCAATAGGTGGAACACAAGAAATCCATGAGTGAAACAAAGGGATCCCATGGAGTGGAAATCTGATCTCTACTATGGCAGAGACTAGTGGCTCTCAACGCTCACCCTACAGATGCCAATATGACTCTTTTGAAGGCTTGGACCCCGTATAGGGAGGCCAAACCCCAGATGAAGACCCACTTGCAATCATGTATAATATTGTTAAGATTAGGTATGTTCTATGCTAGAGCAATTTATTTAAATCTTCACAGTTAGCAATCACATCAGCATTACTATAAACTGCAGATAGAACATAAATATAATATGCAGAAGACAAGCCAAGACAAGAGGACACAAGATATGGCGCAAGCCAGGGACAAACCCCACATTGTGTGGGGAAACCCTTGATCAATTCTTCTTTTATCTTCAAAGTTCAGCAGAGAGAGAGATGGTACAAATACATTTGAAGTCAACACTTTGACTTGCCAAAATAAGAGATCAGACATCAGAGATATTTCATCATGAAGATGACAGGATAGTTCTGATGACAAGGACTACAGATTTGAACTCAGGTGAAGGCACACTTCTCAGTCCTCATACTTCAACTGATTCACCATGCTGCATCCAACCATGCTGCGTCCATCACTATGCTTATCCATGCCTTAGAACAACAGTATTTAACACGTTGTTACAGCGATTTCCATGCTGCTCCTTTACATCGATCTTCTCCATGTGACTATTTTTCCTTTAAGATCGAGATCATAACTATGCTTAGATCATTACTGTACCTTGAAATATGTCAAGACAGTATATGCTATACCGAGACCATAATTGAGATCTTGACTGCATCTGGAGGTATGCCAAGACAGAGTGTTCTCTGTTGGATAACATCATTACATATATACTGAGACCATGACTGTGTTTTCTTCCTACACCGAAATCTTCATGAGATCGTTCATTATGCCAAGACAAGGATCATTGAGAGCCTTTACTTCTGAGTTACCCATCCGAGAAATATAGGACCACTGTACTCATCCGAAGTACCGAATCACTACACTTGTCCGAAGTCCTGAACCACTGTAATTTCCTCGGAAGAATATCAGATGAATCCTAGTTTTGTGTGATTGTAATTACCCCGAAGTTTCAGAGATATTCGAGATTCCTGTACTACTGTACTTGTTATGATTATGCCGAGAATGTATACCGAGACTGCTACAGGAATATCTGCATCAAAGATATGTCGAGACCAAAGTTATGCTTGGAGAGAATGTCGAGGTTACTAGAGGCAAATCCAAACCCTTATTTGCGGTTGCTTTTGAGATTGAATACCCTTCATTGTAATGTCGAGCTTGTCATGATTATGCCGAGAATGTATACCGAGACTGCTACAGGAATATCACCTAGATCTACTGCATCAAAGATATGTCGAGACCAAAGTTATGCTACGGCTGCTCCTTGTCATTATAAGGATTAGGTTTATGTTGAGAATGTATATAGTTCATACCTTATGCCAATACAATATTCTTATCCGAGATCTGTCTCATCGATCCGAGTTTTGTGCCTTCAATTCATAGGTATCCCAAGTTGAGATCTCTGCTCCAGAACTTAGATCAATTTAGCGTCATTATTAATGCATCAAGATCTGGCCATGACTATGCCGAGAGTATCTATCCCAAAACGCATGTCAATACTGTATCTATATCCGCAGGTTTCTCTGCTCTACCCATTTGATAACTTCACCTTCAAATCACAGGTATGCCGAGTGTAAATTAGCTTGGGTTCTTCTGCGCCTTATACCCATCCGAGGTAGCAGTTGAACCCTAGATTTATTTCTCCATTTATGCAGATCTTTGCTCCTTCAATCACCTGAAAATTCAGAGAGGAATGCGAGTTTTTCCTTATCTTCTTAAGCTACGTCAACAAGTCTCTATGTACAGCGCATAAGGTCTCCCCCTGAACAGCGTATAAGTAATTGGCATCATCTGCAGCTAGGGCTCCTTCTTAGGCCAGCGTATTCTTTTGGTTCTCTCCTTCTCCAAAAACCCAGACGTGGAGAGGAGATCACCTCAAGAATACGTGTGTGCAAATGATATCAGATCCTCATCTATTTATACCAAAATGAGGATGATGAATAGACATGTCGGTTGGGCTTCTAGAGCCTACATAAGAGCTGGTCGGCTTGACTATAATTACATAAACAAAATAAATTCATATCTCCATAAATACTTATCGGAATCGGATGATCTTTGGATCAATCCTACACCTCTCGACGAGAGGGATCCAATAAAAATATCAGCTGCCATAAATAAGCCGACCCACATGGAGTTTGGCCCTAGTTGCCAGTTTAACAAATATCCAATGCATCTCCTCACCTTCGACAAGCCATGAGTAAAACTGAGGGATCCCCTGGAGTGGCAATCTTCTCTCTGCTATGGCAGAGACCCGTGGCTCTCAACTCTCACCCTACAAATGCCAATATGACCCTCTAGAGGGATTGGACCCCGTATAGGCAGACCAAACCTCAAATGAAGACCCACCTGTAATCTTGTACAAGATCCAATGCGTCCCCTCACCTTCTAGTACAACCAAACATTAGTGCAATTGATTAAATGAGCTTACAAATCATGGAACCAAGTGGACACTTCATAGTGGCATGCCCTTCCATAATGGGCTTTAAAATGTACAAGTGTCTTGAATTTCAACAAATAGGTTAACCAAGGACTCTATTAGGTGGTTTCAACCTCTAAGTGGGTGACATGTCCATAGTACATCCATCATATGGCAGATGGTATCTGAAATAATGATGGAATGGAGTGGGGCATTAGAGGAAGGCTCTAAGCCACATGCCACAGTATAAGGGTAGCTAAAATAGGGGAAGTCCACACTTGGGTATTTAAGTGCAGGAGGGAGCAATCGTGGTAAATGAGTTATCCCGACCTTTGTTTTTCCACCCTTCTTCATATGCCTTTTGCCTTTTATAGATTTTCTTTTGTAACTTCTTGGGGTTCCAAGGTATGAGAGCATGATATGTAGGGTATAGCAATGAATACCCCCTTTAGGTGGGGCAGTTCATCTCCCACCAAGGGTTGGGATAATCATGGGTTCCCTAATGATGAAAGGGGCCAATATGAGGGGCCATAGGTGTTAGTTTATGTAGCATCGTATGTGTTCTAGCCACAAAATTTGGTGGAGAGGCTAGAATACATGAGATTTCCTAAACCCAAAAATTGTTTGTTGAAATTCCACCTAGAGATGACTTAATTAATTAACCAATTTTTTAATGTTTCCTAAGTCTAAACTTAGGAAAACTGGTTAATTAATCAAAATTAATTAAGTCAAAGTGAGAATTCTCTAGAAACTCACATAGATCGATCCAAAATGATCTGAGCTATCGATTAAGATTTAATCTTGGCCGTTGGAGTCCCAACATGAAGATATAAGAAGGGATTGATGTGGTGATGGAGAATACACCAATGCAGATACTCAGTTTCCCCGGCAGTTTGATTTTCTCTGTAGTAGAGACTCAATAGAGAAGATAGAGCCAGAGGGTGAGTAGCAGGTGGCAAAGGAAGTCAATATCATTTTTGGAGGAAGTATTCTAGTTCTCGGAGAGGCAGTGAGAAGGAGTGCAAAATTCCTAGAGGGTCTGCGCAATCTCTACACAAAGGTTGATGTAGGAGGATATGCATGTGGCTTGGGAGGTAGTTTCGGGGGCATAAATTAGCTGTGGGGCGAGGGAAAATTCTCACAATAATTTTGCGAGTGTTTTTCCTCATATTAGATTGCCAGTAGAGCATCTAAATTATTGTACTCAGATTTGGTGTTGAAGAATAATAATAAAACCCTCATCTGTTGCACCGATTTTCCCACAGAGTTTTTCTGGGAACAATTGTCCAAAAACAACCGTGTTAATTTTTTGTGTGTGTAGAATTTCTTAGTTTACAGCATTTTATTTTCCACAGTATTTTTATGGTGAAATTTGCAGTAGAGAATTATTCGTTGTTTGTATGGGAAAATAATTTGTTAAATTAAATTAACAATTAGGAGAATAATTTCCAATTACTGCAATAGATGAAATTTTCACATGGTATCAGAGAAATTATGACTAGGCGGGAAGCTCAGAAGTGATAGGAAGAAATCAACAAGATTTAGAGGGAGTTTGGAAACACAATTTTCAAATCTGCATAGAGGCTAGTTTAGTAGTTTGAATTGCTAGGTAGAGGGTTTGATTTTTTCTTTGCAGGTGGCAGATTTTTTTTTTAGTGCCTAGAAGCAGTTCTAGCAGGCAATAGAAACACTGGAAAGAAGTTGCAGTGAAGCAGATTAGACTTTCGCTAAGCAGATTCCTTGCTTGGACAAAGAGGGTTTTGTAGCAGTTTGGAGTTGTGAAATCAACGTCGAGTGGAAAGAGGAATAACACAGAATTATTCAGTATGACCACATACAAAAGTGAAATTCAGGAATCTTCAAATTTGTCTTCTAGGTTGGAGGACGAATTTGCTTGCTTGTCAGGATCAATGTCACAGGGTGTCTGGTATATAGATAGTGGAGTATCATCTCATATGACAGGGGTTAGAGAATATTTCTCTAGCGACTAGAAGGTGCCGATGAACTTCATATTACAATGGGAAACAAAACGAAGTGTACTCCTATAGGGAGAGGTACCATTGATTTTCATAGGGAGTCAGGAGCAAGAACTAGTGCTACAAATGTATTGCATGTACCAGGATCGGGTATGAACTTGATTTCAATATCCTAGTTACATGATAAGGGATATGATATCCACTTTGTAGGGAAGAAAGTGTTTGTCAAACACTCAAGCTAGAAGAGGGTAAGACAAATTGGAGTTTGAAGCAACAAATAATGTAGGTTGCAGATTGACTCTCCAATGACACTAATAGGCAGTGACAGTAGTAGTGGGGAAGAACTGAATGAGCTATGGCATAGGAGAATGGGACATTTACACCATGCAACACTCAAGATTCCTAGGGAAACAGTAACAGGGGTTCCAAAACTTGGCATGAAACATGATGATGTGTGCAAAGGATGCGTGCTTGGGAAGTATGCTAAGGCATCATTCCTAAGAATTGACAGCAGAGAAGATGGTGTGTTATGACTTATACATTCAGATATTTGTGCCCTGATGTCCACTAAAGATCTCAGTGGTGCCGAATACTTCGTCACCTTTATTGATGACCATTCTAGAAAAACCTAGATCTACTTCTTGAAGACCAAAGATGAGGTCTTCGATCATTTCAGAGAGTTTAAGGCTCTCGTGGAGAATGCAACACGGAAGAAGATCAAAGTGCTTTGCTCAGATAATGGTGGAGAATATATTGATAAAGACTTCACATATTTTGGCGCGAAAGAAGGCACCAAAAGAGAATGGACAACTGCATACAATCCACAGCAAAATGGGATAGAAGAGTGGAAAAACGGAACCATAGTTGGGGCTGCAAAAGCTATGTTATATGACTAGGATTTTCCTAGGTTTCTATGGGCAGAATCATGTAACATGATAGTGTATATTCAAAATAGGACTCATCATAGAGCATTGACGAAGAAAATGCAAGAAGGGATCTTCAAGGAGAAGAAGCTAGAAGTTAGTCACTTCAGGATCTTTGGAAGCATTGCTTATTGCCATGTGCCAGATGAGAAGCGCACCAAATTGGATCAAACTACAAAGAAGGGGTTTCTTGTAGGGTATAGTGAGACTTCCAAGGCATATAGGATCTACATTCCTAGCAATAGTAATATTGTAGTAAGATGAGACATAAAGTTCATGGAAGATTGAGCTTTCAAGAAATCTCATGAGATGCCTGTAGGTGATTAGATTCAGCCAACTGAAGCTCCATTGATCCAGTAATAGGAGCAACCACATGGGTAGCTATTGGGACAGTCACAAGGATTCAGTACTGTAACTAGTACCAGCATTTCCTCAGGAGCAGGGAATCCAACGAGATCTCAGGAAATAGAGCAGCAGGGGCAGGATGAGGAGGAGCTAGTAGAACCTCCCACTACTAGTGGTCGAGCCAGCAGAGAGCTTTGTCAGACATTTAGAGATGCAGAGGAGTTTGTTGAAGCTCTTAGGACGAGCAAAAGAGAGAGCAAAAAGCCTGACAGATATCAAGCATTGGTAGCTTAGGTTGCAAAACCTTCTAGCTTTCAGGAAGCCGCACAACATCAAGTGTGGGTTGATGCCATGGTAGAAGAATACAACTATATCATGACGAATGATGTTTGGGAGGTGGTGTCGAGGCCGGCGGATAGGTTAGTTGTAGGTTCTCGATGGATCTACAAGATCAAGTATGTTGCAGATGGCAGTGTGGAGAAGTATAAGGCTAGGTTTGTGTCAAAGGGGTATGCACAAAAAGAAGGGATAGATTATGATGAGACCTTCACTCTAGTTGCCAAACACACTTCTATTCGGTCATTTATATCCCTAGCAACTCAGATGGGATGGCAGATTCACCAGATGGAGGTCAAGACAACATTCTTGAATGAGGTGATAGAGGAAGTGGTGTACATTGAACATCCAGAGGGCTTCGAGACTCATGAGAGGTGCACTCATGTGTGCAGATTGAAGAAAGCTTTATAAGGGCTCAAGCAAACTCCCAGGGAATGGTATGGTCGAATCGAAAACTACTTGCAACAGATGGGATTCATCAAGAGTGACGTAGATCCCAACCTTTACTATTTGGTAGTAGAGGGTGAGCCACTCATCCTAGTATTGTATGTGGATGATCTCTTCTTGACAAGATCATCAGGGCTCATAAAGGACTGCAAGAGGAACCTAGGAGGAGAGTTTGATATGAAGGATTTGGGGTTGATGCACTATTTCCTAGGATTAGAAGTATGGTAGAAGGATGGGGAGATCTTCCTTGGGTAGGGAACATACGTTACAGACATTTTGAATAGATTCAGAATGCAGGATTGTAGACCCATGTCTACGCCCATGATCACCAACTGGAAGAAGATAGATACATCAGATGACAAGAATGTCGACCCCACCTTGTATAGACATCTTATTGGTTCTCTCATGTATCTACTTAACACTAGGCCAGATATTTGCTTCGCAATCAATACCCTTAGTCAATTTATGGTAGAATCGAAGAGGGTACATTGGGTAGCAGTGGGGCATATTTTGAGGTATGTGCATGGTACAAATGCGATGGGTTGAGATATACCCAAGGGGATGATGTTAAATTATGTGGATTCACGGATGCAAATTGGGCAGGCAGTTCAGTGGACAGGAAAAATACCTCTGGGTACTGCTTCAATGTTGGATTAGGGATGGTTTCTTGGTGTAGCAGGAAGCAGAAGTCAGTAGCACTGAGCTTTGTAGAAGCAAAGTATATGGAAGCAAGCACAACTACGTGCAAAGCTATATGGCTTCGGACGCTACTAGTAAGCTTGTTTAGGCAAAGGATGGAGGCGACCAGTGTCTACTATGATAATCAGAGTTGCATTAATCTCTCTGAGAATCCAGTGTTTCATGACAGGTCAAAACACATAGATATTCGGTGTCATTTCATCAGAGATTGTGTATAGCGTGGAGCGGTCCAGCTATAGTATGTTCCCACATAAGAGAAGGTTGTAGATATACTCACAAAAGCTCTAGGGAGAGTTAAGTTCGTCTCTTTTAGAGAACAAATGGGTATGGTGGAGAAATCGTTTCAATAGCAGGGATAGATTATTTCAGATGCTTCTCAGTTGCAGTAGCAACAAATGAGAGGGAGTTGCGTGCAGATGCAGAGTTGGTAGTAGTATAGTAGTGTTAGCAACAACACAAATGAAACATCAGAGTTGTGCAGTAGTTGGTGGGCTACAACAGCCAGACATTAATAGCGTAACAGGAGGTGATACAGAGATAGAGTTTCGAGGCAAGATGTGCAACACTAGAGAGAACACAGTCCTCGCTAAGAGGGAGTGTTAGTTTCTGTAGCATCGGTTGTGTTCTAGCCACAACATTTGGTGGAGAGGCTAGAATACATGAGATCTCCAAAACCCAGAATTTTTTTTTGAAAATTCCACCTAGATATGACTTAATTAGATTATTAACCAATTTTTTAATGTTTCCTATGTCTAAACTTAGGAAAATTGGTTAATTAATCAAAATTAATTAAGTCAAAGTGAGAATTCTCTAGAAAATCACATGGATCGATCTAAAAATTATGTGAACCATCAATTACGATTTAATCTTGGTCGTTAGAGTCCCAGCAGGAAGATATAAGAAGGGATCGATGTGGTGATGGAGAATACACCAATGTAGATGCTCAGTTGCCTAAGCGGTTGAATTTTCTCATTAGTAGAGAAGATAGAGTGAGTGGATGAGAAGCAGGTGGTAGAGGAAGTTAGCAATATTTCCGAAGGAAGTATCCCAGTTCCGGGAGAGGCATCGAAAGGGAGTGTGAAATTCCCAGAGGGTCTGTGCAAGCTCTATGCAGAGGTTGACACAGGATGATCTACGTGTGGCTAGGGAGGTAGTTTTAGTGGCAAAAATTAGTTGTGGGGTGAGGGAAAAAGCTCACAATAATTTTGCCAGTGTTTTTCCTCAGATTAGATCTCTAGTAGAGCATCTAAATTATTGTACTCAGATTTGTTGACGAAGAATAGTAATAAAACCAATGTTTTTAAAACCGGAACTGGTGACCGGACCGGTCCACCTAATGAACCGGTTTACCGACTGGAACCAGTCTAACCGGGACTGGTTTGGTCTAAACGAACCGGTTTTAAAAAAATATATTAAATAATTAATTTTTAATGAAACAAAACTATTTTTAAGATGTAAAACCATGATTCCAAGCCAATAGAGACAAAATATGCAAAGTTTGCTCATTTATATACCATGTAAAGGTGAATATATCAAAATGGCATCGAGTACAATACATATCATCGACAAAATAGCAAAATACATAAGAAATGAGGCTCTAAATGGCCTATAAAGTCCAAAAACAATGCTGCAAGCTATGAGGCCATTGGCCTACTACAAGTCTACAGTGTACACATGATCAATCATCAAGTCCATCATCACTACTAGACACAGGATCATCATCAGGAGCTACATAGACATCATCTGGTTCAGAGTCTGAGGATGCCTCAGCCTGATTTGCAACCTCAGTATCAATGCCACCAATGACAATAGAAGTGGACCTAATGGAAGCATGAGTTTGTCGACCTGCACGACTAGTGCCTTCCATTGGTTCTTTGCCTTTCCTTGATGCCGCTACTGATCCTGGTTCTGATGCCGCCACATAATCTGCCTCATCCCCCGCTAAAGCCATGTCGATATCAAAATCAGCCTCAAACACAGGATCTTCAGTCTCCTCCACCCATTCTGATGTTGGATCAATATCGTCCAACACAATGGGATCTAGATCAGGTGATTTGCTCATCATTTGGTTTCTCCTCAGTCGAAAGGTTGTATTGCACAAAAACAAGATCATTTAACCATTTTTGTTCCAAATGGTTTCTCTTCTTCGTGTGTATGCGCTCAAAAACAGAGCAATTACGCTCACAACCTGAAGCACTGCAAGTTTGACTGAGGACTCTAATTGCAAACCTTTGAAATTGAGGACACTGGCCACCAAATGGCTCCCACCAATGTGCTGCAAAGAAAAAGACATTAATTAGTAACTTAGTTTATAATTTGAATTGTAAAGAACGTAAACAATTTTAACTTGAAAAGAAAAACAAAATGGAAATTGGAATTGCTTACCTGGTTGGTCCACATCTCTTGCCATCTTTGCCAAGTTTTTGCCAAAAGTACCACTTGCCATATTGAAAATAGTAAGTTGTCTACGTATTTCCAACTGGTCTACATGGCTAGGGACCATGCGCTCCAAGCAATCAATCAATCCAGCTCTGACCTCCCCATCATGCTGATCTCCTAGCCGATTTTTATAGTGATACCTTGGGTTCAAAAAATACCCAGCTGCATGTATAGGACGATGGAGCTGCTTGTTCCATCTGTTATCAATGATCTCCCATATACGGCCATATTTAGCTAACCTGTCCTTGTAAGCTGCCCGAATCTGCTCCTTTGCCTGGTCCATAGCTTCATAAATGTAGCCCATGGCCAATCTTTCCCCGTCCACCAACCTTAGCACCTTAACAAGGGGCTCGGTAATTTTCACAAGCTCTACAGACCTTTTCCAAAAATAAGTGTCTAACACTTTCTTTTTGGTGTCTTTTCCATCTGGTCTACGAGCCCACCGAGATTCAGACCATTCTTCAGAGGAAAACATTTTCTACAAGTTTTTATGTTGACCACTGAGACATTGCAACGTGAGGAAGTGAGTTGAAAATCTCGTAATTGCAGGCCTAACAAGCTCTTTGCCTCCAGTGCGTTTCCTCATTAGGTTCAATATCCATGAGTGGTTGTAAATGTATTTTGTAATGCACTTGGCATGCTCTACAGTGTTTTTTACCCACTCCACTTTGCCTATATCCTCAAGCATGAGGTCTATGCAATGTGCAGCACATGGAGTCCAAAATATGGTCTTATATTTGGCCTCAACCATCTTTCCAGCAAGAACATAGTTTGAGGCATTATCAGTGATGACCTGCACAACATGCTGCTCCCCAACTTCCTGAATAACGTTATCCAAAAGCTCAAATAGAAGGATTGCATCCTTTACCTTATCAGATGCATCAACTGATTTCAAAAACATGGTTCCTTGAGGGCAAGAAACAAGGAATTTAATGATAGTGCGGTTCTTTCCATCGGACCATCCATCTGACATAATGGAACAACCTGTTTTGAGCCATGAATCTTTAAAATCAACCAAACACTCATCAATGGAAGATATCTCTTTTTGCAAAAGAGCTCCCCTCAGGTCATGCATACTAGGGCCTTTGAAGCCCTTTCCTGTAGCTATAACAAAGTCCCACATAGCTTGGTAATAAGGTGAGCAAGCAGCATTAAATGGGATATCTGAATCATACCACCATCTAGCAATGTATTGGTGAGAAGTTTCTTTGCATTGTCTTTTCCAATGTTGATCCAAAGTGGGTTGAGAACTTGGCTAGGAGGAAGTGGGATTAGAAGAGGCAATGTTGGCAGAAGATGAGAAATAACTTTGGATGTTTGTTCTCTTTGTTCCTTTTGATGGTTGGCCAACAGAAGGATGAACATAGTGAAAGGGGTCATTGGTGGAAGGGGTAGAAGTGGAGTCTTGAATCTCATAATCATCATACCCACTCTCTTTCATGGCTTCTAATAATTCCCTCTTCCTTGCAATGTCATCTTGGATGGCCTTCTCCCTAACCTTATCCTCATAAAAAATTTCAAGCTTGGAAATGTATTCTGCCCTAATAGGACCTAACAGTGCATTTGGTGCATCACATGGCTTTAATTGGCCTCTTATCCCAGCCAAGTGTTGTTTCAACCTAAGAATACCCCCACCTCCAATAGATTTATGGCATAATTTGCATATCATTTTTCCATCAATTACATCATAATGAGCCCATGCACTGTCCTTTCCTTTTGGAGCCATGTTTGCTTGAAATAATAACAATTTGCAAAGAAATCTGCCATTTAAAAAAAAAATTTGCAGCTAAGCAACATGGAAAACCAAAGATAAATGTAGGAAAACAAATGCACATGCAAGGCTCAAGCTACAAAATTTGATAGCATAGAGCTAGAGAGTTTATAGCATACATGATAGATCATAGAAGTGAGAAGTTTATAACACAAAAAAAAAAATTCATGGACAGCAGACTCAAATGAGGAATTATCAAGTGCAAATCCTTACCTGGAAATGCAAACTAGCTCCCTTAGCCTCCTCTTGAAGATGGCAACTCCACTGACAGCTACACACTATCTCCAAAATAGCTCCAACTCCAACTCTAAGATGACTACTTCAGCAAAAACTCCACACTCTCCAAGCTCACAAACAAACTCAAACACTCACAAACACTCCAAATCAGTTGCGTGAGACAAATGAAAGTGAGAGGGGTCTCTTATAGCTTGGAGAGGGTGTTTTTGGAGGGAAAACACCTTTACCTCCCCCCCAAAACCCCTAAACCACAGTCAAAATCCGCCTTTTTGCATGGTTCGGTGGGCATGCCAAAAACCGGCCGGTTTAGGATGGAAGCGGCCAGTTTGATACAAACCGGCCGGTTTTCACCGGTTAGGGCCAAAAAAAGGTGAAATGCCATATAGAACCAGGTTTTTTGGCCGGTTCGGACCGGCCGCCTTGCTAACCGGCGGGTTTGACCGGTAACCGGTTTATGAAAACGGTTTTTAAAACACTGAATAAAACCCTCATCTTCTACACTAGTTTTCCCTCATTGGGATTTTCCGGGGACAATTGTCCAAAAACAATAGTGTTAAATTTTGTGTGTGTTATAATTTCTCAGTTTCTAGCATTTTATTTTCCGCAATATTTTTATGGTGAACATTGCAGTAGAGAATTATTCGTTGTTTGTATGGGCAAATAAATTGTTAAATTAAATTAACAATTAGGAGAATAATTTCCAGTTACTGCAATAGATGAAATTTTCACAATAGGAACCAAGGTGATGGCCATGATGATAGGGGTAGAGCTCATGTTTGGCTATTGCCCACGTGGTAGAGCCCATGTTTGGCTATTGCCCATGTGTACTCATTCCTATGGAAGGAATGTACCTAAGCTCCCTCTTGACTTAGGAATTTCAGGCTCCCTCTTAATTAGGGACCTACAACAGCGCCTCAACCAGCTGCCTGAAGAGCTTCTTCCTTCTATGTCATGAATTTCTTTGTCAAGCAGTCTTCATCTTTTGTGGCTTCTACATAGGGCATAGACCATTTGTCAATTTCATCCATGGGTCAGTCATGTCATTATTCCTTTCACCAGAAAGTGATCCATTAGTCTTCATGTGGACTTGCTTCATGTCATGTTGCTTCCCTTGGCACACCTGCATAAACCTATCTAGATATTTGTTCAAAAATAAGAAATGAACGCTTAAATCAAAATTACCTTTGTGATGGTCTTTCATCATGACATCTTCTAGTGTGCATCAACATCTTGCATACATCTTGACATATCTCCCAAAGATATGTTGATTTTGGTAGCGTTAGATGTGATCTAGCCATGAAATTTGGTGGGAGGCTAAGGCACATGAGATCTCCAAGACCCATAAATCATTTGGAGAAATTCCACTGGGATGAAGAGATATTAAAATAATTAATATTTTTAATGGGTCCCTAAGTCTAAACTTAGGAAAATAAAAATATTAATGTGTATTAATATAAAATGGGTGAGAAAGTTCTAAGTGACGAGGATCAAGCCAGTTTTAATATTAGTCGTTGATTACGGACTTAATCTCGACCGTTGAATCGTCAACAGGAAAAGTATAAGAGGCTTGAGGGTCAGTTGGAGACACACCAAGAGAGATAAAGAATTCGAATTTTTTAGTGAGAGGTTTGTTGAGGAAATCGAGTTAGTGATCAGTTGCAGTGAGGGTAAATTCAGCAAGGGATTTTCATTCGAGGCTGAAGAATACATAGCAGAGAGGTAGCATAGTGCAGGAGAGATAGTGAAGTCCCTAGAAGGGCTGACGCAGAGGACACAAAATGACGCAGAAGCTGACATAGAAGCCGTAGAGGCTGATGCAGGCAATGTAGAGAGCCGTAGAGGCTGACGTTGGGCTTCAGAGGTAGCGCTGGGGAGATTCAGTGGGGAATCTTGAGAGTAGATCAGCCGGGAGAGGGTGACACAGTTCCAGAATAGTGCTTGGAGCATCTTTCACTATCGAGCACAAGGAACAATCAAAGTCACTGTGGGGTTGATGATCCGGTTGTTGATTTGCTGAAATATCTATCTCCGAATAGAGGTACTACTGCCAAGGATATTCTCTATTGGGTGAGCCAATTCTAGCACACTAGTTGTATTCACGAAATCTGCTTAATAATAAAATGCTCATATATGTTGCATTGGTTTTCCGCATTGGGTTTTTCCAAGGACGATTGTCCAAAAATAACAGTGTCCCTTGTGTTATTGTTTCTATTTTCTTCAGTGCATGATCTGTATATCTGTGAAGGCTGCATTTGTGTTTACTTCGATGTTTATGCAATTAAATAACTTGTTAATGTAAAGAACAAGTAGGAGATAGTAAACTAGAAATTGTAGTAGGGGTTTCTGATGTGTTAGATTCAGGAATTTTCACATGGTATCAGAGTGATTGCAGATTAGAGGTGAATTAAGACATGAGCCGAGAAAATCTGAGAATTTGCAGCAGAGAAGCAACTGTCCCGAGAGACATCATTGTTCCAGCGCTGAAGAGGCAAGAGGAGTGACGCAATGCAGAGAGTGTGACGCAGAGGCTCATGTAGTGCCTGCGTCAGCATTCTGAGTCAGGAGAGGAAGACGCAACAGCTAGGAGGATCCCACGCAGTAGCTGTGTCAGCCATCCAGGCCAGCGCAGAGGCAAAGGAAGGTAGATCAGGCTTATGCAGTGCTAAGTCATCTTTTTTAGCCAAGAAGGATTGATGCAGTGGCCAGGAGGAGCTGATCTAGCTCTCACTGTGATTGTGTAGAGCCAGAAGGGCTCAGATTCTTTAATTGCCGGGGCTAAGGGAGCTAAGCAGATTTTGATTTGTGGAGCTGGTGGGACGTTGTTTTTGTGAGTGTAGAACGGTATCTAAGGAGACTGAACCAAAGTAGAGGGAAGCACTACCTCGACGATCTCTAGCCAAGAAATCTAGATCCGAGTTGCAGCGGCAAAGGAGGATTGGAGAGGAGTGATTTGACAGTTGGCCAGAGGATTTCCAAGAAATCAAGACTCAGAGGGAGTCTAGAGAAGAGGAGCAGAGATGGCAATAAATGAATTGAGGGATCAAAACAGATTAGATGAGGCTTCCAATTTTGTCATCTGGAAGGCAAAGATCTTGGCATTCCTAGATAAACATCGCATCAAGGACTATGCCTTGAAAACCGTAGTTGTCCCAGTTGACCCTAATGCAAATGAGAAGTATGAGGAGGCCAAGGCGAAAGCAAAATGCATGATCCTAGACGGGGTCAAGGATCATGTCATACCACATATTGCTGAGAAGAACATAGCAAGGGAGATGTGGCAGACGCTGACCACCTTATACCAGGGCTCTTCCATGCAGTGGAAGATGTTATTGGAAAATCAATTGAGGTCATATCAGATGCAAAAAGGAGATGAGATAGATTTGTTCCTTCTCAGGTTGCAAGGAATTCACGACCAACTTACTTTTGTGGGGTCTACACCCGATCCAGAGTTCATGGTCAGGACTAATCTGAATGCAATGTCAGAGGATTGGGAGACGTTTTTCCATAGCATTTTTGGTAGAGCGACTCTCCCTAGTTGGGAGGAGATGTGGGCAACTCTTCGACAGGAAGAGATCAGGAGATTGACCAAGGCGGGAAGTAGCAGTAAAGGAGTTTGAATCAAGAAAGAGGAGGAGGAGGATGTAGCTCTAGAAGCTGCGGGACAACAAGAGGTTCAGAAGAGGAAGAAGAAAGATATCTCCAAGGTCAAGTGCTTCAACTGTGGGGAGCTAGGACATTATGCCTCTCAGTGCCCCAGGAAGAAAGGAAAGGGAGAAGCTTCTGACTCAAAGGCTGCTCCGACAAAGGCAGAGAATGATGTCAAGACTGGTGACGATTATGCCATGAGTGCTCATGCACCTCTAGAGAAGAGGTGGGGAGACATTGAGCTGTAGTCGAAAGGACTACAAAAGAGGGGTAGGACCCTTGAGGTGCCCAAACTCTTGGATCACATACGGCTACAGGAGCCCTTAACGACAATAGCATGATGATAGGTGTCAGGTAGAGCAAGGTATGATGGAGCAACAAGGCAGTGCTAGAGTGCAGAAGTTTGTAGCAGCACAGTGGAGGTTGCAGCAATGCGAGAGGCACAGAAGAGGTTTCAGCAGTGCAGTGGAAACAGAGGGAGCACATGATAGTAGCAAATGTAGCTTCAACATCACGAGGCTTCTAGACTGACCAGGATGTTAGTGCTTGGGTGAATTCAGTTATTTACTTCTCGGTAACTGAGTTGAATTGTAGCTGTTAGCAGTGGCAGTGTTATGGGCAGCATGATGCAACATGTTGAGAGAGAGTTGCAGTACAGATGTAGCAGTGGCAGTGGCAGTGTCATGGGCAGAAGTACAGGCAGCAGCAGTGCAGTGGATGTGGGGCAGCAGGCCAAGCATCAACATAGAGGACCGACGCGGAGGACCAGTATGATGCTTCTATGGTGAAACATTGCTAGAGCACATTCCTCACTAAGAGGGAGTGTTGATTTTTGGTAGCATCGGATGTGCTCTAGCCATGACATTTTGTGGAGAGACTAAGGCACATGGGATCTCCAAGACCCAGAAATCATTTGGAGAAATTTCACCCAGATGAAGAGATATTAAAATAATTAATATTTTTAATGGGTCCCTAAATCTAAACTTAGGAAAATAAAAATATTAATGTGTATTAATATAAAATGGGTGAGAAAGTTTTAAGTGATGAGGATCAAGCCAGTTCTTATCTTAGCCGTTGATTAGGGACTTAATCTCGTTCGTTGAATCATCAACGAGAAAAGTATAAGAGGAGGCTTGAGGGTCAGTTGGAGACACACCAAGACAGGTCAAGAATTTGATTTTTTGGGCGAGGTTTGTTGAAGAAATCGGGTTAGTGATTAGTTGTAATGAGAGTCAGTATAGCAAGGGATTTTCATCTGAGGCCGAAGAATACATAGCAGAGAGGCAACACAGTGCATGAGAGACAATGCATGCCCTAGAAGGGTTAACGTAGAGGCAACAGGAGTTGACGCAAAAGCCATAGAGGCTGATGCAGGCAGTGTAGAGGGTTGTAGAGGCTAACGCTACGATTCAAAGGAAAGGTTGGGAAGATTCTGTGGGTCAGACTGAGAGTAGATCAGCTGGGAGAGGGTGATGCAGTTCCTGAAGGGTGATGCGGTTACAGAGCAGTGCTTGGAGCAACTTTCATTGTCTAACACAAGGAACAGAAAGAGTCACTGTGGGGTTGATCATCTAATTGCTGATTTGCCAAAATATCCATCTCCAAATAGAGGTACTACTGGCGAGGACATTCTCTGTTGGGTGAGCCAATTCTATCACCCTAGTTGTATTCACGAAACCTGCTTAATAATAAAACCCTCATATATGTTGCACTGGTTTTCCTGCATTGGGTTTTTCTGGGGATGATTATCCAAAAATAACGGTGTCCCTTGTGTTATTGTTTCTGCATTTGTCTTTATTTCGATGTTTATGCAATTAAATAACTTGTTAATGTAAAGAACAAGTAGGAGATAGTAAACCAGAAATTGCAGTAGGGGTTTCTGATGTGTTAGATTCAAGAATTTTCACAAGATGTCCGTTGTCAAGGGTATCCATATTTTTCAAACTTCCATTAGAGACTTCATATCTTTCCGGGAAATTTCCTAGTCAAATCTTCTTGGTCTTTCAGATGTTGATTGCTTTTACCATGGTTGCATATCTCACAATCTCTTCCTTTCTTTCTTCACACATTTCATTCCCAAGAGCTTCCAATCAGAGTTCCTCAATTGTAGTTAGCCATCTCATACTTCATATGAGGACATATTATGTTGATTTCATCTAGTGTGACCCATGCCTTCTAGCAACCTTTCATAGGAGGAGATTCCTTTCCTTTGATCATGCTTCTCAAGATCGAGCAGTGATCCATGTTACCTACAACCATACAACATGACTTTATAAAATCAAATATAAGCATACATACCTCATTTACCTTTAGGTCATCTTAGGCTTCTTTCAGCAGCTTCCTTGATTGAAAAGATCTTCAACCCCTTGATCTGCTTCATTTCTTATGTCATCATACCAACATGAATTCCACAAGTTGGATATCCTAATGAAACACTTGCTTCCACTCTAGACCAGTGAACCCTCCGATGAGGATTTCATCAGAGAATCTTGAGGATCTCGCATATCCTTATTCAACAGATGTTTCCCTTTTGACTGATGTATGATGAGACTTGTCCTAGATGACTTCTTCCTTTGATCTTTCAATGAGGTCACCAAGATCTATATCCTTCAAATTTGACTATCATACATCCTTCATGTTGCTTATGGTTATGTCACGAGCTCTTACTTCTAATGCTTTTCCTCTTCCTTGGAATTCTTTCTTTCAACTTCCTCCACTTCTTCAGTGAAATGGACTTCTTCTCTATTTTTCTTGATATTTCCCTTGAACTTAGGACAATCTTTTCTGTAGTGCTCATAGCATTGAATCTTAGCTATGTTTTTTTTTTTTTTTGACAAATGTCTAAATACTTTTTCCCTCAACCTGTCTTCTCCTATCTTGCATAGAAACCACAAGTTGTTGAATGTGATAGCTTCCTTATCCTCATAGACATTTTTTACCATGTTCATCATTAGTGTATTTAGAACAATGATGATTATCTCCTTATCATCTCTCCCAGATCTTGCAATTCTGATCTTATGAAGATGTCCCTTCATCCTTTGATACCTTCAATTTTGTGTAGATCAGATCTAAGTGATGTGACCTTCTTTATCGCACCTTCATAGAATAGTTTTACCAACTTGTTATATACCTCTTTGATGTCTCTAATACTACTATATGAGGAGACCTTTCATATGAACCCCTTTCCATGTATTCAAAGGAGACCTTTTCATTGATATGTTCAATGACTTCACTTTCTTCGAAGGACTATGTCTATCCTTCTTTTCCATGCAAGGAATTTTGTTGACCCGGCCAACTTAAAGATCTTGCAAAACGAAGTCATTTTACCAAATTTGATTATAAAATGAAATATACTTACTTGACAACTGAAGATGAAATCTTCAAGTTGATCACTTTAATGGTGGTTGAAGATGTATTAGTGCTCCTTCTGGATGATCTTCTTCCAAATGAAAAGCCCTTCTTGAATAAAGGAGAGGATCCTTGCTTCCATGAGAGGTAACTTGCCTTATAGCTTTTGAAGATGATGACAATGCCTTCTAGCCTTCAAGATACTTTGACTTCTTCAGTGGTGAATGAGTGTAGATCAGAAATGCTTCTAGGGTTTTGAATTTCTCTAAGATGATGTGATCTTAGTCCTTGAAGTCCTTCTCTTGGATGTCTATACTTTGGGCTACCTTGCATTGTAGATCTCTTCGGCTTGATGAGGGTCTTTATGGTCTTTTAATGATGACTTAGAGGATCCAAAACTTTTGTTGGTGTAGACTGCTTCTTCGATCTAGGGTTTGATTCTTCAATGTAGATCTTGAACTTTCGCTTTGATACCCTTCGACTTTCTTTGATTCCTTTCTTAAAAACTCGATCCTTGCGTGTCTCTATGATTGCATGCCCTTTTCTTGACTTTGACACCTTAGCTTTGATACCATGTTGAGAAATCTAGGGCATTAGCATTAGGTGATTTCTCTTATATTAGTAACTGCTTGTGAATGCTTTTTACTTGTTTAGATTAGGATCTTCTTCATGTTATGTTATTAGTGTTCTTCTTCATCAAACAATAACCAATGCATGAACATAAATACACAAGAGGCATAGAATGTAGGCTATGAGCCAGGGCAAAAACCTCTCACCCTTTGAGAGGAAAACCCACACAAATTCTTTTTATAGAGATTCCAATTGACAAATACCAAGACCAAAACCCTTGACCTATTAGCCACTCCAAGACCAAGACACTAGTTCTCTTGAATGTCTTCTCTTCTTCTCTTCCTCTTCAATCTTCTTAGCATTGGGATACTTGTCACCATGAGATCTTCTTACTATCTTCCTATGTGACACCTAACTATCCTTCATAGCGTTGTAATCACTGCGCTTGTTAACTGGACTTCAGAAGGATCCAAATTCCTCTTACTGCAATGGCATCCAAATTTACTTGACTGTAACTATCCACCAAAACCAGAGATCTGAATTGCTTGATGACTGTACTAGAGGTCCAAGCCCATCATTGTTCTCTCCATCCAAAAATATTTGAACTGTTGACTATGGTTACCCTCCGAAAATTTCAAAGGAATTCGAACTCTCTTATGGTGCCAAAGATCTGAAATTATCTTTGTCTTTCCCATCCGAAAAACTCAGCGATATCACCAAACTGTTGACTATAGTCCATCACCGAAACTTGAGAATAATCTGAACTTGTGAACTGTGTTTTATGCGAAGTGCCTTCACCCTATATATAGTGGTTGGTCTTCATAAATAACCCGACATGAATAGGTGGAAATCCAACATGTCTTCAACGAAGGGATGTGTCTCTAATTTGAAGCCAACATGAGATCTTTTCCTCATCCTGAAGCCGACATGAGAAGGAGAATTGTGCTTGTCTTTGGAGGGTTAGTTTATTTGACATATCTTCATACATGGCATTGACTCTTTGACAAATCCTAAGGCTCTCAATGGGAGCCATCTAAAATAAACCTCTTGCTCATGAAACCCATGAAGCAAGGCATTACAAAAATAATTTTATTTAATTCTTTTCATCATTTACAAAGATCATAATTACATGTCATTATGAAGACTGAACCTAGTTACATTTTACACCACTGGCTCTTAACTATGGAGGTATTCATAATGTTACTTGGTCATTCTCAATCTGAATAATTTCTCATAAGAAGATTCGGATTGGTAACCCATCTGTCTAGCATCATATTCATCAGCATTGTTACATAGCAAGGCCTTGACTAACAGCTCTATCCACATGATCAGAGCACAATGTTGGCGAGACCAAGGATTCGTAGACACCAAAATCATTATCTCTCAAGGTACATACTCCGCCCAGGTGTTCACAGAGTATGACCTTCAACTGGACTATTCTTATCTTGGGTAGCTAATCCTTAAAGAATGTCAATCCACGAGTACTCTTGTCTTGAATGCCCTACATCATTCTTAAAGAGTACCGAATGCCAAATGGTTACCCAATCCTCTATTTTGTCTTCCTAGGTGAAGACCATAATGATGTGTCTATCTCTCCCTCTCAATTAGGGAGGAAATATCAATTCCAATAATGGAATGTACTCATTCCTACGAAAGGAATGTACCTAAGCTCCCTCTTGGCTTAGGAATTTCAAGCTCCCTCTTAATTAGGGACCTACAGCAGCTCCTCAACCAGCTACCTGAAGAGCTTCTTGTTTATTTGGGATAGCATCGGATGTGCTCTAGGCCTCAAATTTTGCAGGGAGGCTTGGGCACATGCATTCCAAAGAACCCAGAAACCGTTTTGGGAAATTCCACCCAGAGACAATTATATCAAAATAATTAATATTTTTAATGGGGTTCCTAAGTCTAAACTTAGGAAAATTAAAACATTAATGGATATTAATCTAATTGTGGGTGAATCTTCTAGATAAAGACAGAGATCAAGTCAAAACAACTTGAGCCTTTGATTAGGAGTTAATCTATGTCGTTGGTTATCCAACAGGAAGATATAAGAAGGGGATTGAGGGTCATTTGGAAAACACACAAGGCAGATACTCAGTTACCCAAGTAAAATCGATTTTCTCACTGGTCGGAGTTCGGCAAGAGAAAATCGATTCAGAGCAAGAGTTGCAAGTGGAGGAGAGATAGAGAGGGTTCAACATCAGTCAGGAAGATTGTGATGAAAACGCAGAGCAGTAAGAGGACAACGTTGGGCAAATTGATGCTGGGAGAGGCAGCGCTGGCTTGGGTGACGCTAGCACTGCATAGGCTAGTCCAGGAGCCAAGAAAGTGACATTGGGCAAGCCAGAGAGACGTTGAGGGTGGAGGAAATTCTCTCTCAGGTCAGATACTTGTTCAAGAACGTCTGTAATTTTTTCTCAAAAATCCTTGTTCTATACTGCTGGGTGTAATTTGTACATGAAGATTTTGCTGAAGAATAATAAAACCCTCATTTGCTGCACCGGTTTTCCCACATTGGGTTTTTTCGGGGACAATTGTCCAAAAATAACTGTGTCATTGTGATTGTATTTGTGCTAGTATTTTACTTACATTTACTTTCTGCAATGGTTTAATTTTGAAGGTTGCAATAGAATATATTTCGATATTTGCCGTAAGAATAGTGTAGATAACTTATTTATGAGGTAATAAGAAGAAGAAATAATATTAATCATTGTAGTAGGATTTCTATTTAGAAATTTTCACATGGTATCAAAGCTACAAGGAAGCAGAAGAGAGAAGCCGAAGGATCCAGCGTTGAGAAGAGAAGGGAATTCGAAATTCCTGCAAGAGCAGGAATTCGAATCTCCCAAAGGATTGCGCAGTTCAAGCCAAGCAGATTCGATTTCGTGGGAAAACTCTCTCTAAGTGAAAGCCTTTCCAATCGAAATTTATCAGTGGTAGAAAGGATAGCGCAAAATAATATTCAGCAAGGAGGATTATCTCAGGTGGGAAGCAAATTTTCCTACAGTAGTTGCTGGGATAGGTTGGCGTCGAAAATTGGTACAATATGGATAGTCAAAGTGTCTCGTGTTGACGAAGAGACACACCACTTGACGAAAAGAAAAAATGTTTATAACATGGGAGGGGGAACTCCCAAATGAACTCCCCTTCTTCAATAACTTCAATTTATAATATACAACTTCATAGTACAATAGCCAAGGTTGGGACGAACCCCTGGTGGTTCACTACCACAACACATAGGAAAGATTCAAAATAATCTTCAAACGATAGTTTGTGCATACTCTAGGTCTCACAAGACCATCCAATCCTTCCTAAGGCTTGTGCGCAACTCTTGCCGCGTTTGCACCTTACAACAAAACCAAAACCCCAAATGAAGCCCAACTTGCCACAAAACCAGAAAAACCATGCTCGTCTTTGCTCAACTAAGTGATCCTTAGCTTTCCTCTGCCCTGTGACTTCATTTGCTCCCATAGCTACAATTTTGTTCACTTATTCTTGTCTTACTTCAAATCTTACAACTTCACTTAATTAATCCTTCAATCTTCCCTTCCATCAAGTGCCTTTGGTTTATTTATACACAACCACCCCTTCGCCAAGTGCAGTTGGTGACTTAGCATACACAAAATGTATGGGGGCAAGCAGAAGTATGAATGTATCGAGTTGACGTAGGGTGAGGGCACTCGGTTATGTGAAGGGTGCATTGGCCCAACTTGGTTGTGCAGAAGATGAGGTCGGCTTGACATATCGTGGGTCAGCTTGACAAAGAGACACACCACTTGGCAAAGGGGTGGTTGTGTATAAATAAACCCAAGGCACTTGATGGAAGGGAAGATTGAAGGATCAATTAAGTGAAGTTGTAAGATTTGAAGTAAGACAAGAATAAGTGAACAAAATTGTAGCTATGGGAGCAAACAAAGTCATAGGACAGAGGAAAGCTAAGGATCACTTAGTCGAGCAAAGATGAGCATGGTTTTTCTGGTTTTGTGGCAAGTTGGGCTTCATTCAAGGTTTTGGTTTTGTTGTAAGGTGCGAATGCAACAAGAGTTGCGCAAAGCCTTAGGAAGGATTGGATGGTCTTGTGAGACCCAGAGTCTGCACAAATTATCGTTTGAAGATTATTTTCAAGATTTCCTACGTGTTGTGGTAGTGAACCACTAGGGGTTCGTCCCAACCTTGGCTATTGTATTATGAAGTTGTATATTATAAATTGAAGTTATAGAAGAAGGGGAGTTCATTTGAGAGTTCCCCCTCCCATGTTATAAACTATTATGTACGTGTTGAAATTATTATTATTGCTGAGTTTGTATTGCTAGTTTACATTGAAGAAGATTGCTAATGGTAAATGAAGAAGTGAAATTGTAAATTGGCTAAGTGTTAAGAATTTGTTGAAGGGATATTGTGTGAGGTTGTTAGAAAACTAATTCCACAAGTTGATAATGATGTCATTAAAAGCACATAGGCTAGAGGCATAGTCTAGAAGAAAGTAGTTGTGTGCCTTGCAATGAAACTTGCCAGTATCAAGTGCCTTTGGTGGTCTAGACAAGCCTAGAACTTGTGCAATCACCATAGGGTTGTGATAGTTGGTATCATAGATTATTGAAGGTGAGACAGTGACACAACTTTCCCTTTCTGACAGTTGGAATTAGAGCATATATGAGCTTGAAGAAACCAAATCAACTTGATGGTGGAGCTTGTCGAAGACAAAGTTAGGGAGATGGAATCTCTTCAAGATGAGGTTGGAGAAGGTAGCCAGACTGAAGACTCGGGATGGATTTACTTCACCAATTTTTGAACAAGCTTTATGAGATTGTAGAATGTGCAGTTAAGTTGGAAGAGGCCACGACAAACCTTTCCATGTTAAAAGATGAAATTGCAATTTTGAAGAAGGTTGTTGGATAGGGTTCAATTGGCAATCCTGTCCATATGAAGATCAAGGAATTAGAGTCAGACCAATGTTGCACGAAGCGGAAGCGTTTTTTGGAAGCGGAAGCGCGGAAGCGTCATTTTCCAAAAATCTAGGAAGCGAAGCGTCCGCGGAAGCGTCTGCTATATATATATATATATATATTTTTATATTTTTTTGCATTTATACTCAAAACAAACATCCCAAATACCAAATTAATTGTAGAATACATGAAAACATGCATATTTTTGCATAAATCAAGATAGATATGGCATCCATGATTCCATTGTAGTTACTAGTATGTACAACAATCATCTATATTCTAGCTATTACAAACATACATCAAATTTTTAAGCATATTATAAAACATAAAACATTTAAGCATATTATAAAACATAAAACATAGAGCATATTATGATTTATCTAGCAAGTGAGCAATTGTCAACATTTGTCATGTCCAAAATTCAAATAATAATGTTTACAAAATATGTCACTTGGTCACCGCCAAGCCAAAAAGGTTCAAAATTCAAATTCACAAGTCTACAAGTCTAATGAGTAATCTATGACAAAAAGTAGTAGATTGTGAATATATCTACTAATCTCTCCTCCTTCCACCACGAATAGAACGTGGTGGCGGGCCTCCACGTGGTGGCAATGAAGAAGATGGTGCCTGTGGAAGTCGTGGCACTGAAACTGATGAAGAAGAACCCCCTGCTATTGGTGTTGAACCATGGAACCTAGGAACCAAGGGACCAGATGGGGGTGGGGGTGGTGGCATATCAACACGGTCATCATCATCCTAGAATCGCTCAAAAAATTCATGCAAAAAAAAAAACACTAGTTAACAAAAAAATTAAAAACATGAATTAGAGAAATGCTTTATAAGGGAAAATTGGAAAATTCATACCACAATGGACATACCTGGATAAGAGCATCCTCTAATTGCTCTAGTCGCAACACTCCATCCTCCAAATTGGGCTCCTCTGGATTCTTGTCCCAAATCAACAAGTCTTTATTAGACTTTGCATCTTCACAGTAATGGGACAACAATCGCAAGTTGTAATGAACATAAACCAAGCTCTCTGCCCGGTCTAAACTCAACCTGTTCCTTTTAACACTGTGGATGAAAGAATAAGAGCTCCAACACCTCTCTGCAGAAGAAGTGTTTACCACCTGTGATAGCACCCGCAATGCCAAACTCTGTAGAAGTGGAGTGCCCCCTCCATGCATGTTCCACCACTCAAGAGCAGAAAAAGTCTCTCGATCTTTAATTGCATGCATGCTCCCAAATGGACCAATGTTGAGCGGATAGTTGCTCACCTGTCTCCGTACCAATGCAGCGTCCTCCTCATCAGGGATTAATTTACTCAATGCAGCCATATATTTTTGGTGAACCTCTTGATCTTGGTGTGGTTTTCTCCTGCTTCCCCCCCCAGGTGCTGGTGTTGAAAGCCATGATGGATGATAGTATTTAGGTGTCAAAACATATGCTAATGCATGCAATGGAATATTTAGCATTTCCCATCGGTTTTGCACCTCTACACGAATATAATTGTACAAGGTGGTATCTCTAGGCTCAACAATGTCTTTAATCTGCCCCAACATGCTATCCATTTGCTCATACACCTCCCCAATTACTGGTTGATCTGAATCTGCAAACTTGATCATGTAATAAATTGGTTTGGTGAATTGCAAAACATATTTAACCTGTGACCAAAAGTAACTGTCAAGAACAGTGTCCTTGACTGCATTAGCACAATCTGTGTCAGTGTTAATTTCATCCCATGTTTCAGCACACACCAGATTAGTTAAAGCTTGTCTCACCTTCACTAGCCGCCTAAAGGTGAGGTAATAACTAGCAAATCTTGTCTTTGCAATTTTAAGCAATTGCAACTTGGAGTAAGTGCCATAGAAGTAGTTTACCCTTGTATGCCCTGTGATGAATTTAATGAGCTGCTTCCCTTTCCTGTAAACCTCAGCAATCCACCCACATTCTTTGTGTTTCACAATATCATGCATCAAAAGGTTCAATGTGTGAACCAGGCACCCAGACCAAAAGATGTGTGGATGAGTACGCTCAATAATTTTTCCTGCTGCATTATCTGTGATCACTTGAACCACATTATTCGGACCAACATCTTTGATTGATTTCAATAGGAGATCTGCAATGTTTTGTGCAGATGCAGTGATGGAGGAGGAGTCATGACATGCAATAAATACTGCACCACTAGAAGAAACACCAAGAACATTTATCAAATGTTGGTTTCTAATATTTGTCCACCCATCTGATACAATGGATACCCCAGAATCTACCCACTCATTTGTAAAACGTGTCAAAGCTCTTTGAACCTTAGCTTTTTCTCTTTCTAATAACACTGTTCTAGCTTTCTCATAGTTGGGGGCCTTGTATCCTTTTGGGGCTTCATTGATGGCCTTTACCATTTCATGCCAATAGGGAGAGCGAAGCACATTGAATGGTACACCGCAAGCACAAAGAAAACGGACTATCTTTCCATCCACATCATCCCTCCCAGCAACATTAAGGAAATCCCCTATTGTTCTTCTACCTCCAGAGCTTGCAGAAGTACCATGAGGAGATGAGCAACTACCAAATTTAGAGGTTGCACTTGATTCAGAATGAGTTTTTTGTTTCTTGTTTTTTTGTTGGGCAGCCATCTCTATTTGGATGTATTTTCTTCTTTCTTCAGTTGAAATGTTTGGGCAAATTTGTACCCCCACAGAACCCTTTTTTTCATCACTGTCCAGCACCCCACAAAGATGCCTCCTCAGACGGGTATATGAACCACAATATGGTTTTCCTCCATGACAACCATGAGGGCACACAAATTTGTAAGATCCACCACCCTTTCCCCCATCAAGTTTGGTCACATAGTTCCACAAGGGTGTTGATGTAGCTTTCCCATCTTGTGTTTCAGTGTCTCCTTCAAGTTCATCCCCTTCCTCTTCAAACCCTTCCTCCTCATCATACATTGGGTCACTAGTACCATCACCAATGTCCTCTTCTGTTTCTTCCCTTCTATTCCTCACCCTTGCCATCATTAAAACCAAGAGTGGAATGATACATAGAAGCCAAAAGAACACCATCTTGGAATATGGATATAGGTGGTGGACAACGGCAACCTGTAAATAAAGGAGCAAGTAGAAACAATGGGAAAGAGTAGGAGAGGGAGGAGAAAAATACAAAAAAAAATTCAAAAAAACAAGGGAGTTTGGGGTTTGAACTTACCTCTTTAGCTCTTGTAGATGAAGTCCTCCAAACTCTTGCTCCAAGCTCCTCCTCCTTCTCCTAGCTCCTCCTTCTTCACTCCTCCAAGCTCTCCTCTCTTCTCCTCTCCTTTCCTCTCTTCTCTTCTCCTCTCCTCTCTTCTCTTCTCCAACTCTCATAAACTCAAAGTGAGAAAAAGAGGAATGAATGGGGGCTTTATTCTTTTCATTCCTCACCTTAACCTCACCCTAACCCACCCCCTTAAGGTTGAGTGAACATAACTTTAAAAAAAAATTAAAAAAAAAATTGTTTTTCTCCCTTGGGCGCGCCCCTTTCCGCCGAAGCGTACGGAAGCGTGCGTGAAGCGCACGCTTCCTGCTCCGAAGCGCCACGCTTCGGCGGCCCGAAGCGCCGTACGAAGCGCGCTTTGGAGCCGGCGCTTCGGAAATTCCAGGAAGCGCAAAAAAATTTGCGAATCGCACTTCCGAATTTCCGAAGCGAGCTTCGTACGGCGCTTCCGTACGGAGCGCGCTTCGGAGCTTCGGAGCGGGCGGGGGGGGCGCTTCTATGCCAAGCCTAAGGTTTTAGGTAACTTTGTTTGGGACATGGAGAAATACTTTGATTGTTTGGGAATAACTTTTGAGGAAGTGACGATCAAGATTGTCGTGCCATTCTAGATGAAGGATGCAAAAATGTGGTGGAGAAGACATGCGAAGCAGGTTTCCTTGGGTAACATCATGAATGACATCATCAAATGGGAAAGAATGAAGGAAGCCTTGATAGCTCACTTTGGACCACAAGAGGAGACTTGGAGTGCGAGAGCCAAGGTGAAAGTCATCAAGCATATGGGAAGCATTCAAATGTACATACGGGATTATACAAGCTTGATGTTGGAACTTACGGACATGGTTGAGAGAGATAGGTTCTTAACTTTGTATATGTATTAACCATGGGCACAGGCTAAAGTGAAGAGACAAAAAGTGCAAACCCTTGAATAAGCCATTGTTGCTACAAACAAACTTCTTGATTACCATGGAGGAAAGATGGAAGGGTGAGAAGAAGAAGGATAAAGGAAAGGATAATTCATCAAAGCAAGATGGACCAAAGTTAGGTGGACATTTGAAAGGAAAGAAACCAATGGTGTGTTGGTTGTGCGATGGAGATCACATGGTGAAGCAGTTTCCATTGAGGCAGAAGGTCGCAACAATGTTGCAAACCGAGAAGGACGAGAGAGAGCAAGGTTCTCGTGGATCTGTTGGTGTTATTCAGGTTTTGGGAGCTTCTACCATGAAGGAGGATACCCTGAAATATGATTCAAAAAGGAGGAAGCTGAATTTAGTAAAAATAGATGTTGGTGGGAAAGCGTTGATCGCTATGTTGGATAGTAGAGCTTCTCACAACTTCATGAAGGAGGATGTTGAGAGGAAGTTGGGATTGAATTTTTCCCCAACTCAAGCATTGTTCAAAGTAGTGAATTTGGAATGAAGCAAAGTCCTTGGAAGTGTGGAAGATGTGCAGGTGAATATTGGACGTTGGAAAGGGAAGTTAGACTTCACAATCATCATGATGGATGACTACAAGGTTAGGCTTGGCATAGAATTTATGATTGAGAAGGAGGTTGTGTCGGTACCACATTTGGTGAAACTGTTCATTCAAGTAGGGATTGAGGAGCCTATGATTGTTCTTACTATTAGAGGATTGGCAGGAGAATGCAGGATGACAACCATATGTGCGGAGGAAGGACAACATGGGGATCAAGTTCATGAGAGGTTGGATCGTGTTGAGTCCATGCTCATTGGACACACAAAGTTGATTAAAACATTATCAGATGTTGTTCAATGTTTTTCGAACAGACTAGAGATTATGGATGTAGAGACTTGCATAGATTTGTGCGAAGTTGTTACTAAAGTTGAGAGGACTGATGCCCGGACTTTTGGCAGCATTGAGCGAAGAGGGGATGAGGATCACGACTCGTACATGAGGATATTAGAGGAAGAGGATGTCGATCGGTAGATTGAGATATTGTGTCAGGAAGACGATGTCGATGGAGAGAGAGATATGGACGGTCCAAGCGAAGACTGTGGAGACAACCATACGAGCCCATGACAATCCTATCTTTGATGACGTTGTTAGAAGAAAGTGGGGGTAGGTTTTCCTATCCACTATGGAGGATTCATTCCAGACATGGATGGATTCTTCCCGATGACAAGGAGAGATGGCATTATGATAGGGAGTGGGAAGCCATATGACTTCCCCACACCACCATCTTTCTAAGAACTTAGAGAAGATGGGCTCGCCATCATTTGAGGTGCTACTAAAACGAACTTCATGATGAGTAGATTTGGAGGATAGATAGTTAGATAATAGGATGTGACAATGATTGCATATGTTGGAGTGCATGTGTTCTTGTGGAGTTGATGCTACGGTCGGACTAGCTACCCAATTAGTCGATTTCATGAGGGGATCCAACACATGTCATTCTTGTAGATTGTGATACATTCAGTTGCATGAGTTATGTCAAAGCCGAGTTTCTTTTGTGGTGATGATGATGATGGAGTCAATGAAGTGAATTTGTGAAGATTTAGACTTGGCAAAGAAGTTTGTTGAGTGGAGATGTTGTCAAGGACGACAACTGTTTTAGAGTGGGGGAGGATGTTAGGCCCTTGGATTGAGAGCACCCAAGAGCATGCCCAATCTGGCCTAGGTTGACTTGGCGAGACATCATGCAGAGTCGTGCAATGGGCACCTTGTGTTAGGCAAGGGCATTGTGTGATGACATGTGACAACATACCCATGGCAAAGACATAGCGTGCACGAGGGATAATTGAGGGTGACTTGGAGATATCGTGTAATGGGGGAAAACGCTTACATGAAGGGCATCATGCAACGATGAGAGCGCCGCGATCGAGATATGCACATGAAGGAATGACGAGGGTGTCATGCCATTGGAATGAAGGTGAGCGTGCCCGATGACTTGGCATACACGAAAAGTATGTGGGCAAGCAAAAGTATGAATGGACTGAGATGACGTAGGGTGAGGGCATTCGATTATGTGATGAGGGCATCGATCCAAGTTGGTTTTGCACAAGATGAGGTTGACATGACATATTGTGGGTCGGCTCAATGAAGAGACACACCACTTGGCAAAGGGGTGGTCATGTATAAATAAACTAAAGGCACTTGGTGGAAGGGCAGATCGAAGGATCAATCAAGTGAAGTCATAAGATCTAAAGCAAGACAAGGATAAGCGAATAGAAATGCAAACAAGGGAGTGAATGAAGTCAAATGGCAGAGTCAAGCTAAGGCTTGCTTAGCCGAGCTAATATGAGAGTAGGTTTTTTTGTTTCTGTGGCAAGTTGGGACTCATGTGAGATTCTAGTTGTGTTGTAAGGTGCAAACTCAAAAAGAGTTGGGCAAAAGTCTTGGAAAGAATTGGTTGGTCATGTGAGACCTAGAGTCTGCAAGAACCATCGTCTAAAGATTATTTTGAATATTGCCTAAGTGTTGTGGCAGCGAACTGCTAGTGGTTCAGCCCAACCTTGGTTGTTGTGTTATGAAGTTGTATATTATAAACCGAATTTATCGAAGAAGGGGAGTTCATTTGGTAGTTACCCATCCCAAGCTGTAAATTGTTGTGCACTTGTCTATATTGTACATGTGTTTATGTTCATGGTGTTACATTGTTGAAGTTACTATTGTTGCTAAAGATTGTATTGCTGATTTACATTGAACAAGATTGTTAATGGTAAATGAAGAAGTGAAATTGTAAATTGGCTAAGTGTTAAGAACTTTTTGAAGGGCTACTATGTGAGGTTGTTAGAAAAATAATTCAGCAAGTTGATAGCAATCTCATTAAAGCACATAGGCTAGAGGTGTAGTCTGGAAGAAAGTAGTTGTGTGCCTTGCAATGAAACTTACTAGTACTGCATGTTGAGAAACCAATTGTATTAGAGTTTAACACCTAATTTCTCTTCTTGATAATTACTTGTGAATATTAGATGCCTTCTGCTATTGGAATTAATGCACGAGTGTTTGGTGACAGAGATACCCTCAAGGATCTTCCCGGGATCCTTGGAAAACTGTCAGATTAGCTACATCTGGCACAAAGATGCATGGATTAAACAAATGAGAATCAAAGCAAGAAGAAGGAATTATTACCTCAAGTCTTGGTGTGGTGTTGTTGGAGAGCGCAAAGTAGCAGAGTGGAAGACCCCTCAACTAGCTCCAGATCAAAACCTGCACATAGATAAGACAAGGTGTAATAGCACAACATATAACTTTGACAATCAATGTACTAACATATAAAGATATCTAATCACATGTATCTAAGCCACTCATTATAACGACATTGCATAAATATGTAAACAAATTACACTACCAACGCCATGGAGTGGACAACACAATTGCAGTTTTATATTGATAATAGAAAAGGGTGATTACAACCATCGGTTATATCAGCCTTCCCTTACTCCTCCAGCTCCTCTCTCTCTCTCTCCCCCTTAACCTCTTGCAATGCCTTAGTCGAAGACTAGTCTCGACAGTCAAATAGGCAATCCTTTCAAATGTTTCAACCTTTTCCACAATGGCCCTAGTCTCACATATATAGCATGAGAGGATAAGCCTTGCCAAATCCTTCATGAGTTCCTTTGGGCAAAAGAAGAGATGTTTCCATGCTTTTGTGCTCTTTCCCGTTTGTAGACTTCATTAGGAATAGTAATTCCTCCAAACAGGTCGAATCTTGATGTTTCCCTGCTTTTATGAGCTGACATAGGAGTGAATATCGGGATATTTCTCAGTCAACTTGTTCCTTTGACCCATGTAAACTCATTTAGGTTGACTAACACCCTTCCCGATGTAACAAACCGAGTTACCCTAGGCACTAACGCACCTGATGCATTTCTAGGAAGCTTTATAAAGCAGGGTGCTAGTTCCTAGACAACGTTAGCTTGACAAATGGGCCTATGAACTTGGTCAGTCCTTCAGTCATCCTGCTCTTCTCCTCTGAGATGATGAGGAGGTCATTTTCCTGTGTAACAGATGCCCCCTAAAGTGTGAGATCAAAGGCAGAGACAATGGCCGAAATACTTTATACATAATTGTCATTTTCTTTGGAAAAAAGAGAGGATCAGAGCTTTGGGAATACGAGAAACTTGATACAACACATATATATAAAACAACTAAAATCATGTCCTAGTCGGGCATTCCCATGCTTAGTAGCTATGTCAGAGTGATTTCTCAACAAAGAGATATGACGATCATGGCCGCCGATAAGCACAATGCGGAACATGTGTCATAATAAGATCATTCTGATGAGCTGTCTCCAAAAAACAATAAACACAACTTGGGAGAGGAAACAAGGCTGAGTGATGTAAGCCTCTACCCAAGGTCTTGATTTCCGCTTCACCGTAACAACATAGTTCGATACATGTTAATAAAGGCGTTGAGGTCAAACATGTATGAAATCGTCTAATTACCAATCAATAATGGAGACCCTTAACAAACGCGAGGATGGCCACCAATAATGGTGGTGGCCTCCAAGATGCACAATACAATCTAGCATGCGTGAATAATGTTTTTGCCATCGAACACTCATAGAATCGTTTAACCATGAGCCAATAATGAAAACCCCTAACCAAACACAAGGTAACCTGCCACTGATGTCTGCAAGTTCCAAGGAACTGAAGTGTTTCTGGGTCTGCTTCCTAGATAGAGTGTTGAAGTCTATAGGAAGAGACCTGTACAAAGCCAAGCAAAATGTGTCCTACATCAGTCGACCTAAAACGTGACAAGAATGATTTTTTTTTGAAGAATAGTTTGAGCATTGAGTCAAAATGACAAAGGGCATGATGGAAGAATATGCTTGATGGTTTGATGGAGGAAACAAAAGATAAAGGTTTTCCCTTGAACAATAGAAGGCACGACACAAAGGTTTTAACCATGCAGCACTAGACTCATGAACACCAAAGAGTGTTAGGATACAGAGATGCAAGAACATCGGGGTATATAGGCTAAACTCATAGGATGGTAAGGTTCATATTGAGAGGCCGTCACAAGGAAGGTTTTGCTGAGGGAGTGCCATGTTCAAGGGAGCGACTACTGCCAAAAAACTCTTTTCAAAATACTGACACAAAGCAATTGTATTGTCCACTTTCCCCATCTGATTAATTTAGTGAGTCCAGATGGGTAAACTCATTGGTCTTTTCATATTTTAAGAGTCTGAAAAGATCGTAAAGAGCGACTCTATTCCTCATCTGATTAGTTTAATGAGTCCAGATGGGTAAACTCGGTGGTCTTTTCATATTTCAAGAGTCTGAAAAGATCGTAAAGAGCGACTCTAGGGTGGTCCCTTTGTCATAGTTTTTAACCGGGTGCGACAAAGGTTTAATAGTATACCCAAAAAGGTTCCTTTTCCGTAAGTTAATCTACTAAGTCCAGATAAAGAGATAAACCTACGCTCAATAGATGTTTGCCTCATTTTGTTACGAGTACGAGGAGACAAACTAAACTCAATATTCGTCATGAATTTTTAATGAGTCACGCAACGACAAACTCAATAGATCTTCATCAAATTTTAACGAGTCAAATGAAGAAAACTCGAGGTATATTTTTTCAGTTTAATGAGCGAGGAAAAAGAGGTAAAAGAACTGCTCATTCCTTCTTCGTAGATTTAATGAGCCCTGTTGTCACACAGATTGTCACGATAATGCTCAGACCGGGGGCTGTCACCCTGATCCCCGATCTCTCCATTTAAGCCTGTCTCCCGTGGCTAAGGGGGGTAGACCCTATAGGAAAATGGATGACCAACTGTAAATCAGTTGGGTTGGGAGACACGAAGGGAAACCAACACTAAAATGATTTATTTAAATTTACAGACCAGTGCCTTATAGGGTTAATCGCTGAATGAAAATGCGAAAAGATGAACTCGTCAACAATCCTTTACCATCAGATACAAGCAATGCAAAATATTCGATAGATGCACAATGCTTTAATAGTGATCCAGCGATTAAAACTCAATAACGATATTCCAGCAATTTCGAAAGATAAATGCTTTAAACAACCATGTAATTTCGAATGTTAACCAGAGATCACATTCATTAGCTAATCTTTAAATGATCATTCAAGCATATTTAACCACATGAAAATGATAATCATTAATTCCACATCAAAAAATTCAGCCTCAACAGAAAAGATACTTCGCAAACATGGCAAATCCTTGAGGCGAGACTGAATCTGGCAAAATATTTCAAAATCCTTTTTTTTTTTATATATTTCTCAGATAAAACAATATTTTAAAACTAAATGAAACTGCTAAATCTAAGCTAAATTAAATCAAAATCTAAACTGTAAGAAAACAAATTCTTTATGCTTTTTAAAGCTTTATAATTTTTATGAATTTTTTATTTGTTATATATATATATATATATATATATTTTAAAACAAAACTTAAAATTAAAATCTAAACTAAAGTCTAAAATCTAACAAAACTAAATTTTAAAGTAAATGAAATTTTATGCCTTTTATTATTATTATTATTATTATTATTTTTTTAAATGAAAACAAAAAAAAAATTATAAATCCTAAATTAAAATAAAAGAAACATAACTAAACCAAAATATAACTAAATCTAAATAAAACTAAAGATTAAGACTTTTAAACCTAAACCAAACTATACGCTAGCTGAAAAGACAATCTAAAACGTAACCTTATGCGAAAAAATTAAACATTTAGCAACTACATATATTTCAAACCTGAAAAAATGCATTTATACCATACTGCGTACGCATAAAGAAGGAAACCTAACCCGTGATAAGAGAAAAAAAAATTTTTACCTACGCCTGTTGTCTCGTTTCACCGCCGTCTATTTTTTTTTTGTGCGTGGGTATGGCAGGTTGATGGCTGCGGGAGAAAGCAGTGGGAGATAGGCGTGAGGAGCAGAGATCGAGGGGATGAGGCAGCGTAACAACAGGGAAGACTACGGGCAATGTGGATGCAGGTTTTGGAAGACGCCAATTACAGTGAGCTCACACGATAACGCAGGTTCGGAGCAGCGTGGGAATGAGCGTGTGGAGACCAGAAATGCATTGGGCAACAAGGTTTCGTGTTGCAGTAATGGATGACAGCAGAAGGGTAGGAATGTGTGGTAGCAAATCTGCGGAGAGCTGGGCAAATGCTGGTGGGCAGAGACAGCTTGAAGAAATGGTGAAGAAGTCGAAAGGCTGCGTGGTATTCTGGCGGGAAAAAAATTCTCAGTGTGCAAGTCAACGTGGATGAGATAGTAAAGAATGCTGGAGTGCTGGGGTGGAGTTTCGCGTGAGGGATGAAATGGAGAAGTGTATGTCCAGAATTCGAATTTTCTCCAAAAAAAATTTGAAGAACCCGAGTAGCAGTCAGCAGATTGCCGCGAAAAACCATTAAAGCTCTCCACAAAATTTATATTTGAAATTCCCTGCTCCAAATTTGCCTGATAAAACCCTGAAATTTCTCAAAAACCTGCAAAAGAAAGGAAAATCCTAATAATATGTGCATAAAACAAAATTAAAACCCTAGATCAGCATTTACAACTTTTGACTCTTAAACAGCCAGATTTATCAATAATCAGCAGTAATATTATCAAAATTCCAGATTTATTATGAAATACTTCAGAAATCTCTCATGCGAATCAGAAAACAAACTTAAATAATAAACCCAGGATCGAAACTGGCTGGGCTCTGCAAGAAAATGCTTGCGGGAGTTGGCTGGTTCAGCCGAGAACTTCCCCAAACGCCCACTAATCTCCTTCAATAAGGGTTTCCTGCACAGCTCACTTCAACCATCAATAAAGAGAGAAAAAACAGTACTAGATCTCAAAAACAATGGAGATACCTGCCATTACTTCAGAAATTTTAATACCATTCAAACCCTAGCAAGTGAACAAGATTCTTGTGCTCAACAATACTCTACAATAAGCTGTTACTAATGGCTGAAAATTAAAATATGCAGAAAATAAAATAGCTCACAGCACTTCCAGAGAGTAACACTAGCAAGATTTCAACACCAAAGTCTTTCTTTATTAGCACCAGAAAATTTTTACAAGAGAGCTTCTTCAGCACCAGACTCACAGATCCAATGATCTCAAATGACCCCTAGCACCCTATTTAAAGGAAAAATCTCCAACAGCTAGTTCGAGTGTTCCACGTCAAAATGATCTCGGCCGTTGATGAGGATCAAGATATCTCTTAATCTCATCCGTCGAATTTTTAATGTATTAAAAATTTGAAATTCTGCATTTATTTACTCAAAATATTATTATTTTATTATTTCTAAGTTTTTTATTATTTTATTAATTTTTTTATATTTTATTTTATTTTATTTATATCTTTAATTTTTTATTGTTTTTTTATTTTTTCAATTTTTTAATTTTTAATTTATTTTTAAATGGATCCTCGAACTTAGCCTTTGGAAAAATCACCTAGGACTTAGGACTTAGGACTTATGAGGGGATTAAAACATTTTCTAACCCTCAAGACACTTTACATCATGACTTTTACAACTTTACATCTCAAGGGGGAAAACCCATTTGACATAGACCCTCATAAACCACCCAGTTCTGCGACACAACTATAATCTAGCAAATTAACACACTAGGATTGCTCTAAGATTCTAATGACAAAATTCATTCTGGCTTTGGGGTTAGGCTGAAGGAAAACTCTGCCGATCATGGATCGGTGAGACAAAAAACCTTCCGGAACATAGATTATCACTAGAAAGTTAGGTCCACCTAGGCAATTTACATACATGACTCATATCTGCTAAGATTATTTACAATTCATACATGCAGACTGGGTTTACAACATAATATGATCAAGTCGATGATGACTGTCGAATGGCATGAACACGTCGATCAGGCGCTATCCCTTTTTGCGAAGAAAAGGGGGTGTACTGCTATGGGTAGTTGACCCGTAGTGGTCAACATCTGGCTCTACTTGGGGACACGTTGCTGCACTGTAGGAATGTGAGAATCCAGAATCTGCATCCACGCAACACACAATAAAAAATAAGTAGCGTCCATTCAAAAATCATCATATAACACTTAAGCATATAAAAGATAGAAGCTCTTCATTTATTAACAAGGAAAGTAAATCTAATCCTAAATCAGAAATAAAATGCTGAAATAACAAGGAGTAGGGATAGAAATACAATACAAAGGATGCCCTATGGCATCAGATATCATCTTTAAAGAACAGCTTGAGCATTTGGCCATTCGCAGGTAGATCAAGTGGTTCGCCATCCAATCTGCTCAAGTGGAATGAGTTTGGTCCAGCTATATCTCGAATGATGTACGGTCCCAGCCACAAACTGTCAAACTTCTTATGTTTTCCTGGTTTCTCATTCTTGCGGTCCCAAAGTAGTACCATATCTCCCACCTGCAAAGATCTAGATCGAGAGAATTTATCAAAGCTTTTCTTAATGTTAGATTGATTCTTACATATAGCATCAAAAGCTGTCCTACAAGCTTCATCTAACTCCACAATCTGATCTATTCTATTCTGAACAACATCTTTATTAGTAGAAAAATTTTGAAGGAGCTGATAAGCTGGCAATTTCAGGTGCATAGGTAAAGTTACATCCAAGCCATAAACTAATTCAAAGGGAGATTTACCAGTAGCTTTCTTCTTAGTGATTCTATCTGCCCATAAAGCATACTTGATTTTGCTATCCCATGATCTCTTATTATCTCCTACTATCTTCTTGATAATGGTTATGAGATTCTTGTTACTTGATTCAGCCAGACCATTACCCTGAGGATAATAATTTGACGAATGAGATAAGACAATGCCATATTTGAAACAAAAAGATGAAAACTCTGAGGAACTAAAAGCTTTGGCATTGTCAGTAGTGATCTTAGCAGGGACACCAAATCTAGTAATGATATTATTTTCAATGAAATCCATAATAACCTTTTCAGTGGCATTCTTAGCAGGAATGGCTTCAACCCATTTAGTGAAATAATCCGTAGCAGTCAAAATCCATGAGTAGCCATTGCTAGAATTTTCATGGAACTTCCCTATGAAGTCCAGACCCCAATGCTGAAAAGGTGCCTCTACAATGATAGGTTGTAGGGGCAGGGCAACAAGCTTCTGTTTCCCAGTGAATAGTTGACAGGCTTGACAAGCTCTAACAAACTTGTGCACATCAGAAAAAATTGAAGGCCAATAATAGCCAGCTCTCAGGATTTTGTGGGCGGTAGTTCTAGCAGCATAATGACCACCACAAAATCCTGAATGAAACTCAGAGATTAATTTCTTGGACTCAACGTCATCAACACACCTAAGCACTATGCCCTCAGGATTTCTCCATCCAAGGCCATCCTTCATAAGGCAATACTTAGTGGCTTTTAGTCTAAGAGCCCTTCTCTTATGAGCAACTAAATGGTTAGGACATGCAAGATTCATCAAGTAATAAACTATGCCCTTGTACCACTCATGCTCTCCTAATCTTTGCAACTCCGGCGAAGATAGATCGCTAAGACAAAATAAACCAAGAGTCTTTTCGTTACCTTCAGTCAACATCTGAGCCAAACCTTGGCCTTTGACTAGCTTGGTGGGTCTAATCTCTAAATCATATTCTTGTATTTTAGTAACCCACCTAGCACGAGTCCCTAAGCAATCGGTTTGAGTTAATATATCTTTAACAGCAGAATGTGGGACGAAAGCAATGATTTTAGAATAACCCACATAAGTTTTGAAGTGCTTAAGAGACTTGACCAAGGCATAACCCTGCTTTTCCATGGTATTGTACTTCAATTTGGAATTTTGAAGCACTCTACTCATGAAAGCGATAGGCTGCTCGTGACCATCTTTATTCTTTTGTAGCAGGACACCAGCAATGGTATCTTTAGAAGTGAAAGAAAAAATCATGAAATCTTTGGAATAATCGGGACTAACTAAGACAGGAGCTCTTGCAATAACACATTTGATTTCTTGGAACGCCTTTTTGCTATCTTCTTGCCAAACAAATTTTGCATCTTTCTTTAGAAGACTTTGAATAGGCTTAGCTATTTTTGCGTAATTTGGAATAAACCTTCTAATAAAATTTGTCTTTCCAAGGAAAGACTGAAGGGATTTAAGATTATGAGGGAGAGGAATCTTTTGGATTGCTTCAATTCTTTCAGGATCAATCTTGATTCCTTCCTTAGAAATGATATGGCCAAGTAATTTCCCTTCCGTTACTCCAAAAACAGACTTAGTTGGATTCAAAGAAATCCCGTATTCTCTAGATCTATCGAAAACCTGCCTAAGATGATTTACATGACTGATACCATCTTTAGAAAAAATAGTAAGATCATCTTGGTAAATTTCAATAAATTTCCCGATTAACCCTTTGAACAAATAATCCATAGCCCTTTGGAATGTAGCCCCAGCGTTTGTTAATCCAAACGGCATTCTGATGTATTCAAAGGTACCCCATGGTGTTGTGAATGTGGTTTTATGACGACCTTCCTTTTTAACCCATACCTGATTGTACCCAAAAAAACCATCTAGCAACGACATCATTCCAGAACCGGTTACTCTTTGCAACAGAGTCTCCATGTTTGGCAGAGGGTAATTATCTTTCTTGCATGCTAGATTAAGGTTTCGAAAATCGACACAAAGCCTTATCGTACCATTCTTTTTATTAACAATCACCAGATTTGAACACCATGTTGAATGCCTTGTTTGAGCGATAATTCCTGCTGCAAGCATTTTAGCAAGCTCTTTTTGAACCAAGGGGGCTAATTTAGGATTAATTTGCCTAAGTTTCTGGCTAAAGGGTTTAGCATTTTCATCTTTTAAGGGGATAGTATGTTCCATGACATCTTCCCTATAGCCCTTTAATTCATCATAAGAAAAAGCTAAAACATCTCGATATTCGCGAAGTAAATCAGTTAACTTTTTTCTTTCCTCCACACTAGTACCTCTACCAATTTTAACAATCTTTGGGTTTTCAGAAGTACCAATGTTTATCTCGAGATATTCACCTGGGTCCATCTTATTTTCTTCTCTCAACTTCGTGGCATCATGCCGATCAAAATGTTGCTCTAAGGCAACCACATTCCTAGGAGTAGGATTTATGATATGCTCATGATTTAAAGATCCATCCTCCTCAGAATCTATCCGGAAATCCTCAAACTCATCCAAACTATTAAGGAAACGAATGACTTGCTTTTCATCATTGAAGACTTGCCAATGCTCTTAGTTACCTAGAACAGATGGTCTGAATATTACTTCCATTTTGATCTTGTCATTAATTAGCTCATCAGATAACTGGAAAGTAGTAGCGGCTACGGCAAGTTCATCTGCCAAACTGTTTTGCTCTCTTGGAATAGCTTTGAGGTCAAGAGCATCAAAGTGCTCCATAGTATCCCACATAGCATTTCGATAATTCCTTAGTCTTTGATTTTTGCATGTGAATTTATTTTTTAGCTGCATGATAACTAAATCAAAATCCCCCTTAATGCTAAGCAATTTAACCTTCAAAGATTTTGCCAACTCAAGCCCCGACAATATAGCCTCATATTCAGCGACATTGTTGGTTGCTTCAAATTCTAATCGATAGGCAAACTTGAAAATGTGGTCAAGGGGAGATTTAAGCACTATTCCAGCACCTTTACCATGCCTAGACGATGCACCATCGAAGTACATATGCCAAACTTTATCCTTGAGATCCTTAATCTTATCATCGGGAGGAATTATGAAAGTAGACATGATGGCATAGTTCCCAATATTAGATTGCTCTTTGATTATCTCATTGTGAGATCTCTTGGGATCTTCGACATGAAATTTTCTTTCAGGCTCTCTATTTAGTCTTACAAAACCATCACCCCTAGGAGAAGGAATCATAGCATATGACCAGTTCATTTGAATACTTCCTCCTAGATCATAGGCCCACTTTCTGGATAACAGCATACCCCAGGCATCAGGCACATCCACAATAACAATATCCATGACAATCATGATGTCTGGGTAAACTGATAGATGAACTTGCAAATCTTTGATTAAACCATGCACTTCAACTTTCTTAGAATCCATGGCACATATGTTATAGTAGGGTCTAGAAACTCTTAAGTTAAGCTGTTCCATGACCCTTTTAGTCATTACACACGCTGATGCACCAGAATCCAACATGCAATTATTCAATTTATATCCATTAACTAACAAGGTGATAAAGAAAGGCTGGTGATCTTTGTTATCAACATCTAAGCTTTGCAAATATATGGGAGCATCGTGATAGTCAACTTCTCGAGTCTTCTGTTGAGAGATATTTCCTTGAGAACCTTGAATAGCTTTTAGTAACTTGTCTCTTTGGGAAGGAATTTTAGCAATCTCGGAGACAGGAACCCAGATTTTTGCATTGTTAAACCAATTTCCCAAATCGACATCTAAACCAGAGTTTAAACCAGGGTTAAAAGTTCGAGGGGGAATTTGATTCCCGCTTTGATCTTTATCCCTTCTCTGGTAGGTCAAACCTTTATCTCTAGCAATTTCCAAGATTTGCTCGGGAGAGGGTTTTTCACCATATAACCTAGCCAAAATGTCATCTTCATTCTCAAGGTTATTTATACTAAAAGCTGATGAAGGATTCATAACATCACGACTATTTTCCTTGACCTCTATCCAATCATCCATAGACAAAGGAAACTTGCTACATACCACATTTATCTGATCACCTGTCCCAAACATTCCATTATCCAAGATTCTTCTAACGATGGGGCAAGTGGCCTCTTCATGAAGACCATCACAAACCCGACAATAAGGAGGGGCATTATCAACCAAATTAGTTATCGGATTAGGAGGTCTTTGCTCACTAGACTGACCCTTCTTTTGCCAATTGTTATTTCTGTTATTATTATTTCGAGGTTGGAAGTTTTGTGTTTGTGTTCTTTCCATTTGAATCAACCTATTCTGCAAAGTGGCTATTTCCTTGTTATGATTAATTTCCATGGTTTCAATCTTTTGGAGCAACTTGAGAACAAGTTCGCTTTCAGGCTCTTGAACTGCTTTTCCTTTAGGTTCCTTTAGTTTCGTAGCAGCCCTATCGAAACCTGGGATCTCAGACTTCCCAGATGCTGCCTTGTCCTTTTCAAGCTCTATAGCCAAGGCTTGGCAATCTCTATAATCATTAAGCTTAGCACGCCTTAATTCATAAGATGGCTTAGGACTAAAGGCATCAATGTAAAAATCTTGGAGAGATTTGTCTGTAGGTTTATAGTCTTGAGGTAATTCTCTAATAATACCATTAAACCTTTTATTAAATTCTTCAACAGTTTCATTCTCTCTCTTTTTTATTATGCTAATAGCTTTTACGAGGTGTCTTCCCTCTCTCTTATCTCCATATTTTTCTTTAAAGGCATTAATGATCGATTCTAAAGAATCAAATGAATTCTGAGGCTTTTTAGTGAACCATTCATGAGCATCACCTCCCAAAGTTAAAATGAACAGATTCATTCTAACATCTTCATGATCGAAATCAGGAGACCTTGCGTACTTAGCCATCCATATACTAAAATCCCTCAGATGCGAATTTGCACTAATCGCATTATCTCCCTGAAAGCTAGGCAACTTATCTATCCCAACTAATGGAAGAGCATTGGGATACCCTGGAATGTTAGAAAAATTGCAAGGGGCATACATATCCATGATGTTGTGCCTAACTTGACTAGTAAAAAGCAAATGGATATCAGAGAGGGCTTCTTGTCCGAGGTTAACAAGAAGTGTACGAGAAGAGAGTTTGTGTAATCGTACCCTGAGGACCCTTTCAGGATCAGGAGTAGGATTGCACAGACTGCTTGGATGTCTTCTAGTATACACTCTTGAAGATAATATATGAAGTGGAGTCGCCACCTGGACAAGAAGTGAAACACGAAAAAGCTCGAAATGAAAGGACCAAGGACAAAAAAAACTCTATCCCCGGCAATGGCGCCAAAAAATGTTGTCGCACAGATTGTCACGACAACGCTCAGACCGGGGGCTGTCACCCTGATCCCTGATCTCTCCGTTTAAGCCTGTCTCCCGCGGCTAAGGGGGGTAGACCCTATAGGAAAATGGATGACCAAATGTAAATCAGTTGGGTTGGGAGACACGAAGGGAAACCAACACTAAAATGATTTATTTAAATTTACAGACCAATGCCTTATAGAGTTGATCGTTGAATGAAAATGCTGCGAAAAGATGAACTCATCAACAATCCTTTACCATTAGATAACTCAAGCAATGCAAAATATTCGATAGATGCACAATGCTTTAATAGTGATCCAGCGATTAAAACTCAATAACGATATTCCAGCAATTTCGAAAGATAAATGCTTTAAACAACCACGTAATTTCGAATGTTAACCAGAGATCACATTCATTAGCTAATCTTTAAATGATCATTCAAGCATATTTAACCACATGAAAATGATAATCATTAATTCCACATCAAAAAATTCAGCCTCAACAGAAAAGATACTTCGCAAACATGGCAAATCCTTGAGGCGAAACTGAATCTGGCAAAATATTTCAAAATCTTTTTTTTTTTTCTTTTCAGATAAAACAATATTTTAAGACTAAATGAAACTGGTAAATCTAAGCTAAATTAAATCAAAATCTAAACTGCAATAAAACAAATTCTTTATGCTTTTTAAAGCTTTATAATTTTTATGAATTTTTTATTTGTTATATTTTTTTTTTTAAAAACAAAACTTAAAATTAAAATCTAAACTAAAGTCTAAAATCTAACAAAACTAAATTTTAAAGTAAATGAAATTTTATGCCTTTTATTATTTTATTTTTTTTATATTTTTAAATGAAAACAAAAAAAAAATTATAAATCCTAAATTAAAATAAAAGAAACAAAACTAAACCAAAATATAACTAAATCTAAATAAAACTAAAGATTAAGACTTTTAAACCTAAACCAAACTATACGCTAGCTGAAAAGACAAAATCTAAAACGTAACCTTGTGCGAAAAAATTAAACACCTAGCAACTACATATATTTCAAACCTGAAAAAACGCATTTAACCATACTGCGTTCGCATAAAGAAGGAAACCTAACCCGTGATAAGAGAAAAAAAAAAATTACCTATCCCTGTTGTCTCGTTTCATCGCCGTCTATTTTTTTTTTGTGCGTGGGTATGGCAGGTTGATGGCAGCGGGAGAAAGCAGTGGGAGATAGGCGTGAGGAGCAGAGGTCAAGGGGATGAGGCAGCATAACAATAGGGAAGACTATGGGCAACGTGGATGCAGGTTTTGGAAGACGCCAATTACAGTGAGCTCACAAGATAACGCAGGTTCGGAGCAGCGTGGGAATGAGCGCGTGGAGACCAGAAATGCGTTGGGCAACAAGGTTTCGTGTTGCAGCAATGGATGACAGCAGAAGGGTAGGAACGTGTGGTAGCAAATCTGCGGAGAGCTGGGCAAATGCTGGTGGGCAGAGACAGCTTGAAGAAATGGTGAAGAAGTCAAAAGGCTGCGTGGTATTCTGGCGGAAAAAAAATCGCAGTGTGCAAGTCAACGTGGATGAGATAGTAAAGAATGTTGGAGTGCTGGGGTGGAGTTTCGCGTGAGGGATGAAATGGAGAAGTGCAGGTCCAAAATTCGAATTTTCTCCCAAAAAAAATTGAAGAACCCAAGCAACAGTAAACAGATTGCCCAGAAAAACCACTGAAGCTCTCCACAAAATTAATATTTGAAATTCCCTGCTCCAAATTTGCCTGATAAAACCCTGAAAATTTCTCAAACACCTGCACCTGTAACCTGCAAAAGAAAGGAAAACCTAAAATAATATGTGCATAAAACAAAATTAAAACCCTAGATCAGCATTTACAACTTTTGACTCTTAAACAGCCAGATTTATCAATAATCAGCAGTAATATTATCAAAATTCCAGATTTATTATGAAATACTTCAGAAATCTCTCATGCAAATCAGAAAACAAACTTAAATAATAAACCCAGGATCGAAACTGGCTGGGCTCTGCAAGAAAATGCTTGCGGGAGTTGGCTGGTTCAACCGAGAACTTCCCCAAACGCCCACTGATCTCCTTCAATAAGGGTTCCTGCATAGGTCACTTCAACCATCAATAAAGAGAGAAAAAACAGTACTAGATTTCAAAAGCAATGGAGATACCTGTCATTACTTCAGAAATTTTAATACCATTCAAACCCTAGCAAGTGAACAAGATACCTGTGCTCAACAATACTCTACAATAAGCTGTTACCAATGGCTAAAAATTAAAATATGCAGAAAATAAAATAGCTCACAGCACTTCCAGACAGTAACACCAGCAAGATTTCAACCCCAAAGTCTTTCTTTATTAACACCAGAAAAAGTTTACAAGAGAGCTTCTTCAGCACCAGACTCACAGATCCAATGATCTCAAATGACCCCTAACACCCTATTTAAAGGAAAATTTTCCAACAGCTAGTTCGAGTGATCCACGTCAAAATGATCTCGACCGTTGATGAGGATCAAGATATCTCTTAATATCATCCGTCGAATTTTTAATGTATTAAAAATTTGAAATTCTGCATTTATTTACTCAAAATATTATTATTTTATTATTTCTAAGTTTTTTATTATTTTATTAAATTTTTTTATTTTTATTTTATTTTTTTTATATTTTATTTTATTTTATTTATATCTTTAATTTTTTATTGTTTTTTTATTTTTTCAATTTTTTTATTTTTTTTTAAATTTTAAATTTATTTTTAAATGGATCCTCGAACTTAGCCTTTGGAAAAATCGCCTAAGACTTAGGACTTATGAGGGGATTAAAACATTTTCTAACCCTCAAGACACTTTACATCATGACTTTTACAACTTGACATCTCAAGGGGGAAAACCCATTTGACATAGACCCTCATAAACCACCCAGTTCTGCGACACAACTATAATCTAGCAGATTAACACACTAGGATTCTTTTAAGATTCTAATGACAAAATTAATTCCTACTTTGGGGTTAGGCTGAAGGAAAACTCTGCCGATCATGGATCGGTGAGACAAAAAACCTTCCAGAACGTAGATTATCACTAGAAAGTTAGGTCCACCTAGGAAATTTACATACATGACTCGTATTTGCTAAGATTATTTACAATTCATACATGTAGACTGGGTTTACAACATAATATGATCAAGTCGATGATGACTGTCGAATGGCATAACACGTCGATCAGGCGCTATCCCTTTTTGCGAAGAAAAGGGGGTGTACTGCTATGGGTAGTTGACCCGTAGTGGTCAACAAGCCCGAAGAAGGGAAAAATTTCAGCATTTTTCAATTTAAGAGCGAGAAAGAGTCCCAAAAAAGAAAGCGCTCATACCGTCATCATAGAGTTTAACGAGCCCGATGACAAAAACTTGGGGATTTTTCAGTTCAAGAGCAAGAAAAGATCCCATAAAAGAAAGCACTCATTGAGAATCGAACACAGTCATTTCTGCAATTCAGCCCTGAAAGTCCTTTCATCAAAACATGAGTAATTTCTGACAATATGTGGACATGGCGCCTGATAAATATCATAGGAAATGAACTACTTCTACTTTAATGACTTTAATTAAGACAAGTCATACCTCCAGAGTGACTATAAGGGAGTTTTTGAGCCTCCACTTTCACCATTTGCATCATTTTAGTGTTGTGAGAGTGTTTTGGAGCTAAAGAGGAGCAGATCTTCCACGGACGATTGCGGGCAATCCAGGCGACCATTCGACTTGCCGTCTGTCCTAGGTAGATGCCAAAACCTTTATCCTGCATTATTTAACCTTTTTTAGCTACATTGGGGGTGGATTTTTAGAGATTGGGGAAGCCCTAGGTCATTAAATGCGACTAATGCCCCCTTCTAGGTCTAGAGGGAGCGTTAAACGCCCTTCACAACCTGGAGGAGGGCATTAGTCCTCCCTGTTTTCCATAAAGGGGGGCGTTAATGCATGAGGGCGCATTCTAAAACCCCAGCAAGTGATTTCCCAAGCATTTTTGCCCCATTTGCACTGATTTTTGGGTTGATTTGTGCAGGTTTTGATCAATCATGACTAGTTTATGGAGAGAACGGGCCCATGATCGATAGGAATTACTTATGCGAAATGATAAAGCTTGTATACTTGCATTGTGCCAATGTGGTTTGATGAAATATGCACAGCTTGACCTAATGAAAGGTCAGGAGGAACTTTTAAGCTGGATCATTCAGCGTTGGGATGAACACCAAGGGGTGTTCAAGATCGGGGACCATGAGCTTTTGATCAACAGAGATGACATATATTTTTTGACTAGTTTGTCGTGTAGAGGATCACGAGCAAACTTGACCGATGGTAGGCCCGATCCTCAATCCACCTTAGAGCTAGTTCGAGCTTATTGTATCCTTGAGGGCGGACTTGTGAGCAATAGGGTCCCTATAGAACGGATCAGATCCAGTTCTATGAGGACTATATTATGGATGATTGTGTGCTTGGTGGGGTCTAAAAGTCCCAATGTTGCGACAAAGGCCCAATTATTGCTTGCCATTGATTGTGTCTAGCCACAGATCTTCAACTAGTGTGAGGCGGTGCTTTGTCAGTTGAAGGCAGAGTTGACTGCATGTAAGACTTTGACCCAACAGAGTTTTGGGTATGGTACTCTCATTATATCCTTTATAATATATACTTGAGAGGGTGTCAATTATGCGACCACTAATGATTTTAGGTCCACTTGATCCGAGAGAGCCTAGGCAGAGGCAATGGACATCTCTCAATCCTCGCACTGGAGGGGGACCCATCTAGCATTTTTTCCAAGAGGATTTATTCGAATGGCTCAGTGGTCAGATCGTGATGATAGATGACTATGCCTATGAGGGCATGGACTTTACAGGTGATCTTGACTTGATCTTGCCACCTGGTACAAACTGGGGCCCTCAAGGTAAGAAGGTTTTTTTAGAGTACTTAAAGTATTTTTGAGCTTTTGAATGTTTATGTATTTTTTTTGTTGATTTTATAGGTGAACAAGTATTGACATGAAGCGTTTTGCTTGACACAGATGTGGCACTAGTGCAACTTGCAAGCGAGCCTCGCCAAGTGAGGTGAGGTGGCAAACTACCCAAAGGTAGGGGTGATGCTCAAAGTCTTCGCGAGGTTCTGAGGAACCTCAAAGGTCTGAGTATGGGTGTTCCCCCCCTTCTTATGAGGGAGATTCCTGCTCACATGCAGCGACACATGGTTAGTGTGCCTGAGCGGTTTCTGGTTCCTCTTCGGAGGATAGCTAGAAATGTATTGTCTTTTCATGAGCAGTAGGCTCTGTTAGCAAGCGCTTGGTATAGCCAGCGGATATTTATAGCGAGGCTTAGTAGCCATTTTGTACTTAAAAATACCCAAGTTTTAGGAAAATTGTTGATGTAAAAGACTGGATTCGATATATATATGTATATATATATATATATATATATATTTTGGTATTTTATGATGTAAATGTTTTTTAAGTGTTTTTTGTAAATTTTTAACTGTGTAAATATTTACTTTCATACATGTATCTATAATAAATGAGACAGATGCCAATCTAACACATAGTTTTCCAATGAATCAGCAACTGTATTAAATTCTCAAGGAATGTGTTCATATGCAATAAACTCAAATTGACGTTCCAAGAGTCATACCCTTAAATAATGATGTAACAAGATTGGATTACGAATGTGATAATGATTTTTCAATTGCATGACAACAAACTGAGAGTCTAATCTGACCACCAGATTGGAGATATCCCGAGATGGCGCTTCAATGAGAAGTGAAATTACAGACATATACTTAGTAATATTATTGGTGGCAGTACAAAGAAAGACTCCCCTGGAACAAAGCAATTCCGACTCAGGTGTGTAAATGACCCAAGCAACTGATGCAATGTGTCATGTGTGACGACTGGCACCATCCACATATCCTACGTATGCTAAGGGTAATGAAGACATCTGCACAACGAGAAATATGTATGAGACAACTACAAAAAATACCAAAAAAATCTAGTCACATCAAAAAGAAGCAAAACTTATAAATACATAAAATTACAAAGCACATGCCTAGTGCAGTACTAGGCATAATACTTTTTCAGATAGAGCCCGTTTCGAGGCTCAGCGAGCAGGATGCCTTCCCATTCCTGAAGTTCATATGCCCCTTTTGAGAGGGCTTTCGTGACCACATATGAACCGAGCCATAAGGGTCGAAGTGTTCCTGCCCCCAAGAGATCATGTTTTTTATCATAGAGTAAAACAAGATCTACCTCTTGGTAAGAACAAGGCTTGACCTTTTTGTCGTACTGGGCTTTGACCCGATGCTTGTGAGCTTCGAGTGTCAATTCGGCATCTCGACGGGTTTCATCCAATTGATTGGGGTATAACAGGTGCTCTTCTTCGGCAATGGTGCTGAGCAAGAGTTCAACAGCGATTTGTAAGCAAGGAATCTGACACTCGATAAGTAAAACTGCTTCCAGGCCATAAGCTAGTTGAAATGGTGTAAAGCTTGTAGCTGTTTTTACTGAAGTTCAGTATGCCCACAACGCAGGATATAACATTTGATGCCAGTGGGTTTTGTGATTCCCTACTAACCTGCGAATCATGGTCTTTAAGACACCATTAACAGCTTCTACTTGGCCATTAGCTTGGGGATAGTAGGAGGACGATTGGTCCTGGCGAAAACCGAGCAACGATGTTAAGTCAGACATCATGTGATTCTGAAAATGAGACCCATGGTCTGTAACGATCGTGCGGGGCACACCGAAGCGACAGATAACCTGATTGAACAGGAATAGCGCCGCGGTTTCTCCATCGACCTGGAATGTGGGAAGGGCTTTGGCCCTGTTGACCACTACGTGTCAACTACCCATAACAGTACACCCCCTTTTCTTCGCAAAAAGGGATAGCGCTTGATCGACATGTTCGTGCCATTCGACAGTCATCGTCGACTTGATCATATTATGTTGTAAACTCAGTCTGCCTGTGTGAATTGTAAATAATCTTAGCAGATATGAGTCGTGTATGTAAATTGCCTAGGTGGACCTAATTTCCTAGTGATAATCTACGTTACGGAAGGTTTTTTGTCTCACCGATCTATGATTGGCAGAGTTTTCCTTCAGCCTAACCCCAAAGCAGGAATGGATTTTGTCATTAGAATCTTAGGAGAATCCTAGTGTGTTAATCTGCTAGATTATAGTTGTGTCGCAGAACTGGGTGGTTTATGAGGGTCTATGTCAAATGGGTTCTCCCCCTTGAGATGTAAAGTTGTAAAAGTCTGATGTAAAGTGTCTTGAGGGTTAGAAAATGTTTTAATCCCCTCATAAGTCCTAAGTCCTAAGTCCTAGGTCCTAGTTGATTTTTCCAAAGGCTGAGTTCGAGGATCCATTTAAAAATAAATTAAAAAATAAAAAATTTATAAAATAAAATTTATAAAATAAATTAAAAAATAAATAAATAAAAATAATAAAATAAAGTAAAAACCTAAAAATAATAAAATAATAATATTTTTGAGTAAATAAATGCAAAATTTCAAATTTTTAATGGATTAACAATTCGACGGATGAGATTAAGAGATATCTTGATCTTCATCGACGGTCGAGATCATTTTGACGTGGATCACTCGAACTAGCTGTTGGGAATTTTTCCTTTAAATAGGGTGCTAGGGGTCATTTGAGATCAGATTAGATCTGAGAGTCTGGTGCTGAAGAAGCTCTCTTGTAAATTTTTTCTGGTGCAATAAAGAAAGACTTTGGGGTTAAAAATCTTGCTGGTGTTACTCTTCTGGAAATGTTGTAAGATCTTTTATTCTTTCTGCATAATTTTATTTTCAGCTATTGATTTTAGCTTGATGAAGATTGATTCAGGCACAGGTATCTTGTTTGATCTCTAGGGTTTATATGATAGTTTAGATTCTGAAATATAATGGCAGGTATCTCCATTTGATCTGGATTTCACTATCGTTTTTTCCCTCTATGTTAATGGTTGAGTGTAAGCTGTGCAAGAAATCTTAGTTTTGAGTTTACCGGGCGTTAGGGGAAGTTCTTGGCTGAACCAGCCAACTCCCGAGTTGTGTTTTCTGAAAGAGCCCAGCCAGTTCTTGATCCCGGGCTTATCATTTGAAATTTGTTTATGAATGCATATAGGGTTTTCTGAAGTGTCTCACATTAAAATTAAATTCTGATTATATTATTGTGATTATTGACAAATCTGGCTGCTTGAGAATCGAAAATCTGTAAATGTTGTAATCATTTAGCTGATCTAGGGTTTTAGTTTCATTTTCTACACATATTATTTTTGGGTGTTTTTCTATTACAGGTTGCAAGGTTTTCTGAAGATTTCCGAGGGTTTGATCAAAGTTATTTTGCTGCTCGGGGCTTATTTTTGTTACAAGAAAAATTATTTTTTTGGGCAGGCTGGATTGCTGCCATACCTCAACTCCCTGCGTTCAATCTGCAAGATACATCCCATCCACGAGAGCTGCCATTTTTGCTGCTGCATCCTCTGCCGTCAAACACCTGCACGCAACTGTTAAAATCTTCAACGCTTTTCTCCCACCATCCAGCTGCAGCTTTACGCTTATTCACCCACGCAGCTCCTTCTTCTTCTCCTTTGCTGTAACGCTGCCATTCACTTGCTGCTGCCACACGTCCCATTTTCTACCCGCACCCATTCCTACCTGCGTCCACTGCAAATCAACCCCATTACACTGCTCCAGCTCCCTTTCTCCTGCATGCTGCCATTCCAAATTCTCTTGCTGCCCTCCATCTGCGCGTTTTGCTCTGTCCAGACCCACGGATCTGCTTTTTCCCGCATTCATGCAGCCTCCTCACACTGTTCCATCAAACTCTTTGCTACCCGACCTGCGTTTTTCGCTTCAACCTGCAACGTTCCTCAACAACCTGCCCTCCGCACGCAGTCCCTTCTCCATTTCATCGAACCATCCTGTCCGCCGTCGAGTTCTACCTGCAGCAAATAAAAATCCTTCGAAATTTTATGCTATACGCAGTTCATTCTTCATTATGAATATGTGCGTAAGTAGCAAGGATGTATATGTATTTTTTTTTTAGTTAGTTTCATTAGATTTTAGCATTTAGACTTGAACAAATAAAACAAAAATGATTCTATGCGTGGGTAGGTTTTAGATTAGTTCTTTTCCTCTTTTTTTTATTTCTTTTTTGTGTATATATATTTTAATTTTGGTGTAGATTAACATAGTTTTAGGTTAGCGTATTATTTTTTTTTATGTGTTAATAAAAAAAATAAAAAAAAAATCGATCTTTTGAATAGTTAGCATTAGATTTCTTTTAATAGTTTAGATTTATTTCTTTGCAACTTAATATAGATTAGATTTTGATTCTATTTAGATTTTAATTTTGTTTAAATTTTGATTTCAAAATAATATCAAAAAATAAAAATTTCATAAAGACAAAAATTAAAAAGAGTTAAGTTTTATTTTAGGATTTAGATTTAATTTTTATTTTTGTTATAGTTTAGTTAAATTTTATTTTATTAAAAATTCATAAAAAAAAAAAATCAAAATCAAAATCAAAAATCAAAAATTATAAAATCAAAAAAGGCATAAAAAAGTTCTTTTAGTTTATAGATTAGGTTAGTTTTAGATTAGATTTTTTTTTTTTTTTTTCAAGTTTCGTTTTATTTTGAATTTAAAATTTAAAAAAAATATATAAAAAATAAAAAAATTTCATAAAACATAGAAAGTTCTTTTTTTTTTTTTAAAATATATAAAAAATAAAAAAATTTCATAAAACATAGAAAGTTCTTTTTTTTTAAGACTCTAGTTTAGTTTAACATTTTGTTTAGGATTTGTTAGGTTCTATTTTCATTTAGATTTTAGTTTAGTTTTATATTAGTTTTAAATTTACAATTTAAAAAAAAAAGAAAAAAGGTTTTAATCTTTAGCTTTTCTTGTCTAATATTGTCATTAGCTTTTGGTTTATTAGTTTAATTTTTAACTTAGGTTTTAAAATAGACATTTTCAATTTCATTTAAAAAATATAAAAATATTTCAGGAAAGTTTTTTTTTGCCAGTTTAAGTCTTGGCTCGGGGATTTGCCATGTTTGCGAAATATCTTTTCTGTTGAGGCTAGATTTTTGATGTGGGATTAATGTTTATCATTTTCATGTGGTTAAACATGCTTGAATGATCATTTAAAGATTAACTATATGAATGTGATCTTTGGTTAACATTTGAAATTACGTGGTTGTTTAAAGCATTTATCTTTCGAAATTTTAATTGTTGGAATATTGTTAAGCCATTGCGCATTTATCGATTATCTCACATTTGGTAAAAGATTAATCTTTGTTTCAGTTCTCTGATGATAAACGATTGTTGATGAGTTCATACTTCTGCAGCATTTGATAAATAATCGTTTCATCATTCATTTCATAAGGCACTGGTCTATTAATTTAATAAAATCAATTAAGTGCTTGTTTTCCCTCGTGTCTCCCAACCCAACTGGTCCACAGTTGGTCATTCATTATCCCATAGGGTCTACCCCCCTTAGCCGCGGGAGACAGGCTTAAATGGAGAGATCGGGGATCAGGGTGACAGCCCCTGGTCTGAGCGTTGTCGTGACAATCTGTGCGACAACATTTTTTGGTGTCGTTGCCGGGGATACTTTATTCTCGGTGTTTCAACGACAATCATCCTTCTCATTTCTTATCTTTTCATCTGGCCCGGCAACGCCAACATTTTTTGGCGCCGTTGCCGGGGACAGAGTTTTTCTGGCCCTGGCGTTTCAACGACATTTATCATTCTTTCATCTTTCGCATATCTCATTTGAGCTGGCAGAGTCAACATTTTTTGGCATCATTTGGATCTTTTCATCACCTTATCTTTCGTCATATCAGCAACTTTTCTTTCGTTTGTTTCTTGTTTGGGTGGCGACTCCATTTTCTTATTTTTCCCAGACAAGAAGCCTCCCTTATATCTGCTTATTGGTTGCTTTTTGGATCCTAGAATTAGATTCATTGTTCAAGTGGCGACTCCACTGGTTTCATTTATTAATTTTCTTGAGCAGAGATCTCTTTCTATCATCCATTTGATCCCTTATTATTCATCATGGATTATTCGTTTAAACCATGTCATTTTACTGGTGTTCGCCATGATATTCCGGAGGTGGCCATTTCTAAATTACCTATGTTCTCGAGTGGTGATTCAGTCGCTGTTAAAAAGCATCTAGGTTGGTTTACTCGTATAATGATCATGTATTGTAGATCTCCTCAGTATAATCATGAAGATGTCAAAATGCGTCTATTTGTCCTTTCTTTAGAAGATGATGCTTTGAATTGGTTTAATAGTTGTCCTGAAGATTCCTTCACTTCTTTGCAAGACATTGTCGATGCTTTTAAAGATAGATATGGTAATCTAGATAGCTCACCTTGTGCCCCTAAAATTGTGCAACAGAATGAAAATAATCTTATAAAAGGTCCAGCTGTCGATGAAAGATTTCAAGACAATGCTTCATATCAGAATTTGCCATCCACTTGTACCATTGCAGATCATAGTGGAAAAGTAGGAACAAATTGTAAAAACATTGTTGACAATGAAAAGGAAGATCATAAGCAAATTATACAAGAACTAATGCTGTTGGTAAAAAATATGGAGATCAATCAAACTAATTACGCCAATGATGTGAGAATTTTATGCACCCACCTGGAAAAGCGTAATAGGGAGATAGAGATCATGCAAAATCAGCATACTAAGGAAATTGAGGCCATGAAGACTAATCGTGACAGAAATTAGTTTTATGCAAAGCAAGTTATCAGGCTTAGAGGAAAATATGACGACCATGCAAGCAAATCATAAGGAAGAGATAAACTCTATGCAGCATTGCTTAATGACCATAAAGGAAAAAGACGATAAAGTAATAAAAGATATGGAAGCTAATCAGATATGTCTTCAGAAAAAGTTATTGACCATGGAAGAAGATCATGCCAGGGAAATCAGTGCTATGAAAGTTGAACACTCTAGTCAGATAGATGCCATTAAAATACAGGTTCAGAAGTTTCAACAATGGTCAGAAGATGAAAGAAACCAGGAAACATCAATAGATCAGGAGCCTTCTCATTTGCTGCAACAAGCTCCATCTTATTATGAGGAGGTCATTGGTTCGATTGAAAGGTGGTTAATTGAAGGTGATCCAGATAAGCTTAAAAACGATAAAGATCAGATGCAAGATGAAGAAAGACATGTCACACATATCTTACATACTTCATCTAAGAGCTTTGAAACAGAAAGTTCCACGTCATCAATAATACAGCCTACCTGGAAGAAGAAGCGCAAGAGGAAGAAAATGAGAAAAAGATTTGATGCATCAGACGGCCGCGAGCAGCTTGATTTTCGAATAGGAAAAAGTCCTACCATATGTAGAATTGGACATGGCACATCCGACAAGCAGCCGACAGATTTGCCTGAAAGCAGGCAAATGCTCAGTATACACTATATTGAACACATATGATGCCATGGGGCATCCTTTGTATTGTATTTCTAACCCTACTCCTTGTCATTTCAGCATTTTCATTTCTGTTTTAGGATTAGATTTGCTTTTCTAGATAGTTAATAAATGAACAGTTTATATCTTTCCTATGCTTAACGTTATATGATGATTTTTGGATGGACGCTACTTATGTTTTGTTGTGTTGCGTGGATGCAGATTCTGGATTCTCACGTTCCTACAGTGCAGCAACGTGTCCCCAAGTAGAGCCAGATGTTGACCACTACGTGTCAACTACCCATAGCAGTACACCCCCTTTTCTTCGCAAAAAGGGATAGCGCTTGATCGACATGTCCGTGCCATTCGACAGTCATCGTCGACTTGATCATATTATGTTGTAAACCCAGTCTGCATGTGTGAATTGTAAATAATCTTAGCAGATATGAGTCGTGTATGTAAATTGCCTAGGTGGACCTAATTTCCTAGTGATAATCTACGTTCCGGAAGGTTTTTTGTCTCACCGATCTATGATCAGCAGAGTTTTCCTTCAGCCTAACCCCAAAGCCGGAATGGATTTTGTCATTAGAATCTTAGGAGAATCCTAGTGTGTTAATTTGCTAGATTATAGTTGTGTCGCAGAACTGGGTGGTTTATGAGGGTCTATGTCAAATGGGTTCTCCCCCTTGAGATGTAAAGTTGTAAAAGTCATGATGTAAAGTGTCTTGAGGGTTAGAAAATGTTTTAATCCCCTCATAAGTCCTAAGTCCTAAGTCCTAGGTCCTAGGTGATTTTTCCAAAGGCTGAGTTCGAGGATCCATTTAAAAATAAATTTAAAAATTAAAAATAAAAATAACTGAAAAATAAAAATTTTAAAAAATAATAAAATAAATAAATTTATAAAGTGAATTAAAAAATAAATAAATAAAAGTAATAAAATAATAAAATAAAGTAAAAACCTAAAAATAATAAAATAATGATATTTTTGAGTAAATAAATGCAAAATTTCAATTTTTTAATGCATTAAAAATTCGACAGATGAGATTAAGAGATATCTTGATCCTCATCGACGGTCGAGATCATTTTGACGTGGATCACTCGAACTAGCTGTTGGGAATTTTTCCTTTAAATAGGGTGCTAGGGGTCATTTGAGATCAGATTAGATCTGAGAGTCTGGTGCTGAAGAAGCTCTCTTGTAAATTTTTTCTGATGCAATAAAGAAAAACTTTGGGGTTAAAAATCTTGCTGATGTTACTCTTTTGGAAATGTTGTAAGATCTTTTATTCTTTCTGCATAATTTTATTTTCATCTATTGATTTTAGCTTGATGAAGATTGATTCAGGCACAGGTATCTTGTCTGATCTCTAGAGTTTAAATAATAGTTTAGATTCTGAAATATAATGGCAGGTATCTCCATTTGATCTGGATTTCACTATCGTTTTTCCCTCTATGTTAATGGTTGAGTGTAAGCTGTGCAGGAAATCTTAGTTTTGAGTTTACCGGGCATTAGGGGAAGTTCTCGGCTGAACCAGCCAACTCCCGGGTTGTGTTTTCTGAAAGAGCCCAGCCAGTTCTTGATCCCGGGCTTATCATTTGAAATTTGTTTATGAATGCATGCAGGGTTTTCTGAAGTGTCTCACATTAAAATTAAATTCTAATAATATTACTGTGATTATTGACAAATCTAGCTGCTTAAGAGTCGAAAATCTGTAAATGTTGTAATCATTTAGCTGATATAGGTTTTTAGTTTCATTTTTTGCACATATTATTTTTGGGTGTTTTTCTATTATAGGTTGCAGGGTTTTCTGAAGATTTCCGAGGGTTTGATCAAAGTTATTTTGCTGCTCGGGGTTTATTTTTGTTACAGGAAAAATTCTTTTTTTGGGCAGGCTGGATTGCTGCCATACCTCAGCTCCCTGCGTTCAATCTGCAAGATACATCCCATCCCACGAGCTGCCATTTTTGCTGCTGCATCCTCTGCCGTCAAACACCTGCACGCAACTGTTAAAATCTTCAACGCTTTTCTCCCACCATCTAGCTGCAGCTTTACGCTTATTCACCCACGCAGCGCCTTCTTCTTCTCCTTTGCTATAACGCTGCCATTCACTTGTTGCTGCCACACGTCCCATTTGCTATCCGCACCCATTCCTACCTGCGTCCACTGCAAATCAACCCCATTACACTGCTCCAGCTCCCTTTCTCCTGCGTGCTGCCATTCCAGATTCTCTTGCTGCCCTCCATCTGCGCATTTTGCTCTGTCCAGACCCACGGATCTGCCTTTTCCCGCATTCACGCAGCCTCCCTCACCCCTCACACTGTTCCATCAAACTCTTTGCTACCCGACCTGCGTTTTTCGCTTCAACCTGCAACGTTCCTCAGCAACCTGCCCTCCGCACGCAGTGCCTTCTCCATTTCATCGAACCATCCTGTTCGCCGTCGAGTTCTACCTGCAGCAAATAAAAAAAATCCTTCGAAATTTTATGCTATATGCAGTTCATTCTTCATTATGAATATGTGCGTAAGTAGCAAGGATGTATATGTATTTTTTTTTAGTTAGTTTCATTAGATTTTAGCATTTAGACTTGAACAAATAAAACAAAAATGATTCTATGCATGGGTAGGTTTTAGATTAGTTCTTTTCTTCTTCTTTTTTATTCCTTTTTTGTGTATATATATTTTAATTTTGGTGTAGATTAACATAGTTTCAGGTTAGCGTATTATTTTTTTTTGTATGTGTTAATAAAAAATAAAAAAAATCAATCTTTTGAATAGTTAGCATTAGATTTCTTTTAATAGTTTAGATTTATTTCTTTGCAACTTTAGTTTAGATTAGATTTTGATTCTATTTAGATTTTAATTTTGTTTAAATTTTGATTTTAAAATAATATCAAAAAATAAAAATAAAAAAATAAAAAAAAAATTCATAAAGACAAAAAAGATTAAAAGGAGTTAAGTTTTATTTTAGGATTTAGATTTAATTTTTATTTTTGTTATAGTTTAGTTAAATTTTATTTTATTAAAAATTCATAAAAAAATTATAAAATCAAAAAAGGCATAAAAAAGTTCTTTTAGTTTATAGATTAGGTTAGTTTTAGATTAGATTTTATTTTTATTTTTTTTAGTTTCGTTTTATTTTGAATTTAAAATTTAAAAAAAAATATAAAAAATATAAAATTTTCATAAAACATAAAAAGTTCTTTTTTTCTAAGACTCTAGTTTAGTTTAACATTTTGTTTAGGATTTGTTAGGTTCTATTTTCATTTAGATTTTAGTTTAGTTTTATATTAGTTTTAAATTTAGAATAAAAAAAAAAAAAATTCAAAAAGTTTTAATCTTTAGTTTTTCTTGTCTAATATTGTCATTAGCTTTTGGTTTATTAGTTTAATTTTTAACTTAGGTTTTAAATTAGACATTTTCAGTTTCATTTAAAAAATATAAAAAATATAAAAATATTTCGGGAAAGTTTTTTTTGCCAGTTTAAGTCTTGGCTCGGGGATTTGCCATGTTTGCGAAATATCTTTTCTACTGAGGCTAGATTTTTGATGTGGGATTAATGTTTATCATTTTCATGTGGTTAAAGATGCTTGAATGATCATTTAAAGATTAGCTATATGAATGTGATCTCTGGTTAACATTTGAAATTACGTGGATGTTTAAAGCATTTATCTTTCAAAATTTTAATTGTTGGAATATTGTTAAGCCATTGCGCGTTTATCGATTATCTCACGTTTGGTAAAAGATTAATCTTTGTTTGAGTTTTCTGATGACAAACGATTGTTGATGAGTTCATACTTCTGCATCATTTGATAAATAATCGTTTCATCATTCAATTCATAAGGCACTGGTCTATTAATTTAATAAAATCAATTAAGTGCTTGTTTTCCCTCGTGTCTCCCAACCCAACTGGTCCACAGTTGGTCATTCATTATCCCATAGGGTCTACCCCCCTTAGCCGCGGGAGACGGGCTTAAACGGAGAGATCGAAGATCAGGGTGACAGCCCCCGGTCTAGCGTTGTCGTGACAATCTGTGCTACAACAGGCCCATTTTGTGAAATAGTCCACCGTTACAATAATATAGTTGTGTCCGGCAGAGGAGTGGGGTTGCATGTAACAAAGTTGATACCCTATTTGGCAAAAGGGTCGACAAAGATGACCGGGTGTAATAGGGCCGGAGGAGTGCGCATTTTCTTTGTAAACACTTGGCAAGGGTGGCATTGCCAGATAGCCTTGATACAATCTTTGAAACAAGATTGGCCAATAGTAGCCTGCACGTAAAATTTTCTGAGTAGTAGATATGCTAGAAAGATGACCGCCACATGCCCCAGCATGGCAGTCATTTAAAACGTGTTCCACCTCTTCATGAGTGAGGCAACGTCGAAGAACTGTATCAGTGCCACGGCGATATAAAGTATCGTTTAGCACTAGATAGTGCCGCGCTTGGTGGCGGACGCCACAATGGTCACCTGACAATAGTTCAAGGTGGAAACATTGCATTTGGAGGTAGACAAGAATGTCACCATACCAAGGGTCAGTAGATTCGATCAGATAGACAACTTCATCCAGGAGAGGATCTTGGGCTATCTCTTTGGGATAGACAATGGGAAGATCTGACAAATGTTCGGCGAAGACTATGGATTTTTTCGCCTTGGCAATGACGAAAACAAAATCAAATTGTTGGAGGATAACTATCCATTTGGAATATTTTCCTCCAATGAATTGATGAGACAAAATGTGTCTCATGTGATTCTCCAAAGCAATGACGGTAGTCTGTCGCAGCAGTATATAATGTGGGAATCGATTGACAAAAAAGACAACTGCCAAGGACAACTTTTCCACATGTGAATATCTGAGTTCAGCCCCATCCAAGCCTTTCGACAGATAATACATCACATGCTCACTCAGATCATCATGTGTTTGGACCAACACCATTCCAAGAGAGGATGGCGAGACTACCAGGTACAGCAGAAAGTCGTGCCCATAGTTGAGAGTACTAAGAAGTGGGGCTGATATAAGTGCCTTTTTCTAGGTATCAAATGATCATTGGGCTTGATCATCCCACAAGTTTGGTACTCCCTTCTTGAGCAGGTGCATAAAGCCTTTCGTCAACTCGGCGTAATTTACGATGAACTGTCATAAGAAGTTTTCTTTCCCTTGCAAACATTGGAGTTGCAAAATCGATTGTTGTTCGAGCAATTGAGTAATTGCCTTTACCTTATCGAGATCAACCCTAATCCCGTACTTGGAGACAATGAAACCAAGTAGGCGTCCAGACTCGAAAAAGAAAACACATTTATGCGGATTCAGACGTATGTTATAGAACCTGCACCTAAGAACAATTGCTCGTAAATGAACTAGGTGTTGAGCTAGCTTCTTGGAATGGGATAGGAGGTCATCCAAGTAAGCCTGAACAATATGTTTGATATTGTGGAATGTGTAGTCCATGGCCCGATGAAATTTTTCTCTAGCATTCTTTAAACCGAATGGGAGTTTTCGATATGCAAAGATTCCCTAAGGGAAAGTGAGGGCAGTTTTGTGGTGGTCTGCCAGTTTTATGGCAATCTGGTTATAACCTAAGAAACCATCAATGAATGAGAAGGATTCACAACTGGTGCAGTCGTCGATTATTTGTTCGAAGAACAGTTTTGGATAATTATCTTTTGGACACGTAGTGTTCAAGTCTCGATAGTTGATACAAACATGGATGGTACCCTGTTCTTATCAACATGAACCAGATTGGAAACCCATTTTGTTAAGGGAACAGGGTAGACGAAACCAACACGTAACAATCTTTCCACCTCAGTCTTGATGGCTGCAATTTTGCGGGGGTGGACTGGTCGAAGCCTTTGGCGAACAGGCTTGGCATTGTCATATACCTTAATCTCATGCTCGACAATAGATGGATCTATGTCGGGCATTTCCTCATAAGACTAAGCAAGTACATCGCAGAATTCCTTAAAAAGGCAGGTGAAGCTTGCAATTTCCTCAGGAGTGCAATCAACTCCAACCTGGATGTTTTCCATGATGCTTGTCTTACAAAAATATCGATGAGCAATGTCTTTGAAAGATTTCCCATGTTCCCTTCTAAATTGAAAGTTTGGATAGTTGTATAAGGCGAGGGAATGATTTCAAGTGCGTCAAATGACAAGATTTGAATAGGCATCGTGTTTGAATCAGATATCGAAACACGGTGGTGAGAGTCCTCCCAAGGTCATTCTTCTAAACATATGACTCTCGAATAGCTCCGTCCGAAGGTAGGACTTGATTAAGGAGATCGCTAGAAGGGGCATTTATGGGAGAGGAGGTGGTACTGTTGGTCATGACCAAAGTGACCAGAGATTCGAATGCAAATTGAATGGCTTGGTAGGCCAATTCAGCTGTTGATAGCAACATTTGTTCTCCGTAAGAGTCAATGTCTGAAGGGGCCGGAAGGATCCAAGGATCGGTCGGTTCATGAGGAATGGATGAAACCATAGAGACCGTCTATGGAACCGCGGGCAGTGGAAGAGGAAAACAACCCATCAGGGAACAGCCCTTCAATAGGCCGGTACTGATACTAACATAAGTGTCAGGAACACCACCCACTAAGGGTATAGAGCTGGTAGGTAACAGGGAGTAATCTGGGGTGCAAAAGGACAACTAGTCCACTGTGACTATCCTTCCATCCAATGGAAATAGGATGATGCGAAAGACAATAGACAAAATGGTGGTCATGGCGTAAGTCCAACTACGACCCAACACTAGATTATAGTCGAGTTTTCGATCCACGATTTTGATATCCACCGTTACCATTTTCCCACTCAAAGTGATGGAGTAGCTGGCTAGGTAACCTTTTGGGATGAAAGTGTGGTTGTCGAAAGCTTTACGTGAATTCGACGATGGTGATAGCATTGGAGAACCCAAAGTGAGCCAACATGAAGCCGACATGACGCATGTTGAGGCACCTTCGTCAATGACATTTCTGTGTACTCCTCGCTCTTTCGAAAATATTTTCACCTGAAATGCAAGCTGATGTTAAAGGGGAGGTTTACATTTGTCCATATCGAAAATTGCAAACATGGAATCCTGAGGGTCTACCCCACCATTTGCCGAAAGCAGAGCTTTTCTTTGTGCTGGACAAGTTTGTAATACTTCGAGCGCCAACATAGCTGACAGTGCTTGCGCCAAATCTTCTACAATATTATAGTTCTGGGCAGCACATGCAGATGTATTATGCATTGTGCGACGAAGTGCCCTTTTTGGGGGGCGAATCACAAGATCAACAACCGACCTTTCGATATGAAGATCGTTAGGCGGCAGTGGGTTTTGACTCGAGGAGGCTTCCTCAACATTAGCGACTAGAGCTCCATATGTTTTGACTCTTGTTTAAAGATCTACTGTTTCAAAGGTGTAAACGGTAGATGGTTCTTCACCGGCTGAAGGATGATGCGAACCATCGTGGCCCCCTTGCCAGGGTTGGGGTTGGTTTGCAATAATGTGTTGCTGCTGTTGAGCAAGGAAAGGGTTGTTTAGGACCACAGGGGTCCAACCAGTGTCCTTTTGAGCAAGGAAATCTGTGCATTCGTGGAGACATAGACAACGATTTTTCATTTTGTCTTCCGCGTAGATTTTGCAAGGGAATTTGGCAGGTTTGTCCTTTCCATTGTCAGGAGGCGCAACAACTTTCTGCTTTGGGTTGTACTGCTTGGTTGACTGCTCTTCAGAAGGAGCGGTCTTTTTCTTGTTCTTCTTGTTCTTACTGTCAGGTTTTTGTGTAGACTGCACAGAGTTTATCGCAGCGGTAGGAAGAGCAGTCGATTGGGTAGCGGGGTCAACTGACAACTGGGCAATGTGATCGCTAAGTTGTTTTACAGCAGCCTCGGAGGTAGCACCAATAATACCATCGGCATGCGCACCGGGTTGCTGAGTAGCAGGAGCATTGGAGTTTCTAGGGGCATTGGGAATGATGTTGTATAATGTGCCAGACTGTGAATAAATCAAATCTAAGTGTTGGGCATGACGAATGGATTGGTCTTTCGTGACCGCACCACCTAAGGCGACATCTTTAGCGATTTGAGGGAGAAGAGATTTGCAGAACCAATCCGCTAATAGATAATCTGGGAGGGGAGCTTTGACTAGCCTCTGCCTACATCTCCATTCATGGATGTGATCAGAGATGTGGGTGGCAGTGTCCTAACATAAAGAAGTAAGGAGTTCCGTCCCAGTTTTGTAGCGGATGGGCAACTGAAAGTGCTTTAAGAATTCCATCGCTAAAGCGCCAAAGGTATTAACTGACGCGCATGGTAACTCAATCTACCACTTGGCTGCATTGCTAGTAAGGGTGCGGGGAAAAATCTGTAGCCACATACTATCATCCACCATGGAGTTAGAAATGCACCATAAATGATAAGTGGTGATGTGCGTACCCAGATCCTCCCCTTGTTTCCCTTCGAACTTCGGGATGTCTGTGGGAATTTTGTGCGGGATTGGAGGCCAAAGTAAGTTGTGATAGACGGGGTCATTGGTGAGTTTGTACAAGTCGAGGATATCAAGCGTTGCAAAAAATACAAGGTGTTTGATGCCCCTGAACGGACCAAGGCAATGACACATGACTTGAGGATCCTTGCGGTCCTCCCATCGTGTTGTTCCCAATATTATACACAGGATGCATGGAATAGTAATTTCCTTGGGGTACAGTCGTGTATTGTGGTTGTCCATAGGGATTGTTAGACTGGGGGATGTAAGTGCCCCCAAGATAAGGAATGCCCCCTTGACTCATTTGAGGTTGAGAGTGGGGTGCCCATATGGATTGAGCGAGACCTTGTTGAGGGATCCTGCTTGCCACGTAATTAACTATAGGTCCTTGACTAACATAAGGAGGGTTCATGTCAATTAATGATTGTCCCTTTTGTCCTGTGAATGGAGGGGGAACTGTAACGTTCCTGGTTGGTATATGAATATTGAGAACTGTGTCCCCAAGCATCTGAACTTGGGGTTGGAACTAAAAAATGGATTCCAACCAAAAGGGTTGTTTAAGGGACCTGTGCTATATGTAGCGTTATAAGGAGCGCTATATGTAGCACTTGTCAAAGGTCTGGGAGCTAACACAAAAGGGGCAGAAACCGGTATGCATTGGGTTCCACTCGCGTTGGGTGACATGATAGGGTTCGAACATGGGACAGTCGAGATAGCAGGGTTTTCCATTAGAGGTGTGGTACTGACTGTCGACTGGGGAGGTGGCGGTGGACCAAAAGTGTCCACAAAAGCCCACGACCCGTTAGTCGTCGATGGGATGGTAGGTGTAGGTCCAACAGAAGACATAGGAGGTACAAATGCAACCGAAATCAAGAGTGGTCCCAACGGATTCATGATCGAAGGATTGTATGGAGGAATGAAACCTTCAGTAAAGAAATCTTCCAGTAAGCTTGAATCGTGGGATGTCCAAACTGATTCAGTGTTAGATCTTGGAGACTGATTGCCCGAAGATGGGTAATCCGGTTCACTGGGGCTCGACGGATCCTCCACAATGAGTGGGGGAAGACCTAAAAGCTGTCTAGATTGATAACTAGGGTCGGATGTAGCCACAGTGACTGAAAAATTTTATCAATAGATTTTACAATGATATTTATTAAATTCTCAATGATAACAAGCTGGCACCTAAAAAATAAAAAATACTCTAAAGAAATCAATCAACAAGTAGAGGGTATGACCTTGTTTGATAACCACCGTTTGCTCGAGATGAAACCCAGTATCACAATGGATAAAAGAGAGAGTTGGTCAAATGTACAGTTACGATTACTCTTGAGCTTCGCCCGAACTTTAGATTAAGGGGCCAAGCACTTTCGTGAAGACAAGCACCCTCCCAAAAACCAAAGACAGAGTAGGTTCGTCTATGTTAGGTACCAGGGCAGCCCACCCCAGTCACCTTGTGTTCGTCCCTAAAATTATGGCCACTATGGTCAAATCATAGACACTACCGGGGGGGACATAGTCGCAGACAGTACGCTGTGTGGGCAGGATACTTGAGTCCCTGACTCACCTTCGATATCCCCGAAGGGATCTCTGATACACAGAATACCTAAAGGAGATGTAAGCGAAGGCGGGCAATCTTCATTTACAGTCCAATGTTGTCTCGTATTTAGCTCCGCTTTTACTGGAGTGGTCCTAGATAGTATGAGTGCAGAAGGATTTCCCTTGTTAATGACACTAGTTTCGGTGCATGATCTTAGGCAATTAACTAACAACTGCCTAACCCAAGATCCTAGCCTAAACTAGTATGTGTTTACTCAAAAAAGAGTTGATGATTGATTTTATTATGTAAATTTTAAATGTACTTTGTTAAAGTCTTTTGTGGGGGTGTTGACGTATGAAGTTATGTGGGACTCTGACTCAAATCATGCAAAAACAATGCTTTTAAATTTCACTTTCGATGAATAAGTTGCTTCTACAAAGGAAGAGTCATTTATATGTCAATATATATACCATGCATCCAATTCAGTAAAACACAATCACAACCGACAAAACTAACAATTCTCACTAACAACTTTTGAAACCAAATAAATGCAGATCTAACCAACTAAGCAAAAACAATAAAATATTGTATTTTCTCTTTATGCAAAAAAAAAAAAAAATTAAGAAGTAAAGCTATTTCTCTAAAAAAATAAATTTGTTTAAGAGACAGATATCAATCAAACATGCACAGCTGCAGATCCCTGATCAGTCTACAAGCAAATTTCCCAACCCATGAGGTCACAGAGCAGTTTGTTTATCAAGAAATGGCTGGCTAATGCACTGTAACAGAGGGTACAAAGAGTTAGTGGCTGCACTAACGCACTTTGTGAGGCCACAATGCTTTATAAAGCACCGTTTACACTAGCAGATAGTGTTAGTGAGGAAAAAGGCTTAAAAAGAAGGTTGTGGGGATCAAATCTAGGGCTGAGCACAGAGAGAAGGGTGTTGTATAGTCTTGAGTGGTCGGAAAGGGGATCAAGAAGTACAGGAAGGCTTGGAAGAAAGAGAGATCTAGGAAATTTCTGGGAGAAAACCGAGAACTAAGTGTAGTCCCCAGTGGAGTTGACAATTCTACTATAGGGATTAATGCACGAGTGTTTGGTGACAGAGATACCCTCTAGGATCTTCCCAGGATCCTTGGAAGACTGTCAAATTAGCTGCAGCGAGCACAAAGATGCATGCATATCTATGTTAAACAAATGAGAATCAAAGCAGGAAGAAGGACTTATTACCTCAAGTCTTGGTGTGGTATTGCTGGAGAGCGCAAAGTAGCGGAGTGGAAGACCCCTCAGCTAGCTCTAGATCAAAACCTACACATAGATAAGACAAGGCGTAATATCACAACATATAACTTTGAAAATCAATGCACTAACATATAAAGATATCTAATTACATGTATCTAAGCCACTCATAATAACGACATTGCATAAATATGTAAACAAATTACACTACCAACGTCGTGGAGTGGACAACACAATTACAGTTCTATATTGATAATAGTAAAGGGTGATTACAACCATCGGCTATATCAGCCTTCCCTTACTCCTCCAACTCCTCTCTCTCTCTCCCTTCTTAACCTCTTGCAATGCCTTAGTCAGAGACTAGTCTCAACAGTCAAATAGGCAATCCTTTCAAATGTTTCGACCTTTTCCACAATGGCCCTAGCCTCACATATATAGCATGAGAGGATAAGCCTTGCCAAATCCTTCATGAGTTCCTTTGGGCAAAAGCAGAGATGTTTCCATGCTTTTGTGCTCTTTCCCATTTGTAGACTCTGTTAAGAATAGTAATTCCTCCAAACAGGTTGAATCTTGATGTTTCCCTGCTTTTATGAGCTAACATAGGAGTGAATATTGGGATATTTCTCAATCAACTTGTTCCTTTGACCCATGGAAACTCATTTAGTTTGACTAACGCCCTTCCCGAGGTAACAAACAGAGTTACCCTAGGCACTAACGCACCTAATGCATTGCTAGGAAGTTTTATAAAGCAGGTTGCTAGTTCCTAGACAATGATAGCTTGACAAATGGGCCTCTGAACTTGGTCAGTCCTTCAATCATGCTGCTCTTCTCCTCTGAGCTGATGAGGAGGCCATTTTCCTTTGTAACATCTTCTTTATTACTTCTTATATTTTATTCATCAAATGGTTATACAAATATTCAATCTTTCAAGAAAATGTAGAGATCACAAAGAGATAAGAGACATCAAAATTAGGCTACTAACCAAGGCAGAACGCACAAGGGGAAAACCCAATAATCCTTCTCAAAATGAGATATCCAAGGCCAAGACCAAACTACCACCAAGAGGTCGAGTCTAAACCCTCCTCCAAGTCAACTCCAAAGACAAAGTCAACACTGGACAAACCTGCTCCAATCTGGTCAAGCTTCAGGGTTTTCAGACTTGCAACTGTGGTCAAATTTCAGCCTGCAACTACTTCATACCACATGTGCAAGCTGTTATAAAGTCAAACTCTAGTCAAATAGAAATAAATTTTTGTTCTTTGACTTTGTTCTTCTCTCTCCTCTGACTCGCCTTTTTTGTGATGGCCCCAACTAAAAACAACATGATAAGTATATTCCAATTTTTGCAATTTTGACATTAGAGGTGAATTTTGGTGACTTGGATAACTTAGAAACACTGGGTGGAGTAGACCCCACTTTAATTTTGGAGGCAAGAAAGGCCATGCGCATTAGGAGAAAGGCAAATCAAAATGTTAGTGGAATGTGGGGGACACCAAGAAGGTCATTCAAACCACCAAGGGAGGAGGTTGAATTACTGGAGAGTGGGGACCACCAAGGGAGGCTAAGGCATTGGAATACTTAATATTGGAGAGGGAGGATTTTAGGTTATCTTTTCTCCATATTATTTCATAAAATCGAACTCTCTTGGAGATGTTGAGCACAAGAGCAAGAGTGTTGTTTAGCATAGGTCTTTTAGGTGAAATTCTACCCCCTTTTCAGACAACTTCGAGTGTCTCCATAGTAAGGAAGTTGGGGAGTCCATTTTCGGGCTTCCACAAAGTGTAAATTGCAAGAGTTATCCAATTTTGCACATTTTCCTCAGTGTGGATGCAGCTTGTGGGCTGCAAATTTGATATAGTTGTAGTGGGTTGGAGGATTTGGGGATTTGCAGAGGATTTGTCTACCTTGAGGCGGAAATTTTGGCACCATTTTGCAGGGCTGAAGCTGAGAATTGGCCCAAATCCTTTCTAGGTTTTTGTGAGTTTGGTGAGAGGAGGCCGAGGCTAATTTTGCAGAATTTTCTAAGCAGTATTTCAGGCAAAAATCCCTATTCCATCAATCAACAAGTAGAAAAATTTCTGGCTAGTGCGTACCACCAGTTTGGAACCATTTCCAGCATTTGGGTCAATAAAAATTCACCTGGGGTTTGCATAGCTCACTCAACAAGCCCATGTTTTATATTTCCTATCATTTGACATATTCAACATCCATTATTAATAAAATGGATCAGCACTTTCACCACATTTCTTTGGAGTATTGATTTATGTGTGTGGTTTTAAAATATTAATTGTTGTTCTTAGTTCATGTTTTGTTATTCACTATTATTTTTCCTAGTAGGAATATTATAGCGGTATCAGAGCATGTTCTTGGCCAGTTGTGGGCATAGTAACAGGTGATGCCACCCAGATACGGTGGAATAGTATTTCACAGAGGAAGGTGTCGAGGCAGAAGGGGTCGAGGTAGAGGATTGGGCCTTGATCCTTTTTCAGACACCGAACTAGACAACGCAAGAGAGCATGACAAATTGGAGGGAGAACCCATGGAAAACAACGAAGAGCGACCGAAACAGGGTGGAAAGGGGTTGACTTGAATAGTTGGCGAGGAAGAATGGAGTCATGATGGACATGCTAGCACAATTGATGGGGGTGCATCTACAAAACCAACAGATTCAATCCAACAATGGGGAAGGTGGTTGCCAGACAAGAGATGGAAACCACATACATGCACGCACAACCTAGCAGAACAACACCCATATGAAGGGCCAGTCTAGCTGCCCTACCATGCCTCAGTTTCTGGATGAACTTGAGAGGGAGAGAGAGCTAGATACCTTTGTAGATTTTCTTAGATATTTCTCAGATGAGATCGATGAATATGATGCATTGGAACCTGGGATCAAGAGGGCTCTATCATTTGGGGAGTTTTTCCACCTGAAATAGAAGCGTAGATTCAAAGCTAGGTCATAATATAGAGGAGGCGAGTAGAATCAGGATACCTAGAAGTCGGATGGGAAGATCACACTTCCAAATTTTGATGGGTCAGCCAAGAGTTTAGCTAGGGTGTGGGTACAAAATCTAGACACTTACGTCTAGCTGAACCCGTGCGAGAGACAGATTCGATTAGGTTTGCCACGGGGCACTTCGATGGAGATGCGCAAGAGTGGTGGTATCACGGGTTGATTATGCTAAGGCATGCAACCATCACCTCTTACACATAGTTCATGAGTAGGCTTATAGAGATGTTTGACCAAAAGGAGCCTGAGTTGCACATCCGAGTGTTAGCCAATTTAAGGTAGACAGACAGTGTTGAGGCGTACATGGTAGAATTCCAAAGATTGGCCGTGATGGTTTCTAATGTCTGGGAGGCGAGATTGATCATGCTATTTATTGAGGGGTTGTCAGAACCCTTGTGTGGATGGACGAGGGCTTGCAGGCCAATATCTCTACAGGACGCTATTACCCAAACTAGGGACATGCTTTATGTCGTCCCTAAGACTAGAGCACCAACACCTCCCAAACCTCCATAGAGGGAGTTCACAAGATGGGGGTAGATTGATGATGAGACCAGGAGGGATCTTTGAAGGAGGAAGCTCTGCTTCACCTGCCAAGAGCCATGGCCCCCAGGACGCAAGTGTATTGAGGGAAAGGCCCATTATATAGAGGTATTTTCAGATAGTGAGCCTAAGGAAGAGATAAATCATGAGGCCATTAAAGGAGAGGATGAGCCTCAAAGCGCAGTAGGAGACAAAAGCTTTATAGTTCCCACTAGGGGCTTCATTGCTTCACTCATAGAGGTTTTGAGATGTTTGACATTGTGGATCCAAGGCACTATTCAGGGGCAACGTGTGTCTGTGTTGGTAGACAGTGGGGCCACCCACAATTCCATTGATGCGCAAATGGTAGAGCAAAGAGGGCTACCCACGCAACCCTTTGAGGGATATTCAGTATTGGTGTTGGGGAACCAAACCATGCAGTGTGCTAGATATGTCCCCAAGTTGACCTTGACTATGGGGAACTATTCACTCACCAATCACTTCTTTGTAGTGAACGTGTCAGACACCAACATGGTGATGGGTGTCTAGTGGTTGTATTCTATTGGGTGTGTCACTATAGATTGCAAGGCACTGGAGATGGAGTTTATGGGGCCCAATGGGAAGTTGGTTGTGTTGAGAGACATGCAATCTTATCCACCACTGTTAGTGTCAGCTAACTAGATGGAGGCATATTTGTGACATCGGGATATAGCATGGGTAGTAGAACTCAGGATTTTAGAAACAAGGACCCAGGTCCACTAGCCACACCTGGATATTCTAGTACTGGAGAGGCACCAGGGGGTTTTTGGAGACATTCCACCAAGCCGTCCCCTAGACATAAGATTTAAGCACATGATTAAGCTAGAGGAGGGGGTCAACACTGTCATCACTACCCCCTACCGACATACCAAGGCTTACCAGGATGAGATTGAGCGGGCCATACAAGAGTTGTTGGATTTGGGCCATATCAGGTCGATTTCCAGTCCCTTCGCTTCTTCAGTGGTGCTGGTAAAGAAGAAGGATGGGACTCTTCGCATGTGCATAGAATACAGGGCCCTAAACAAGAAGACATTGAAGAACCGACACCCCATTCCATGCATTGATGAGCTTCGAGGAGCTAAGTACTTCTCTTAGATCGACTTGCGTTTTGGGTACCATCAGATTCAAGTGAGAGAGAAGGACATCCCAGAGACAGCGTTTAGATGCCACTATGGGAATTTTGAGTTCTTGATTATGCCCTTTGGGCTAACCAACACCCCAGCTATCTTCCAGTCTTGCATGAACCATGTGTTCTGCAAGTAATTTTGCAAATACATGTTGGTATTCTTTGCCGATATCCTTATATACAGTTGAACTTGGGAGGAGCATTTACAACACTTGGAAGAGGTGTTGCGCATCTTGGAGGAGAAACAATTGTACGCAAAGATGTCCAAGTGTGAGTTTGGATTGACCAAGATGTTTTACTTAGGTCATGTGATTGGAGTGTGAAAATTATAGAAACTGGAATCCTATTGCAGCAACTAGTATTATTTCTTCTAACTGATAAACTAATTATTCAGTTTATTGCTACGACAACATCAAAATAAACACACTGCAGCCTTCACAAATAAAACAACGGAAATAAAATAGAGATGGAAACTCTGAAAATACTAGCACTTACACATGAAAATGACACTGTTATTTTTGAACAAAAGTCCCAAGAAAAGCCCAATGTGGGAAAATCGGTGTTGTAGTGAGGGTTTTTATTATTATGTAGTAGTGAAATTATGAGTACAATCTATGGATGCCCAACTGGAAATCCAAACAGCAATAACATCTGGGAAAAATTATCTAAGGGAATTACCCTTCCTCCACAAGCAATCCCGGCACAACTTCTCTTCAGAAATTCGTCCTCCTGGACCCTCTATGTCAGCCTCTGCGGTTCTCTACGCAAACCCTATGACGTCTAGCCTTAGAACTGCCTCTATTGAAGTTGTTTTGCTTGTATCTACAGAATAAATCGCTTCTCTAGCACTCTGGACCCTCTGCCCGGCCTCTGGAACTAAAAATGAATTTCTCTCCAGCAAAATCGAATTTCTTCTAAAGCGACTGTGCAGTCCTCTATGCTGCCTCACTGGGAATAACTCGGCCCCTTGTTGCTACCTCTTCGAAACTGGAAAAGTTCCTCCGGATAATTGTCTCTGCCCCTCACTGACCCTCGTTCGATCTCTGGCTCTCCGACAACTACTGCTGCTCTCTGGAAATCGATTTGCCAAGAAAATCGATCTGCATAAGTGATTTCTCCAAGTGCCCATCAAATTCTTCTTATAATCCTCTGTTGGGACTCCCACGGCCAAGATTAAATCTTAATCAATGGCTAGGATCACATTGAAGTCAATTTGTGTGAGTTTCTAGATGATTCTCACCTTGACTTAATTAATTATGATTAATTAACTATATTCCCTAAGTTTAGGCTAAGCAAATATTTAAAAACTGGTTAATAATCTAATTAAGCCATTTCTAGGTGGAATTTCCAGAAACGATTTATGGGTTTGGAGATCTCATGTATTCTAGCCTCTCCACCAAATTTCGTGGCTAGAACACATCCGATGCTATAGAAACTAACATGGAGTGGACGGAGTGTAGGTACATTAGGAGAAGATTCGAGCCATGTTGGATCAGCCTACCCCCAAGAATGTGATGAAGGTCCAAGGATTCCTAGGCCTATGCACCTACTACAAACGGTTTGTGAAGGGATTTTCACAGCTAGAAGTACCCATCACAGATCTCACAAAAAATGGGTGCATTTGAGTGGATGGATCTTGCATAGGAGGCCTTTGAATGCCTCAAGGTAGTGTTGATTTCCTACCTAGTCTTGGCACTATCAGATTTTTCACAGCCCTTTGTATTGGAGTGTGATGCATCAGGCAAGGGAATTTGGGCAATATTGATGCAGGGAAGACACACCATAACATTTGAGAGCCGGAAACTTCAGGAGTATGAGAGAGAGTCCTATATATGACAAAGAGATGCTGGCCATAATGCATCCATTGGCCAAATTCTGGCAGCCTCTGGTGGGCAACAGGTTCAGAGTAAAGACAAATCACAGTAGTTTGAGGTTCTTCTTGGAGTTGATGTTAATTTTTTCTTAGAGCTATATTGTCCTTTGCTTTGATAATTGCCTTTCATTATCTCCATATTAAATTCACCCCACAACATAACATTATTCAGATTTACATCATTATTTAGATTTACATCATTATTCAAGTTTCAACAACATATGCAACTATATAGAAAGAACAACATCATGATCAATGCAGTGGAATATAAAGGAACAATAGAAGAAAAGCATTCACACATAGAGACACCAAAATTGGTCAAAACCAAGGCAAAAACCAATATGGGGAAAACCCTTTCAAATTCTTCTTCTTATTAGATTGTCATTGAACGATTCAACAAAAGAGAATACAGTGATCCATATCTTCATCCATACAACCATCCAGCAAAATAAACTAAATAACATCCATGAGATGATCCGAACAATGCTGATACTCAAAATCTTGATTCAGAATCCTTTGATGAACAGCCATTGTCTGTGGTCAATGAACGAAAACTTCGGTCAACTGAAAAATGCAAGTTTACGTTTTAGTCGCAGGGAGGAAGAGTCGTGCGAGCGACTGAAAGCTTCCAGTCGCTCCCTTGAGCCGGAAAGCCAGCAAATACAGTCAAAATTTTCCTTTGGTAAGCCAGAGAATGTGACCCAAAAACCTAGAAACATGCACAAGCTTTGGACCCTGTAATTTCGCCTTCATGCGAACCAATTCTCCACAGATTTGTCTCAGACCTGTGCAGGCGAAAACCAAGAAAGAGAATAGAATAATGTCTCATGATGATGTCCAAATGAGTTTGAGGTCACTTGTATTTATAGTCTTCCAAGGGTGTCCAATTTACTTTAGGGCCAACCTGATCAAATATGCACATCTGGGCTTATAATTAAAAAAATACACTTTTCCTTGTCCAAATTGAGCACTTCAATAGTCAAAATTGGTCCTCTCAAAAGGAGGAATATCGTCCCATAGTTGGAATTTGTCACTGAGATGCCATATTAACAGTTGAAGGAACTCAATGATAGACAACACAAGTGGGTCAGTAAGATCCAGGCATATGATTTTGAGATAGAGTATGTCAAGGGAAAGGACAATGTAATGGCAGATGCACATTTCAAGAGGCCCACGACTCTCTCTCTCTTGGACATCACACAGGATTGGAGGGCACGACTTTTGGTGGAGTACTCCAAGAATCAACAAGCATGAAAGATCTTAGATGGCTCATTTGGGGATGACAGATACAGGGTGATGGACGAGGTGATATATTATAAGAATAGGATCTACTTAGTGCCATGATCACAGCTATGGGAGAGGATCATGCAAGCAGCCCACGATTCACCTATGGCAGGACATCTGGGGTTCCTCAAAACTTACTGGACTATCAGGGAGTGATTCGCTTGGAAAGGCCTCCAGGGGGATGTCTTGAGACATGTGCAAGAGTGCAGTCCCTGCATGAGCACACACATCCGACTGGGTTACTCCAGCCTCTACTTATTCCAGAGCGGAAGTGGGAGAGCATTTCTATGGATTTCTTCACGGGACTCCCAACTATCCAGGGGTGAGACTACATCTATGTGGTGGTGGACAGGTTGACTAAGTTTTCTCACTTTTTCTCTATTGCAGCCAAATACTCAGCTTCATAGGTAGTCGAGCTCTTCTTCAGGGAGGTATTAAGGTTTCATGGTCTTGCAAAGACCATTATCACTGAAAGGGATAACAGGTTCATCGGGGGCTTTTGGTAGGATCTCTTTAGATTGGTGGGGACTAAGCTCACACTAAGTACTAGTTACCATTCACAGATCGACGAGCAGACGAAGATCGTGAACAAGTGGCTAGAAGGCTACTTGAGAAACTCAACCGGGCAGCAACGAGCATGGGTGAAGTGGCTACACCTTGTGGAGTACTGCTACAACACCACCTACAATATGTCTGTAGGTATGTCACCTTTTTGCACTTTTTATGGTTATGATGCTTTATCTTTTGCTAACATGGTGTTTAGAGACAGCCGGGCCTCGCAGGCTAGAGATTGGATCTAAGAGATCAAGAGATCCTTAGGTCTCTCAAGGATAACTTGTAGACCACACACAACCAACAAAAGATGTATGAAGATGACACAATGTTGAAATTTCTAACCCGTTAGAAATCCCTACTGCATCTTCTAGTTTTTATTCTCCTACTTGTTTATTACATTAACAAGTTATTTATAAATATAAATATTGAAAATAAATGTTGAAATTTGGTACCGGAGGACAGGAGGTTCCCTTAGGCTTTGATCTTTGGCCTAGGGAAAAGTGTCCAAAAGAATTTAATTTTTCTCCTAAAGTAACTTTATAATTTTTTATAAAGTTAAATCTAATTTGAAAGTGACTTTAAGTGATAAAGTTACTAAGTCTAATTTTAAAGTGACTTTTATAAAGTCAATGAAAAATTAGAAAGGAAAAGTGACTTTGGAAATAAATGACTAAGTGGGTCTTTATTAAAGTGGGGTGAATTAAAAAATAGAAAGTGAGATTTAAATGAGCATTTAATCTCAGCCATTGATCTAAATCTATTTCAGCCATTGGATTTAGGGATCACCCAAAAGTCATTTAGGGTTGGGTTAAGGGAGGAAAAGGAGGAAAAAGATCATTCATTCTTTCATGAGCAGATTGGGAGAAAGAGAGCAAGAGAGCAAAGGAGATTTCTGGACAAGGAGGAGAAAGAGGCAGCAGTTTGGCACACATACCAAGGCAGCACTTCAGCAAATCCGTACAGCTCAAAGAACAAGCAGAAAAAGGCAGTTTTTGTGAGCAAAACAGTGGAAAAATTGATTTTCAGCACGAATATCGAGGAGGCGATTTTCTGCACGATTTTCGAGGACTGTCCGTACAAGTCCGTATGGATGTCCGTACAGTCCGTACGGTCCGTACATCCGTACGGTCCGTACAACACGTTCAGCCATTTTCCAGATTGTCTGTTAGCTGAAAAACAGATAAGTTTGCTTGCTGGAAAAATTTCTGTTTTGCTGATTTTTGCTGAAAAATTTTCTCTTTGTAAAAAGGCATTTTCTAGAAATAAAGAAGAGCTCTCAAACTGGTTTTCCCCAAGAGTTGTAGGGGGTTTTTCCAGGGTCAAGTTGACCAAAAATATCAGTGTTTTAATGTGTTTTAATGGCTGTTTTTGATCGCTGATTTTTAATTCTGCAATTTCCAGCATTCTGAAAAAATTTCCAGAATTTGTGTTTTCAGCAATATTTATTTTTTTCAGTCTGTTAAATGTATGGTTATGGGAATGGGCATTTAACTACATGGGAGAAATAAGGAGAAACTGAAAACCTGGGTGGGAAAACAGAAAATTTTACATGGTATCGGAGCTTGAGTGCTGAAGGGCAGTTTGGGACAGCAAAAAAAAAAAAAATACAGCTGCTGATTTTTTCACTCAGAAAATTCCAGCAAGCTGATTTTTCATAAACAGCGGTTTTATCTTTACCACAGCAGTGCTATTTTTCAGTTTTAGGACAGCAAGATGTCATTGGGATTGAGGGTGGAGGATAGGTTGGATGGGCATACAAATTACAGCGTTTGGAAGGAGAGAATGCAGAGTATCTTTGAAGAGGCAGAAGTCTGGGATATCATGGTGCATACAGCACAGCACCCTGTTGTTGTGCCTACTGATGCTACTCAGTTGACAGCTTATAATAGAAAGAACAACAAGGGTAAGAGGCTGATTCTAGACGGAATCAAAGACCATTGCATTCCTCATGTGAGAGGAAAGAGCAATGCCCATGAGATGTGGACAGCATTGTCCAATCTCTACCAGAGTACCAATGAGAACCGGAAGATGGGACACTATGCAGTTGTGTGTCCGGAGAAGAAGAAGAAGAAGGGGAAGAACCAGGATGTGGCAGCTTCAGCAGAGATTGAGGACTTTGCAGGTCGGTTTGACCGGGAGTTTGCGTTCACTACGTGTGAGTCCTCTAGTGCAGGATCACCTGCCACACACGTTCAGAGGGAGCATGCTTTTCCCTCGATTAGCAGAGCATCTTCAGGTATCTGGTTTGTGGACAGTGGGGCTTCACGTCACATGACAGGAGTCCGTGAGTACTTCTCTGAGCTTTCAGAGAGTGGCACTGATATAGAGGTAGTACTCGGTGATGACAGAGTTGTTAGAGCAGTCGGGGTGGGGACACTGACATTTCAGAGGGAGTCCAGACCTCCCTTGAAAGTGTCAGATGTTCTTTATGTGCCAGGGTTGAGGAAGAACCTCATATCCGTCTCAGCTTTGGAGGACAGAGGATATGAGGTACTGTTCAGGGGAGGACAGGTGTTGATGTATCCCAGGGGCGCTCCAGCTGATTCAGCTAGAGTGATAGGTGTACGCCATGCAAAGGTGTACAAGTTTGCATTTCAGCCCCTTTTGGCATTGAGCAGTAGTACCGACAGCAGAGCTAGCAGTTCCGAGCTGTGTGAGATTTGGCACCGCAGGATGGGACACATGTATCATGGAGCCTTGAGGACATTGCGGGAGATCACCACAGGTGTGCCAGATTTCAGTACTGATCACTTTGATACTTGCAGAGGTTGTGCAATGGGCAAGTTTGCCAAATCCCCTTTTCCCAGCAGTGACAGCAGAGCGACGGGGATACTTGATTTGATTCATTCCGATGTGAGCGGTCGGATGTCTCATGTTTCCTTGAGTGGATATGAGTACTATGTTTTATTCATTGATGATCACTCCAGGAGGACCTGGATTTATTTCTTGAAGACCAAGAGTGAGGTCTTCAAGCGGTTTCAGGAGTTCAGAGCTCTTGTGGAGACACAGACAGGTCGGAAGATCAAGTCCCTGAGGTCGGACAATGGAGGAGAGTACACCCTTGGAGAGTTTGCTAATTATTGTGCGGAGGCAGGCATTAGGAGGGAGTTCACTGTTCCTTACAACCCCCAGCAGAACGGGGTTGCGGAGAGGAAGAACAGATCCATCATAGGGGCTGCCAAAGCCATGATACATGATCAGGGGTTGCCATTGTTCTTGTGGGCAGAGGCCTGCAACACAGCTGTTTACTTGCAGAACAGGAGTCCGCATCGTGCCTTGGGGCACATGACTCCGGAGGAGGCTTTCTCTGGGAAGAAGCCTGATCTTGGTCATCTTCATATCTTTGGATGCATTGCATACTCCTATATACCCAAGGAGAAGAGGACCAAACTAGAGCCCACCGCAGAGAAGGGTATCTTTGTGGGCTACAGTGAGACCTCAAAGGCCTTTCGGATTTACATTCCTACACAGAGGAGAGTTGTTGTCAGACGGGATGTGAAGTTCGAGGAGGACAGGGCCTTTAGGAGGTCACGGGAGTTAGAGTATCTGGATCAGCCAGACCCTCAGCAGCAGTTGAGTCAGTCGCAGGGATCCAGTGGGCAGGGATCAGGAGGATCCGGAGGGACATCTATCAGGGTGTCAGGTCCATCAGTGAGCAGTGGCTCGCCGAGCCAGAGGGGTGGTGCTCCGGGCAGCATGCAGAGCAGTTCACAGAGCAGTTCACTAGGGAGTCCACTAATGGACAGTTCACACGGTACCTCAGCTTCTACAGGTTCAGGTGCAGGCAGGAGGATAGCAGACAGACAGTCAGGAGTTCAGGCTACTGATGGTGATGAGGAGGAGGAGTTTCATTCTCCTATGGGAGAAGCATGCTCAGGGAAGAGGAAGCCCAAGTGGCTTCAGGACACCTTGAGAGATGCCACATCTGTTGCTGAGCCGAAGAGGCCGGTCAGAGAGAGTAGACCACCTGAGAGGTTTTGTAGCTATATGGCGATGGTTACCAGCATCCTTGACTCTGAGCCTTCTAGCTATGAGGAGGCAGCTAGCCAGCAGGTCTGGAGAGAGGCCATGCAGGAGGAGTATTCTTCTATCATGAAGAATGATGTTTGGGAGGTGGTGCCGAGGCCTGAGGGCAAATCCGTGGTTACTTCCAGATGGCTTTACAAGGTAAAGCATGCTGCAGATGGCAGCATTGAGAAATTCAAAGCAAGGTTTGTGGCTAGAGGGTTCTCCCAAGTAGAGGGAGTTGATTATGAGGAAACCTTCGCTCCCGTGGCTCGATATACTTCGATCCGCTCCATTATATCGATAGCAGCAGAGATGGGTTGGAAGATCCACCAGATGGATGTGAAGACCGCATTTCTCAATGGCTTCATACAGGAGGAGGTGTACATTGAGCAGCCACAGGGCTTTGAGGTGCATGGGAAGGAGTCCCATGTGTGCAGATTGAAGAAGGCCCTTTATGGCCTGAAGCAAGCTCCCAGAGCTTGGTACTCCAGGATAGATGCATACTTGCAGGGGATGGGTTTCACAAAGAGTGAGGCAGATCCGAACCTTTACTTTATTGTGATTGGTGAGGAGCCTCTCATTCTGGTGCTGTATGTGGATGACTTGATCATTACAGGTGCAGAGAGACTCATAGAGCACTGCAAGAGAGATCTTGCAGCGGAGTTTGAGATGAAGGACATCGGCTTGATGCATTACTTTTTGGGTTTGGAGGTGTGGCAGGAGGAGGGGCATTTCTTCCTGGGGCAAGGGAAGTATATTGTGGACATTCTTAGCAGATTCCACATGGAGGATTGTAGACCCATGTCGACACCGATGATCACCAACTGGAAGAAGCTTCATGCTTCGGATTCCGAGTTGGTGGATCCCACATTGTACAGGCAGCTGATTGGTTCCTTGATGTATTTGGTCAACACTAGACCAGAGATCTGTTTTGCAGTCAACACGATGAGTCAGTTTATGTGTGAGCCTAGGAAGGTTCACTGGGTGGCTGCAAAACACATTTTGTGGTACTTGCAGGGGACAGTGGATTATGGTCTGGACTACAGGCAGGGAGATGGAGTGAGATTGGCAGGATACACTGATTCTGATTGGGCAGGTTGTGCTTCTGATAGGAAGAGCACTTCAGGGTGTTGTTTTGGGTTGGGTTCAGCAGTAGTGTCATGGTTCAGCCGGAAGCAGCAATCAGTAGCACTGAGTTCAGCGGAAGCAGAGTATATGGCAGCCAGTCTAACTAGTTGTGAGGCCATCTGGCTTCGCAAGATGTTGTTTGGCTTATTTGGTCAGCCGTTGAGACCTTCAGTGATTTACTTTGATAATCAGAGTTGCATTAAACTCACGGAGAATCCAGTGTTTCATGACAGGTCAAAGCATATCGGGATCAGATATCATTTCATCAGAGACTATGTTCAGAAGGGAGCTGTGAAGCTTGAGTATATTTCCACTGATGAGCAGGCTGCAGATATTCTTACCAAAGCTTTACCACGGGGCAAGCATGTCTACTTCAGAGACAAGATGGGTGTGGTGAGGAACACCTTCCTCGGTAAGAGGGAGTGTTGAAATTTGGTACCGGAGGACAGGTGGTTCCCTTAGGCTTTGATCTTTGGCCTAGGGAAAAGTGTCCAAAAGAATTTAATTTTTCTCCTAAAGTAACTTTATAATTTTTTATAAAGTTAAATCTAATTTGAAAGTGACTTTAAGTGATAAAGTTACTAAGTCTAATTTTAAAGTGACTTTTATAAAGTCAATGAAAAATTAGAAAGGAAAAGTGACTTTGGAAATAAATGACTAAGTGGGTCTTTATTAAAGTGGGGTGAATTAAAAAATAGAAAGTGAGATTTAAATGAGCATTTAATCTCAGCCATTGATCTAAATCTATTTCAGCCATTGGATTTAGGGATCACCCAAAAGTCATTTAGGGTTGGGTTAAGGGAGGAAAAGGAGGAAAAAAATCATTCATTCTTTCATGAGCAGATTGGGAGAAGGAGAGTAAGAGAGCAAAGGAGATTTTTGGACAAGGAGGAGAAAGAGGCAGCAGTTTGGCACACATACCAAGCTAGCACTTCAGCAAATCCGTACAGCTCAAAGAACAAGCAGAAAAAGGCAGTTTTTGTGAGCAAAACAGTGGAAAAATTGATTTTCAGCACGAATATCGAGGAGGCGATTTTCTGCACGATTTTCGAGGACTGTCCGTACAAGTCCGTACGGCTGTCTGTACAGTCCGTACGTCCGTACATCCGTACGGTCCGTACAGCACGTTCAGCCATTTTCCAGATTGTCTGTTAGCTGAAAAACAGATAAGTTTGCTTGCTGGAAAAATTTCTGTTTTGCTGATTTTTGCTGAAAATTTTTCTCTCTGTAAAAAGGCATTTTCCAGAAATAAAGAAGAGCTCTCAAACTGGTTTTCCCTAAGAGTTGTAGGGGGTTTTTCCAGGGTCAAGTTGACCAAAAATATCAGTGTTTTAATGTGTTTTAATGGCTGTTTTTGATTGCTGATTTTTAATTCTGCAATTTCCAGCATTCTGAAAAAATTTCCAGAATTTGTGTTTTCAGCAATATTTATTTTTTTCAGTCTGTTAAATGTATGGTTATGGGAATGGGCATTTAACTACATGGGAGAAATAAGGAGAAACTGAAAACGGGGGTGGGAAAACAGAAAATTTTACAATAAACACAGAACTCATATACAGATCATCAACTGAAACACTGAGACAAACACACAAGGGACACCGTTATTTTTGGACAATCGTCCCCGAAAAAACCCAATGCGAGAAAACCGATGCAATAGTTCTGAGGGTTTTATTAATATGCAGATTTCTTGAGTACAGCTAGGGTGTCGAAATGGCTCACCCAACAGAGATTGTTACACAATAGTAATACCTCTTCTCAAGATAATCAGCTACTTTGCCCCACGAAAATCCTTCCGGCGCTTTTCCAAGGCTCTGTGTCAGCCCTGCTAGCCTTAGCGTAGCTCTTGAACCCTCTGTGTCAGCCTTCTGACTCTCTGCATCAGATCTCTAGCCCTCTGCATAACCCACGCAAGCCCCTCAGCCTCTGCGCAGTCTCTAGCTTCCTCTGCATGGCTCCTGCTACCTCTACGTAGCTCTAGCTGCCTCTCCATCAGCCTCTTTAGTCTCTGCGTTGAGCCTTAGACACTATCTCTGCCTGTCTACTATGTACTCACTGCCCCTCGCTGCAACAGATCACTAGTTCGAGTTTTCTCAACAAGCCCCGCTCCAGAAAATCGAACTGATTGATCAATCTTGGTGTATCTCCAACTGACCCTCAAGCCTTCTCTTATATTTTTCCTGTTGAGTCTTCAACGGCCGAGATTAAGTCCCTAATCAACAGCTAATATTAGATTTGGCTTGATCCATGTCATTTAGAACTTTCTCACCCAGTTTTATATTAATACCCATTAATATTTTAATTTTCCTAAGTTTAGACCTAAGAACTCCATTAAAAATATTAATTATTTTAATATCTCTCCAATTGGGTGGAATTTTCCCAAACCATTTCTGGGTCTTGGAGATCTCATGTGCCTTAGCCTCTCCACCAATTTTCATGGCTAGAAAACATTTGATGCTAACACAAATGAACACTCCCTCTTGGGGAGGAATGTGCTTTAGTAATGCTCCACCACTGAACATCAAATTGATCCTCCCGCACCGGTACCTGCACTGATGCTTGGCCTGCTACTTAGTATCCACTGCACTTCTGCTGCTTGTATTGCTGCCCATGACATTGCCACTGCCACTGCTACATCTATATTGCAGCTCCCTCTCAACATGTTGCCCTTGTTGCCCATAGAACTGCCACTGCTAACTGTTGCACTGCAACTCAATTACCGAGAAGTAAGTAACTGATCTATCCAAGACTCTCACATCCTTGTCATTTTGGAAGCCTCCTGATGCTGAAGCTACCTCTGTTGCTATCCTATTCTCCCTCTGTTGCCTTTGCGCTGCTATAACCACCTCTGTGCCTCTTGTACTGCTGCAAACACCTATGTGCTTCTAGCACTACTGCAACCACCTTTGTGCCTCTCGCACTGTTGCAACCCTCATTGTGCTGCTATAGACCTCTGCACTTTGGCACTGCCTTGTCGCTCTGTCGCATCTTTCTTCTACCCGACATCTGTCATCCTGCCACTGTCCTTAAGGGCTCTCGTAGCGGATATAATCCAAGAGTTTGGGCACCTCAATGATCCTACCCCCTTCTATAGTCCAATGTTTTAAAACTTCGACTCCAACTCAGAAATGGCCAAGGGTCGACTCCGACTAAGTATCGACTTGGCCGGTTTGATTTCAATGACTCGATTGTTGTAAAAAATACATTAAATATTTATTTTTTAATTAAAAACATAGTTTTAAAGATTTTCATTCATGTTTCCAAACACAAAGCTTTAGAATATAAAGAGAATGCAACATATGATCAAAGTAGGCTCATGAATATATCCATTATATCAAAATAACACCCAGTGCATTGTCCAATACAAAGTTCATACTTAGCCACCAATGCTAGGATTCTTTTTTGCCTTAGCCTAAGGACAATCACTAGACTACAACAACAATAATACCAATTCTCTACCCCTAATGAAGTCTCAAAACCCTTGATTTAATTTTGGTAAAGCTCCAGAACAATCAGAGGTAAATATGTATTGATTAGTCCATTACCAAAACGTTTGCCTTTTTAAAAACATTGTATGGCTCAATGCATTGTTTCAATTTTCTAATTCATGCCACTAGGATAACCATACTTTGGCCTTGTAATTTTCAAAACTTTCTCACAGTGATAGATTACTTTAGGGCTATAAATATGCAATAAACAACAATCCAACCATTGATATGTAGGAAGCGGAACAATTTTTGACAAATGTGCTTCAGGATTTTTGTCAAAGAGCCCAATCGGCTGAGTTGTTACTAAGCAAGCCAAGTCATTACCGAGTCGGCCGAGTTGTTACCTAGTTGACTGAGTCAATGGCTGGCTCGATAACAAACCAACCAGTCATTCTGTTTCGGCCACCGAGCCGACCCGTCCAGGCATTGGCTCGGTCTGACTCGGTCGAGTCGGAGTCGACTCGCCCGTTTTTTAAAACAATGTTGTAGTCCCCTCAACTATAGCTCTATATATCCCCACCTCTTCTTTATAGGTGCATGAGCACTCATGGCACAATCGTCATCGGTCTCGACTTCCTTCTCTGCCTTAGTCAGAGTTATCTTGGAGTCAGAAGCCTCTCCCTGGTTCTTCTTCTTGGGACACTGGGATGCATAATGACCCAACTCCCCACAATGGAAGCACTTCACCTTGGAGATATCCTCCTTCTTCCTCTTCCCTTGTTGTCCCATAGATGCTAGAGCCGCATCCTCCTCCTCTTTCTTGATTCAACTTCCCTTCCCACTACTCCCCACCTTTGTCAACCATCTGATCTCTTCTTGGCGAAGAGCTGCCCACATCTCTTCCCATCCTGGAAGAGTAGCTCTACCCAAAATGCCTTGGACAAATGTCTCCCACTCCTCGGAGACTGCATTCTTTTCCGTCCTCACCATGAACTCCTGATCCGGCGTCACCCCTATCGAAGTAAGTTGGTCACAAATCTCCTACAATCTGAGGAGGTATAGATCTATCTTCTCCCCATTCTGCATCTGATACGACTGCAGTTGATTCTCCAATAGCATCTTTTGCTGCATGGAAGTGCCCTAATACAATGTCGTCAAAGTATCCCACATCTCCTTTGTTGTGTTCTTTTCAGCAATATGTGGTACGACATGATCCTTGACCCCATCAAGGATTATGCACTTTGCCCTCGCCATTACATCCTCATACTTCTCATTATCAGCTAGGTCGACTAGGATAGCCATGGTTCTCAAGGCGAAGCCCTTGATGCGATGTCTTTCCAGGACTGCCAGGATCCTGGCCTTCTAGATGACAAAGTTGGAAGCCCCATCCAACCTGTCCTAATCCCTCTGTCCATTCACTGCCATCTCTACTCCTCTTCTAGACTCCCTCTAACCTTCGACTTCCCTCTTGGAAATCTCCCTCGAAGTCCTGATTTCCCTGCTGGAAATCTTCCCACCAACTGTCGATCTGCTCCTCTCCAATCCTTCTTGCAACTACAACTCGGATCTGGATTTCTTGGCTAGAAATCCGTCAAGATAGCGACTCCCTCTACCTTGGTTTTGTCCCATTAGGTATTGTTCTGCTTCGACAGAAACAACACCCCACCAGCTTTCCAATCCACAATCTGCCTACAGCTCCCTAGGCCCCGACAACTGAAGAAACTAACCCTTCCAGCTTTGCGCAATCCCGAGAAAGGCTAAATCACTCCTCTGGCCAATTGTGTCAAGCCTACTTGGCTGAGTAGCATGACATGGCTCTTTGTGAGCCTCTGCGTTGGCCCTCTCTCTGGATCGAAATGACGACACAGGCCCTCGTGGTCACTCTTTCTCTGCTGCCTTCTGCTTAGGAGTAGCTCTGTCTCTCGAGACGGCTGCTATTGTTGCAAATTTTCAATATCGTTGATGCCTTCAGTTCTCCTGTGATCTGCAACGCTCTGATACCATGTTGAAATTTCTAAGTCTAACCCGTTAGAAATCCCTACTGCATCTTCTGGTTTAAATTCTCCTACTTGTTTATTACATTAACAAGTTATTTATAAATATAAATACTGAAAATAAACACAGATGCAACCTTAACTCATATACAAATCATCAACTAAAATACTGAGACAAACACACAAGGGACACCGTTATTTTTGGACAATCGTCCCCGGAAAAACCCAATGCGGGAAAACCGGTGCAGCAGTTCAGAGGGTTTTATTATTATGCATATTTCTTGAGTACAACTAGGGTGCCGAAATGGCTCACCCAACAAAAATTGTTACATGACAATAATACCTATTCTCGGAGAAAGATATTCAACTAGTCTGCCCCACAAAAATCTTTCCGACGCTTTTCCAAGGTTCTGCGTCAGCCCTGCTAGCCTCAGCGTAGCTCCTGAACCCTCTGCGTCACCCATGCAGGCCCTTCAACCTCTGCGAATATCTTTAGCTGCCTCTGCGTGGCTACTACTGCCTCTGCGTAGCTCTAGTTGCCTCTGCATCAACCACTTTGGTCTCTGCATTGACCCTCCAGCACCATATCTGCCTCTCTGATATGTACTCACTGCCTTCTCTAGAGGTGCATGAGCACTCATGGTGCAATCATCATCATCACCCTCTTTGTTAGCTTGTGCTGGAGCCGCCTTTGAGTCAGACTTCTCTTCTTTGCCCTTCTTCTGAGGGCACTGAGTGGCAAAATGACCTAGTTCTCCACATCTGAATCATCTGACTTTGGATATATCTTTCTTTTTCCGCTTCTGCTGCCCTTGTTGTCCCGCTGGTGCGAAAGTTGCATCCTCCTCTTCCTACTTGGCTCTGATCCCTTTGCCGCTACTTCGTGCCTTGGTCAACCGTCTGATCTCTTCCTGTTGAAGAGTTGCCCACATATCCTGCCAACTGGGGAGAGAAGCCTGCCCAAGATGCTCTGGACAAAGGTTTCCCAGTCTTCAATGACTGCATTCAGGGTAGTCCTGACCATGAATTCAAGATTTGGTGTAGACCCTACGGAAGTTAGCTGGTCTCGGATCCCTTGCAACCTGAGAAGGAAGGGATCATTTTCTTCTCCCTTCTACATCTTATAATGTCTCAGCTGACTCTCAAGCAACATCTTCCGTTGAACAGAAGTTCTCTCGTACAAAGTGGTCAAGGACTCCCACATTTCCCTCCTTGTGTCCTCAGCAATATGTGGGATCACATGATCCTAGACCCCGTCCAAGATCATGCACTTCGCTTTTGCCTGAGCCTCCTCGTACTTCTTGAGAGGATCAACATCAACCAGAACAATAATCATCTTCAAGGCATAATCCTTGATACAATTTTTGCCCAAAAACTGCTAGGATCCTGGCCTTCAATTTGACATTTGCATGCTCCATCCAACCTGTCCTAATTCCTCAGTCCATTAACTACCATCTCTGCTCAAATGAGTGTTGAACAGGTTCTCCTCTCCCTCTTTCGTTGCTGCTCAACACTGGATCTAGATTTCTTGGCAAGAAATCTTCCGAGGAACGAATTCCCTCTACTTTTCTTCTGCCCCACTAGGTATTTTTCTGCACCAACAAAATTAGCACCCCACCCGCAACTTGAGATGAAATCTGCGCTGCACCTCTAGCCTCGACAACTAGAAAAACGAGACTCAACAGTCTCTACGCTGGCCCATAAATCACTGCATTGCCCTTTGCAGCAATAACGTCACCCAAACAAGCTGACGTAGGCTCTGCATGAGCCACCCTTGGTGACTATGTCACCCCTCCTCTGCTCTCTCAGCCAGAAACTGCACTATCTTTCGGGATAACTATCTTCAACATAGATTTTCCTCTTTCCTTTCGCCAATGGCTTCAATCCTCCTTGATCTGCAATCGCTTTGATACCATGTGAAAATTCCTGAATCTAACACACCAGAAATTCTACTGCAGAAAACTTATTTATATCACCTACTTGTATTCTTCATTTAACAAGTTATTTTCAAAAATGTTTAGAAAATATTAATGTAAATATGCTGCAGCCTGCACCACTATACAGATCAAGAACTGAAAAATAAATGAGACAATCATGTAAATGACACACTTGGTTTTGGACAAAACGTCCCCGGAAAAACCCAATGCAGGGAAACCGGTGCAACAACTCTGAGGGTTTTCTATTATTAAGCAAAAGTTTTGAATACAAATGTTGGTTTCCCTCCCGGCAAACCAGTGACAGAGAAATACAATGGCAGAGAACCTGAAAGAGTTTTACCTCACTTTACTCAGCAAAATCCGGCTGATCCGGCAGCAAAATTGGCTGACCCCGACTACAACTGCGTTGCCCCTTCGCAGTAACTGTGTGGGCCTGCGTGGAGCTCTTTGAGGCTCTACGTCAGCACTACTGCCCACTGCGTCAGCTTTCCCGGCTGTTCCGACAGTTTTCAACAACTTCTCGACTTTCTGCGTGGAAGGCAGCTCTTCCTTTGCGATGGCCCTCCTGGTTTTGCGTCAAGGCTACATGGGCCCAGACTGGCCCAGTATCAGCTCTCCCGACTACTACGCTGCCTCCACAAGCTTCTCTCCGCCTCTCTGTCTGTATTCCCAAACTATCACTGCCCCTTATCTGCAAGATCTCCCCAATCGATTTCCCTCCTGAGAACTTCTCACCTCAAAAAATTGATTTCCTCAATCTCTCAGTGTTTGTTCTCCAACCGACCCCAAGCCTCCATTTATACTTTTCCTGTTGAGAAATCAACGGTCGTGATCTAATTTCTAATCAATGGCTAAGATTAAATTAGACTTGATCCTCGTCTCTTAGAAGCTTCTCACCCATATTTTCATTAATACCCATTAATATTTTAATTTTCCTAAGTTTAGACTTAGGAAGCCCATTAAAAATATTAATTATTTTAATAAAATACAATCTGGGTGGAATTTCACCAAACGATTTCTGGGTCTTGGAGATTTCATGTGTTCTAGCCCCTCCACAAAATTTCGGAGCTAGAGCACATCCGATGCTACCCAAAAATCAACAGCAATGTGTCCCCATATGGAGTCAGATGTTGCACTCAAATTGTCAAAGTTCGAGGGAAGCAGAAGTACCAAATTTTTCAACAAGACCAGATCACCTATCAGTGGTCCATGTGTCATGGCCACCCGATTCTGCAAGTTATATGATGTAAATGATCCTAGTAAGACCTTGAATACATGTAACAACCTAGGTAAGCCTATGAGTTTAGCTACAAATTTCATCCTAGAAGGTTTTTTAACCTCGCTGATTATCTGTGTTTCTAAACACAGCTAACCAGGAGAGTTTTTCCCCTCCAACTTGAGCCCCCAAAGCTAGAGTGAAATCTATTGTCGAAATCTTAGGTGAGTCCTAGTGTTTTAGTCAAGTCTAATGTAAAATTGGTTTGGGAATAATTTAAGCTAGTTTGTTTAATTATTTTATTACAAATTGCTTGGTTTACTAGATCATATTGTGTCGTGATGGATAATGTGTCTTGAGGGTCTAAGGCAAATGTGTATTCCCTCTTTGAGTCCTATACATGTAAAATCTTATGTATTAGAGGGTTGGAAAAATATTAAATTCCCTCATGTGTAAATTAATTATTTTTTTGGGAAAAATAAAATTAAATCCTAAGCCACCAAATTAATTAATTAAAGTCAAATTTAAATTGTCTTAGAAAAATAAATTCTCCAAATAGAAAAATTCGTGGGTCTTGAAATAGTCAATTTTTAAAGGTCCTCCACAAATGGAATATTATATATTTTAAGAAAACTTGGACCCTTGGACCTTGGTGGTTAAGTCAAAATCAAATTTTTGAGGAAATTAGCTCAAAATATTTAATTTTGAGCTAACTAAAATGGAATTAAATGATAATTTCGAAAATTTCTCAAAAATAAAAAATCATGGGTCACGATTAAAAGATCTTGAAGTGTTTATCAACTGTCAAGATTATTTTGACAGGGATCAAAGACACTAGCCATTATTTTTCCATTTGAAGGATTTATCTATAAATGAGAGTCATTTGATTCTCTAGCATCTTCATCTCTGGCTAGAAAATTTCTGTTGAAGGGGCTTTGTAACTCTTGTCCCGCTCGGAACTATTTTTTTAATCTTGATAAAGAGTTTGCTGTAGAATTCAAGGTGTTCTTGCTTATTGATTTGTGGTATGTGTTGAGTACAGGCATCTCTATGTTGTGCTAAATATTGGTAAGATTTGTTTTTTCATTAGATGGATATAAAACCATGCTATCGATAGTTTTGGGCTAATCTTAGGTGGTTTGATTCCCCACGTGATCTAACAAATTATTTTTGAGATAAATTCAGTGTTTGCAGGGACTTCATTTCTTGGCCTCCAAGTTCACAAACTTGGGCAAGAACCATTGTTGCTTGGATTCCAAATATTTACATGGTGGATAAATCTTCGCTAAGGCTATAGTATACATTGGGGTTTCTAAAGTATTTTTAGTCATTCTTCAAAGGAAAAAATTCCATAAAAATATTTTTCTCAAAAATTTAAAATTTTTTAAAGCCCTTGTATATTTGTAGATCTTGTGAATAATTTTTTAGATCTAACTTGTAAATTATTTTTTCTAACTTGGGGTTTAGGGATTTTTAGTATTTTGTATATATTCGGGGTTTTTTTTGGTGTTTGTAAATTTATTTATGCACAAAAAGCTTCAACTCACATTAGAAGAAATTCAGTGGTTCCAAGGCTCATAGAGATGGATTTAGGCCTAGGAATGCAGGATCCACCGCTAAAATTCAACGTCGAAGAAGAATCTACGAGCCCTATTATGGAATTGCATGGTGAAATTTGCATATTCAGAAATCTAAAGCGAAATTGAGTTTTCAGAGAGGGTTTGAATAAATTTTCAGCCCTGTAGGCCTAGTGTGGCCCTCTCTCCTCTCTTGGCCATGGACATCTCCTTCTCCTGGTCAAGTGTTGGCCTAATCTGGCCTTGATCCCCTCCAATGGCCTTCCTGGACTCTCCTTCACTCACGGTAGCCCTTCTTCAAGCTTTTCATGGCCCCAAGGGCCTCTTCCCTACCTCTGCTCTCCTTCATTCCCTCTCGGTAGCCCTCCTTTTTCCCCACAACCTTTTCCGCTCTCCCTCCTTACGTTCGCTCGGCCTCCCTGCTGTCTTCCACTGCCTTTCTCCCTTACCTTTCTTCTCACTGCAGCCCTTGTCTTCTCCGTCTATGGCTCCCGTAGCATTTCCTAACCTTCACCCTGAGCCTTTTACCCTTCCTCATCCCTCTTTTTCCTCCATCCTCATCTGCGTCAGCCCTTATCCTTCTATCTCCCTGCCTCCAAGCCTCATCCATGTGCTTTTGTTCCTTTGATCTCCCCCTAGGCCTCTTGCTGTCCTAACGCAGATCATCTCAGTCCTATCCCAGGGTAGCAGAGAAGTCTGGGCACTGCAAGTTCATTTTGCAAAGGTGTGAGGAGTTCAAGTCATTTTTGTAGTTTGAAAGAGGGCACACAAAGCCTGTCAGATCATCAACAGGGCTATAGGCCTGTGGGGTTTGTTTCTCACCATTTCTCACTGCACTTATCCATTATTCACTTCTATAGGCACATAATTAACCAAAAAATTGAATGAAGCTAAGGGACTGTCATCATTCTGCATTATTGGCACATAACATTCTGCTCTCTCAAAAAAAAAAAATTATATATACATTATCATAGCACTATTATTATCTCATGACATTGAGATTTCATAAGTTCATTGTGGTATTTTGAAATGTGTTAAAGCTTTGTCATTGACGCCTCTGCATTCAGGTTTGAATTTAACTGTGGTAAGGTTCATCATAACAGTGATCTCATTGTCCATTTGGGCATAAGTTGTTGGGCTTGTTTTATGACTGTAATATCTCCTTTGAGACTGCCTACTGAAGATTATTCTAAGTAAATCACAGTAGTCATTCATTTCTTGCCTCATCTTGCCTATACGTTAGCAAAGTAATTGGGTTTCTCTTTTTTCTAACAAACTCGGTGTAAAGATAACCCACTGCTGTCATAGTTTTTCTTGTGCTTCAATGAATGATTTTAAGAGCATAAGTTGCGCAAGTGATTGGAAGTTGCTCATAGAAATTACACATTACAACTAGCATCACAGTAAGCTAATCATAGGATTATTGTCAAATTACCTTCATTTGCTGCCTTCTATGACCTCAAGAAATTTCCAGGTGGTTCATTCTCTAAAACATATTAATCTCATGGTCTCATCACTTAAGTAAATACACTTCATAGTCATTTACTAGCTTACAAATCAGAATTGCAGTGGTCACATACTTTTGTCATCATATTGTTTTTACAACTGAATAGGATGAGTGTTCTAGAGAACTCAGTCTGACAATAAGATCAATATCATATCTTGTCTCACAGTCAGCTCACTCCTAGAAAAGGTATATATATTTTGGTGAATGATTGGTCGAGGTGATGTTATTTTATTTCGCTTGAAGCATATTACTATCTCTTATCTCTTCATAAAACTGATAAATCTTATTGCACATCTCTCAATAATCACTTTGCTGACAAAATCAATGAAGAGTGTTGGCATTAATCACATGTTGTGGAACAATCCAGCATCTTGTCACTTTGGGATCCAAACTGATAATTGTGTTTAAAATTGATTTTCTAAGAAATATTATCACTTATTTTGAGCAAATTCATCAAATTGACATTGTTCCTAGAAGATCATTGGTAAATTGTGCTCTAATTACTATTCGATTTAAAGAAGATACCTATTGTGAATTGATCCTATCTTCAAGAACATATATTTTGTCATTCAAGTGTATCTTTTGGTTATCCGTCATACCATTGGCTAAGTATTCTGATACTACTGGTTTATGGTTGCTATCTTCAGCACTTTGGTGAATCATCTATCTTGGGTAATTGCATTATTAGTATCTCTTATTCATTACTTCTAGCATTTGAAAATTCGGCATATTTTATTGTGGATGGGGATTGTCTCCAATTGATAGTTAGTTAACATCATAATTGAAGAGTAGCTATAACTAAAGTACTTATTACCGTCAACTAAAAACAAACAATCCTAACCCAAGACTCAGTCATATTCCTTGCACATTATCTTAATATTCCTTGCACATTATCCTAGGATAGTCAATCATTTTAAAGCAGCATTTGTCCCTCTAGCTACCTGTGTTAATTTTAGGTATGTTCTATGCTAGAGCAATTTATTTCAATTTTCACAGTTAGCTCAATATCTTTCCCAGATTAGCAATCACATCAGCATTAAAGTAAACTGCAGATAGAACATAAATATAAATCGCAGAAGACAATCCAAGACAAGAGGACACAAGATGTGCTGCTAGCTAGGGACAAACACCAATGTGGGGAAACCCTTGATCAATTATTCTTATATTAGTTCAGCAAAGAGAGAGAGAGAGATAGTACATTTACAACAGAAGTCAACACTTTGACTTATCTAGATAAGAGCATAGATCATCTCTAGGAAGATGATACGTGAGATCAGTTGAAGACATGTTGCTGCAACTGATTCTCTAAGGTGACTCCACCTATCATTGTGCTACATCTCGTCATCATGCTGCACCCATCATCACAATGTTGGACCTCATGTTGTTGTTGTCCCAGTGTTTAGCATTGATGTACCTAGTGCCACGGCTGCACCATGTTGTCACCCATGTGCTTGTTGCACCATTGCTGCTTTGTGTCCTTGCTGCACCAAGTACTATACTGTTGTCCCAATGTACTTGTAGCACTGGGCTTGTTGTTGTTCATGCTTTACTATGTTGCTGTTGTCCATGCTTTACCACGCTGTTGTTGTCCATGCTTTACCACGCTGTTGTTGTCCATGCTTCTAGTTGTTGTCCCAAGCTTCTTGTTGTTGTTCATGCTTCACCATGCCTGCATTTGTCCCATGTTTCACTATGCTTGCAGCTGTCTCATGTGTCACCATGCTTGCAGTTGTCCCATGTATTAGCTTGTTGTCCCTCGCATTGCTTGTTGTTGTCCAACTATTGCATCTAAACATGTTGTTCCATGCACCTTACTGCACCATGCTGCTGCAGTATACCATACTATTGCATCCATCACATCATGTTGCACTCCTTTGGGGTATTCAACACTTCACGTTAACCCAACACGTGGCTCTCATAGGCTGCTTCAAATCTGGTCAATATCCTTGACCCAATGCACCTCTAATGCTGCTCCAAATCTGCTTGTCACTTTGTTGATCCTAACTGTTCTGGTTAGGGCACTTGGGCAGCCTAAATTCCTCTCAACAATCCTCGAACAGCTCTCCAAATCTTCTTGTCACTTTGTTGTTCCTAACTCTTTTGGTTAGGGCACTTGGGCAGCTCTAAACTCCTCTCAACAGCGCTCCAAATCTGCTTGTCACTTTGTTGTTCCTAACTGTTCTGGTTAGGGCACTTGGGAAGCCCTAAACTCCTCTCAACAGTCCTCGAACAACCCTCCAAATATGCTTGTCACTTTGCTGTTCCTAACTGTTCTGGTTAGGGCACTTGGGCAGCCCCAAACTCCTCTCAACAGTCCTCAAACAACCCTCCAAATATGCTTGTCACTTGTTGTTCCTAACTGTTTTGGTTAGGGCACTTGGGCAGCGCTAAACTCCTCTCAACAGTCCTCGAACAACCCTCCAAATATGCTTGTCACTTGGGCAACTTCACCATGACAACGTCCTAGATCTAGGGCACATAGAGCTATGGCATCATATTCTAGGAGCTGCGTAGATCCTTCTTCCCCATCGCAGCATCTAGGGCAACTCTTCTTAGGGCAGCATATCTCTTAGGATCTATCCTCCCACTAAAACCCAAAGACAAGTGGAGAGGAAGAGATCACAAGAAGAGTGTGTACAAATGACTAGCAAGCCACCTCTTTTTATACTAAAACGTTGAGCACATGTGGGTGTTATTTAGTTGTGGGCCAACCTTGACAAATTGTCTTATAACACAAATAAATTCATAACTCCATGAATACTTATCAGAATTGGATGATCTTTAGATCAATCCTACACCTCTCGATGAGAGGGATCCAAGAAAAATATCAGTTGCCATAAATAAGATGACCCACATGGAGTTTGGCCCTAGTTGTCAATTTTAACACTCCCTCTCAACTAGGGAGAACTCCATCCGCTGATCCATATTTTCGACTGTACTATCTCTGCCATAGTTCCCTGCACTGCTCTGCTCTGCTCAGTTCTGCTGAAACATGAAGAAGAATTGATTGGGAATGTCTCATACCATTCTCTACTGACCCGAAGTCAGTTCCATATGAAGAGAGTGTGTCATATCACTTTTACCAACCCGAAGTCAGTTTTATTGATCCCAGATCAATATCACAAGAGAGTGTCTCAAACCACTCATACTGATCCCAGATTAGTTGGAGGTCATCCTAGCATAGGGAGTACGGTAGATACAACGATGCGTCCATCGATAGTACTACTATGGTCCCTAACCCCATTTCCCTGCTCATTGATCAGATGAGAGGTACTTCCCATGAGTCCCAGAGTACATGGGTAGGATGCCTCGACAGGAGAACTAATCATCCTGTCCCACAGGAGAACTAATCATCCTGGCTCACAAGAGAACGAATCATCCTGGCTCATAGGAGAACGAATCATCCTGTCCCAAAGTTGCCTCGGGGTATCACAGGGGAAGGTTGAGCTATTCACCCTATACACAGCACACCATTAGGGAAGGGTAAGTCACCCTATGGTCTTGTGTTACTCCAGTAAGTACCCCAAGCCCCCCAAAGCTCCCAGAGTTCAATGCATGCAACATGCAGGACCCTTATACGAAGGTCTCTCAATGACTCCAAGTCGTTTGGGAAAGTCACAGATTTGACCTTTCCCTGGTGCTTTGACAAAATGTCTGCGACCTATACATCAATCTCAATGTGATGGAGCCTCCTCACTCATCGACTTACCATATCCCAGATAAGGTAGTATCTGATGTCTATTTGCTAGAGCAATCATCAAATACAGGATTCCTCAACAATCGAATCCCCCCTTGGTTGTCACATAGGATATGGTGGTATTCATCATGTGTACAAACAACTCATTGAAGAGCTTCCACAACTAGGCAACTTCATACGAGATCATACTCATGGCTATGTATTTGGTCTCAGCGTGCTTATATCAACTGGCTTTTGCTTCCTCCTCATCCATGATATCGAAGCAGAACCCAAAAAGAACAAGCACTATGAAGTGCTGTAGTGATCCTCCACATTGCTTGCCCAGTCAGCATAATCATGCAACTTCATTTTTCCGGCAGTGTATCTCAATCCATGAGAGATTGTGCCCCGAAGATATCTTAGAAGATTATTGGCACCAATCCAATGAGGCTCAACCAAATATGAGCTCACCATGCTAATTGAAAAACATATATCCGGACGGAAGTTCACCAAAAACATCAATGCAAATGAGTTTATGAAACTCAGAAGAATTTCCCAAATCTGGTCCGACATCACCACCATATAACTTTTGAAAGTTAAGATTCTCGAGGTAGTCAGGGGCCTACAGTTTACCATTCCACATCCGGAATCCAACTCCCTCTTACTTCTGCAAGTGAGAGGGTATGCATCTGTCAAAAATAGGTTGTTCTCAGAAGGTGTCGGTATGAGAGGTCCATCATCCACAACCTTCAAACAATGGTTTAGATCAGCTTCATTTGACAACTATCAATCCTCTCATATCAAACCCGGGGTGATTTGCTTCAAGCCATAGAGGGCTTTCTTCCACCTGCACACATTACATTCCTGATCATGAATCTCAAAACTGCTCGAGTTGTTCCAAACCTGTGGACCTGCTACATGAGGGGAATGCTCCCCTTGTAAGATTTTCCTTCGATACATCTCAAACATGTACCTTCATGCTCCTTTTCAATTCAAGCATCCCTGTCATCATCTGACTCACAAACCTCCAATGTTATGTGTCAACTGACATGGTCCCCATTGGACTTCCTGCAACTTGATACAAATTGCCAACCCTGAACCCATGAGTAAAAGCATCTTTGAAAATTCTATTTCCAAACACGTACCTTTCCATTGATGAATGCCACCCTGCAACCTTTGACTTGCATTGCCGAAATGGACACCAGGTTCTTCTTGCGATCAAGTACATAAAAGAGATTCTATAAATGAATCGAGTTACACTCATTCAATTGAGGGGTAACACCCTTTCTAGGATAGGTGGCATCGGCTCCAAGTATAATCCCACGAATGTTTTCATCTCTACCAAATTAGAGAGAGAGCACCCTTCTATCCAATGGAATGCCTTGAAGCACTACAATCAATAAGCCAAATTCCCATAGAATCTGAAGGAGAGGGCCAATACGAGATAACACTTCTTTATCTTATCAGAAACAATATTTGGTTCTTCATACCTGGGGTTCCTTGCTTCCTTGAAGATTCATCCATTTGCTTGATGACCTGCACTGTCATTCTTCTGATCATTGAAGATGTCGTTGGAATGATTGTTATCATCATCAAGTGATGTGTCCCTGCCATTTGGACACTCCTTGGCTTAATAGTCATGCTAGAATGTTGTTGCATGGCTTAATAGTCATGCTAGAATCATTTTTACAATAAACTTGCAGAATTTGGGATTACAATGATGACAATGATTAAAAAAAATTGGCTGCTGCTCTATACCCTACTTCTTTATACCCTGCTTCTTGGACTGTTGACATTTACATGATCAACACATCTCAAGTGGATCTTGGACAAACCATAAAGTTATCAATTATATTATAAAGGAGCAAGTGAATTTTTTTTATTGTTCTAAAGCTCAACCCTATAGAGTGTTTTATGTGAAATATTTTTTTTGTGAAAAAACAGAAAGGGGTATGAAATGTGACACATCCAAAAGGTCCCTTGTATCCAGGATTTATGTGTTGTAGGCATCTTAGACACTTAAATTAAAACAATTTAGCATTTGCAAGGTTCATGCACATATATGGTTGATACTGAATGTATGATTGTACTTGGTCATGGACAAAACTGGATGAATCATGCAATGGAGAACATAACTTATCACTGTTCCAGATAACAAGAAATATCCTTGTTTTGCATCACACTACAAAAAGCTGAGTGTTGGAAAGATAATTATTGTTACTTGTATCTTATCTTGAGCCAGTCTTGTTGGCTATTACAGAATAGGAATAACTATTGCTTCCTCTGTCAGGTATAGCAACACATGGAAAGAAAGGATATCAAGAAATACTGTAAATTTTTTGCTGAGAAAAATCTGAAACATTGGTTTTCATTTACATCACAAACACTGATGCAAAGATAAGATTGAGCTTGCCTTTTGGTTCAATTTACCAATGAATCAATCCAAATAGGTAAGACTACAATACTTTGTGATGTGTATGTGAAGAAGAAACCAAAGTACAGGTTTGGCATGGATAGCCAATTAATACTAATTCATAGAAATTTTACAAATTTTCAAGCAGCCACCTCTTGCACCTTTGAAGAAAGTTGGTTTTGTATATGCTGAGGTACAACATCAAACTTAGCAAGTTGCATAGTATAAGATGCACGGCCTTTGGTCATACTACGGAGTGTACTCACGTACTGAAACATCTCTGCCAGTGGCACCAAAGCATCAATCACCTGCATCCCCAGTGACTATTAGCATGATCCTTTCAAGGTACTACAGTGTTAAGGAAAACATGTTTCAAGCATAAACTTCAGTCCATTTGCCTAAAATTGTGTGATTTATTTGAAATCTAAGAGATCTGTATATTAACAAAAAGAAAAACAACAAAGCCAATAAAATTATCGCTATCACAGAATGCATACCTTCAGTCCTCCTGGCTTGTCAGCAAAAGTGTTGATCTGACCACGCCTTGAATTAATATCACCAATAACATCCCCTAGATGCTCCTCAGGTGTTACAACTTCTACCTTCATTATAGGTTCTAGCAACTTTGGACCTGACTTTCTGATGCCCTCCCTGAAAGCACCACGAGCTGCAAGCTGGAATGCTAGTGCACTGGAGTCTACCTCATGATAGGATCCATTTGTAAGGACAGCCCGCACATCGACAACAGGATAGCCTGCTAGAATACCATTGCTCATACATTCTTCCAATCCCTTCATAACACCTGGAATATACTCTTTGGGCACTACTCCACCCTTAATCTCACTCTTGAACTCATAGCCACTGCCAGGTTCCAGAGGTTCAAATCTTACAGTTATATCTGCAAACTGACCTTGACCACCTGATTGTTTCTTGTGCACATACTTAGTCTCTGCAATCTTTGAGATGCTTTCTCTGTAGTTTACTTGAGGAGCACCGACATTAGCCTCGACCTGGGAAAAAAGATTAGCTACGATATATTTAAATGTGCACAGAAAGACAAAATTCCAACAAAGTAAAATAAATTAGAAAAATTTACTTTCTCGTATATAAAACCAGATGAAAGAAAGGAAAAAGCGATACCTTGAATTCTCTCTTCAAACGGTCAACAATGATTTCAAGATGCAACTCCCCCATACCTTCAATAACAGTTTGATTGCTCTCTTCATCTCTTGAGAAGTGAAAAGAAGGATCTTCCTGAGCAAGCTTGACAAGACCCATAGACATCTTGTCCACATCAGCTTTTGTTTTCGGTTCAATTGCGACTTTAATAACAGGTTCAGGAAAGTCCATTCTCTCCAGCACAACTGGCTTATCAGGATCACAAAGAGTCTCTCCTGTTATTGTATCCTTCAAACCAGCAAGTGCTACTATATCCCCTGTCACAGCAATCTTGACATCATCTCGACTAATTGCATGCATTCGTAATAAACGTCCAATTCTTTCTTTCTTCCCTTTGTTGGAATTAAGTACATATGATCCAGCTGTGAGGACGCCAGAGTAAACTCGGACAAATGTAAGAGATCCTACAAAGGGATCTGTCATAATTTTAAAAGCAAGTCCGGCAAATGGTTCATCATCACTAGCACGCCTTTCTAGGGTTACTTCTGGATCATCAACATCTGTTCCCTTCATTGGTGGCAAGTCAACAGGGGAAGGCAAATAATCCACAACAGCATCCAATAAAGGCTGCACACCCTTGTTCTTAAATGCTGAGCCACAAAGAACGGGAACAAAACTGATAGATATGGTGCCCTTTCTGATCAATCTCTTGATTGTTTTCTCGTCGGGTTCCTCTCCCTCGAGATATTTCTCCATCGCATCATCATCAAGTTCTACTATGGTTTCAATCATTTGATTCCTATATTCTGTGGCTAAATCTAGAAGGTCTGCTGGAATATCCTCATAGCTAAACTTCGCACCCAATTCCTCTCCAGACCACAACACAGCCTTCATTTTCACCAAATCAATAAGTCCCTGAAAATGTTCCTCCGCCCCAATGGGAATTTGCAGAACAAGAGGTTTTGCCCCTAGGTTTGTTACTATCATGTCCCTTGTCCTGAAAAAGTTTGCTCCAAGTCGATCCATTTTGTTAACAAAACAAATTCTGGGAACACCATACCTATCTGCTTGTCTCCATACAGTCTCTGACTGCGGCTCAACACCAGCAACACTGTCAAATAGACAGATAGAACCGTCAAGAACTCTAAGGGCACGTTCCACTTCGAGTGTGAAGTCCACATGTCCAGGAGTATCAATAATGTTTATACGATGATCATTCCATGCACATGTAGTTGCAGCAGAAGTAATAGTTATGCCTCTTTCTTGCTCCTGCTCCATCCAGTCCATAGTAGCTGTGCCCTCGTGAACCTCCCCAATTTTATAGTTTTTGCCTGTATAGTAAAGAATCCTCTCTGTAGTAGTGGTTTTCCCTGCATCTATGTGGGCCATAATTCCAATATTTCTATATTCTGACAGTGGCACGTCCCGTGATGGTCCTGTTCACCAAAAAAATCAATGCAAAGGGAAATTTGGACACATAACAAATGCAGAGAAGCTCCTAAACATGATATAAATAAGAATTTCTAAGGGAAAGAAAACATCTGAGATGAATCACAACTCATTCCTCTTAAAGGACCACACGATAGCAAAAAGTGCAATGTCAGTGTGCAAGAAACTTAAGCGTGTTGAGTTAGTAAAGTAGTTATGGACATAGAAACAAGACTGTCTGCCAATACTCGAGTTGACTCCAATCTCTCATCTCGCCAGCAGAGTCAAATCCTGCGAAAAAATGAAATGAAAACTCAAAAGCATAACCAATAATACTGACCATCTGCAGCCATGGAAACGATCAGTGTTCTTCCACGGACACTGGTGGAGGTTGAACCAGAGGCCTTGCAAAGCATCAAGTCATTGGCTCTGAAACCCTGGATTGATGGTGAGCGTAGAGGAAAACCAGCCAAAGCCTTCAATCCATTAAACGAATTCAGCGAAATCCCTTCCTTGCTCCTCCTGCCACTATACTTATAACGGCCAATGTAATTGTGCGAACTGTAAGAGAAGCACGGTGAGACCTTGAGAGTTTCCGCCATCGATAGAGTTTATAGTTAACAACCCTAAACTCTGCAAAATTGCTTAAACGGTCATACTGGTGCAGGCCTTCATGGAAGGGGCAGCACTGAATTGGAACGCTTCTCTGAATTGATGGTCATTATATAGTTTGCTGTATGATGATAAATGAATGGAGGAAAGTGCGTTTTCCCTACGAGGGGTTGTGCATTCGAGAAGGCAATGAGATAAGGTGTGTCCACAATTAAGAAGAAAGACCAGATAAGAGGCACGTAGAGAACGCCTTTCCGCTAGTTTCTCCTAGCACTTTTGTTTGCTGAAGTGTATAGAGGTGATCTCATTAGGATTTCAGTTTTCAGTTTGTTTCAATTTGAATGTGAGATTTTTTTTAAACTATATAAGTATAAATATATAAACTTTTGAAATAGATTAATATCATTTTTATTTGCATTACAATATAATTTTATTAACAAAATGGGTAGGTTCAAGTGAGTGTTTTTATTAATGCAAAGTTGAAAAGGCTTAATGGACTTGAGGTGCACTTATTAACGCAAAGTTGAAAAGGCTTAATGGACTTGAGGTCCACTGTATCATTTTAGACACTACTGTTGTTTATATTTGGATTTGGATCTTACTAGCATTTGCACCTAATGTTGTAAAGGAAACGCTGTAAGGCATAGAGTGTGGAAGAATATTGAAATGTGAATGGGCATTTTTGAAAGCAAGGGTCGATGATAATGAGTTTCAATTGAGGAAGCCATGCCTAAAACCCTATTCGGGGGTTAAAGTGGCTATAAAATGGAATAAAAATAGTGATAAATAGCCATTGAAGTTGTTTAGACACCTTTGTATCTGGATAACGATTGCCTAGTTAAAGGTGAAGGTAAACAAATAAATCCAATTGAACAACAACTGGTATCCATATCGATTTGGATAGGGTTATTTAAGAAATCATTATTTAAACGAAAAAATTAATTAATATCAAGATATATTTAAAACATGTATTATATTCATTAAAATAAATTGATTTTGTTAAAAAAATATGTTAAAACCCATTGATAATGAATTGGTTGTAAAGACATAAACTATCAAAATGGTATTTGATCTTGAAACATCCTTTTTCAAGTTTCAGTTGGAAAATACAAGTAGTAAATTGTAACGGAAGAGGTTAGAGAAGAAATATAATATTATGAAGAACATTGTGGTTGTCATTCCATATTTGAAGTTGCATCGAAATTTGTTGGAGGCATCGAAGACCTGAAGAAGCAGTAATGAACCTGCAAAATGTATATTTTGTTAGGATTTGTAATATGTAAATTAAGTGTGGAAATTTATTTGTAATATTTTGCATGTGAGTTGTGTTAAAATGAAATTGGAATGAATGGAAATGAAGTTACCTTTGCCATGGGGATTTAAATATTGTTAGTCGAAGATGCATGGTGAATGATGGCATACTGAACACCATTGGAGATTTATGCGTAATTGGAGATGCATATTTCTTGATTGCCATTCTTCTCGTATTTTTCGCATTTTGTCACGTTGATGAATGTGGTTTATGCGTTGCAGGGAAGATTTTATTTGTAGTAATAATTGTATAGTTGGACGGAGGCGATATAATGGTACTGCTGGATTTGGTACCGGAAGAAATCTGTTTTGTATATGTTGCAGTGTAAGTATTGATGCCTCAATTTCATCCCAATAGTTATATAGTTGTGCTATTTCTGAGTCCATATGTCCTGTTGCAAAAGAAAGAAAATGTTAGAATCGAATGTATAGATAATATAAAGAAATTGTAATATTTGCAAACATGATTAATAATGATTAAATTTGCTTGTTGTTGAAAGATATGAAAGGTGTGTTATGAAATAGAATGAGCTTAATAAATAGAAGAAACATTTTGGTGATGTTAAAGTTTTCTATTTATGTCCTAATGTTTAAACAACTACGAGATAGAGAAATTCGTCTTTCTCTGAAGAATTTTCAACTTCAAAAGAAGTCAAAATGGCACAAGTATTTTTTGTTTTAGGAATTCTCCAACATTTGTACCTCACTCTGTTGTAGTGGGATCATATTAGAATATCTGAAAACAAATATCTAAACATTTTAATACTCACAATAAATTCCATTGTAAACCTTGATGTTCTCCCTGTGTTTTAGACATTATCCCATGTTAAAATGTCTATTAAGTATCTAATAGAGATGCGAGGAAAGAATTATCGAGAGAAGTTGCAAGTGGGTTAATGTAATGGTTGGAAATTCACAAATTGCCTGTGGAGCTCCCAAGTCACCATGACATCATGGTTGTTGAAGGAGCACATAGTTACATTTGAGCATTTTTCTTTACTGACTCAGACTCAAAATCAGACATATTAGAGCATAATCATTTCAGTATTAAACCTTATAATAGCAATGAGAGGTTAAACTTAATATGGATAATGATAAAACAATTATTGCTTCTCCATTTTTTGTACAACTCAAAAATCATTGTTATCCATATTTTCTTATGTATGGAAGCAAGCATGTTCCTGTTTGTTTGAAGCCCAATTTGTTCAGCTCTGGGAATCTGCTCATGAAAAGGTTGGTGCTCTTAAGAAATTTTATTCACTACGGCTGGACCTGTACATGATGCATAAGAAGCTGGACCAAACACTCTTAGGGTAGGAAGACTACTGAAGAGGAGCAATGATGTCCTAAAATGATATGCAGTACTCCTGGAGTGGAAGAGTGGCTACCTTGGGTTCCTATGTGGGCACTCTGGAGAATCTAAAGGAGAAGTGTTGCTCTCTTGCTGTTATGTATATTGATATGCTTGTCGATGCCTGGAATAATGAAGGTCTCATTCCCAAATATATAGATCTTGAGAAATCTCCTATCTCATTAAACAAGTATGCCTAAATGGGAGTGCTTTAATTCTAGTAGTGTTTGATTTCTCTCCTCCACATGATTACTTGTCCATATTATTAACAAACAAAAACTTCCTTTTGTCACATAGAGAGTTGTTCCCTCCGCAAGTGGTTCAGATCTCCTCAACGTAATAGCTGAAAAGAATTGTAAGAAATACCATACTTGAGATTGATTGGTGATTATCTTAGGCTTGAGAGTAGAGTTTAGTTGTAGTAAAATGCCTTTTCTGCCATCCAAGCATGGTCTATTATCAGTTTCCCAAAGCCACGTAATTTGTTGTTTCCCACCTTTGTCAAAATATTCTATGAAATCAAGTGTATCAACTGACATGGCTTCAATTGAATGGAGTTGTGATTATCTATCTGGTCATTTCTGTGATGCATGTTCTTCGTTCATTTTTGGTTGACATTTGTAGAGTCATTGCCTCGGGTCTGTTACTTTTGAGTCATTTCTTCATCATGGAGAAAATCAGATCCCATTTTAATGTTCACCGTCAGTTTTTGCTGGAGGATTTGAGCCAACATCCTGATTCTCTTCATCATGGCTTCCAAACTTTCAAGTTTGTTTTCCACAATCCCTGTTACAATGTCTCTCCCACTATCTTGAAAACACTTCTATTCCTTGTCGTTTTTGGATTGATTTGGAAAATGGAAGGTCAATCGCTCCTATAAACCCCGCTTTAGCTCTCCTCTCTACAGGCCCCAAGTATCTAGACTCTAAACTCTTCCAGTTTTCTCATTGGGTTGACATGCCACGCGGTAAAGGCAATGTAATGATTTTCAACAATTTCATCATACTTGTAGCATGTATTCTTGCCTTTGCAATCAGGATTGACCTTTATCATGTTGGGAGGTTAACTCACATGAAACCCCTCTCCCACCATTCGAAATCTGAGTAGGCTTCAACCTTCTCTTGTTTTCTCAGATTTGGCCATGGAATTTGACTATATTTGAAACTCATTGACCCATCCAACTCAGCATCCAAATTTCAAACCATCTGCCTTCCATTCTCTCCACAACTTTGTGACAAAGCCTTGAATCAAAGACGTTAACTCGAGATCTTTCAAGAGTTGGTCAACACCACTGTAACCAGACTACTTCCTCAATTTATCCTCTACACTCTGACTTATTTGTAATGCAGCCTAGCATGTGAAGGGTGTGCTAGTTAGCAGAGTAGGGTAAAGTCTAAAAAAGCGATAGATGAGCAAATCCTAAACTCCAAAATGACAGGAACCATGGCTTGTCCTGTCAAAACAGAGCAATGAAATAAATGGAAAAAAAGGTTGGTTGTCTAACCGAGCCTCCATGAAGATTGAAGATTCAGATAAAGAAATGTATGTATAACAAGGTTACTTGTGAGATTACAACAAGAAAAAGAGGCAGGGATGTGAATCAGATTGTGCTCAATTCCCCAAAAAAGGTTTCTTGTGTTAATGTAACCAATTTATTATGATAAATTGTGATGTCTGAGCTTAGGCAACATGTCTCGGAGGAAATGGATAAGGTAAGGTGTAAATCTTACAGCAAACCTATTTTGAAGTCACAGTTGAGGGAATCCCACAAGATTGAATCCCTTTATTTACAGAAACCTATATTTAAGTCACAGAATTATTAATATAAGATGTTATTTTCTTTGTTAACCTGTCCTAGTTATGCCAAATCCTTTGTAAGCTGCAACTCTGTAACCATTAGGCCCACTCAAGCTGTACAATCACATCGAGTTTGAATTGAAGGTCAAGACCTGGGAGCGCCATTACTTCAGGGGGGCGGGACAAAGACCGAATGAACAACTTTTAGAGAAGGGATTGGAAATAATGGAGCATGGGAAAGAGACTATAGCCACCATAAGGAAGTATAAATGTCTACAGTCCTTGGACATAATAAGCCCCATCATTTATGAATGAGCCTATAACAGAACATGTATTTAGCATAAGGAGAAATGCACAAGCCAGTTGATATAATTATGCCATTTCATGTAACGAGTTGTCATTGTGCATATCAATAACCATGAGCTTTGAAGATTCAGATAAAGAAATGTATCTCATAAAAGCCTCATGTAAAGAATGTTAATGATTGAGAACACGACAAGCTTGGTGTCATTTATAACAAACAAGATTACGGACACTTGAAATAAAACAAAAACGGAGGTTGGTATAACAAGGTTGAAGGTCAAGACCTGGGAGTGCCATTACTTCAGGGGGGCGTGACAAAGACCGAACGAACAACTTTCAAACAGATCTTCAGGAGCTCTTTATCATCAAATGGTGAAACTCCACTCCGGACAGCTAAAAACCATCACCAAGGGCTTGCAGACTACTTCCTCAATTTATCCTCTACACTCTGACTTATTTGTAATGCAGCCTAGCATGTGAAGGGTGTGCTAGTTAGCAGAGTAGGGTAAAGTCTAAAAAAGTGATAGATGAGCAAATCCTGAACTCCAAAATGACAGCAACCATGGCTTGTCCTGTCAAAACAAAGCAATGAAATAAATGGAAAAAAAGTTGGTTTTCTAACCGAGCCTCCATGAAGATTGGAGATTCAGATAAAGAAATGTATCTCATAAAAGCCTCATGCAAAGAATGTTAATGATTGACAACATGGCAAGCTTGGTGTCATTTATAACAAACAAAACACCCACCTCATTCATGACCAGACATTGAACACATAAAGGCTATATGACAATAATCCCTGCAAGATATCCATATAAAGGCCTAATACCAGCTATGATTGCTCTGGACCAAGCCTCCATGAAAATTGAAGATTTAGATAAAGCAAAGGAATATGCAGTACATTGGAAAAGTCAAAAAGAAATAAAACTTAAAATTAACTGTATCATAATACTATCAGGTTCATTTTCTTTGAAGATTTAACCTGATAAACAAAAATAAGAACTCTGCATTAGTTTCAAAAAGAAACACACACGACCAACTAATTATTTGTCATTGTAGCCATCGTCATGCTCCTGGCCCTCCTAATTATTTGTCATTTGTCATTGCAGCCATTGTCATCCTCCTGGCCCTCCTCCTCCTACAACGGTCTACGTGGCCCTCGTGCAGCCAAAAAGAAGGCCCCTCGTCCTCTGCGTCATCCTCTTGCAATCCTCTACCCAAACCCTCCTCTGCAGGTCGCCCGCCTTCCTCTGCAGCAATTCAGCGCCCTCCTCTGCATCAAACGCGGCTATCTGCACGCAGGATAGAGGTTGGGTTGATTAGGGTAAACCGTTGGGCAGTTAATAGAAACGATTTTTTTTAAATAATTATTAACTAATACGTTAAGGTTTTTAAAGGTTTTTTTTAATGTTTTATAAGAATTTTTATTAAATTAGACGGTTGATTATTCTTGAATCGTCTAACAATAGATCTGATGGCTAAGATTAGGACAGAAAGGCATTTGGGGGAGTTCATTTCAGAGGGAAACGCCTTACGGCGTAACAAGTTTAGATTGCAATGGTTTCAAATTCAAATTAGTTGCTTTAACATTGAATATCTTTTTTTTGTTCTCATGTAGCTACTTTTTAGGTAGAGATATGGTAAAACATGCAATGTTTTGTTTTTTTGGTTTGAGTTGATTAAGCTGTCGGGACGTTTCCTTCTCTTAATCTTGAGAAAAGACACTATGTGGGGTTTGGCCTTGTGTATTTGGTCTTTGATGGTTTTTGGCTTGGGAAGGTTGAATTTAGGAAATTGGAAAGGATACCTTTAAAAGCCATCATTGGCATGTGAAACATTATATGCATCACTGCCTTAGAATTCAAGGCACTCTAGGATACAATGGTGTAATTGAAAGTGTGTTATAATCAATTGGTGGCCTAATTATCATCAATAATGGACATCTTGATTGAGAAGGGATAGCATATTCAACCTATAGAGGATGAAATTAGTGGCTCAAAGAGCTAAATTAAAGTTCTACAACAAGATAGAGCTCAAGGTACTCTATCTGCCATTTTCTTTGTCAATTTTGTCAATCCTTTTGTTCATCTTCTTCCTTATTTGAATGTAGAAGCTCCAATTTATGGAGTGTGTTTCTTTTGAAGGTCTAGACAATGCTCCAATACTTGTTTAAGTCAACATGAAAGCAAAAGCTTGTTTTATATTAGGTGTTTTTTTGGAATAATGGAAGTAATGCTTCCATGTGTTGTCATGAGTTGTCATTGAGAGTTCCCAAGCATCAATCTAGAAGTTGTTGTTTCCTATGTATGAGTTGTAGTTGTGATCTAGATGTGTCGAAGTCAGTATTTTATGTCATATATATTTGTAACTGTTGTGATCAATAAAGATATCAAGAGTGTGATTGGTTGTGTGCAATTTCTCTCTCTGCTCTCAATCTCAAATTCTAACATGGTATCAGAGCCTTTTCTGGCTTAATTCCCTTGCGGGAAAGGTTAGGAAGATGGAAGAATTCTTAAGATTAAATTCCTACTGTGTATATAGAGTAGGTGTAGCTTAGATATTATTTTGTGTTGAGTTTGATCCGTGTCTGTGTCCGTGTTGAGTGTATTGTCCCAGGAAATTTGTTGTAATCTGTGGATAACATATTCTAGCCTTCTAGCACTGCCAAAGCCAATTGGCATGCCAAAGCCTGCCAAGAAATGATAGTTGTGCTAGCCTTGTCTTCAATACTGGGAATCGTAGCCATCAGATTCGAATTCAGTATACATTACAGATGGGTCAGATTGTTCATGCAAGACCTTAACATTTTAATGCTCACATCGACAACGCTACCCATTTTAGGGCTTTGCAAATTGGGCAACTTTCCACAAACGATGGGGTGTGATGTTTTGAGATGGAGTGCTCGGCCTACCCTGGATGTGATCATGAATCTTAGCGTCTTCCACGTCATCGGAATGCCTTGGATCGTTTGGGAAAAATTCCACCATTGGCGCCACTACTGGTCTCTCTACTCTACATGGAAGATTCCCTACATAAACCCGCCAATGCCCAGGAACTTTCAGTTACCAATAACTAGCTTGGTAGTGTTGCTAAGAATACCATGACAGTGAAGAGTTGGGTCTCGAATCCTGGATGTGAGTGTTGAAAATAGCAACAAGAAATGCTATAAATAGCATCTCAGGTACCAGTGTTGGAAATAGCAACAAGGAATGATAAAATAGAAATGCTAAAAATAGCATTGCTATAAATAGCATTTCGGGATAGATTCCAATTTTAGTTAGTCCCTAGACTAAAATTGAGAAGTAAAATTCGAATTTGGTCTCAGCAGCTATTTGAAAAATAATTAATTAATTCATCTTGAGTTAATTAGCTGTAGAAAATCAAACATGAAGTTTATGTGAAGACATGCAATAGTTTCTCCATTGATTAAGGAGGTTATCCCTTAATTAAGGAGATAAGGATGAGTTGTAATTAGTTAGCTCAGTTAACTGAGTTAAGTCCAGTTAAACTAGTTCCAAATAGTTGGAGGAGCTAATTGTGAGTTCAGTCAGTTAATGCATACATGCATGCAACTAGTGTTCTCTAGATAACTGAATATTCTCTCATAAATAACTCATGCATGTCAGTTCAGAGAAAGACCTAGTTGAGATTAAAGGAAGGGACAGTGTACTATCAGTTGGAGGAATTTTCCTATATAGGAAACTCATCCGTGCAGAAGGAATTATCTCCTTTAGGTTTGTGCAGTTATTTCAGAGGTCAGAGCAGTGCGTGAGGGATTATTACACAGAGGTGGCAGCTTGAGGACCAAGGAGAAACTGTGCAAGGAAATAGGAGGCTTGGAGGGCAGAGGAGAAGGTTTGTGAGAAACCTTTGACTGTCTATGAGTAGCAGTGAGGGATTGTACTGAGAGAGGATAGCTTGTGAGCTAAAGCTTTCTGTAATCCTGAGATATTTCCACTTGTATAATAATACAGATAACGGGGTTTTAGGCTGAGGCTTTCCCAGAGTATTTTTCTGCGTTCATGTGTTATTGCTTTCTCATTCTCAATTATATGTGTTCTATTTGATCTTGCTCATATTCGATTAAGCTTCCGCAAAGTTTGTTGTAGAAGTAGATCTTGTATTTTGTTTTAGTATATTGCATAATCTATTGATCTACAGTGGGAAAGTCTACATGGTATCGGAGCAAAGGTTATCGTAGCTGAGAACAATATACTAGAGGACATTTCGAAGTTTTGAGTTTTGGGCCGCAAGTTTTCAGAGCAGATATGAAAATTTTTGTGCAAAATTTTTAGAAACAAATGGCAAATTTGGATTCCTTGCAAAAAAATACCCAAATTCAAAAAAAATCAGCTGAATCGGAGTTCGGATGAGGGAGATATTGTTGATTTAAAATCAGCTCTTTTTCTAGAAAATTTCGTGATGGCGGGAAAGATGAAACAGATTGGAGTGCTAGTCAAGAACCTATGTGCACTTGAGGTAAAAGATGCATGCAAAGCCTTGAGGAGCAAGGCAAAGATTAGATACTTGGTGGTTCAGAGGGAGAGTAAATTACCTCTCAACATGTAGACCCAGAAGAAGTCTCAAATAATTGTGGAGGAGCCACAATTGGAGATGCAGAGAGGAGACCGAGTGGAGGCATCCACTCATGCAGAGACCTCCAGTAGGGGGAAATTTTGAGTCAAGTGGGCAGAGGGATCACATGCATCCATACCTCTAGGTAGGAGGTGGGGCGATGTGGAGTGACAATCCCAAGAAGGCTAGAATAGGGGCAGGATCATTAAGGTACCCAACCTCTTTGATTAGACCTTGCTACGAGAGCCCTGATGGGGAGTAGCAAGACTGGTTGAGTGGGTAAAGACAGATGTGGATGGAGCGGCAGAGGAAGCTTCAACATTAGAGGATGTTTCTAGCCCAATAGGGAGGTCAGTTGGGAGATCAGTTACTTATTTCTCAGTAATTGAGTTGCAATGCAGCAGTGGGCAGCACGATGCAACATGATGAGAGGAGGTGCAGTGCGGATGTAGTGCTGGGAGATAGGACCAGCAATAGCATGGATGCAGCAGCAGGAACAATGGATTGATGCATTCAGAAATCAAAGTGACAGAGGATAGAGCAATTAGATACTGAAGAGCACAGAGGTGCAGAGTTTTTCAGTTGACAGAGGCAATAACAGTCAAAGACTTTGATGATAGAGGCATCATTCTGATTCAGGTTGGATATTTTTTGTTTCTATACTTGTTGGAGCAACAACACTAGGGAGAAGTGTTGCATGCAGAACATTCCAAAGGTTCAGGATCGGGTTTGAGTTGAATGTCTTTCTTGTTGAGAGGGAGTGTTGAAAATAGCAACAAGAAATGCTATAAATAGCATCTTAGGTACCAGTGTTGGAAATAGCAACAATGAATGATAAAATAGAAATGCCAAAAATAGCATTGCTATAAATAGCATTTCGGGATAGATTCCAATTTTAGTTAGTCCCTGAACTAAAATTGAGAAGTAAAATTTGAATTTGGTCTCAGCAGTTGTTTGAAAAATAATTAATTAATTCATCTTGAGTTAATTAGTTGTAGAAAATCAAACATTGTAGTCTATGTGAAGACATGCAACAGTTTCTCCATTGATTGAGGAAGTTATCTCTTAATTAAGGAGATAAGGATGAGTTGTATTTGAGTTGTAATTAGTTAGCTTAGTTAACTGAGTTAAGTCTAGTTAAATTAGTTCCAAACAATTGGAGGAACTAATTGTGAGTTCAGTCAGTTAATGCATGCATGCATGCAACTAGTGTTCTCTAGATAACTGAGTATTCTCTCATAAATAACTCATGCATGTCAGTTCAAAGAAAGACCCATTTGAGATTAAAGGAAGGGACAGTGTACTATAAGTTGGAGGAATTTTCCTATATAGGAAACTCATCCATGCAGAAGGAATTACCTCCTTCAGGTTTGTGCAGTTATTTCAAAGGTCAAAGCAGTGTGTGAGGGATTACTACACACAGGTGGCAGCTTGAGGACCAAGGAGAAGCTGCGCAAGGAAATAGGAGGGTTGGAGGGCAGAGGAGAAGGTTTGTGAGAAGCCTTTGACTGTTTATGAACAACAGTGAGGGATTGTACTGAGAGCTGGATAGCTTGTGAGCTAAAGCTTTGTGTAATCCTGAAATATTTCCACTTGTATGATAATACAGATAGCGGGGTTTTAGGCTGAGGCTTTCCCTAGAGTATTCTTTTGTGTTCATGTGTGATTGCTTTCTCATTCTTAGTTATGTGTTCTATTTGATCTTGTTCATATTCGATTAAGCTTCCGCAAAGTTTGTTGTAGAAGTAGATCTTGTATTTTGCTTTAGTATATTGCATAATATGTTCATCTACAGTGAGTTGTGTCTCCTTGGATTCATGTTTTCTATGTTTCTTATGCTCACGGGAGGTCATCAACTATATGCACCCAATTAACAAGCCCTATAGCATGAAGTTCTCGTCAGTGGATTATTCTCCTGTAACGAATGTGTGCAAGGCCCCATATTACAATAAAAAGCAATGTTGTTATGCTTTCAAGGCCTTGGCCTACAAATATGGGCAACATAAAACACCATTTTCCCATAGAATTCATACATCAACTTAGTCTGATCCTATCCCATGGGCGTGTTTGTGGGTCGTTGTAATGAGGGTTCAATTTCACTATTTTATAAGCTACGTACTAGATCTTTAATAATTTTGGTAGATGAGTTTGTTGAGAAGACAATGTGATTTGTGTGTGAAACCATGTTGATATTTGTGGTGTGAGTTGAAGTAGTTTTTTATTTCCTTCAATTTTGGCTATAAAAAAGGGTTGGCGGTTCTTAAACTGGAAGCCCCAATGTTTGCAACATCAATTCTTGTGTGCTAGTAAGGCCAAGTTATTTGATTAACTTTTGAACACATTCAGTATCCATACCTCCATTCTAGCAACTGATGGATAGCCGAAAGCGAAATATCCAACATATGGTGGTTGGTCCATAGGATGGTTCATTACTTGATGGCTCTGATCGCGAAAGCCCCAACGAGCCAAGGTGTCAATATTGTTGATCTTGCAATGTTCATCAACAATGGTCAGAGGTGGTTACGTTTTAAATGAAAGTCAAGTGACAACTCGAAGATGTGGTGGTGAAAGAGTGGTGTTTGCGAGATTCCAGAGTGGATGTGAGTCCTCATGAAGACCAGTTAGACACAGATTATCATTGTTGTTGTAATATGTGTTTTCAATGTTTTCCATGTAAGCATTAATAGAGGGTATTGTAAGTGCTGGTATGAGAGGTCTATCATCCACAACCTTCGGGTAATGGTTTGGATCGGTTTCACTCCTAGTGAATCTCAGCTTCATCAGACAGTTATCAATCCTCTCATACTATGCCCGGGTGTTTTGCTTCAAGCCATAGAGGGCTTTCTTCCACTTGTATACATGAGATTCCCGATCATGAATCTCAAACTCCTAGGGTTGTTCCAAACCTGTGGACCTGCTGCATGAGGGGAATGGTCCCCTTATAAGATTTTCCTTCGGTACTTCTCATACATGTACCTTCATGCTCTTCTTGAATTCAGGCATCCCTATCACCATCTGACTCACATCGGGTAGGGCCCCATAGGTAGACCTCCGGTGTTATAAATGCGATATGTCAATTGACATGATCCCCAATGGACCATCCTGCAACTTGGTACAAATTGCAAACCCTGAACCCATGAGAAAAAGCATCTTTGAAAATTATATCTTTTAACAACCTTTCCATCGATGAATGCCACCCTGAAACCTTTGACTTCCATTTCCGAGATGGACACCAAGTTCTTCTTGCGATTAGGTACATAAAAGAGATTCTTGTAATTGAATAGAGTTACCCTCATTCAATTGAGGGGTAACATTCCCTACACCCTTTCCGCGATAGGTGGCATTGACTCCAAGTATAATCCCACGGTTGTTTCCGTCTCTACCAGATTCAAGAGAGCACCCTTCTATCCGATAAGGTGCCTTGAAGCACTACGATCAATAAGCCAAATTCACAAATAATCTGAAGGAGAGGGCCAATACAAGATAACGCTTCTTTATCTTATCAAAAACAACATTTGATTCTTCATACATGGGGTCCTTGCTTTCTTTGAAGAGTCAGCCATTTCCTTGATGACCTGCATTACCTGTCATTCCTATGATCATTGAAGATGTCCCTGGAATGATTGTTATCTTCATCAAGAGATGTGTCTCTGCCATTCGAACACTCCTTCGCATAATGGCCAAACTTATTGCAACCAAGGCATCTGCCTTTCCTTCCACCCTTAGATCTGGACTTCCCAATGAAGTGATCTTTAGGTAGGCCATTAGAAACTTCTGCTGTGCCATTCTGATAATATTCTTTGCTTCGACTTCACCCTCGGTGAATTTGAAGAGGGATGAGGAATCCACTGATCCTTTTGTCCTTTCCCAATTATCTTCGATGATTACTCTTTCACTCTTGCTTGGGCATTGTCTTCACCTCAGCTCTGATACCATGTTAATTTTAGGTATGTTCTATGCTTAGAGCAATTTATTTCAATTTTCACAGTTAGCTCAATATCTTTTCCAGATTAGCAATCATATCAGCATTAAAGTAAATTGCAAATAGAACATAAACATAAAACGCAGAAGACAAGCCAAGACAAGAGGACACAAGATGTGGCGCTAGCCAGGGACAAAACCTAATGTGGGGAAACCCTTGATCAATTCTTCTTATATGTTCTTCAATAGTTCAGCAGAGAGAGAGAGATAGTACGTTTACAATAGAAGTCAACACTTTGACTTATCTAGATAAGAGCATAGATCATCTCTAAGAAGATGATACATGAGATCAGTTGAAAACATGTTGTTGCAACTGATTCTCCAAGGTGACTTCTTCACCTGTCGTTGTGCTGCATTTCATCATCATGCTGCACCTCACCGCGCTGCACCATGCTACACCATTCATCACTATGTTGCATCTCATCACGCTTCATTAATCATGACTATACCCATCACTGTATTGCATTATGTGCCATTGCTACACCATGTTTCCATACTGACCTATGTGTTGGTTGCATCTTGCTTGCTTGTTGTCCCTTGCATGCTTGTTGTCCTTAGCATGCTTGCTGTTGCATGCTAGCTGTAACATTCCATGCTTGGTGTATTTGCTGCTAAGTACCATACAACTGTCCCAATGTTAGTTAGTTGTCCCTTGCATGTTGCTCTCCTTCTGAGACAAACTCTCTGGCTATTCCTGCATCAACTGTTCCCAACAAGCCATCTCAATCTACGTCGCCCGCAAGCACATCAACCAAGCCTCCAGCTGGTCAACCAGAGAGTTTAACTAGGCAATGATCCCAGGCCTCAATCCAAAAAATTGCGCAGAAGCTGTCAAGCATGCTCACTTCCGCTGACTGAAGAAATTTCACAGACATGCCCGACAGGCACCCACTGCATGTCGCTGCACTGCCCTAAAAAATTGCACAATTTTCTTAGCCAGTCACCCCGACAGCCGGCCTGTTGGTCATCCCGAAAACTACACAATTTTCATGAGCATCTCTCGGTTGCCCAGCCTCCCGCTCAGCTCATAAATTGCCCAATGATGTCTAGCAGGCCAGCCTCCCAGTTTTGCGCAGTTTTTTCCAGCATCCTCCCGCAGCCCATTGCCAGCTCCCTAGAAAAATTGCACAAATTTTCCAAGCAGCCTCCCGCAGTCCACTACCAGCTCCCCGAATAAATTGCGCAGTTTTTGCTACCGGTCTCCCCCTGCTGCTTGCACTGTCTCCCTGAAAAATATTACGTAGATCTTCCCTCCAGCTGAGCCAGATCCCATGGACAGTCACTGCTGATCCGGATTTCCCATCTCAGTCTCCTAGTGAACTCTGCACAATTTTCACCGATAGTACCCAGAGCTCGCATCCCGGCTCGAAATGTGCTCTGTGCATTTTTAGAGCCTTGTCCTCTCTCTCGGTCACCTGCATCCGAAAGCAAACCACAAGGCATCATGGTAGACTAGGAGATTTCTAAATTTTATGTTGTCTCGTTATGAGTAATTGTAGATATAGGTACATGGATGAGACATGACGCGACGATGGACGGGAGGAACAAGGAGTGCATGCGAGGAGATTATTTCACGAACATACAAACAAGGAATGCATGCGAGGAGATTTGTTCGCGAATGGACGAACACATGGGGCATGCCAAAGTACAAGTGAAGGAGTGACGTGCACATGCAACATCAAGCATACACCAAGACCATCGAAGACTCCGCACACCTTGCCATGCAGAGGTGAAGCTATGATACACCAAGAGCACATCCATCACTCAGTAGCACTGCAACTCAACATGCACACCACCACCAGCATGAACACACCAGCGTGTCGAGTCATGTCATGAGTCATCTTGGCCACATCACTACTGTGGGCCACACTGTTGTAATCAATGTAATGTAACGTGGAAGTCCAAGAGACCCACATGTAAATCTGAAGATTCATGTAAAGTTGAAGATTCATGTAAGTCAAACAGTCATGAGGGAAGTCGAACAGTCACAAGGGCCAGTTTTACCCTTGGCTATAAATATCCCTCATTTGTACATGCAAAAGGCTTTTTCACCTTGGCTCCTCCCACATAGCCTTGAGAGTCTGTAATCTTTTCTTTGAGGAGCGAGCAGTGGCTCCAATGCCCCGCTATCGGGGTTATTGATGTAATGGTGTACGGATGTGTCTTGGAACTTTCTCTTAATTCAGAAGCCTGTTAACAAGCCAGCACATTTTCACACATGTATTATATTCATTTGTAAGACTATTCTTTGGATGCTTGTAATGCATGTTGCTTTAACTTGTATTAAGACAGTTGAACTATTTCGGTTTTTTTAGTACATATGTTAATGGAGATGTGTTGTATCAGTTGCAAATGTTGTCTTGCTCATGTGGGCTATCCCGCCATACACTCGATAGATTCATTCTTGTAAACTTGTTATAACAGACGTCGCACTCGTGTGGACTATTCCGCTAGGTGTTGTACGTGCTATATGTTCACCTTGTGTTTGTGACTGCCGCATCTGTGTGGACTACTCCACCGGAAACTATGCATGTCCTGTTGTGTTGTGTGTCTCTACCAGAGTTGGGACTATTCCTTGAGACTCACTTCCACCTTCTCCCTCTGCAGTGAAATAACTTTGACACAAGCGACACTAATCACTCACCAGGCACGTGAACCTTGTTGTTTCAAGACAAAGAAAACCACTCTCACATGCTAACAAGCAAGAGCTAAGGCATATCTTTAAGATAATGGCAACCGGGCCATCGTACCGGATGGGAATCCTACACCAAACAGTGTGAGGTCTAGTTGGGACTTCATACCAGGGAGATCCCTTGAATGTTGGTGGGTCTAGTGCCGTCAACACAGACATTTTAGAGACTCGGTTGATTATGTTGTTTCTGGAGGAGCTAGTTGATCCCTTAATTGGTTGGGTAAGGGCCTATAGGGCCGGTGATATTGTTGGATTCCATTTCTAGATCCAAAGACATGATTGACACTTTGCCCAAGACCAAGGTCCCTTTACCCATCAGACACACTACACCCCAAGGGGGCAGAGATGCTATACAAATACATAAGGAGGTTGGGTGTGGAAAACTTGATGATGTGACTAGGAGGGACCTTTAGAGGAGGCAGTTCTGTTTCACTTGTCAGGAGCCATGGGCACCGGTGTACAAGTGCACCAAGGGAAAGGCCCATTACATTGAGGTGTATTCCAACACTGAGCCTGATGATGAGATTGAGTTGGATGTTGACACAATAGATGGAGGACCCCAGTCCATGGGAGGCGGACCACCACCACCACAAGGACAAGGGCCGCTTTTTCCAACTGAAGGGGTTATTTCTTTGCTTCAGGTAGTTTTGAAGTATTTGACACTATGGATTAGGGGCACAGTACAGGGACATCGTGTTTCAATGCATACATATTACATATAGAGACATTTGAGGGTTTTCAATGCTTGTACTAGGAGATTGGACCATGTAGTGCACAATATATATTCCCAACTTGACCCTGACCATGGGGAATTATTCAATGATATATCATTTCGTTGTGGTTGATGTGTCAGACACAAATATGGTGATGAGCGTTCAGTGGCTATATTCTTTCGGGCATGTCAAAATTGACTGGAAGAAGTTAGAGATGGAGTTCATGGGACCGGATGGGAAGCTATTAGTATTGAAGGGCATGCATTTGTACCCGCTGCAAACCATGTCATCCCACAGGATGGAGGCTGATTTGAGACATGGGGACATAGCGTGGGTAGTAGAGTTGCATATTTCAGAGGCGGGGAAGTAGCTACAACCACATCCAGATATCTTGGCACTACTAGAGAAGCATGAGGCAATGTTTAGGGATATTGATCTAGTTCGTTCACCTGATAGAGGGTTTGAGCATACTATAGAGTTTGATGAGGGTGTACATGCAATCATCACTACTCCCTAAAAACATCCCAAGGCATACCAGGATTAAATCGAGAGAGCGATATAGGAGTTTTTGATCTTGGGACACATTAGAACCAGCTCTCGTCCCTTTGATTCTTCAATTTTGTTGGTGAAGAAGAAGGATGGGACGCTTTGGATGTGCATTGATTATAGGGCCCTAAACTAGAAGACACTGAAGAATAGGTACCTGATCCCATGCATCGATGAGTTGATGGATGAGCTTAGAGGAGCTAAATACTTCTCTAAGATAAACTTTCATTTGGGATACCATCAGATTCCGGTGAGAGAGCAACATATCCCGAAGACTGCATTTCGATGCTACTATGGCCATTTTAAATTCTTAGTGATGCCCTTCAGGCTAACCAACGCACCAACTACTTTCCAATTTTGCAAGAACAATGTGTTCCGCAAGCATATACATAGCTTTGTGTTGGTATTCTTCGATGATATTCTTATATACAGTAGGATGTGGGAAGAGCATTTGTAGCACTTGGAGGAGGTCCTGCACATCTTGGAGGAGCAACAATTCTATGACAAAATTTCTAAATGTGAATTTGGATTGACAAAGATGTTATATCTAGGACATGTGATTGGGGAGGATGGAGTCAAGGTCCATCAAGAGAAGATCAAGGCCATTTTGGATTGGCCTACACCCAGGAATGTGACGAAGTTGTGAGGTTTCCTGGGTATATGTACTTACTACAGGCAGTTTGTGAAGGGATTCTCTTAGTTGGCAGCACCCTTCACAGAATTGATGAAGAAGGGAGCATTTGAGTGGACAGACATGGCATAGGAGGCTTTTGAGTGCTTCAAGAGGGTGATGAGCAGTTGTCTGGTCTTGGCTTTACCATATTTTTCACAGCCCTTTGTGTTGGAGTGCGATGCATCTGGATAGAGTATTGGGGCCGTTCTAATGCAGGGGGGCCAACCGATTGCATTTAAGAGCTGGAAGTTGCAACCTCTTGAGAGATTGTATTCCATTTATGATAAGGAGATGTTGGCCATAATGCATATGCTGGCCAAGTTCTGGTAGTACTTGGTGGGTAACAGGTTTAAGGTGAACATTGATCACAATAGTTTTCAATTCTTTTTGGAGTAGAGGGAGCAGAGGGAGAGGTAGCAAAAGTGGGTCAGCAAGATCCATGACTACAAGTATGTCAAAGGCAAGCATAATATAGTAGTCGATGCTTTGTCAAGGAGGCCCGTGACACTCTCACTGAGGGACATCACTCAGGATTGGAAGGCACATTTATTGGTGGAGGACTCCAAGGTTAAACATGCATGTGACATCTTGGATTGGACCGCAGGGGATGACAGGTACAGAGTGATGGATGAGGTGATTTATTACAAGGACAGGATCTATTTGGTGCCAGGATCACAGTTGTGGTGGAAGATCCGATAGCCCACTCATGATTCACTATTCACTGGGCATCAAGGGTTTTTCAAAACCTATCAGACCATCAAGGAGAGTTTTACTTGGAGAGGCCTCAAGGAGGATGTTATGAGGCATGTTTTGGAGTGTGATGTTTTTCAAAGGAACAATGGGGAGAAAACACCTCCAGCTGGCTTACTTTATCCCCTTTCGATTCCAGAGAGGAAGTGGGAGAGAATATTTATGGATTTTATCACCGGACTTCCAGCAGTTTAGGGGCGTGATTATATATATGTGGTGGTGGATCGATTGACCAAGTTCACTCATTTTTTCGCCATTCCATCTAGATCCTCAGCCTCATAGATAGCCAAGCTATTTTTTAGGGAGGTATCCAGGTTGAATGGTCTTCCCAAGACCATCATCAATGACTGAGACAACAGATTTAAGGGGGCATTTTGGTAGGAATTATTCAGATTGGTCGGCATTGAGGTCACTCCTAACACTATCTACCACCCCCGGACATATGGGCAGACAAAGATTGTGAACAAGTGGTTGGAGGGATATTTACGGAATTATGTGACTGCACAGAAACACACATGGGTGAAGTGGCTTCACTTGGGAGAGTATAGCTACAACACCACTCACCATATGTCCATCGGTATGACACCTTTCTTTGGCATTTATAGTTATGATTCATTATCATTTGCTAACATGGTTTTTGGAGACAATCGAGGCACTGGGGCAAAGGATTGGATATAGGAGAGTTAGGAGATCGTAAAGGCTCTCAAAGAAAACTTGTAGACGGTGCAGAACTAGCATAAGATGTACGCATACAGGCACCATGTTGAGAGGCATATTGAGGTTGAAGACTTAGTTTTCTTGCTTCTCTAACCATACAAACATTCTATACACTAAAGCAAAAGGGAGCTGAGAAGCTCAAACTTTTAGTTTTTGTAGCATCATATGTGTTCTAGCCACGAAATTTGGTGGAGAGGCTAGAATACATGAATTCTCCAAAACCTAGAAATCGTTTCTAGAAATTCCACCTAGAGACAACTTAATTAAAATAATTAATCCTTTTTAATGTTTCCTAAGTCTAAACTTAGGAAAACTGATTAATTAAAGGGTATTAATTAATTCATGGTGAGAATCTTCTAGAAGAAGACATGGACCAAGTTCTAGTTAACCTTATCCATCGATTATGTTTTAATCTTGGTTGTTGATGTCTCAACAAGAGATTATAAGACGAAATCCGATGGGGGTTGGAGAATGCACTGGAGACATAAGAAATTTGATTTTGCTGGGAAATCGATTTCTAGAGTAGCAGTTATCTATTGCCGGAGGTGATTCAATAAGATCGAAGCAATGAGAGAGGGGCATGGATAGTAAGGTCGGAGGGATACTTTCTAGTCCGGTAAGGGCATAGCAGAGAGACAGTGAGTTCCACAGATAGGCAACGCAGAGTAGAGAGGTAGCGTAGTGCTTCAGAGGGGAAGTCGTATTGATTCAGTGCCAAAAGTCGGAGTGGGAGCCCAGATGCCATAAGAATCGATCTTCCAAACAACAATGGATTAATTAGTGAGAGAGACGTTGGTCCGAGTTGTGTGATGTAGCACTGCGTAAGCTGATGCAGGGACTACGTAGAGGTAGCAAAGAGTAGCTCATCTTGAGCCAAGGTCAGTGTTGGATCACCGGTGAGAGTGATATTGTTCTCACTAGACTTCTGTCAGCCATTTATCTATATGGATTGCTAATTTGAGCATCCATAGGTTTGTACTCAGATTTACTACTGCATAATAATAAAACCCTCAGTTCCTGCACTGGTTTTCCCAAGTTGGGTTTTTCGGGGACATTGGTCCAAAAATAACAATGTGTGTGTGCATCTATTCTTCCAACATTATTTTTCATCTGCAGTATTGTATTTGTGAAGGTTTCAATGTATTAGTTTCGATATTTACCGTAGGATGAAATAAATAATTTGTTCAATTTATTTAACAAATAGAAGAAACTTAATCAGTTGTTGCAGAAGGATTTGGGGTTTCCGAATTTTCACAAGGTATCACAACGCATATCATAAGCTGGAGAGTTTAGTAGTAGAAGGAAAGAGGAATTTCGAAGCTTTACGTAGATAGCAGTTCAAAACCCTCAGAGGTAGCGCAGTCCTTGGCCGTGAGGATCAATTTTTTAGGAAAGTTTATTTCTCTAAGAGAGTCAACAGAAAATAAAAATTTCCAGATCAAAGATTACCAGAGGCAGAGTGAGACGCAGTATTTTTCCTTGCAGAGCATATCTTCAGGAGGAAGGAAGAGCACACACTAAGGGAATTCTTTCCTCAGAGAACTTCTAGCCCAGAAGTGTGATTTTTCCTAGTAGAGCAGTAGTAATTGTGAGTAGAATTTCCCACTCCAGCAAGGAGTGCATGGATCCAGTGAACAGTTGTGCAGAGGAGAAGAGGAGGAATTCGACTTTCTTCAGGGGTGGCATCAACAGGATTGAGAGATCAAGATCAGTTGGAGGGAGCCTCCAACTATGTGACCTGGAAGTCAAGAATTTCTTGTCTTCTAGATGAATACGATCTCAAAACTTACATCAATAGTGTGGTAGATGTACCCGCAGATGCAGATCCGCTAAAGGCCTACAAGAAAGAGATGGAAAAAGAAAAGAGGTCAATTCTTAATGGGGTTCAAGATCACGTGGTGTCTCACATAGATGGCAAAGATACTGCCTGACAAATGTGGGAGGCACTTGCTTTGCTATACGAGGGATCTTCCGAGCAGCAGAAGATGTATCTTGAAGAGAAGCTGAGATGCACAAGGATGCAGAAAGGGGAGCGCATAGACCCCTTCCTCACTAGGCTTTATGATATCCGAGTCTAGCTGTTTGCAGTAGGGTCAACACCCTAGCCTATAGAATTGGTCTGGTTAGCTCTCAACAACGTTTTTGAAGAATGGCAGGTCTGCGTCCAAAGTATTCTAGGTAGAAAAAAGTTGCCAGATTGGGATCGAATGTGGGTTGATCTGTAGTAGGAGGAGATGAGGTGAGATTTGGTGAAGAGCGCCATTAATGGCACCAGCGATAATAGTGGTTCCAAGCAAGTGAAGAAAGAATAAAATGTGGCCCTCGCATCAAAGGGGCAGCAGGAGCAGTGCAAGAGGAAGAAGGAATAACAATCTTAAGTATAAGTTGTAGGCATATGATAATAGGGATCATGTTAAATCGGTAAATGTTGCAGTAGAATCTAAACAATATTGTGAAGGACTTGAAGTTGAGATCATCTCTCTAAGAGAAAATCTTGAAAATTCAAACAAGCAAAATGAAAACCTACTTCAAGTATTTAAAGAACAAGATTTTGGGTTGAAGGAAGATATTATTGAATTAAAGGAGAAATTGGAAGAAGGAAGAAAGTTTGAAGAAGGAATGAGGAAGCAGTATCTGGAAAAGGAAGAACAATACCAAAGAATGGAAGTTGAGGTAAACATTCTAAAAGGTAAATTAGAAGAAAAGGATAAACACTTGAGATTTCAATATAGTAATATGATTTTGGATAATATTCTTAGTAGTCGAGGTCTCCTTCCATTAAATTTAGCCTTGGTTTTCATGAAACTGTAAAAGGAGAATCTAGTTCACAGGCTTGTGCAAGGATCTTGAAGGATAACAATACGAAATCTGAAATTCATGTTAAATAAATAAGAATTCAACCAAATCAACATCTAAGGAAGACGAATTTTCAAAAGAAATCGTTTGCTCCAAATAATATAAGCATTAACCGATTCTCTCCTCTGATCAATAATGTTGAAAAATTATGGACATTTTGCAACCAATTGCAGAAGCAGATTGTATCAATGTCAAGAAAATAGTCACTTCACAGGAAGATCATTAACTCCCAAATAATCAAGTTTCTTTAAGGGATATTTGTTTGCTTGCAACATATTTGGTCACAAATCTATTGATTGCAATAGGAGGAATATGAAACAGAAATATTATAATTCCTCTGCTCCCTTTTCTAGTCATATAAGATGTTATACTTGTAACAAGTTTGGGCATGTAGAAAAAGAATGCAGGAACAAGTCAATGGACCTCCACATACAACATGGAAAGCAATCAGATAAGAATATTGTTACCAAAAGACCTAAGAAATATGGATCCACGAACACTTCTCATAATAAACAGAAAGAAGAAGAACAAATAAGGTGTGGTCTTGATCTTTTTTCATTTGAAGATGAAGATGAATGGTACATAGATAATGCATTCTCTCATCACATGACTAGAGATAGGATAAGTTTTAGTCTCTCAAGAAAAACAAAGATGGCAAGGTGATTCTTGGAAATGGTGCTCAAGCAAAAGTTATGGGAAAAGGTAGAATCAAACTTGAGAAGCATGAAAAAGTAGGTGATGCATTATTAGTCGAGGGCTAAAGTATAATATTCTAAGTGTAGGTCAAATAGATGACAAATGACGTATAGTTGCATTTACATCAACTAAATGCAAAGTTATAGACGAAGAAACTCGAAAGCTTATAGCAAGAAGATATAGGAATACAGACAAATTATATGCGCTAGCAAAGAAGAATTCAGGAAAAAATAAGAGTTATAGTTCCTCTCCTTCATATTCAAAGTAAAAGAATATGGTTACCATTGCAATTTATTTTTCTTAATGTGTTCTTATAACAGTGACTACAAAAGTAATGTGAGGTACATAACCTTATGAAGAGCAGGTGATGATTATTAGGTCCACAGGATCAATAAGGAATGATCTCAGAGGGAGCTATACATATGTATGTCTTAATGATGATTCCCTATGTTGTTATGATATTCATTTGATGATGCTTATACTACTGAAATTGCATTGATGAAGTAGCAGTGAATAGAACCAGACATGTCATGTTCAGGGGGAATTGTAGTTATGAAAAATCAGTAGTTTACCTTTTGTACATGGATCACATGAAGGAAAATTGCGTGTATACATTGCTTTGGGTCCATACAGTTGCATATATTTTTTAGTGATGAATAAATTGTGGCACAGATTCAGCGGGAGTCTCTCATATGTTTCTATTAGTTGGTTATTGATTTTCTAGCACTGACATTGGCTTATTGTAGACTCTTAATAATGCCCATGTGATGCTTGGGAATGATGTTGGTTCATGATGGTTCATGAGTTGTTGCAAAATGTTATTGTTGCTATGGTTCTTTTATGGTTTTCTTGATTAATGAGGTTGGCACAGTTTTAGGGGGAGCATTTGTTATGCTTTTAAATGGTCCATTATTGGCATTATGGTTTCTTAAGCATTCATTGTTGCATGATGATGTTTATGATGAATACATATCATTTCTTATGTATAGTTGTTATTGGGGTTGTTGTTGAAGATACATATGTTGTTGTCATGATTTATCAATGATGCATGGTTTGCATGAGATGAAGTTATGGATGATGACATGCACTTGGTGAAAATTAGTTAATCATGGTTAATATTGACAAGAATGATATATATTTTATGTCCATTGAAGGTGTTGGTTATGTTGTTATGATGAAGGTTCTCTTTGTCTACACATGTTATTGATGCATTTACATGCTACCTATGGTGTTTGATATTGTTTATTGAGGATTGTGTCTCTTCTTATGTGTGAAGAGAGCATGTTGATCTTGATGATATGAGATCTAGGAGATGAGTTACTAACAGAGCTTGATTGCACAATCTTATGCTACGATTGGTTGATGATGATGAGTTCATGATTTACTCATTGTTTATTAACATCTCTCATTGATGAGAATATATATACATATTGTTGTCACTATGTCATGGGTTATCAATGATGGATGAATTGTAGATAATGATCTTATGGATGATTACTTGAGTTTCATTTTGGTGAAGATGTTTATGGTGTGATAATTCTACTTGATACACTTGATGAAGTATATGTTATGGTCATTATTGATGTTGAAGGTTCTCCTGGTCTTTGATGGATGCATGGAGATAATATGATGCCATTGTGGTTCAAGAGATTGATATGTGGAAAAAATGCTACATAAAGTTGAGAGCATGTCTATTGATATGCTACTACTACAGTTTATTGCTGATTTTTGGATACACTGCATACTTGGTCACAGTTTGATGATATTGGAGCTACATTGTCTTATCTTACATGTTGATGATGAGGATGTTCATGTTGTTGCCCATGTTGTTTCTATCAGAGGTTTATGTTGCAGATTCCTATATGGAGAATGATGGTTGTCGATGACCATTATGGTCTTGCTACCTCATGGTTGAGGTTCTTGTCTTTGGTTATATGTGTCGTATATGTCTCTTAATGTAAAGGTCATGAAAAAGACCCATGTTGTAGTCATTGTAATATTCATTCATGTATGGGATATTGGGATCAAGTCATGTTTTGTATGTAATCCAATTATTTTGGATTATTTGTGTAATGTTGGGTCAAATATGTAACCCCACTATGTTGGGTAATTGATGTAATCATGAGTCATTGGTCATAGGAGAGGTCATGTTTGTTCAAGTCATCAATTGAATATATTTCAACATCTCAACATATGCTCAGGGGGAGCATGGTCAGTAGGAAATTTTCATATTCAAGAAATCATATCAGACAAAGGGGGAGAAGCATTCATTCAACATTGGTCATCCCTTTGCCCTTGATGTCAAAGCGGGAGAGAATCTTGGTGTTTGGAGAATAATGCTTAGTGAGAATACTTGGTATTTGCATGTGTGTTTGCAAGTATTTACAAGTGATGACTAAAACAAAAGTGGTTTCCGTCAAGTCCAAAGGGGGGGATTGTTGGAATTATGGCTAATGTTTTGTCCTTGATGGAAACTTGCTTGATAAGGATGTCAACATGGTGATATCATTATGGTTATGTAGATTGTTACAGACGTTACAGGTGATATGGACAAAGGAATGTCAGTTCAAAGACATACGGATGGTAAAGGTAAAGTTTGAGGAAGTATACGTGAGTCCTAAGAAGCAAGGTCACGTACATACACATGTATTGTGAAGAAAAGTCGCATACAGAATCCACACCATGACAATCTGGATACCAATGATCCCCACCATGGTATTGGCCCATAGTAAAGGGAGCGAAAATGGTTATTTGATCCCGTTAAAGAATACTAATGACATTATCAAGGGATTTTCTTAAGCTATTAGCTAAGGCTAAATATATATAAGGAGGTGGATATCAAGGTGTTAAGTGTGAAAGTTATGGGTTATTAATGTGTAATCTGATCTGAAACAGGGATGCACCAGGGAGCATGGAGATGGTTCAGATCTGATAGATCTAAATGAATACATATTCCTTGATGTGTTATGTTTTGATAGATCAATGATGATGGTATGAATCTACATATAATGATGTGTGATTGTAACAATATGTATGTCGAGATTTGGGTTTGACAAATGTTGTGTTATGTGGCAAAAAGTATAAATCAGTGATTTCAGATTTGTATGCTTGTTTTCCTCTAAATGGTCACATACATACGTGGATCTGTGTTTGCAGGGTTGCATATAAATTCTGCAAATTTATTTTGTATGTTGATATTTGTACGCAGGTGTTATGCATGGTAGTCACATGCATACGTTGACATGTTTTGTGGAAGTCGCGTATGTATAATGGCGTTTTGCAGTATAGATTGTTGATGATATTTGATCAGTTATGTTCTATGTGTTGTTGTCCTTCGATGATGTATCTATCATGATAATTTGTGTTTAACAATATTTATTGGGTTGAATTGGTTATGGCATGGAATGTTGATTAGTGATGATGCTACAATGTGGTGATATGAAATTGCTTCAGTGATCTGTGATTGATTCAATGGTAGTTTTAGTAATACAATGCTTCATATTTAGTTGTCAGTGATTTGAGATATGTAAGCCAGTATGATACATAGGAAGCACATACATACACGAGTCTGTTTCACGCAAGTAGCATATACATTATAATGTATGTTTGATCAATGTTTGCAGTGACAACACTTTTTTTATGATGATGAACAATGTATGGTTTTGTATAATGGTGGTGCATTGGTATGATCTAATGGTTTATTTCTGTTATGGATTGATTTGATCTTGTTGCAATGGATGATTGAGATTCATTGATTGGTTTGATGGTAATACAATGATTCAATTGGTCTAGTGTTTGCTTTCAAAATTGTTACTTGGTATTGGACTTAGTATTGGAAATGGGTCCAGTCTGAAAATATGATGAAAGGTGGCCTACAAGTTTGATGTTTTGAGTCAGGTGGATCCAGTATGAAATATTATGAAACATATTCTACAAGAGGAGATAAGGGCTGGAGCCTTTAGTAAGGGAGTCAGAACTTCCTTCCAGTGGTAGTTGGTAAATTTGTGCAAGGGGGAGGTTCTCCCTTCCGATAGGAGGAGGTAAACGAGATCAGGGGGTTAGAGCTCCCTTCTAGTGGGTGTTGTAGAATGAGAGAATGTTGTAGCCTTCTGTAGGTGGGTTTCTTTGTGTTGTTAAGAGTCTACGCCATTACAAAACATAATTAAGTTTTCTTAATAATGAAAGAAGAAGAAAGAGACGACGACAATGGTGGGTTTTCTCCCACATTAGGTTTCCACCTAAAATCTTGGTGTTCATGTGTGTTGATGATCTATCTGTTATTTACTGCTCATGGTTTCTGCTTAATGAATGAATAATTAAGTAATCATGCACTAGTTAAAGATGATGAAATATATGAAAAGTTAATTAACTAAATATACGTTGTTTTCCTTCACTGAAGTCATGTACTTATGTTAGTTGCATGAATGACAGTAGCATATAGAAATCGAAATATGAAATGAAAAAGTTTAAAGTGAATTAAACTATTGATTCACCCCCCCCCCCCCCAGGTATTTTTACCAACATAGGTATTGTCACTCTTCACTTGAATCAAGGTCAAACTATTCATCTACAAGAAGTATTGTATGTGCCTGATTTGGAGAAGAACATGATGTTTATTTTAGCAATGGAAGATAAAGGCTTCAAGGTAGAATTTGTTGATGGAAAGATACGTGTTTGGAAAAGAAACCCTAAGGATGCATTTACTCTTGGATTTAGGGTTAATGGTCTCTATCAAGTTGGTGGAATTCCTTTAGGAGCTTTAGCAATCGATACTTCACTTCAATCTGAGCTATGGCACCAGAGATTTTCCCACTTATATTACAAATCCTTACCTGGGGTAAGGAATGTGGTCACAAGTATGATCGAGTTCAACATTAATCATGAAGGTGTTTGTCAGGTTTGTGCAACTGGAAAACTTAAAAAGGGACCATTCCCTTGTAGTGAAAGAAAGACTACCAATATTCTTCAATTAGTCCATTTTGATTTGTCTAGTATGTTGCCCGTAACATCGTTGGGAGGACAATTATATTCTGAAATCTATGTGGATGACTACTCTCGTAAATTATGGATCTATTTATTAAAGGGGAAGGATGAAGCATTCAAATGATTTTGTTCCTTCAAATCATTGGTGGAAAATCAAACAGGAAAGAAGATCAAGATATTGAGGACTGACAATGGAACCAAATATGAATCAAATGAATTCAATAACTTTTTCGGAGATGTTGGAATTAAGAGGAAGAAAATTGTTCCATGCACTCTTGAGCAGAATGGCATTGCTGAAAGAAAGAATCAAACAATCATGGAAGCCACCCATGCCATGCTCCATGATTAAGGCCTACCAAATTTCTTATGGGGATAATTTTCCAACACTACCATGTATGTTCAAAATAGAAGCCCGCATCAAGCATTGGATTTCAAGACATCTGAGGAGGTATTCACTAGTAAGAAACCTGATGTTTCTCATTTTAGAATATTTGGTTGTCTCGTGTATTTTCATGTGCCTAAAGAGAAAAGAAACAAGTTGGGAGCATCTGGGAAGAAGGGTATATTCGTTGGCTGTAGTGAAAATTCAAAGGCATATAGAATCTATGTGCTTGGTAAAAGAGAGGTGGACGTGGGTCATGATGTTACCTTTGATGAAGACATTTCCCTTGGGAAAGCAAGATGTCTCCCTATCCCAAGGAAGGGCAATGATGATGGTGTGGAAAAACAAGATGAACCTCCGACGGATGAGCCTATGCCTAATGTTGATAGCCCGATGGATCCTGTTGATCCACCTCCTTGTGATTCTTCCACCTCAAGGAAAAGACCTTTATGGCTCAAAGATACTCTCGAAGATGTTGAAAGACATTCATGCAATAAGGAGACTTCGTGAAAGTAAGAAGTCGAACAGGTATCAAGGGTACTTGGTTGCTATGAGTACTCTTGTTCAAGTTGAACCATGCACATTCGAAGAAGTTGTAAAGCACCAAGTTTGGAAAGATGCGATGAATGAGGAGTATGAGTCAATCATGAATAATGATGTTTGGGACGTGGTGCCTAGACCCAAGGACAATTTTGTGGTCACTTCTAAATGGATTTACAAAATTAAACATGGAGTTGATGGGAGTGTTGAAAAATATAAGGTCAGTTTGTTTCTCGAGGCTTCTCTCAAAAGGAAGGATTGGACTATGACAATATATTTGCACCATGTTAGGGTATTAGGTTTTTTTACGTCAAATGTATTTTCCTTGTCCATTGATTTTTAGTTTTTGAAGCAGTTGAGCCTATGACAACAGTTGTTGTCATAGTCTCGATATAATTGTCTGACATCCTTGAATTTATTCCATATAGAGTTCATCTAAAGCATGAAAGAGTGTCAAGTCGGTGGGATTCATGAGGTCACACATGTTTATACATTCAAGTCAAAAGGGGTTATATGTCAGTGGTTCATCGATCAAAACCATCCAAAATGAAGTTTTGTCAGTCTAAAGTTCTGATGGTCATGAGGTTTGGTCATTAAATATGTTTTAAATTCTTGTCCCCTATTCCTATCTACCCCATGTTTCCCTATTTCCTACCCTATTTCCCCATTTCCCTTTATACATACCTTCATATATCATCTACATCCTATCCCCTTTTCACATATCATTTACATCTTATTCACATTACATTTCCTTTCCCCCCCTTCGTTCTAAACCTATCCCCATAACACCACTACCACTTCCCTATACTCATCACATGTACAACCCTCATACATAATACACAACCCCCATACCTAAGAAACATCATACCCCTAAAAATTTAATGATTCCCCATACCTTTATACTCATATCAAGTCAAGAGTGCTAAAAGTAATCAATTCAAATGTTGCACTACAAGACAAAAGACAAGGGGTAATTCAAATTTTTATGTCGCCTTATTCTCATGCCACTGTACACTCATGCAAACTCTGCCTAATCTGAGCACATAGAATCCCTACAGGAGACCACAGACCGATTCTGAGCTAACAGTTGTGGAAAATTTGTTGTGCACAAGTGCTACCCAACCTGGTCGTTGCGCAAGTGGGTATCAACCATTTAGGAGGTTTGCATGAGTTGGATAATCTACTTAAATATTTCTACACCATCACACATACATTTCAATACTACCCATTTGATCCATTTTCCCAGAGGATGTGTGCAACCATACAGAGCATGGAGGGCTACTTGGACTTGCTACACAACTGTTGCGCAAAATACCTTGTTTTAGTCATCATTTTGAAACATTTTTTCCAACCACATGGAGGAAAATTTCAAAAACATGAAAGACATTTTTCTCAAGAAAAGACCAAAGAACAATAAACTCCTTTAGTTTTTGAACAGGTGTCATAGATCGGGATATTCGAATGCATCTTTAAAGCATATTTTTCGGACTGTGTAATTTCTTGTTTTAGCCATGATTTTGGGGAACCTATTTAGAGGATCTGGGGAATAATTTGAATAAACAGAGAGAGGTTTATCTCCAAGACAAGTTCACATACAAAAACCTATCTCAGTGTTTACACAGGAGTTACTGTTTGGGATCTACCGTTGTCGCTTGGAGACCCTTTTTCGCAATTTCTATTAACAAAATTCTACAATTTTTGGAATTCAATTTGTGGATGAGGAGAATTCAGCATACATTCTTGTAGTTTTGGATGTTTTTGGTATATCACAAAACCTTAGATGATTTTCAGTCACTATTTTGTTTGGTTTGGGGTAGGAAGACATGGTGCAACCACAGATTCAAAATTATGTTGCACAACCGATGTGCAACACAAGCTCTTTGTTGTTTCTACTTTTATCTGGAATATGGAACTACATTATCATGATCGAGAAGGATCTTAGTGGATAAGGCTGTTATCTAGATAGGATTAGCGGGATGTTATCTAGATAGGATAGAATAAAATATTTTATTTTTTTCTAAAAAGACAAACTATAGCTTTTATGATTAGCTTTATTTAGTTTTGGTTTAAAAAACAATATGTGGATAATTTTGAATTGATTCGATCCACTTAGTGGATAAATGATACATTGTATCTAGTCTTTTAGTTTCCATGCAGTGAATTCGATGACCTAGTGGTAATTTTGAATTCCTTATTGTATTTAAGGAGGATAAGACATGAAAAATGGTTTGGTTGGGTTGAGAGTGTTAGAGGCTAGACTACTTTTCTGTAAGTTTTGTATCTTTGTTGAATGAATTGAAGAAGGAAGGTGCATATTTATATAGTGATACATGTGTCTGGCTTATTGGTATCTTGTTCCTCTTGTTACTTGATATGTATTATTTTTAGATCTGCTTATAGTTTTTAATTTCATATAGTAATTTTCTTCATGTTCATGTTTGAAATATTTCTCAAAATTCAATAATTTGCTCTGACAAATTTCAGTTGATCACTATATTTGTGTTGTTTCCTTCCATGGAAAGTTGAATTCATCCTTGTATGGATTCTCAAGTTGTCATTTTTCCCTTTCCTCCCATTCATACTATTACTACAACGAAATTGATTGTTCACCCATAGGTCTGCCTACCTTTCCACTGTGTGAATTGCACCATATCCCTGATTCATTCAAACCTATAACAATGCTATGATCTAAGTAGTCTTTCCCTTTGCACCCACCTTAAACAAATAAAAATCAAAACATCCTCCGATCATCATAACCAACCTAAAATCTAAACCATGTCAGTTATTTAGTTGATAGATAGAAAAAACCTAGCGAGAGAGCCCTCTCCAAGGCTAGGGGAGTTCGACCTTAACCTTAAAAGAAGTTTTTGGTTACCTATGGTATTTATCTCCCCAGCCTAGAGAAATTTACAAAGTGCTAACACACTGATTTCCTAATATACCGCTATATGATCTATTATTTCTCTTGTTGCCACTCAAGGATGGAGCCTACATCAAATGGATGTTAAGATTGCTTTCTTTCATGGCTCGCTTAAGGAGGAAGTCTAATTGGAACAACCTCAAGGATTCGAAGTACAAGATTGAAGGACACATGCATGCAAGTTGAAGAAAACCCTCTATAGGTTGAACCAAGCCCCTAGGGCTTGGTATTAGAGTATATATAACTATATTATGACGCTGGGATTTACAAGGAGCTATTCTGATTCAAACCTATACTTCAAGGTTGAAAAGGACATGCCTCTCATTTTGGTCCTTTATGTTAATGATCTCTTTCTGACTGGTGAGGACCCTCTCATTTGTCAATGTAAGAGGGAGTTTACTTCCGAGTTCAATATGAAGGACCTATATTTGATGCATTACTTCCTAGGCCTAGAGATCTAGCAAAAGTCAAGTGAGATTTTCCTTTCTAAATAAAAATACATTTTGAAGTTGCTAGAGAGATGTGGGATGTTCGATTGCAAGTATGTGTCTACTCTGATGGAACTCAACTTCAAGAAGCTAGGTGGAAGTGTTGTTGGGCCTGAATTGGAAAACCCTTATGAATATAGAAAACTTGTTGGGGGCCTAATTTTCTTGGTAAACTCCCTATCGGACATATATTTCGTTATGAATATGTTGAGTCAATTTATGGTTGATTCTCTTCACATACATTGGATTTTTGCTAAGGATCTCTTAAGATATCTATGTGGCACAATCAACTATGGTTTGAGATACACTATCAGAAATTTGAGGCTACATGAATATATTGGTGCTAACTACTCTGGTAGTGTGGTGGATAAAAAAAGCATGTTAGGATGTTGCTTCTCATTGGGATTTTCTTCAATTTCATGGATGAGTGGGAAGAAGAAATTAGTTGCTTTAATCACCGTCGTGGCCAAATATATTGCTGCTAGAATGGCTTGTTGTGACGTTGCCTGGTTGAGGAAGCTTGTCAGTGAATTATTTGAGCACATTTTGGATACCACCATGATCTATTGCAACAACAGAGTGGGATTCGCCTTTCATAAAATCTCGTGTTCCATGACTGCTCCAAGCACATTGATATCATGTACCACTTTATCTGGGATATGGTGCAACAGGGAGCAATAAGGCTCTAACACATCAGGACTAATGAGCGAGCTGCAGGCATCCTCATGAAGCCCTTAGGGAAGGTAAAATTCTTAGCCTTCTAATAGAGACTTGGAACCGTGGAAAGACCCTCCCATAAGGGTCTCGCTTGAATTGGAAATCAATATTTTGGATTTCTTGGGGGCTTGGGGTACTTCTTGGAGCTATGAGCGACCATAGGGTGAATGGTTCACCTTCCCCTATAGGTACGTTGTGTACAGGGTCAGTGGTTCACCTTCCCCTATGATACCCCATGATGGTTGACTTGTGCATAAGGTGAGTGGTTCACCTTCCCCTATGATACCCCATGATGGTTGACTTGTGCATAGGGTGAGTGGTTCACCTTCCCCTATGATTGATGACACGTGTGTAGGGTGGGTGTTTCACCTTCCCATATGATTGATGATATATGCATAGGATGAGTGGTTCACCTTCTCTTGCGGATGCCTCAACATACATCCTACCCATGTAGTCTGAGACTCATGGGAAGTACCTCTCATCTAGCCAATGAGTTGGGAAAAGTGGATAGGGACTTGTTGAAGGCTCAAAATTCTTTGTCTCAACGTTATAAGGGAGACCACCCTATCGGGAACTTAAAGCAACTTCTTTTCCATTTGGATGGTGGTTACAACTAGTTAAACTAGGTCCAGTTACCTTCTCTCTATCTTTACTAGCTTAAAGTATGTATTTTTCTTACCAATAGAGAAGAGCCATTAGATGATCCCTCTTGTTGAGCTCAGGCAAGAAAGTGATCCTTAAGCTGATCTAGGGATCAATGAAGCCACAACTAAAGTTTGCCTCTTTTAGAAAAGGAATTCTAGAATGCAAGATTTAATCTAAATGCAAGTAAAAGGAAAATTATGCAAATACTATCTTGATGGAAAGAAGGATTAGTCCTTCTTTCTACCAAGAGCAAGATATTAACATAATTTAGATTTTAACATGTCTTTCTTAAGATGAATATGTAGCTAATGAAATAGTTCAATTAACTAATATTATAATTACCAAACATGTGTTTCAAAGATCTGGACCACCCGATCTAAAACTTAAAGCAACTCCTTTTCCATTTGTGATGGTGGTTACAACTGGTTAAACTAGGTCCAGTTACCTTCTCTCTATCTTTACTGGCTTAAAGTATTCTTTTTCTTACCAATAGAGAAGAGCCATTAGATGATTTCTCTTGTTGAGCTCAGGCAAGAAAGTGATCCTTAAGCTGATCTAAGGCTTAGTGAAGTCACAACTAAAGTTTGCCTCTTTTAGAAAAGGAACTCTAGAATGCAAGATTTAATCTAAATGCAAGTAAAAGGAAAACTATGCTAAGACTATCTTGATGGAAAGAAGGATTAGTCCTTCTTTCTACCAAGAGAAAGATATTAACATAATTTGGATTTTAACATGTCTTGCTTAAGATGAATATGTAGCTATTGAAATAGTTCAATTAACTAATATTATAATTACCAAACATGTTTTTCAGAGAACTATTAACAATGAATGATGAACCAATAACATTAGGAAGCAGTTCACAAAATACCAATGGAAATTAAATCAGAAATAGATGGAAAATTTCTGAATAAATAGTTACTCGAAAATTTGGTTTTAATATATTAGAGCAAAAGATACAATTAACGCCAAATTCATGAGACAAACAAATTAGATAACTAATTTGTAAGACAATAATTCAAATCGACAATAGTGCAAAATATAAAACCAATCAACATAATTCTAACATCAAGAATGAAATTCACATTAAAAATAATAGTATTTCCAATATAGCTTTATTTGAACCTGTTCTCCTGCTCTAGTCTTTAAATTTGATCTCATACAATCTCCTCCAAAGCATAAACTCTGCTGCTAAAAGCAAGAGTTGCAATAATGCAATCTTTGTCTCTCATACATAGTTCATAATGAAAAGAGACAAAACCCAATAATTCTCATATCTGAGATTGATCCTCTCTACCTACAACATGAAACCCCTATTACAATAGTGCTTTCAGAATTACGAAAATTGTATGAGAAGCCATGTGACTCCATTCTCCAAACTACTATTTATAATTACAAAATGTATTCAAAATAGGAGAGTTGTTGAAGAACAAATATGCTCCAACAATTTTCATTAGTCCATATTCATTTTCTTTTCCTCATCTCTTCAACATTTCTCCTTCCAAAACCAATCAAAATTTAATTAAAATACAATTTAAAATCAAAAATACCAAATCTGGAAAATAAAACATCTTCCAATCAAAACTTAGTTAAATAAATAAATAAAAGGAAATATGAGTTTTTCATTAATCTTTGTAAAGATATTATTCGTCAAAGAGAAAATAGTCGAATGGATCTGCCCTCAGTAGATGCTATGAGCAAATGAAAATGCAAAAAATTAAGCTCAGAAAATTAATTTTGTTTATGAATTCAAAGCTTAATCTTCTGATAAATTTTAGACTCGTTAAATTACTGAATTTGGTCATGCAACCATCCATAAATATTCTTCGTGATTTTATCTATCCAATGATCTATCTTGGGCATCATTTGGCCAAGTAAAACTCAACTTATGAGCTTCCAAAGTTGAAATGTTAGAATTGCCAAAATTCTGGAAAATTTGTTGCCTGGGCTAAAATTAAGAAATTTTAATTAAAATATAATCCTATATTAAATTACAATTATTTCTTAAATAGTATAATATAATTGTAATTACAAAATTAAACTTAAATTAATTACAAACTAATTATATATAATTAAAATAAAAATTAATTAAAAATTAAAATGGATTAAAAGTTAATTATAAGTATAATTATATTATATTATGTTATATAAAAATTATAATTAAAATATAATATGTTATAATATTAATATAATATATATTATAAAAATAAACTCAATATAACAAATCCACTTGACTTTAAGATTCACAAGTGAATGGAAATGAATGGAGGAGAGGCGGGAGGTATAAGGAGACCGACTTTAGGTCAAAAATAAATAGTCACAAAATAATTCATTATCAGATATCGGAACTTAATGGTTTCTTAAGTGCGCACAAACTAAAAACTTGATATCGAAATAAAAATATAATAAAATATCCCTGATCGGGGTGAAGGAAAGGACTCCGGGTAGCCTAATGATAATGGGTAGGGCTTGTCAGTACAAGCCTCACTTTTGGGCAATCATAATAAAGGATGTGAAGGGAGATCACTGCGAGGAGAGCACCCCGAGACATGGCTCCAAGATCATCATGGCAGTAGAAGGGATGGGAAACGGCGGCGATCAGGCGGTAGTGGACAGAAGAGGTGGCAATAATTTAAAGGGAGCAGCAGTAGACATTGATGCTAAGAATTTAAGGACATGCAAGGTGGCGAGGGCGGTGGATACTTGGAGTAAATTTCCTGGAAACAGTTTTCGTAAAGAGCAAGAGACTATGGCTGAGGGTGGCAGGCAGGCTAGAGTATATAGCGAAGAGGGTGGCAGAAGGAAGAGGACGACGAGGCAGCAGAGGATACAGGAGGAAGATAGCTCTCAGGGGACTGATAACCACCAGAACGTAAAGGAAAGCGAGGAGAGGTTCAGGAGGAAGGACCAGGAGGTGACGGCAGAAGAGGGAATATACAGAGAAGGAGAGATGAGGAATATGCAGGAGGAATGCAGGGGGAGAGGGAGGTTCGAGGTCGGACAAGGCAGCCAGGGTATCATCCGTGGTCGGCCTTCTAGGAGAGGCAAGGGCAGAGGAAGCAGGGGACGAGGAAATACCGGGCATGCTGGGGACTATGATTCTGAATCTCAGTCTCCCAACCAACGGAAAAGAGGTTGCCGCACCATGAACCAGATGGCCAGAGATGCGGAGCGCGTGTACAACAATGAGGGCAATGTGGAGATAAGAAGAATTATAGAGAATTTGGAAGAGAGAGTCCTGGAGGAGGCCTCGGACCCTGAGATGAATGAATGGAGCCCTCTTATGCCGGATCCTGGTAACACCAGGGGTCGCCTCTCCCAGTATAAACAGGCCCTGCATATATATTGGGTGATGAAGTGTCTGCTGGCCAAAGCAATGGAACAGATTGCGGAAGAAATGACTGAGATTGCGCAAGGGTACCCGAGCCTGAAAGAGGAAATGAAGAGTCTGCAAGTCGCAATTCTGAAACAGGATAGAAAATTGGAGGATATCCAAAACACTCTGAAGCTGATAACCAAGGAGCACCGCGAGGAAGAGGTGAAACCGGAGATTATGGATGATTGATATGTCTTTGTTTTGCTTTCAAATTTCACCTGATAGGACCAATAGTATCAGTTTTGGCATAGGATGTGGAATGCATAAGATGATAGGGTAATAGTTCCTGCTGGTAGGTAGACTGAAGGTTTTGTTTTAAACTTGTTTATGTATTGTCTCAGCTTTATGTTGAAAACTTCTGACTTGTGGTGGCCCTCCTTCCCGGTTTCCCTTCGGGGCGGGAGGAGGATCCCTGTTTTTGTATATAGTTTCGTTGGTTGATGTTAATAGAAAAGGCCCTACCATAGTTTACAAAAAAAAAATATAATAAAATAAATAAATAATTATATATATATCTCAGGAATATTTTTACATATTGGACATTTTTTTATTGGAGATATTTATATTGAAATTTTTATTGGATATCAGATATCAAGATTTTTATCGGATATCGGATTTTTGTGAAAGAAAGGAGGAGGAAAGGTAAAGTGGGGCCCACTTGCAGTGGAACTCCTCCATTATAAACTACAACCACTTTGGTAATTACACGTGGCTGGAAGCCCTATGATGTGTTGCACATTCTCTAGCGTGGGAGTAATCTCCTCCATAGGTGTAAAGAATGTGTGATGTGTGGGGTCCCAGTAACTCAACAACTCTCTCTGCTGTACATAGCACGATGTGATCTTATTGATCTACATAGCATCTAGCAGCCCACACCATCTCATAAGGCTTACATCAAAATTACGGATTCACTCAACTTCATGTGAGCTATGTGTAATGGGTTTACTTCTATTCACTAAGCAGTTGATTATCGTTAGTTAATTGTCAATCTGTTGTTACTTCCATTTACTTCTATTTACTTCTATTGAACTACAACCACTTTGTAATTTTGAGATTTTGGGTCTCGTAATTTCTTTTAAAATTAGGAATTGAAATCGATTACCAAGATCACGAAAACGCATAATTTTAATTGTTCTACAATTTAGTTGGGTGATTTTGTAGGACCATTAGTGAAAAATGAAAAATTTAGTCAAAATTAACTAAGAATTCATATTTAAAATGAATTACTAATTTACGTACAAAAATTAAAATAATATACATTTTGTACATTTTTTAACCCACACGGTAAAAATTATCGAACTTCGGATGAACACCATTTCTAAACTGTGTAACCAAATGAGATGAAACAAGCACCGATGGAAAGTTGGCCTGAACTCAATGAAGCAATCAAAATAGAAATCCAACGAAAATGAAAAAATAGCAAAATTGTAGGACACTTAATCAAAAGAAAATATTAAAAGGTGATTTAGCCAAAAAATTATAGAAAGGGTCACCATTATTTGAAATAAATAAGTCATAAATGGGGGTGTTGAGTTTTCACTACAGCATGACCATAGCACTACAAATGGATGCATCATGTACTACAGTACTCCCTATGTCTAGGATGCATAGTGTTCAAAAACTTGATCTAGGATCAAAACTGATTAAGGTTCTACCACTGGACTAAATTTTGTAAGTAGAGAGTGGCAAGATCTTGTGACTCATTCTTGATCAATTCCTCTTCACCGTTACATCAATGTTTAGCAGAGTAGATACAAGATGCAGATGACAACATGGTATGATGATGGATGGATTAGTAGGTGGAATTCTCCCGAGTTGAGAGGGAGTGTTAAAATTGGAAACTATGGCCAAATTCCACTTTGGACAACTCATTTGATAGAGATGATGATTGCATTAAATTCCTCTTTTTGAGAGGACCAAAATCGATCTAAAGATCATCAAATTTGGACAAGGGAAAATATATTTTTGAGGTCAAACCCACATGTGAAAATTGTTAAGGTCGGCGACATCATCATGTATGCTCATGAAGCGCAATGGACATGTCACTTCACCCTCAACGGCTTGTATAAATATGAAATATCTCAAACCTCATCTGGCATCATCTCATCTCACACATTCTTCTTTCTCCTCATCTAATTGGTTCATACAACTATTGGGTAGTCGAATTCTTCTCACACACGGCTGGAAAAGAGGATGAATTACAAAGTCGAATTGCAGGACTGTTGCAAGGTCTGGCCAACATTGACCGAGGGGTATTTGACCAATTTTGACTTTTATTTTTGGGTCAAATTTTTGGTTTTGGAGAGTTTCATCTATTGGCACAGAAATCGAGGTATTCTAAGCACTTTGACCAGGGTTGACTACAGGGATGACCGCAGGGTTGACCATAGAGTTTTTACCAAATTTGACAGTTTTTTTCATGACTATTTTGGGTTGAATTTTACCACCTAATGAGGCTGAGTTTGACTAGGTATAATTGAGCTGCATTTTGGATGATTTGTTGTTGTTTTGAACAACATTGACTTTTTGGTTAGGGTCGTTGATTGCTGCAGAAAAATTACAGATTTGACAGGGTTGTTTTGACTTCGATTTGGCAAGTCAATTTTGACTTTTGTACTCTCTCTATCTATGTTGAACATTTGATATAATAATAAGAAGAATTGATCAAGGGTTTTCCCCATCTTGGGGTATTTCATAGACATCCGCCAAATCTGGGGTCTTCTTGTCAATATCTTCTGCATTTTTTTTATTCATGTTTTATCTACAGTTACTAACAATGTGATTTATGGTTAATGTGATTTCTACTGGGATGCTAAATTGGAAATTGTCATTGTGATGCTAAAGAACATTGAAGTAATTGTGCTAAGCATAGAAGATACCATTGTTAACTAAAATTAACACATCCAAATTATAAATTCTAAACAATTTTAATTTAATGTCGCAGAAGAAGAAAAAATCATTTTCTCATGCAAAATTGCAGGGGTCACAATTCAAAGAGGCTCCCACGGAGGAATACTTAAATCTTGCTTTCAAGAATGACTATCAAGTTGTGGTTGAACGTAGGACAAGCTTGGCATCTTCACAGTGTTCCAGCACCCAACCTAACACTCAATCAAATAAAAGCAACGAATAGTATTTATAAATTATTACTTGTACAATCTATTGGTTATTATTTTTGTCATAAAGTAATGTGTTTGATTGTAAAAAGTAGGAAAGCAATGTAGATACAACACATGAGACTACCGACGGTGGAGTGTCTCTTGAGATTGATGTTCAACTCAGTACTGGAGGTATTTCATTTGTTATAAAAAAATTGTAGTATGGAATACAATTAAAAATATTTAGTTGCAAATGGTGCATTAATTATAATCTTTCTTATTTCTATACCAAAGCATGTACAAAATGAAGCTAGAGAAAAATAATATATGGTCACATCCGAAAGTATTTCGCTTCCCTCCACTACCAAAGCGGGTAAAGAACACTTTGCTACTATTTTTATTAATAAAACATTTGTAATAATAATAACTATAAATATGAATTTAACATTTTTCTCTTACTGCAGTTGATTTTTTTCCCCACTTGTAGCAGCATACTCGTAAGACTCAGTCAGCAGCAAGACATACACTAGAGCCCATAACAACTGAAGGGGGCCAAGATCAAGGACTCCTTGCTAACTACATATTTAAAAGGATATAGAAACCTGATAAAAAATGACTACACTTGTTTATTTAGAGTATGAATCTTTTAGTACCACATTTTTTACTGAGAAGTTGAATGTCTCATGGCATCTGCACATGTAACTTTTGACTGTCTTAATAAAAAGTTGTGATTTTTCTGTTGGAAAAAATTAGAACAACCTTGTGATAAAATATTTTGAGATCAATTATTTTTTGGATGTACGAATAAATGATGCCACCCTTTAAGGCATCATATATTTGTGATCTTTCTTCATCAAACTCTGTTATGAGGTTATGATTAAATTATAATGCAAGGAATTGTTTATAAAGGTTCAACCAAAACGCTTGTACATTGAATAAAGGGAAAGGTCTAGGAGACGCATTCTAATATTTTGTCTCATATAAACTTTGTGGATTTTAAACGTTTTGGTATACAAGTCATTTTCAAATATGTACAACCATTATGACTACTAGGCAAACCAAGGAATCTTTCATAGGTTATAACACTAGTTTCCATAAGATTTATAATTAGAACTACCATGCATTGAACTTGTTTCTAACATACCAACATTTTTTAAATCAACCACCCATTTTAGTCTTGGGGATGAGATACTTATAAACATTTCCCTAGTGAAGGATTTGAGTAACTCCAATTCTAAGTTTGTGGACTAATGGATTATTATAGTGCAATATACATGACCTTTAGGATTTTCCATCCACAATATTGTGTTACAATACTTCTAACATTCTTGTTAATAAAAGAGTTGATGCCTTCATTTGTTTGAATAATACCCTTCCCTTAGTTGTGATGCCTCAATCAACCTTCCAAATGAATAGTTAAGGGTTTAATCCTCTAAGTTTCAGTGATTGAATTGTTCATCTTCATGTGCCCCTTTCAATTACATAATCATTTCAACTCATGTGATAATTAACTCAACTATCCATTTGAAAAGATCATGATCCATGAAAGGCAAGCTTTTGATTGAAATATACCATTGACTTGCTTAGTACTACTAACTAAGCTTCCTAATCTACAACTAATCCAAGTCAATTCAATTAAAAAATATTGTAGCCCATTGTCGAGTCACCTCGCGATGGTTCTCAGCCAAATGATGCCCATTCCAATTGAGCTAACTCATTAAATTGGAATTCTTTATTGATCTAAAATGTTTCATCAAAATCAAATCTTTGAAAGTTTGTAGCTAAGGATGGTGGAATAAAATTATAAATTACGCATATTTGATAAACATGGTGATAAGGGGAAGACACCATCCTCAGATAAATCTACAGATGTTGTTGAGGAAGTGCTTAGTGATCCTGATTGGTTTGATGATGATGAGTTGTACATGTCTCCTAACCCAATCGTAACAGTCAATAAGCTTGTGGTTAGAACGAATGAAGAACTTTCTCGTTTGATTCGCATTAGAAATAAAAGTCTTGATATTAAAGATAGGATCAACATGTTCAACCAACATCTTCAGAGATATCAGGTAATAACCATATTTTAAAGTGATTTTTTTAATGTCATAAGTTCAATTATGAATGTTTGTTTTTAACTTTTACATTGTCTAATCGAAAAAACATTTTCTTTCTTATATAGGATTTTTTGGCAGAGTTCACACCACAACATACAGACACCATGAGCCAGATTTCAATGGAAAAGAGTGTCATACATGAGGATCATGTACCATAAAAGGAGCATAAGGAAACCATTCCAATAATGTCGACTAGTGCACGAAAACTCTAATGTTGTTTTTATTAATGAATAATAACAAAAAATATCAATTTAACATTTCTTTTCTTCTTACAACTAATTATCCACCCCTCTTGCAGCAACCTTGAAAACGTCATGAGTACACAATGAGGATTTCAAAAAAAAAAATATGATTGTACTAGTTATATCATTAGAAACATCACGTACCATATTATGAAAACATATTTTTGATGATAAACTTTTTTGAGATTAAGTATTTTGTGTCTATGATTAATGAATGAATGAATATTATATGTTAATGAATATTTTTTATATGTTTCTTTATATACACGACCTTGTTTCATATTATGTAAACATATTTTTTATGATAAAATTTATTGAGATGAAATATTTTGTGGATTTACGAATGAATGAATCTTTGCTATTTGCTTTTTTTGTATATTAATGTCTTGCTTTCAATTGTTTCATATATAGTAGATAGATTGGGTACTGAGGAATTGAAAGCGATGTGAAGGGGGCGAGGGGCCATGAGAGCTTCCACCTTCACATTGTTGGCCCTATTCAGTAGAGAATAAATTAGGATTTGGATAATCTTGGAGCAAAACACCCTTGATCCAATAGAGATACACAAAGTCAATGTTGACTTCATTGTTGCTTTGTCAAGTGGAGGGAGGTTTGCTCCAATATTAAACTACTCCAACAATTTATTCTCGAAACCAAGAGGAGCTCATTCAGGTATTCATGCACTCAAGTCCTTTTAATTATTATTTATTCATGCAATTAAATTTAATATTTGGTCAAATTTAATCTAAGTTTGCCTCATTGGTCTCATGAATATGTGTAGGAAAACTAGTATCAATTCGGATGTTGAAGTCGGACAACTATCTGCAGAAAACAGCTGAAGATAGTAAGGGTTTAAGTGAGACAACAAAATTTGTTTGATATTTGTGTTGTACGTCTTGGTCGAGTGGGAGTTACATAAAGGTTTATAATAAATAAGAAACTTTTCCATGAAAAAAATCATGTAGTATTTGTCTTTCTTTGACCATTGTGTTTGTATTTGAGTGAAAGACCACAAACTCTCATTTTTCATGCAGGGTAGTAAGAGAAACTATTTCTCTATTAATCGAGCATAAGGCAGTAGTATGATTTCTCTTTTATTTTATTAATTATTTATTTCATCTAAATTTTCCTCCTTCCTTTGTTTTGAAAGTACTTTCATTCGCATATATGGTTTTGAAATATTAACTAAGGTTGGAGTCATATACGTGAAAAAAGTATCATCCAAGTACTACTCAAGTTTAGCCCACCAAGTGTTTGGCTACCAGGTGCGTGATTTAGTTTCGCGTTGCATTTGATTTCCAGCAATTTTTTATTTCTACATTACAAATATTCCAAGACCATAGACCCAACTTTTATCCTTATCAACTTCAAATGAGATTTCCAAGACCATAGACCTAAAGACCAACACACCATGATCAGATCAACCACCCAACCAAGAGATTTGCTTCATCAAAGTCAATTGCTATCTTCTGCTCCTTTAGAACTATGGAGACCCTAGAGAATTCACACTTCAAAGGAGAGTGACATCCTTTTACTTTCTCGCTATACTTCCTAGACTTACCAAGAGGATTTGTAAGAATGTCAGTAACCTACTCATCCGACCTGAAATGATGGAGCTTGATTTCTCCCCACTGTACCATATTCAAATAAAGTGGTACCTGATGTCAATATGCTTGGAGCGATTTTGAAACGTGGATTCCCTAAAATGAAATTCCCATTCTAATTATTGTAATATATAACGGTGGTTTCCAGAACGTTCTCAGATATCTCATTAAATACATTCCTCGACCAAATGGCTTCACAATAAGCCATGCTCGCTACTTTTTGTGTGTGTGTATATATATAGATTCAGCCTCAGTGATGCTCCCAGAGCAACAAACTTTTTTCTTTCACCCACGAAATAGAAGTGGATCCCAAGAGATATAGCACCTATATGTGATCTTTCCATCCACCACACTCCCAGCCCAGCCAACATCGGAATATCCATGGAATCTTAGATTCTAGATAGTGTACCTCATACCATAGTTAATCGTATCATAGATATATCTCAACAAGCAGTGATCCAATGAATGATGATTAACCATAAATTGTCTCAATGTATTCATAGAAAGGCATATGTCCGGTTGGGTGTTTACCAAGAACATGAAGGCCCCCACAAGTTTTCTATATCTTGACCAACATCTTTTCCATTTTTTTCCATACCTTTAAGCCTAGGAAGTAGTGCATGAGGGCTAGGTCTTTCATCTTGACTTTAGAATTCAACTCCCTATTACCTCGATAAATGAGAGGATCAACGTTCGTTAGACATATATCATCAATAGTTGCATCTTCCCAAACTAATCACCATATCTCAACCATAGCTCCCTTTGAATATCGGGAAAGTGACCTTGCCAAAACATGACCACCGAGCTATCTGCAACCTGCTACATTTTCTATCATTAATCCATGTGCCAAATACATCCAATCATAATCATATAAATTCCATGCATCTTCTTAGGTAGCAGAGATATATTGAATCATCAGAGTTAAACATCAGAGTCATCAGATCATAATGAGTTGTCATGTCTTTCCTTCATCAACATCCTTTGTCATGGACTTCCTTCATGTAATAAACATCAAGCTATTATTTCAAGGATTCTATAGGTCCCTCTGAATTCTTACTTCAGTTGGTCATCTAGCCTTCATCAATTTTCTCCTCATTCAAAGGATGAGATTCTATCATGTTGCAATTGTATCAGCAAACTTCTAGGAAGCTTGCTTCAAATGAAAGAGAAAAACTCTTAAATATCATCATGGTCCTTCTTCAACCAGAGTGAAGAAATCCTCCCATGAGATTATCCAAAACCAACTACTTTATTTCTCCATTACTAGATGACTTCTACCAATGCATCAATTTTCCCAATCCATTATTCATAAGGAGGTCCTTCTCATCTAGGAATCCATATCCATACGATCATTCTTCAGAAAAATATGGATTTATGCATCAAAGTATCCAAGGATCCAACCAAGATACCAAATTCAGGGTCCTCATAATTCCCTCTCTTTGTTATGTTTTCCAAAACATAGGATCTGCCTCCTTCCAATGATTTCTTCATGAGGCACCTACAATGATCAATGTCAAGCACTACCAAGCACAATATGTGATAATAAAACCATGATGTCAATATAACAATATATGGTTTCTGTGCAACAATGGAGGATAGAATCCTGAGGTTTCCAAATGAAAACCCTAGATCTAGATAGAAATCTAACCATCATCCTCATTAATCATGCCCTAAATTCTCCACAAACGCTAGAAATCAAGGAGTAGGGTTTTCATGAGGGAACTAGCAAAAAAGGGTTTCAGAACCTTTGACTATATATACGTCCCTCAAGGTTTCCATACCTTTGTCCTTCATGATCAAAATCGTTGTTATAAGACCCGCAACAAGATGTCATGCTCTTCTTATTGCTTGTCTTCAAGAATAAAGACCTCAAGGGTAATGCAAACCTTATCCAATATGCCAAAATCAAACAGTGTTGCATTTTATTCAAGACATCTTTCTTGCATACTTCTCTTGCCAATGAAGTGTGTATTCTGACTTCTGGACAAACATTCCTTGCTTCAAGCTTGCTTTAAATAATACAATTGTTATTCTTGACTTATATGAGAGACAACTATAGGACTTCAGGGAGGTCTTCTATTGTTCCTTTTCAAGGATCTTCTTCACCCATAAACAAGTTTGATGTCCTTCAAGGAGATTGATCTTTCTCAACCTCAGAGACACGATTACATCCGCTACTAGATGTTTGTAGTTTCTCACTATCTTCATTGTAAGAGAATATTCTTACTACCTTTGTCCTCAAAATTGACCTTAAGGAACTTGAGATGACCCTTTAGTTAGGGCTTTCAAAAACAATGATATGTGAGCTCAGACTTTAAAATAAATATATATAAATATTCTTAGAACAACAATGCAAGAGAACCCTCATATACTCAGAACTACTTCACAATATTGTTCTCTCTCCAAAGTCGGCTTCAATGGGATTGTTCAAACTTGGCACAATAATATATATGAGTTCCTTAGGACTGTATCTTTTCTCCACAAGTTCTTGGCCTCTTTACAAAGATATAGAACTACAAAATGCACCTTTATGAATTCTCTTGCAAGGTAGTGCTAATGTACCTCCAATCAACTCGTTCTAGGATTTTTATGCGAACATGACTAAAGAAGGGATTTCAACTCCTTTGAGAATGATAACTACTTCTATTTATATAAATTACTTAAGATGCTCCACGGGTCGGCTCTTTTATTTCTTTGTTCGAGCTTGAATTCACATATATATGTGGCCTTAGAACTATTATACTTCTTGTCTTTTATGGCACCACACAGGACTGCAAAACATACCTTAATTAAGGTGACTATAGTCACTCTTTTATCCTTCCATCAAACTTTCAAGGATCTTCAAAGTGATTTGATCCTCTTTTATTACCAAGAGATTTTCTCATTGGACTAGGAAGACTTTCTTGTTCACAAAAACTTAGATATTTATATGCACAAGTGACTATTTGGAAAGAAGTATAGGTCTCTTATGTATTATATCTTCTAGCAACTCGGGCTAGGTCTCTTAGATGCATAGGACAGTAGCATGGGATTTGATCCTTTTTCAAAATGACTGAGGCTATCAATCAAAAACTTTAAATTTATTTTATGCCTAGAACTTAAGGAAGATTTGGCTTCCTTTGTAGCTTCACTACGGAACTCCCAACTAGGAATTAAATTGGATCTTCTAATTCGATTACATAGTGCTTGGATTTATGAGGTGGCTCAGAATTAAAACCTCTGGAGAACTTATTAAACAATGAGATATAGTTTTGGCTTGTTAATGCTCTAAGATGGAGACTGGACATCCATATAGAATTTAGATCTTTTGAAAACTTTGATCACTTCAAGGAGTAATTTTAGACCTTGAAAATCATATTGAAACTATATTCCTTTTGATAAGATGCTTGACCTTGTATGGGCTATTGTGCTAGCTCCCTAGCTTTCTAACACAGAGTTCATGGGTTCTTTATTTTCATCCACAAGACTGTGACCTAATCACTTATTAGAGCTTCAATAATTCAATTTCTTCTCCTTCTAAGAGCTTGGTCCTAGATGACCTGCTTCCTCTCTCTTTATCTTGAAGATTTAGAGACCTTCTCTTCATAATCATTGAAACAAGGGTTTGCAAAATATGCCCACACAATCCAATACTTGAAGTGGAAACCATTTGACAACAAATTCCTTGGTGATTTCTTTTCTTCTCTTTCTCACGTGGGCTCTGATACCATGTTAATTTTAGTTAACATGTTCTTTTCTTATAACAATTACTTCAATGTTCCATATTAGCCCAATTACAATTTCATTTCATTTCCAATATAAATCACATAAACCATTATCACATTGATAGTAACTAAAGAAAGAACAATAAACACAAATGCAGAAGACAAGCCAAGACAAGAGGACACTGAGATTTAGGCTTGAAGCCAAGGAAAAACCCCACAAGGGGAAAACCCACATATATTTTATTCTTGATAATATAAAATGTTTAGAGAAAAATCCAAAAGAGCACAATGATACAAAGTCAAAGTCAATAGTCAAATTAACTTGCTAATATGATGATCCAATAACACTACTCATAGTCAAATAGATGGCCCGGTCAAACTCTGAAATTCTACCCTCATTCAGCAGTAGTCAAACTCTGCCCTAACCAAAAAGTCAAAGTCTAGTCAAACTCTTCCAAAACAACTCGATCAAAAGGGAGAGGAACTCAGCCTCTCGTGATAGTCAAACAGAAGAAAAACAGTCAACTTTGGAGAGGTCAACGTTGCGGTCAACGCAAGTCAGACCTACCCATATTTCCTTGATTCATGTTCCATTCAATGTGGCCTAGTCAAACAGAGTCAACCCTCTAAAAATCACAGTCAAAATAGGTCAAATGAACCTCGGTCAAAGTTGGTCAATGTTGGCTGAAAGAGGAAGTCATCGTAGAGATAAAATGCCTAGTCAAACTCTCGCATGTGTGAAGAGAATAGCTGCCCGTGGAGGCCGAATCAATCAGAAGGGGAGAGAGAAAGATGTTTGATGTGAAGATGCCAAAATGAAGTTTCCTTAACCTTGTATTTGACTAACCTCAAATACAATGAGGGTGTAGAATACCATATATTAGATAAATTTGTGGTATAAGTCAATTAACTATGTTAGGAACACCAAGATCCTATAATTAGATTTTTGTGTTAAACTAATCCTTTACACAATTCGTGCCCATGATAATTCAACCATCTACTACTTTGTATACCTATCCCACTCGACCATACACTACCACATTCCTAATTTAGGTGTTATCTACTCCTGCGTCAATGCATAATCACAACAATTTGTGAATATGATGACAATTTAAGTACATATATGTGTAATTTCCATGATGCGATGTATGAATTATCCTCCCCACGTTCCCCATCAATGATTATAATCTTCAATGGGCTAGCACTGGTCAACCTTATCATCTAAAAATGACCCGAGTTGAAAATTTACAATTGATGTCATCGTCACTTTACACTATCTCATAGATGACCCTTTCTATAGATTATATGCATGAATTTGTGGAAGGCCATCCCCTCTACCTATCTTATGATTGATTCTGACAGTAAGTGAATAAAGGACAATTGATGGATCTTTATTAACAAGATCCCTTACTTTTAAATTGTCCTATATTCACTTATTGTCACAATAAATCATAAGCTAGGTAGAGGTGATGGCCTACCAGAAATTCATGCATATAATCTGTAGAAGGGGTTATCTATGAGATAGTGTGAAGTTATGATGACAAACATGATCTGTCAGGTCATTTTGAGATGATGATGATAGACCAGTGCTAGCCCATTTAAGGTTATAATCATTGATGGGCAATGTGGGGAGGACAATTCATACATCCCATCATGGACATTACACTCATATGTACTTAAATTTTCATCATAATCACAAACTGTTATGAATTGACAACTAATATATGTTAGAATTTTGTTAGACTAATCTATATTAGAAAATGCCACCAATATATAGATTAGTTACAACAAATATAGTAGAAAATATGGGATGTGTGAGCATTGAAGTTTCCCATTGCACTAGCTAGTGCAAATCCAGTTATGTTCCTGAGCTTGTTCAGCTTCAAAAAAAACTTGAACAATTGCCTTCAAAACCTTGATAACAACTTCCTTTGTGATGATAACATCACACACGATTGATTTTCCATGCCCTTCAATCCAGTTCACTGTTTTGGGTTTCTTGTTTACATAGAAATTGCAAGAAATACTCATTAACATCCATGTCATGCAACTCACTTTGAAGGAAATCCAAAACATTATTCACACCCTTGGATATCATATTCATCACTATAGCATCCTTGGTAAAGAAATTTGGTCAAAGAATCTATGTAAATCCTTTGTTTATTTCCAATGTGGCCTAAGAACTTGCTATTAAAAATATCATTTTATAGGATTGAAATCAATTCTATAAAATATGTCTTTTAAATTTATATTTGAATTTAAATCTAACAATATAAATATTGAAATACTATATGTTATAAGCCATTTTAATCTATGGGTGGTCATCTATTTATTAGAATCCTACATTATTAGACACCCGCTCCCCCCAACCCTCCTAATCTGTCTTTACTAACCATTAAGCTTCATAAATATGGTTGTTCAAAGTTACATTAGCTTTAGTATCATTTTCGATGGTTTTATTAGATTGATATATTTCTAAACTTCTAATTTAATGATAATGTTAGTTTTAATATTAATATTGTTAATATCTTTTTATGTATATGTTGTGAGATGTTTTTGGGTTATTTTTAGTGTTTATGTGATGTTGCAAACTATCTTAACACAACATTATGAGTTATTTTTGTTAGGATATTCCGACACATAGGAAATAATTAAGTACAACTTGGTCTAATGTATAATTAGGAAAAGTATGTTTCTTTAGTATGTACTTTTTGTAATTTACAATCTGACGGTCATGATACGTTCTAGACATGAAGTGATCTGACGGTTCATTCTCTCCTCGGTATTACCGACACTTGATGTGTGGCTTAACACCCTGTTATCACTGAAAAAAATTCAAAAAAAAATTGGACAACTGGTTTGGTTCCAAATTTTTATGATTAGTCCTGGTCAAAGTCATTTTTATTGTTTTGTTTAAGGAGTCTATAATATAGAGTGGAGCCTTAACACAATTTTGGTTAGAACATTACCTTTTTGAAGAATTTGTTTATGGATGAATTATGTCAAAGATATGTGGCCTATTAGCATAAGATGAAGCTTTGAATAAATCCCAAGAAGGATAATTTTGAGAAAAAACTGTGTTTTTTGATTCACACAGCAGTGTTGTAGCGCTCTACGAAACTGTTGTAGTTGCAGTTTTGTTTTTGAATTAATCTTCAAAGGAAAAAGGAGATTATTTTGAAAAGGGTGTTGCTGCAGAGATATAAGAAGACCACTTAAGAAGGTTTGAACCCTAAACAAAGGTAGATTCAAGAAATGAAAGACATATACTCATACCAAACCTTGCGCTACGAAATCACTAAAGCAACCTTTTTCAGCAGAAAAATTGTTTTAAGTAGTCAACTTCCAGGAGGTTTTTTGAGCAACTGAAAGAATATTTTGGAAAACTGAAAGAGGTTCTTATTCCTAACATACTGAAATACAAAAACCTCTTTCAGTTTCTTCAAATTCATTATGATCTGGGAGAAGTTGATGACTCAACTTGCGCTATGAAACTATTGTAGGAGCAATTTTTCACAAATCTGAATTTTCCAGTTTACACCTGATATTCAAAGACAGTTTTTGGGCAGTAGGAAAGGTATTGAAAAAAACCAAGAGAGGATTTTTTTTAGCACCGAGTGGTCTACAAAAGCCTCCTTCAGTTTTTCAAAATACATTTTTGATGAGGAGATACGAGCTCTGTCCCAACACCTATTTTTCAGCCAGAACAGAGCAGGGAACAGTCTCCTAGTTTTCAGGACAGATGAAGGAGAAGTTATTAAAGGCTAGCTGGAGGGTTATGGGCATCATCAAATTTGAATTCATGGAGTTATAGGTGTCAAAAGGAATTTTTAATTCCTAGATAAGGTTTTTTTAATCATAATAAAGAGTTACACTCCTAGTTGTATTAGGTCTCTAGGACTGCTAGTTAGCAGCTAGTTGTAATTAATAGTTTATTTAAAGATCAATAGGTGTCGGGTCTAGAGAAATTAAAATCCCCTTCATGCTGGAGGAAGGAATTCAAGCTTGTACGTAAACTCTATATATGACAAGAGATGTAATGCACTAAGGGTTGGAAATTTTTCAAAGAATACTCATACTGTGCTTTTGTGTAAGACTGTGTTTTAATGTAATACAATAATTTGGCTTTGCTCCTCGAGATTCAGAAAGAGTTCAATGTTTAAATTGTCCTATGGTTGTCTTCATTTCATTGCTTGCAGTAGTATGAATTCATGATTACTTAGAACTCATTGGCTATGCTCTAACTTCCTTCATGTATTTGTAGACTGTGTCTTCCTACATATTTCTGATGTGTTACTGATATCTTGAACTCCAGATGCCCTGACTTCCATGTAAAGTTAATATTATTTTCATACTGAAGCATTTCTTGACTCCATAAGCCCAATGGATGTTTATTGACTGTGTTTCAACCATTTACACTTCTTCATTTGTTTCATAGAGTTAGCCATCTAATCCATTATCAAAATCTTTAACCTAGTGAGAGAGCCCTCTCAGGTTGAGGAGGCTAAGCCTTAGCCAAAAGTTGGTTTGAAAGAGTTACACAAGGTCTTCCTGGTCAACAGCCTATCAGGGTTTGGAATTTGTGATAACAATTTGGTGCATCTACCAAGAGTCTGAAGATTATTCATTCCCGAAATCAAGAACGTTGAACTTCTGAAGGTAACAGGAGCTCAGAAAGTTTTCGAGGTTGCAATCTACCTTGGCGACTCCACACATCAAATAAAAAATTAGAAGGTGACTCCACTACTAGAAGATCAATAGCTTGATGAAGTTTCAAGATGATTTCCATTACAATAATGAATGCCAAGTATGCCCCTATGAATCGGTCTCATATCCCTAGTTTTCCAAATCCCATGCCAAAGGTTGATTGGTTAGATGATCTTCCAATATTCAAAGATGAAAAGAAAGACAATGTTGCTCTTCATTTGGTTAGGTTCGATATGCATGTACACAGTCTTAAGGTACATTTCCCTGAAGATTGTCTCATGAAGACGTTTATGACCACTTTAGAAGGAAAAGCATGGTCTTGGTATAAAATTTTGGAAAATTGTTCAATATATTCGCTTGCTAATTTTCATGATGAATTCTATGAGATGTATAAAGAATGTCATCCTTCCTTATTGCTGGTCAAATATTGTTGTAAACATTCTTTGAGTCTTATTCAGTATTTGGAGGATTGTTATGATGATGATGAATTTATGGATGAAGAAATTTTAGAGGCTCTTCATAACAATACATTTCAACAACTAGAAGAAAGGATAACATCCCATGAAATGCAGCATAGAAATCAGCAAGAGTATACCTATGAAAATCATCTTACGTCCTCTGAGATTGATGTAGAGATGCAGCAGACTTGTCAATCTTCGAATCATAATGAAGATGAAAATAATTGCAAACACCAAGAAGAAGTACTGGAAGATAGCTTTTATAACCCTCAGGCAGAGGAAAAGGTTTATTTTTTATGTCATACTTTGCAGCAGCTTACGTCAATGAATGATCTTAATAATGAGGAAAATTACATTGTTTGTGGGAATCATTCAGAAAAGCAGTTGGATAGCATATCAAAGAAATCGTGTGTGGCTGAGAATCAGTTGTCTGAAGATGTAGAATGTTATGATGATCATCAAAATAACCATGTCCTCTTTGACCCTATAAATGAATACATGGCAAAGCTTTGCACACCAGTATTTCATTTTCATTTGCATTATGAAGATCAGGTACATTATAAGTTGATTTGGTCATCTCACTATCATGGTTATTTTGAGGTCGAATGCAGTCAAGAGCCTCAAATATCAGAAAAGACAATTGATTGGCTTTATTGGAAATATCATGTTGTCGAACCTAAAGTGGAAATTGCAGCTGAAGGGTAGGTAGGATGTGAAAATTAGCTCAGGGTAGGTTGACTGAGCATTTGTTGAGTCCCTCTTGCGGAAATCATTAAAGCTTGGAAAGCAGATTGGGCAGCATTTCAAGATTCTATTCTAAAAGATGGATAGCAGCACTGAAACTGCAGGTTCTTAGTGTACCACAAGGACACACTATCCCAAGTGGAGCCACTCTTATCACTGGAAAAAATTTAAAAAAAAATTGGACAACTGGTTTGGTTCCAAAGTTTTATGATTAGTCCTGGTCAACGTCATTTTTATTGTTTTGTTTAAGGAGTCTAGAACATAATGTGGAGCCTTAACACAATTTTGGTTATAACATTACCTTTTTGAAGATGTTTATGGATGAATTATGTCAAAGATATGTGGCCTATTAGCATAAGATGAAGCTATGAAGAAATCCCAAGAAGGATAATTTTTGAGAAAAAACTGTGTTTTTTGATTCACACAGCAGTTTTGTAGCGCGCTACGAAACTGCTATAGCTGCAATTTTGTTTTTGAATTAATCTTCAAAGGAAAAAGGAGATTATTTTGAAAAGGGTGCTGCTACAGAGATATAAGAAGACCACTTAAGAAGGTTTGAACCCTACTCATACCAAACCTTGTGCTATGAAATCACTGAAGCAACCTTTTTTTCAGCAAAAAAATTGTTTTAAGTAGTCAACTTCCAAGAGTTTTTTTGAGCAACTGAAAGAGGTTCTTATTCCTAACATACTAAAATACAAAAACCTCTTTCAGTTTCTTCAAATTAATTATGAGCTAGGAGAAGTTGATGACTCAACTTCCATTATGAAATTGTTGTAGGAGCAGTTTTTCACAAATCTGAATTTTCCAGTTTACACTTGATATTCAAAGACAGTTTATGGGTAGTAAGAAAGGTATTGCAAAAACCCAAGAGAGGATTTTGTTCAGCACGGAGTGTTCTAAAAAATCCGCCTTCAGTTTTTTAAAATACATTTTTGATGAGGAGATACGAGCTCTGTCCCAACACCTATTTTTCAGCTAGAACAGAGCAGGGAACAGTCTCCTAGTTTTCAGGACAGATGAAGGAGAAGTTATTAAAGGTCAGCTGGAGGGTTATGGGCATCATCAAATTCGAATTCATGGAGTTATAGGTGTCAAAAGGAATTTTTAATTCCTAGATAAGGTTGTTTTAATCATAATAAGGAGTTACACTCCTAGTTGTATTAGGTCTCTAGGACTGTTAGTTAACAGCTAGTTGTAATTAATAGTTTGTTTAAAGATCAGTAGGTGTCAGGTCTAGAGAAATTCGAATTCCCCTCATGCTGGAGGAAGGAATTCAAGCTTGTAAGGAAACTCTATATATGACAAGAGATGTAATGCACTAAGGGTTGGAAATTTTTCAAAGAACACTCATACTATGCTTTTGTGTAAGACTGTGTTTTAATGTAATACAATGATTTGGCTTTGCTCCTCAGGATTCAGAAAGAGTTCAATGTTTAAATTTTCCTATGGTTGTCTTCATTTCATTGCTTGTAGTAGTATGAATGCATGATTACTTAGAACTCATTGGCTATGCTCTAACTTCCTTCATGTATTTGTAGACTGTGTCTTCCTACATATTTCTGATGTGTTACTGATATGTTGAACTCCAGATGCCCTGACTTCCATGTAAAGTTAATATTATTGTCATACTGAAGCATTTCTTGACTCCATAAGCCCAATGGATGTTTATTGACTGTGTTTCAACCATTTACACTTCTTCATTTGTTTCATAGAGTTAGCCATCTAATCCATTATCAAAATCTTTAACCTAGTGAGAGAGCCCTCTCAGGTTGACGAGGCTAAGCCTCAACCAAAAGTTGGTTTGAAAGAGTTACATAAGGTCTTCCTGGTCAGCAGCCTATCAGGGTTTGGAATTTGAGATAACACACCCGATTGGTCCATGGAGGTTCATTTGTTAGGTGACAGTTCATGAGAGAAGCTTATGTAAATTTTCATTCTTTTACATTAATAAATTTCATGAAGTGGTCGCGTTGGCTCAGGCCATAAATTGTTTCCCTCTGAGGTTTTTAACCACGTCGAGAATATTGGTGTACTGATCTGTGATCTGTTTGTGAGCGGTGTCCTTTGGTGTTATATCTAAGGAACTTACCATGTAAATTCCTATATGGTATCGGAGCTATTCGAGGGCTGCATCTGTTGGTGATCCAAATCCGAAGCGGTATAACTGCATCTGACTGCCTTTTCCTAGATCTACTATTTTTTATTGCTTTCGGGCTAATAGGACTATTGTATTGTGTTAGGAGCATCTGTTGCAATGAGGAACCCTTTTAGTTTCATGCGAAAAAGTTTCTGGTAGCCCTAGCTACGTCATTTTTAAGATCTAGAGGTATACAGTCTTTATTTGCGATTATAGTTATTTATCTCTCTGTTTATTTCGGTTTATAGTCCTCTATAATTTTTTTTATTACCAAATTACCTTTCATTTCTACGTATGCTATTTGCCCCATGACTCTGTGCGATCTGGACAAATAAAAAACAGAAAGAAATGATTTTTCTTGTGTGTATGCTATTTTCCACTACGCCTTAGTGTGATCTCGGAAAATCAGAAACATTGAGGGAAGATATATAGTTTTCAGCAAAATCTAACTTTACGTCGTAAGGCTTGGATTACTTTTGCGTGTACGTTTTGGTTTGTATGGTTTTTTTGTTTTGTAGGCAAAAAGGGGTTTTTCAAGTAAGTACGCACTCCAAAGCTTCAGTGAGCAAAAAAAAAACCTTTCTTTTTTTCCAAAAATTACTAACTTTTTAAACTAGCTCACTTGGTCCAAAGTTACTTTATGAGAATAGGGGTCTTGGGTTCAAGTCTTTCTTTTTGTTGAGTTACTTTTTCAAAAAGTACATGTAACTTATGTTTTAAAGTTACTTTACGTAAAAATGTTCTCACTCATTATAAAAAGTGAGTCACTTCTAATTCTAAAGTCACTTTATTTAAGTTTCAATTTAGTGGATATTTCATAAAGTACGATTGTAAAAGTGACTTGCAATTATTTTTAAAAGTGGGTTACATAATAAATGAAAAAAAAAATGTGGAGGAATTTATTTAAATATAGCATTGTCATTCACTTCCCAATATTCATGTGATTTGTCAGCATCTTCAACAATGTATCTTCAAAAAGCCATAACTTCTTCATCCGAAATCCATTGTCAAAGCCATTTTTTTAATTAGTCTAACTTTTTGAGATCTTTCCATTGGAACACTTGGTTTCAACATCTACAGCTTCAGTTTTTTTTAAATGGAAATTCCATGCCTAGTTATTCTTAACAGCACCAACTACTTCCATTGGTTATCCTACATTGTGGATTTACTTAGAAGTAAAGGTATTTATAGAATAGCCTCAGGCCAAGAGTCTAAACCTAGAGATGAAGATAAGCAAGCCAAATGGGAAAATAAGCAAGATCAGGCATGTGGGTTGATAGGGATGTCTATTTCTCCGAACCTTAGATTCCATATCACAGAATTTGATACCTCCGATGAAGCAATGAAACAGCTCCAAAAAGTTTTTGGATTTAAAAATGAAATTAGAGCCCATCAACTTGAAAATGAGTTGCTTATGTTGGACCCCAATAATTTTTCTTCCATTTAATATTTTTTGTCCAAGTTCAAGACCCTTAGACTTCTCTTGGAAGGTTTTAAGGTTAAGAAAGAAGATGGTGACCTTATCTATTCCATTCTTACTAAGTTATGATCAGTCTACTATGTGTTTGTTTCTACCTTCCATTCTATTAGAGAAACCTTTATTTCTCAAGAACAAGACTACAAGTCCCCCTCTTTTGATGTCTTTTGTGATTCTTTAATAAGAGAACAAGAAAAACTTTTACATATTGGTCTTTTTAATACTAGAAACTCTTCTAAGAAAGCCTTAGCAGCCCAACAACAACTAAGTTGAAAGAATCCTAAGAAGCAGCATCCTAAAAAGAATGGTCCTAAACCAAAGAAGGGTCCTAAGCAATTTCAGTCTCACAACGAAAAATCAACTTAACAAAATGATAAGGCACTAAAAACAAAGGGAAGAACACTGATAGAAATTGCAACTTTTGTAATCGTGATGGCCACTTAGAATCCAAACGCTTTAAAAAGATGGAAGCCTTACAAGCAGCAATGAAGAAGCATAACATCCATTTGGAGCACTCTTCAACTTCAACTTCATCTTCAGGAATAGCATTTTCTGCGTGTGCTTTTCAAGCATCTCGGTCTGGTTATGCACTAAATGTATCTTCTTCTTCTCATTCTCATGAGTGGCTCATTGATTATGGGGCTTCTTATCACATGGTCAAAAATAAAGCCATGTTTTCTTCTTTAAATGATTGTAACACAAAAAATATATATGTTGGTGATGATAGATCTCTTAGCGTTGTAGGGACTGGAACTATTCATCTAGACAATGGTCAATTTAATGATGTATTATGTGTTCCTACCTTATCATGTAACCTTCTATTTGTATATCAGATAACTCATTCAGGTGAAGATAAAATCGTAGAATTTTCACCTCATGATATTGTAATTAAGGACCTAAGAGATCCTAGACATATTTTAGCTACTGGAATTGTTGATGATTCTACAAGGTTGTATAAGTTTTAACAACTTTGGTTCATCAACTCTTCCCTCGGTATTTTTTGCTCATAATGATGAAGTGAGAAAACTTGGGCATGAGCGATTTGGTCATTTAAACTATCGCTCCCTTCAAAATCTATATAAAGAAAATATGGTGACAGGTCTTCCTATGGTATCTCGCAGAGATGGCGTTTGTTCCGGATGTGTACTCGGAAAACATCATCGGGATAGTTTTGAAAAATGTGCCTCTTGGCATGCCTCAGCCCCTTTATAGATTGTGCATAGTGATTTATGTGGTCCACTTCCAATTGTTTCATTCTCTGGCTACAAGTATTTCTTAACTTTCATTGAAGATTTCTCTAGATGCACTTGGGTATACTTCTTAAAACTCAAGAGTGAAGTTTTTAACATGTTCTTGGCCTTTAAGGCCTTTGTTGAGAAACAATCTAGACATCAAATTCTTAAGCTAAGATCTGATAATGGCGGAAAATATGTTAACGACAAATTCATCAAATTTTGCACTGAGCATGGAATTCAATTGCAACACATTGTTCCATATACTCCACAACAAAATGGTGTATCTGAAAGGAAGAATCGCACCTTAAATGAAATGGTTAATTGTATGCTTCAATCTAAAGGACTTAGTCTTAACTTTTGGGCAGAAGCAATTAATTGTGCAAATTACATAGTAAATCTCACTCCTACTAAGGTTTTAAAGAATATTACTCCAGAAGAAGCATGGAGTTCAATTAAACCAGATGTAAGTCACTTTTGTGTTTTTGGAAGTGAAGCATGGCCCCATATTCCAGATGAGAAACATAAAGCCTTAAAACCTAAAAGTGAAAAATGTATTTTTGTTGGATATTCTAAAGATGTCAAAGGATATAGGCTTATTCAACCTAAATCCAAAAATGTTATCATTAGAAGAGATGTAAAGTTTGTAAAAAATATATCAGCCTACGAGCCTATTTCGACGAATGTGCCACCTCTCTCTATCCCTTATACTTCTGAAAATATTTCTTCTTCGAATGATGACAGTGAGGATGAAAATCCTCCCCAACATTCTCTAGATCCTCCTTCAGCTCCTCAACTTCCAAAATGGGTCTGTGCTACTCGGGATGTAGCAAGTGCTCTTGCAGGTGGTCCTACAAATCAATGTCGTACCTGTTCTCAGTTTGATAGAGCCTCTTCTCTATTGGATCAAGCTTCAACAAATTATGATCCTAACACCTTTGCAGAAGCTTTAGGCCATCCAGATTGGAACATAGCTATGAATGAAGAATATTGTTCATTATTGGCAAATGATACATGGGACCTTGTTCCTCTTCCAAAGGGACGAACACTTGTTAGATGCAAATGGGTTTGCAGAACCAAGTTTGGACCAGATGGAAAAGTTGATGAACGTAAGGTTCGTCTTGTTGCTAAGGGTTTTTCACAAGTTGAAGGCATTTACTATAATGAAACCTTTTCCCCTGTTGCCAAAATTAACTCCACCCGCCTTGTTTTTTTCCCTTGCCGCCTCTTTCAAATGGGAAGTCCATCAGATGGATGTTAAATCTGCCTTCTTGCATGGGGACTTGCATGAAGAAATCTATATGGAACAACCTCTTGGCTTTTTACAAACAAACTCCAACCTTGTATTTCGGCTTAAGAAATCCCTTTATGGTCTCAAGCAAGCCCCTCGGGCTTGGTATTCCAAAATGGATAGCTTTCTTTTAGACACTGGTTTATACTGTCTACACCAAGAAAGTGGGTAAGTCTCTTATCATTCTTGTTCTTTATGTTGATGATCTTATCCTTACTAGTAGTGATCCCAACCTTATAAACCATGTGAAGCCTAGCCTTAAACAACAGTTTGAAATCACAAACTTAGGACACTTGCATTATTTTCTTGGTCTTTAAGTCTTGCAATCCAAAGAAGGCATTTCTCTTTCCCAATCCAAGTATGCATGTGATCTTCTACGCCACTTTCACATGGAAGACTATAAGCCAACCATTTCTCCCTTTCAATCTAGAGCCGAACTTTCAGTCACTTGTACTTCCCCTAAAGTTGATGTTACCTTATACCTTCATCTTGTTGGAAAACTTTTGTATCTGACCCATACTCGTCCTCACCTTTCTTTTGTTGTTGGCCTTATTGCACGGTTTATGAAAAACCCACATGAAAGTCATTGGAAAGCAGCTAAAAGAATAATTTGTTATGTTCGACGTATAGTTCAGTTTGGGATTCATTACAGTGCAGAAGCATCTCCTCTATTAGTTGGTTTCACTGATTCTGATTAGGTTGGTGACCCTGATGATCGGAAGTCTACTATAGGTTATGTCTTCACTCTTGGTTCTAAACCTATTACATGGGCTTGCAAGAAACAACGTGCCATTTCTCTTTCTTCAGCAGAAGCAGACTATCGTGGCGTCGTTGAAGCTAGTAAGGAAGCCATGTGGCTTCGTCAGATCTTGTTAGAGTTCGGTTTTCAGCAACATCCGACTACACTTTGATGTGATAATCAAAGTGCCATTCAACTATGAAAAGATCCAGTCCAACATCAGCGCAGAAAACACATTGAACTACACATGAACTTCATCAGAAAGCTCATTCATGACCATGTTCTTGAAGTGCAATATTGTTAAACCGATGATCAAGTTGTAGACATCTTTACAAAGGCTCTCACAGAGGCGAAGTTTACTAAACTTCGATTTATGATTGGAGTTTAGGAATTTGTCAGTAAACGGGGACAGGATCTAATGCCTCCTTCCTTCTCCTATTGTGTCATCTTTGTACATCCTTCAATCCTATCGCAAGTTGTTCTTAAGGGGGAATGTTAGGATATTCCGACACATAGGAAATAATTAAGTACAACTTGGTCTAGTGTATAGTTAGGTAAAGTGTGTTTCTTTAGTATGTACTTTTTGTAACTTACAATATGACGGTCACGATATGTTCTAGACATGAAATGATCTGATGGTTTATTATCTCCTCGGCATGACCAACACTTGATACATGGCTTAACACCCGATTGGTCCATGATCTCTATTTAAAGAGCATGGAGGGTCATTTGTTAGGTGACCGTTCATGAGAGAATCTTATGTAAATTTTCTTTCTTTTACATTAATAAATTGCCTGAAGTGACCACGTTGGCTCAGGTCGTGGACTGTTTCCCTCTTTGAGGGTTTTAACCACATCAAGCATACTAGTGTACCGATCTGTGATCTGTTTGTGAGCGGTGTCCTTTGGTGTTCTATCTAAGGAACTTACCTTGTAAATTCCTACAGTTTTTGAGTTATGGTCAATGTTTATGTGATGTTGCAAATTATCTTATCACAACAACATGTGCCTAATCATTTGGTGATATTAAATATTCAAGTTTTACATATTGAGAATTGTTTTGAGATAGTGAAGCATGCACAAAAATATTTGTTAATTTGAAATTGACCTTCTAGGTGTTAGATTCTTTCCACATTAATAATCCCTACATCGCAAATTAATAATTTTCCCTCTCCTAACTCTTTGATGGTATCAAGCCATAAAGCATCACATATTATGGTTTGTTTTGGCCTAACAAAGCATACATCAAAAACTTTGTTCAATTGAAGTTCATTATAGATTGTAGGTTTGATTTAGCACATATATATGTGAGCTATGTGATATTATCCTCTCTCATTATAAAATTAGCATTGCAATACTTACACTTCTAATCACATCTATTAGGAACCTATGTGCTTATTATTGAAAGGTTAAAATGAGTCACTTCCCAAACTCTTAAATGCAAAAGGAAGAGTATTAGTGTGGAACAAAATTCATATCATTACAATGGTATATTATCTCTACACCTACCAACCATTAAAGAAAACTCTAAACATCCTTGTGGTATATTAATGCATCCATTAGACATGCAAACTACTTATGTGCCTTAGAGAAGCTCATAACTCTAGTTCCATAGAGAAAACTATGAAGAATAGTACAAGAGAACATTATGCATGTAGATATCATGGACAAAAATAAGAGTAATGAATTGCATACCTAATTAAGAATTGGGATTGTATTGCAGAGGAAGGCTTCACAATTTGTGTTATAGAGACCATTTCAACTCTTGGTTTTTAAGCCACTTTAGAAATCTAGCAAAAAGTTTCTAAATTTTTCGATCTAGAGCATTGCTTAATCACTTGAAACTTTGAGTTTGATGACTATCCAAACTTACTCAAAGTGGCAAAATTTCCTTCCATGTTAACATGATTTATTTTGAGGGCATCAAGACATAGCAGATATCACCTCATTTTTGTGGACTTTGTCGTTTAAGTGAGTGTGTTATGTATAATTTTAGATATATAACAATTATGATATAGGGATGAGTCATAAGGGATTTATCATTGTTTGTCAATTCAAAAGTTGGCTTTGGGGTGCAAATCTAAAAAATGATGAGATATCATTCTCTCACTCTAATAATAATAACACGAAAATTACATTGTTGTATATTGTGACTAATTTTGATTCATGGATTATTGATCATAGTGGTTGAATTATTGAATAGAGATGTTGGTCTTTCACCTTTGGAATGAATATGATGGAGCCATGGAGAAAGCAAGAAAACCTCATGTAAAGCCATCAATTTTTTTCAATGCACAAACACCCATCGGATATTCGACAATACATGGAAGTTATCACATATCCGACTCTTATCCGACGGGGCAACCGTCAAATATCTAACGGAAGAAAGCATTAGACATATAACACTCTAGTCGGACAAAATTGTTATTGCGTCGAATATGCGACACTAAACCATTGGACTTGCTACTCCATACTGACATAACGATGCGTCTGAGATATAAAACTCTCATCGAACTAATTTAATATAACATCGATTATCTGACATTGAAACATCGAACTTATTGCTCCATACCGATGGAAGGAAGCGTGGGAGAGCACACTCTCGTCGCACAGTCTTGTTCTACCATAGATTATCTGAAACCACACTATTGGATGTTCCTATTGGACTAGACTAACAAATCGTTGAATATATGACGGCAAAGTGTCGCAATTTTTGGCTTCCAGGGCAACGAAACAAACCGTGGGTCTCGTCGAATATTAGACACATGTGAGAGTCTCTACTGACATTGTTTCCATCAGATATTTGACAGATGTGAACGTCATAAAACCGACTTCAAAGCATCAGATTTTTAATGACAATTTAATCCATTTTGGGCGTCGGATAATCGATGTCAGTCCCGTCGAATATCTGAAGCTTAATAAAGTGTCAACTATTCGACACAATGTCAGCGACGAGTTGCTCAGCTCCAATTTGTTAGGTAGCCGACGCTAATAAGTCGCATATCCGACGAATAGCCATCATATTTTGGCCCCATTTATACTAGTGTGCCCATACATCAACTCCTAGTTCTTGCAATAACGATCCCATTCTGTCCTTCCAAAACATAAAGTTAGTTCCATTAAATAAAAGTGGCTTGGTGGAAAATACTCCCTCTTGACTACTCATCTTGATAGATCTCCCTTTAAGCGATCAAGTTTCTTCCAAGGAACCTACTCTGATACCAATTAATAGGAAAAATACTAAGAGGGGGGTGAATCAGTGTTTCTTAATTCACTTTAACTTTCAAATTCATATTGAGAATTATGTACACTACTTTTATTCAAACAAACCACGTGTGTACGCGCCTTCAGTGAATTAAACCCACATATATCCAGATTACTAATTTTTCATAATTTTCATAAGTGATTTAACTTAATCATTGCATCATTATTTATTTAGTCATTCATTATGTAGTATCCATGAGAAGTAAATAGTAGATAAATCATCAACACATAAGAAACACATCAACACATATAAACGTCGAGATTTTAGATGGAAACCCAATTTAGGAGAAAACCACCATTGTTGTCATCTTTGTCTTCTTTCTTATTATATAAAGAAATATTCATTACATTTTGTACCAGCGCAAACTCCTACCAGCATGGAAACACCGACCTATAGGAGGCTACAACCTCCACTTGTTCTCTAGCACCCACTAGAAGGGAGCTACAATCCCCTGATCTCATTTACCAACTCCTACCAGAAGGGAGCTCCTACCCCCTCACTAAAGGCTACAATCCTCAGCACCTTGTGGACCATGTTTCAGAATGTTTCACACTGGACCCACACTAGCAATAAGCCCAACTAAGATACCAAATAGAATAACAAAATCTGAATATAATCATTGAATCACCACTAAATGTAAATCATTAATAAATTGAATCACTAAAGTAGTTGAATCACTGAACCAATCCCAAGTTACGAATCAACCAATAATTGATCAAATAGAGGCCAATCAACCATTCAAGCTAATATCCAATCATTCATTGATTAATCACACTGTTAGATACCAGGTCGTCATTACGGAAGCAATGTGCAGTGATTGCAAACCCTGATCAAATTTACTTCATAATATATACGCAATTGTTCTAACAAAAACCCATGTATATATGTGCTTATTGTGCACAAAACATACGTACAGATCTCAACTCACCCAATATTGAATGCATACCAATTGAATCACTGAACCATTGAATCACTAAGTACAAATTCTAAATCACTACAACATCCAGTCACATATATACTAATACTAAATCATTAAATACCCAATCACAAGTTTGCAATATTATTACTAATCAACATACCGAACCAGAACGAGATCAATCAAATCCACACTGTCAAATACAAACCATTTTGATCAAGACATCATTGAGGAACAACAACAAATAAAACAAAATTCATTAATTGCTATCATCACATAGCAATTCAAACCCTGGAATATATACGAGACTTCAATTAACTAGATCTAGGTATATATGCACTTATTATGCATAAGACCCAAGTATGTATTTCAAAATTCTGAATACCAAAACCCAAATTAGGCAGTAATCTAAAACAAATTATTTCAGAATATATATGTGACTACTGTGAGGCATATCTGTGTATGTACGCAATTATCCAAAAGCAAAACTACGTACATATCTTTAAATTATTGAATCAAAACTTCGCTGCAAAACCCAAATCTATGTGCACACACTGTCAAAAGCCATAAGTTAGCAATTATATATATCCATGATCATAGTTCTATCATAATCATAGATCTTGGATTGTTAGTCATTTAAACATTCTTCAACAAGCGAACCAATCAAGCATATATTCAATACAACTTCATATATTTCAGATGTGAGCCTTCTCTTTGCTCCCTAGTGCACACGTGTTCCAAATCAGATCACACAAGAATAAATCATTACATTGCACCCATAACTCCTTGATCTCCTTCTCCTTATATAGTTTGTCTTTGTCAATACCACAAGCAAATCCCTTGGTAATGGTGTTATTATTTGTTGACGGAATCAAATAAACATTGTCGACACAATATTATGGATAATTACTATGGCAATGGCCCCAGGTATCCAGTTTTCCATGGTTTGGATTATGTACGTGACTCTTATTCACTTAACTTGCATATATACGCAACTCTTCTTCATAGGGGTCGTGTATACTTTTTCAAACTTCGCATTTTCATATTCTCTCAAGTGAAACTTGTAACAAGGTTGCCAACACACTTCCTGTACCAAAATTCATGTTACATGCATTAGTCATATTATAACCAATTTGACATCAAGGACTTATATGTCAAGTCAGTTGCCATCAAGGACAACACATTAGCCATAATGCCAACATACGTGAGGAGTCTCATGTCTGCAAATTGAAAAAGGCTTTATATAGACTCAAGCAGGCACCTCGAGCTTGATATTCTCAGATTGATGGATCCCTTATGAGTCTTAGTTTCACCAAGAGTGTTACCGAGCCCAATCTTTACTACAAGGTTGTTAAAAGTGAGCTTGTGATGTTGTTATTATATGTTGATGACGTGTTTCTGACGGGAGAAAAAGGACTTGCCCACGTGACAAAAAGAACAATAGTGGCAAGAGGATGTGCTTTCGTGATAGAGGAAGAAATCATGATTACCACAAGAAGCCCTGCTTCAATGTCAAAGGGAGTTGACCTCTAAGTTCGAGATGAAGGATCTAGGTTTGATGCATTACTTCTTGGGATTAGAAGTATGGCAGAAACCGAATGAAATCTCCCTTGGTCAAGGGAAGTATATTATTACAATCCTTCAGAGATTATGGATGATGGATTGCAAGTCCATGGCCACTCCCATTGTGACCAATCTAAAGAAGTTGAGAGGCTCTGATGACAATTGATTGAATTGTTGATATATCTGGTTAATACCAGACTTGATATTTGCTTTATAGTGAACACTCTGAGCCAATTCATGGTGGAACCTAGGAATGTACATTGGATTGTAGCAAAGCATATGTTGAGATATCAACATGGTGGAGTCAGTTATGGATTGAGATATGTCTCAAATGGTGAAGTATAGCTACAGGAATACATGGATTCTAATTGGGCGGGAAGTGTCGAATACAGGAAGAGCACATCAAGATGTTGCTTCAATTTTGGTTCTGCTATGATATCATGGATGAACCAGAAGCAGATTGTTGTCGTATTCAGCATTACAGAGGTTAAGTATATTGGAGCTAGTTTGTTGAGTTATGAAGCAATGTGGCTTCAGAAGTTGCTCACGGGATTGTTTGAATAGGCGTTGGAGACAACCATGATACATTGTGAAAATCAAAGTTGTGTGAAGCTTTCGGAAAATCCAATTTTCCATGCCAGGTTGAAGCACATTGAGATCAAATACCACTACACCCGAGACATGGTACAAAAGGTAGAAGTGAGGCTCCAAAACATTTCAACAGACGAGTAAGTTGTTGACATTCTCACAAAGCCTCTGTCCTGAATCAAGTTTGTATACTTCAAGAAATCCAATTTTCCATGACAAGTTGAACCACATTGAGATCAAGTACCACTACATCCGAGACAGGGTACATAAGGGAGCAATAAGGTTCTAATACATTTCTATGGACAAGATAGTTGTTGACATTCTCATAAAGCATTTGTCTCAAAAGAAGTTTGTATACTGCGGGGACAAGCTTGGAGTGGTTAAGAATGCCCCCCTCGTTGAGAGGAATTGTTAATGTTTAAGCATCAAGGCAAACATTCTCCCTAGGTCAAGGGTATTGATCGAGTGCCATGTAATGTGGCTCGAGATAATGGCTCAGATATCATTAAGGCTCAAAGTGCTCCCACAGTCAGAAGGTTATGACCATATTGCCAAGGGTTAATTGGCTAGTGGGTAGAGTGAGTGCCTCAAAGCATCGGGCAAGTATTTTTACCATTCAAATGCTATGTGACGACATGGGGGAATGGTAAATGGGCCCAAGGTTTCACAACTGTTCAAGGAAAATTGACCTGGTTCCAAGTGATGACTTGGTTAGTTGGTGACTGGGCCTAGTTTTGTTTTTTACCCCGATCATGGGGTACCTGACCATATCGCCAAAGGGTATTTGGTTAGTGGGTGACTATATCCTTTTCATAATGTTGATGCAATATGTTTTCCATGTGGTTATGGAATGGAGCATGAAGTGGATGGACACATTAACATAGTGGGTTCATTCAATCTTTTCTTGTGATGGAGAAATTTTTTGGCTAAGTAGACATTTGGAGGAAATCAAGGTGAATACCTCCCTAGCTAAGAGGTAGTGTTGATTTTTGGCTAGTTGTGGGAGGTATTCCCCAGTTACACAAGTTAAAAGAAAGAAAGAATAAATTTTAAATTAAAAACAAAACAAAACAAAACAAAAATTTAATTTAATTTTCGAAGTGGTGTGCCTCTTGAGCACCCTAAAATCACTATAAAGACACTTGAACTTCTCATTTTCATACACACTCATTGCTCACTCATCATTCACATTTTCTCTCTCCTTAACACATGGGAAGTTATTTGAGGAAGAGGCTAAAGTTTCTAAGGAGTTCAATTTCTAAGACAGGCAATGTTTGACTAGTTGAATTTTCTATGTAATTACATAATGATATTCTAGAGTGTTTTAAAGTAATATCATATTTTGGAAGTAGTCATTGGTGGTAGAAAATTGTGTTTACCTAATTAGCACTATAAGATGAACAACAAACACTATGTGTCGTGATTTTCCCTGTTTATTTGATTAAGATTGATTAACTTAGACTCAAGATGAGAATTTTCAACAATTATTCTTTTGATGGCTAAATTATGTCTAGTTGAAACTATATTATTATGTTTTAAAAGTACAAATTTATATGATGAGGTGTTTAATGAATGTTATGCAACCAGCTCACAAAATAGAAGAAAAAATAGATAAACGATTTCAAAATCAATCTCTTTGAGGGGGAAACCTCCTTTACATTACACAAATGAGCAATTCTCCGATGATTCAAATGACAAAACCTCATTTCTATATATAGGGATCTAAGGGGTCACAATATAACCAGAGCCGACATAACAATAATAATGTAAGGTCACAACAATAACAATAGTGGGCTTCTATGGGGCACAACAATAACAATAAGGGGTCTACACTAATACCAATGAGGGAATACACTAGTATTATAGGGACCTAACATGCCCCTCTCCTTCAAAAAAAGTGTTGTCCTCAACGCTTGAGTAGTTATGGATGCTTATGTATAAAATGTTATGCAACCAATTCACAAAATAAAATAAAAAATAGATCAACGACTTCAAAATCAGCCTCTTCGAGGAGGCAACCTCCTTTACATTACACATATGAACAATTCTTTGATGATTCAAATGACAAAACCTCATTTCTATATGTAAGAGTCTTAAGAGATCACAATATAATCAGAGCCGACATAACACTAATAATGTAAGGACACAACAATAACAATAAGGGGGCTACATTAATAACAATGAGGGAATACACCAGTATTATAAAGACCTAACAATGAGTTATGCACAAAAGTAACCAAATCAATGTAAATAGTATTGATAACAATGATAATATGTCTCTTTGTGATGACATACAAATTTATAGAATTTCCTTCTACACAAGATTATTTATTTTCTAAACAAAAATGATGATATAATTACAATGACCGAAAGAGAGCCAATTTATTCAATGAATTCATGTAAAGCAAATTTATTTGATAAAGGGTGGTATCTCGTAAATTGATGAATCATGACAAGAATGTTTATGAGAATTGTGGGTTTGTTCTCTCTATATGATGTGTGCTTATGTATGATTTGGGTCCCCATATGTCGAAAGACCAATTAAGGGACAAGATAACATGAGGTGGTCCCTTCATGCCCCAAATCTCAATACTAGCCTGTAAAAATTTTGTTATCTTTGATCCCCACTATGTCAAAAAATCGATGAAGGGACGAGAAAACATTAGGTGGTCCTCTCATGCCCCGAACCTCAGTACTAGTCTATAAAAATATGTTCTCTCCATGTGATAAGTGTTTGTGTTTGATTCAAGTCTCATATGTCGAAAGACCAATCAAGGGATGAGATAACATAAGGAGGCCCCCTCATGCCTCGAATCTCAATATTTACTCATGAGAATTATGATATCATGTGATTTCATTTATTATGTTGATATGTCTCTAATATAGATGCAATGACATTATAATATTATGATGATATTTCATTATATGATGGTATGGGGACAACTCAATCTACTATGGTCATTATTTCATATGCCTTAAAGTCGTGATGCCAAGTTTAAAAAGAAGAAAATATATGTCAACCACATGTTTTCTTTGGTGGCAGGTGATGTTCCTCTCTTGGTGATAGATGCCTAAGATGATATTCTTGTCTTGGTGATAGATGCATGCCTTTGTGGCAGATGATATTCATGTCTTGGTGACAGATGTCTGCAGATGATATTCATGTCTTGGTGACAGATGCCTACAAATGATATTCATGTCTTGGTGACAGATGCCTAACTTGGTGGTAGATGATACCACTGTCTTGGCGACAAATGCCTACAGAGCATATACATGTCTTGGCAACAAATCCCTGCATAGGTGGCAGATGACATTCCTATCTTGGTGATAGATGTCTTCCTTAGTGGTAGATGATGTTCTTGTCTTGGTAAGATATTCCGCCTTGGTGGCAAATGATGTCTTTGTCATGGTTATAGATGTCTGCAAATGATGTTCCTATCTTGGTGACAAATGTCTACCTTTGTAGCAGATGGTATTAAGGAATGATGAAGTGCATGATTAAGTTAACTTCGGGACAATGTTCTTTGAAGTGGGAAAGTATGCCATGCCCCAAATCAATTAAAATAACAAACTACACAAAAAAATAAAGACATAGGGAAAGAAAATTCATGATAAAAGATAATTATGACAAGCAGAATCTTGGAATTGAATCCTTTATAATGGAAGGACTCTATATAAGAAAGGGGGGAGTAAGAAAAAGGCATATTTTAAGGCAAAGAGGAAATAGACTATTAATTTTGGCAAAAAGTATAATAAGGCTAGAGGGTGGTCAGTTGTTGAGATGAGCCTACAGTTGGGAGCAAAGTTATCCCCCATACCTTCATTGTGAAGTTGTTGAAGCGGAGTTAAGAAGAAGAGGAGTTGTTGAAGCAAAATCAAGAAAGAGTTGGGAATTGCAACAGTTCCAAGTAGGATCCATTCATCAAATAAAGGTATGTAACTTCACCTATTCTGCTATGATTTCAGAGAAACCATAAAAGAATAGGTAAAGGTACATAACTTTATCTGAAAAATGGATCATACTTTTGAGATAAATCTCAACCTTTGTTTTGTTATTACTACTAAAACAATTCTAGAATATTCCAAGGAAATTAAATCCATGTCATCCACTTGATAATCATCGATAATTAAATTAAAATTCTAAAAGCCCTATTCCAAAATAGGCACGCCTATTGGAAATATCCTTGAAGAAAATGGGAAATTCTAATTAAAGGAGAAAAAATGCCATACACATTAAGAGAGAAAAATAGAGTAGAAAAATAAAATAAAAAATTGGTGTAACGTCATATCACACCTCCATCCACACAAATGCTTTGCCCCATCATTGATGACTCATCTATAGTCCATTCTAGAAACTACCATGCATAAACCTCTCAGACTGCCACATCAACTTGCTATAAATAGACATGCCAAAAATAACAATCCCCCTTACAAAAAAATAAATAAATAAAATAAAATTGCTCAAAATAGATAAGGGAGCCCTTCCATATATGGTACACCTAAAAATAGGCACTACTAACAATAAAAGATTGTCTACATGTCCACAACATTATACTCGTTAGACTCAAAATCTCATGGAAAATCCAAATAAGTTGTCACCATTGCCATCAAAAGATTGCTAAAAATAGGAATATCACATACTCTAGTAGATTTTAAATTATCGAGGTTTGTTTTCATAGATAGAAAATCCAATTTTCCCACAACGATGTTCGAGAATTGTCGACGTTTCGAATCCATAAGTGTATCCATCTTCAAGACAAAGATTGAAAAAAAAGCAGCCAAGCAAAGGGATAAAAGACAAAAAGGGAATTAATTAAACCTAAAAAAAATGATTAGGAAATCAAAACAAATAAAACCTAAAAACTCTGAAAAATCAAATAAATAGAATTGATCATCTAAATATTTTGAATATATATATATATATATAGTTTTAATATCATGTATCAAGAAAATTATAAATTATATAATAATGATATTAATATAAATTATAAGTCATTAATATATATAATAAAGAAATAATAAAGTGTATTAATTAATATTAATGATTAATATATATAATAAAGAAATAATAAAGTGTATTAATTAATATTAATGATTAATATATATAATAAAGAAATGATAAGATGTATTAATTAATGTTACCCATTAATATAAAGGTAAATTAATAAGATATATATTAATTAATTAAATCATATTAAATTATATTATATTAAATTAATTTTAATATATTATAGTTATGTGAAAGGTAACTTAATAATAATAATGTTAATTATTAAAATTAACATATATTAATTATAATGTCGATTAAAATTAATATTATAGTTTATCCTGTAATAATTATAACAAAAAAAGTTTTAATTATTATTAAGATTAATAAAATAGTATAGTTGTAAATTAGAATTATATAAGCTAGGGAAAAATAGAGTCATACCTAAGAGTTATACCTAAGACGAAGAAAAAACACTTATCCTTTGAAGAGGAAATCGTTTGCTACTAATCTCGATACCATTACCACAATCCCTGTTTAGATTATGCGGATGTTTCATAATCTTCAAGGCTTCCATGATTTTCTTTTTATCATAGTGGTCTTCTCTAGCGATGATTCTAGCATTTTCTAGGCAATATGATGTTCAGTCTTTGACAAATGCTCTGCAAGGGCTGAGGTGTGTGATTGTTCATTTCTAATGTTAGGTTCATGCTCCTTCACTATTCTTTGCAAGGAACAACTCGTCTCCCTGATATAACTTTTACCACACGAACAACCAATCTTGTAGACTCCTTTAAGCTGATAATGAGCTCATTAATCAAATCACCCTCATCGAACTCGAAATGCTAAAAATTGAAAGTGCTCAGATTCTCATGAAACCATACTCGTTGGATTCATATTTTTGTAAAGAATCCAAATCCATGATCAAAATCAACATGCAACATCTGTTAAAAATATAATGTGCTCGCGTGTCCCCTGAAAGTAGTTCAATAGACTCAAAATCTCACAAGGATTCTAAATATACCATTATATCTGGCATGCAAGACTCTAGACAAAACCTGCTAAAATAGTAAGTGAGACGAACGTCACCGAGAGAAGCCTCATTGGAATCTTGAGTTCATAAAGACTAAATATGTAATAAATACCACCATACAAGCCCCAAAACTCTGGTCGCAAAGTAGGAGACTTGCTATAAATAGTAATCTGTGCAAAAGTTACCTGAATAATCATTGAATCCACCACGGAACCAATCTCCCTGGGAACCAATTCCCATCCTAAGCAAAATTACATCTCTAAATTCCAGCTTGATGAAATGTACCAGTCCTTAACCCTCCAAATTTGCAAAGGGAAAATTTAGGGGTTAATAAAGCTGAGCCAGTGCTTGTAGGATACAGACAACAATCCAAAAGCAAACAAAACTCTGTAATATGTTATACAAATCAAGATGTAATATTTGATTAGGAAAGTGAATCAATGAATATTGAAATGGACGCAACTCAAACCTTTGAAATGAAAGAGCACAATTGGTTACAAATGGGCTTATAGATTCAAAAATAATGTTAATAATACAATTTACATAAAATATGGTTAACTGAAAAAGGTTTTGCAGAAAAAGATGGTATCCATTATTAGGAGTTCCCTAAAACAACTGCTAAAATGGCCACCATTACATAGATGGTCAAGATGTCGTCACAATTTAATAGTGTATTCATCAAATGGATGTGAAAAGTACTTTTTTAGTGGCATTAGAAATTGTTTTTGACATTTGGCAACCTACTGTTTTCAGGTTGAAGGTAAAGAAAAATTGCTTTGAAAATTGAAAAAGGCCCTTCAAATTCAAGCAAGCATTCAAGGCATGGTACGCAAGGAATAGTGAATATTCCAGCAATATTGATTTCATAATAAAATTTATTAGATAATCTCCATGTGGAGTATCTAAATGACGTCCTCAAAACTATACAACATAGAATTGCAAGTACATGTCAATATCCATGAAAATGGGTACAAAATTTATCAAAAAAATACTACTTTGTACAGGTAATCGGTGGTGGGAAGTATTATTTAACCTATCAGAAAAAGACATGTCCTTTATTTGAAAAAATTTATTTATCACAAAAAGACATGTCCTTCAATTTGCAATAGTTGTCATATAAAGATTTATGGTAAAGCCTAAGGTTGCTCATTGGAAAGTAGATAAAAGGACATTGAAATCTGTAAAGAGAAGCTTAGAATGTGGAAATGAATTTGCACCCGGTGTGCATGATGTGGTGGTTGGGGCGGTTGGCTTTCGCACCCCCCAACCACGTTTGAATCCTGCGCGTTGCTGCTGCTGCAGTTTGATGATGACATATGTGTTTGATGATGACGTAATGTGATGGATGATGACGTATTCTGCTCGATGATGACGTATGATGACGTATTCTGCTCGCTTCGGCGATATTGTATGATGAATCTGCTCGCTTCGGCGATATAAGATGTATTATGATTCTTCAGCGGGGATTCTCTCCCCCACTGAAAAAAAATGTGGAAATGAATTTGAAACAAATAGTGATATTAAATCGATTGAACATTCTGATGTTGAGTAGGTGGAAAACAGAAAGCCATATAATGTTCCTTCATACAGCTTCAGCAACAACCTTATATTGTGACAATGAAAGTATGATTAGGCCGAAGCATCTTGTTTCCCTACCAGGGCAAAGCATATTCAAACTCATCATCACTTTCAGAGTGAAGGGGTAGAAAGGTCAGCTTGAACTGTCCTATTGTCGCATACAAAGATCAGATGACATATCACTTCACCAAACTATTGATCAAAGGGGAAAGTCGGTCAAACAAAAGAAAAGAGTGATTAAGGGTGGTACTGAAATATTTAAATAAAATATTATAGAGGTCCTCGTCACATTTATTTAAAAAGGTAAGGAGGTTGGCGTGTTTATTAAAATGTGAGGAAACAAATATCAAAAAATCATGATCATATCTAAAAAGGATTCTCAAATACTCGCAGAATTAATTAAGTAGCTGAAATAAATGCATTATAAAGTGCCCTATCAAATGATGCTTCATTCCATGTATTGTTCCATCCATCGAGTCCTCTGTCGTGCTTTGTTATGTTTTGCTAATAGTGTTCTAACCTTTCTTACCGGCAGGTAAGGGAGCTTGGAGTAACCAAGTATAGTCGTCATTTGCCAGCGGGATTATTACATAACTGGGCTTCCATTAACAGAATTATATTGTTCGTCCAGACTCAACGTATAAATAGAATGCAAGTGAACGCATCATTTGGTAAAGTTTCCATTACCCAATACAATCCAAAAAATGATTGCCCATGAAAACAGAAACCCAAACAGTGTAGTGCGTAGAACTTTTCTTGCCTTGAAACTGAGATTAGAAAAGGTGGTTAAAATTTGAAGATGCAAAACGATGGAAGGGATAAGTGTTTACGCATTAATGAGTGTTTAAATATGTAGCACCAAAATCGAATAACCACTTCCATATATAATTACCAACTAAGAACAGTTCACCCAAATTATGTCTTACATTTGATTGCTCCCCCAATTTGAATATAATTAAAATCAGTTTACACATCCATAAAGAAGAAATTTACAAATATTTACATCTTAGAACCAAGATTTCTTTTGCGAGCACCATGTTGAATATGCAAAACCATCTGCCACCTTAGTAATACACCATTCACAAAACAACTTGATCAGACAAGGACCAGCAGTAGGTAATTTGTAAAATTAATGTGACAAATAGAAACATAATAATGTATTACAGATAGTATCTTAAGAACTTCAATCATGGCTTTTCAGCAGATGACAAGAAGAATCTTTTCTAGTAGCTTGTACAGAAAAATATCCACATCAAATCTGCACTGACCTGAATCTGTACAGTTCATAACCTTATCTTAAGCAACATGAACTAAATCTTGCTCCTTCTTCAGATCTATTCCCCAGAAGCAAGCCAGGATTAGATCGCTCTGGCCGAGCTTTTAGTACCCTCTTTGCTGCAAAAGATAAGAAAAGAAAAACATAAATATGTTTAGATAGGAGAAGATGAAATAGTTCTGCAAGGAATCAAAACAAGTTGTGACACACTAAATACAGAACGTCTCATATCTTATATCTACTTCAATGCTATCAACAACATGACATTTGCCACTTTAACCACAACTATAACCATTTATTTATGGTTTTCAGTGCGAAGAACAAAAGTGCAACTAACATTCTTGCAACTCAATTAAGTGTTTTCACTTGAGGAAATTATGATTGTAAAGATGAAAATGAAAAGTAAATCTTTAATGCGACTAATATACCTTTAGAGGCTTGGATCAAGTTGTATGACAATACAAATATTAATAATCTCCCTAAATTAATTTTTGGCACAAGAAAGTATTCTTCAAGCATTGTCACAAATAGTAATCCAAGTATAAAATTATTTTTCAACCATCGTGGTAAACAGTAATCCAAATATTCTTTCAAGATTTGCCATGTAAATCCTATCATAAAAAATTTTATAACAAAAGAAAGCATAAAGAGATAAAAGAACAGTACATCCACTATCAAAATAGCAAGAAAATAGCCATCCATAACATGATGCATCTCAACTCATAAAAGATTCATTACTGATGCTTGGGTATTTACCAATTTGTTGACTTCCAAAGAAGATTTCCAAAAATTGTGGAAGCATATATGCAAGTGGTCAGTAGGACACTACACCATATTCTTGTTGATATACAATTACATTTAAATATTTAGAACTAGAACTTTGGTGATAACTTGACCATGTGCTAGAATTCAGCGCTGTTAAATTATGGTATGTTCTATGCTTAGAGCAATTTACTTATTTTTCTTCTTATTAGCCATAGATTAGCAATCACATATACATTAAGTAAAGTGCAGATAGAACATTAAATGATCAATAGAAAACAAGCCAAGATAAGAAACACAAGATGTGGCCGCTAGCCAGGGACAAACCCCAATGCGGGGAAACCCTTTGATCAAATCTTCTTTTATCTTCAATAGTTCAGCAGAGACAAATAGTACAAAATCTGAATTCTGTAATTTTATATCAGCAGCAGCAAACCCTAGATCAGCGAAGTCAAACTTGGTCAACCTAGTTTAAATTGACCTCTAAAATGCTTGGTCAATTTCCAGTCAACTTGTCTTCGAACAGCCTGAAGAAACAGCCCTTGAACAGCCCCAAAAGTATAGTCAATTTGCAGATTTCTGAAGTCAACTTGCAGTCCTAAACTAGGGCAGTCAATACCGGTGAAACCAGAGGTCGGATCACCTCGGTTTTTGTGCCAAAAATTGTGGCCTGCCTAGGAGAGGCAACCACACCCAATCCGCACTTCTGGATGGTCAACGCTTGGTCAACGTTGGTCAAAGAGATGGCACGCTGCCCTAGCGTCCTTTCTGTGTCTTCCTTGCCCTAGGACATCTTCCTTTCAGCGACACGTGTGAGAGAGAGAGAGGCTCCTTTTATGTGTAGGGGAGAGAGAGAGAGAGGCTCCTTTTATGTGTAGGGGAGAGAGAGAGAGAAGATGAGTCAATGAATTGTCCAAATGAGGAGGAGGTTTGATGGCCGACCTTAACAATTTTTCCATAATCAAAATAAATTCATATCTCCATAATACTTATCGGAGTCGGATGATCTTTAGATCAATCCTACACCTCTCGATGAGAGGAATCTAGGAAAAATATCAGAAGCCATAGATAAGGTGATCCACATGGAGTTTGGCCCTAGTTTCCAATTTTAACACTCCCTCTCAACTAGGGAGGACTTCATCTGCAATCCGTCAGACCGTCGTTGCTATCCATCCATCAAATGCATTGTCCTGCACAGCTTGACCCCACTTTGCTCTGCTCTACTCGAACTATGAAGAAGAAGAAATGGTAGAGGATGTATCATACCATCCTCCACTGACCCGAAGTCAGTCTCGGAGAGTGCACCACTCCCACTGATCCCAGATCAATGGACGTCATCCTAGCATAGGGAGTACGATAGATACAGCGATGCATCCATCGATAGTACTACTATGGTCCTTATCCTCATTTGCCTACTCATTGATCAGATGAGAGGTACTTCCCATGAGTCCCAGACTGCATGGGTAGGATGCCTCGACAGGAGAACTAATCATCCTATCCACAGGAGAACTAATCATCATGTCCAGTGGATGCCACAGAGAACTAATCATCCTGGCCTACAGGAGAACTAATCATCCTATTCCACAGTCGCCACGGAGAACAAATCATCCTGGCCCACAGGAGAACTAATCATCCTGTTCCACAGTCGCCACGGGGTGTCACAGGGGAAGGTTGAACCTTTACCCTGTACATAGTGCACCACCAGGGGATGGTGAGTCGCCCTGTGGTCACATGTCACTCCAAGAAGTACCCCACGCCCCCCTGGAGCTCCCAGAGCTCAATACATCATACTCGACCCTCATAAGAGTGTCTCTGAACAACACCAAGTCGTTCTTGGAAAGTCAGGAATTTGACCTTTCTTAGGGGCTTTGTCAAAATGTCAGCGACCTGTTCATCTATACCAATATGTTGGAGCCTTATTGCTCCTCGCTGCACCATATCTCGAATATAGTGGTACCTGATATCGATATGCTTGGAGCGATCATGAAATACGTGATTCTCTGATAAACGTATCCAACTCTGGTTGTCACACAAGATCACGGTGGTATCCAATGTAAATCCAAATAACTCACTGAAGAGCTTTCGCAACCAGGCTACCTCACATGAGGCCATGCTAGCAGCAAAGTACTCTGCCTCAGTGGTGCTCAAAGCCACCGAGTTCTGCTTCCTGCTCCTCCAGGATATCGAGCCAGATCCCAAAAAGAAACAGCACCCCGAAGTGCTCTTTCGGTCCACCACACTGCCTGCCCAATCAGCATCAATATACCCAAGTAGTCTCACATCTCCGGCAGTGTATCTCAACCCATGAGTGATTGTACCACGAAGATATCTTAACAGATTCTTGGCACCAATCCAATGTGAGTGGTGAGGCTCAACCATATGTTGACTCAATGTGTTGACTGCAAAGCATATATTCGGATGGGAGTTCACGAAGAACATTAATGCTCCGACGAGTTGACGATACTTAGTAGCATTTCGTAAAACAGGTCCGGTAGCACTACCGCTTAACTTCTTGAAGTCAAGCTCCATCGGGGTAGTTACGGGCTCATAGTCCACGATGCCGAATCTCTCCAATATCTTCACCACATATTTTCCTTGAGATAGGGAAATCTCCCCTGGTTTCTGCCAGACTTCTAGTACTAGGAAATAGTGCATAAGTCCTAGATCTTTCATCTCGAACTCAGAAGCCAGCTCCCTCTTACATTCGTGAATGAGAGGGTCTGCACCTGTTAGAAAGAGTCGTCAACATATAGCACCAGTATGAGAGGCTTGTCATCTATAACCTTAAAGTAAAGGTTAGGGTCAGCTTCACTCCTAGTGAATCCTAGCTTCATCAAGTAGCTATCGATCCTCTCATACCATGATCGGGGTGCTTGCTTTGGCCCATAGAGGGCCTTCTTCACCCTGCACACATGAGATTCTCGATCATAAATCTCAAATCCTTCGGGTTGCTCCACATAGACCTCCTCTTTGATCGAACCATGTAAGAACGCAATCTTGACATCCATCTGATGTAGGTTCCATCCTTGCAAAGCAGCAAGGGCTATGATCGAGCGGATGGTGGTATATCGGGCAACAGGGGCAAATATCTCGTCCTAGTCTATACCTTCCTTCTGGGAGAAGCCACGAGCGACAAAACGAGCCTTATATTTTTCCGCACTTCCATCAACTGCATGCTTTATCTTATAAAGCCATTTTGAAGTGACAATTGCTTTGTCCTGGGGTCTGGGGACCACATCCCAAACATCGCTTTTCATGATGGACTCATATTCCTCGGTCATAGCATCCTTCCATACTTGATGCTTGACAGCATCTGTGAATGGCGAAGGCTCATTTTGGATAATCGTGCTCATGATGGTCAGGTATCCCTGATACCTGTTCGACTTCTTACTTTCACGGAAGGTTACTCTGGGTGCAATGTGTCCTTCAGCATCATCAAGTGTCCCCCTAAGCCATGAAGGCCACTTCCTAGAAGAGGAAGGCTCTTGCGGAGGAGGATCAATAGGATCCATAGGTTCTTCCACATCGAGCATCGTCCCATCTTTCTTTTCCTTCGATTCCCCGGTGTCAGCTTCTTTAGATCCCCTTAAAGTAGGAAGATTGTCTACTTTGCTAAGAGCCATATCTTCGTCAAAGGTGACATCATGACTAATCTCGACTTCCCTTTGACCAGCGACATAGATTTTATAGCCCTTAGTATTTTCGCTATAGCCCACGAAGATTCCTTTCTTTCCAGATGCACCCAATTTATTCCTTTTCTCTTTAGGCACATGAAAATATACAGGGCTTCCAAAAATTCTAAAATGAGATACGTTGGATTTCTTACCGGTGAACATTTCTTCAGGAGTCTTGGAACCCAATGCTTGATGAGGGCATCTGTTTTGTACATATACGGCGGTATTTGCAGCTTCGGCCCATAGAAACTTCAGATGTCTTTGATCATGGAGCATAGCACGGACAACTTCCACAATTGTACGATTCTTCCTTTCCGCCACACCATTCTGCTCAAGAGTATATCGTGTAGTAGTCTCCCTCTTAATGCCAGCCTCTTTGCAAAAGTCATGAAACTCATTGGATTCATATTCAGTCCCATTGTCAGTCCTTAAAGTCTTGATCTTCTTTTCGGTTTGATTCTCGATCAAAGCTTTGAAGTGCCGAAACCAGGAGAACACTTCATCCTTCTTTTTCAAGAAGTATATCCAAGTCTTGCGAGAATAATCATCTGTAAAAGTGAGGTAATATAAATATCCTCCCAAGGAGTTCACAGGCATCATACTGGATATGTCTGAGTGAACCAACTGCAATATATCGAAGGTCTTGCTTTGGCTTGAGGGAAATAGTCCCCTTTTGAGCTTTCCTTCGGCACATCCTGGACATACACCTTCTTGCTCTAATCTGAACTCAAGCATCCTGGTCACCATTTTTCTTATATCAGGTAGAGCTTTATAATGAAGGTGAGCAAACCTTCGATGCCATAGTTCAGACTAAAGAGATGTGTCACAAGACATGACACCCAGCGAACTTCCTCTGACCTGATATAATGAATCAACTCGAAACCCAAGAGTAAAAGCATCTTTAAAGTTCTTCTTCCATACACGTACCTTGCCATCGCTGAAGACCACCTTGTAGCCTTTGTCTTCCATTGCCGAAATGGACACCGGGTTCTTTTTGAGATCAGGTACATATAATACATCTTGTAAGTGGATGGTATTACCCTGATTCAATTGAAGAGTGACATTTCCTACGCCTTTCACGGGATATTTTGAATTATCCCCAAGAACAATTTTCAAGTTGGTTTCCTTCTCTATCAGATTATAGAGAGCTTCTTTGTAACCAGTGAAGTGCCTTGAGGCACCACTATCAATAAGCCAATTTCCCAACGAGTCCAGGGGAGTAGTAGTAGATAGAGCTTTTGGTAGATAATATTCATCTTGCTTATAGTTATCAGTGTTAGATTCATACCTGGAATTTCTTGCCTTCTTGAATGGTTGTCCTCTTCCTTGATTTCCGACACTTCTTTTACCTCTGCCATTTGACCTGCCATCCCTTGATTGCCTTGAGAGGGATTTTGATCATCGTTCCGGTGTGAGTCTCTTTTATCAGGGCACTCCCTTACATAGTGACCCAGTTTATTACAATTGTAACATCGTCCTTTTCTTCCACCCTTTGGTCCAGCCTTTCCTTTGAATTTAGTCCCGGAATTGTTTCTTCTTTTAGCATGAGAAGAAAAGGTAGAGGGATGACCTTTAAGTATGGGCATTTCTTGCTCTTCCATCCTTGTTTCTTCTTGAATGCATCTGGCCATTAATTCCTCAAATCCAGAAATTACGTTATTGTTGAGAAGAGTAGTCCTGAATACATACCATTCAGATGGCAATCCTCCATGAGTTGTGAGTGTCATTTCCCTGTCAGGAATTACTTCCCCAATAGATAGGAGATCGTTCTTGATCTCGGTGATCCTTAAGAAATATGCTTGCATGCTCTCATCTTTGCCCTTCTTAATTTCCTTCAGCTTATTTCTAAGAAACAAGACTTGATTTGCATCATAAACTTTAAATAAACTCGCCATCCTATCGTAGATTTCCTTGGAGGTGTTCAGCTTGGAAACATAGACCACCAAGCGCTTGTCGATAGAGTCCCGGCTGATCTTCCTTGCTTTGACTTTTCCCTTGGTCCATTTGTTCCTAGCAGCAGCCGATACATTTGATGGAGGTGTTGAGCATTAGAGAAGATATGTAATTACCACTTATTTCGTTATCTTTTCCTTAAATTCATAACTTCTTTGCGTTATGAAATGGGCATATAGTGAAATATTATGATAAAGTTTAAAAGATTTGTGAGCAATGTAAAATGATTAATAATTACCTTTTCCTATGCAGAAAAAGAGGAAAATGGAAGATCGCCACTCCAAAGGAAAAGACAAGACAAAATCAACTGTTGTCCCTTTGACAGGGAACCGCATCCAAACAAGGCAATCCAGATTGGAGCGTATAAGCTAGGAAAAGGAAGAGGAGATACCAAATTGGCGCAAGAGAATGAAGAGATAACTGGGAAATAACGATATGGCAAATCCCTCAGGATCCTTTGATCCTGAGGGATCATGACCTTAAAGATTATCTGTATCTTTGATATTTCCGCTTGGTTGTTAAAAAAAGGGACAGCATTGCTAGCCCAGCGGGGGGATTATTGTTGTTTTATGAAATTCACTATTGTAACTTAAACTTTGATCATCGAATCTTTTTAAAGAGTGATTACTGTAACTCTGTTTTGATGCTTAATACATAAATTATGTTGCCATTCCGTCTTTGATTCTGGAGTAATCATAGCAGTACGTCCCTGGAGGCTAAGGCCCAGCCCCTGGTGGATCACTTGCTTCCTATACCATTATTTTCCGATTCCAAGTCGTGTGTGGTTTGAATTCTTTTATTTACTATGTTCAGTGATCTGTCGTTCCTTATTATTTCATGTATTGGCTCTGTTATATTTCACTCATATTTGAATAGTAAGGTCATCTATTGTTCATTCTGAATTTGTATCGCATTGTCGTTCCTTTAAAGGTTGATATTATTAACATTGTTGTTCCTTACAGATTACCATTACTGTTCGTTTACGAAGTAACAGTGTTGTGTATTTATAAATCGATACTATTGTCTATTTATCTACAGTTTACCTCCGAGCGTGATTGTTGTTCATTGGGATTGTTGTTCCATAGTGACCGCAATTGTTGTTTCTTCATAATCGTGATTAATAATTAAAAGCCGAAACTCAGATTACTGTTTCCTTCAATATAGACGTGTTGTGTGTAATATTCAATTTAGTTTGTTGTGCATTTACATTTGATTCAAGTTGTTGTTCTATATTTCATAGCTTACCTTAATTCGCTGTTCCATTTTCCGTTCGTTGTTCAAATCATTTCTGAGGTAAAGATTGTTGCTTAATTCCTGTAGATTACAACTACTGCTTCATCCATTTCTGTAGATTAAAGCTTTGTTGTTCAATCTTTTTAATAGAATAGTTGTTGTTCCCTTTCCTGTTATTTGAATTATCATTGCTTTGGTGTGAACAGAACGATCTGAAACTGTAGTGAACATTGACTATTGTTGTCCAGTTCCCAGATTGATGATCTTTTCCTTGATTGCTTTTCAATTACATCAGTTTACAAAGGGAAGAGTTATTATTACTGCACCCTTGACTGATGAAGTGTTGTAGTTTCTTAAATAAATGATTTAGTCACAAGCATTTCAAGTTCTTGCCATTACATTTAGAAGTTTGTTTTCAGTATTTAGTTACTTTTGCAAAAGCACTATACTACTAGCATTACTCTTGACAAGTGACCGCCTCAGACTGAGTACACTCTTTGAGATAACAAATCGTACCTGGATTGATAATTAATGTAGGGTAAATAAAGGTGAAAAAGACTCTTTTTACTGCTCGATATTTTGGCGTTGTTGTCGGGGAAGAGTGTAGCCATTTTTCAGAGTAGTGTAAGTACTTGCTGGGAGAGAATTGGGTTTTAAAAACGGAAGGTAAGAACCTGCGTATGGAGCATGTAACAGCCCTGCTCCCTTGCCCGCTTTCCTGCAGATTTGTTGTTGTTTTGGGTAAAACTTAACATTCGATTTGTGTGCATGACTAAGCAGAAAAAGCCTGAAAAGAATCCTAAACCACTACCCAAGCCTGATAAAGCTAAGGGGCCGGTGACCCTTGGCCGATCGACCTTTATAGATGAAATCCTCAAAAAAGCAGAATCTCAGCCTTCAGTAGGACCTAGAAAAGTTGCTTCTAGACAACCTACTAGTTCCCTTCAGGCCACAGGATCACCATCTGTAGCCTTTGCTGAGGTGCACAACCAAACTGAGGAGCAAGATTTTCAAGAAATTGAGAATTCTAGCCCAAAATCATTACAAGAAGGGAACCTTAGTAATCTCTGCGAAGGGAGAGGTGAAACAGGGGAAACTGAAGAACCAAGATCTCCTCTTGGAGTAATTCAACCATTAAGCAGCCCAGATAAGGGAAGTGCTGCAAAAATCATTCAGAACGAAGTTGAAGAACCTCAAGAGCTAAAATCCCCCCAGACATTAGGAACTCTCATCATCCCAGACAAAGGAAGTGTTGTTAAGGCCATCCCTGCTCCGTCTAACCAACCTAGGAATACCCTCCTAGAAATCTCGGAAGGTTATTGGCACATATTTGACCAAATGGCCCAGAACCAGCCAAACACCCAAACCTCCACACTGCAATATCCCATTGTAGATACTGCAGTCAATGCACCTATGAAGGCAATTCCTCTCCAACATATCCCTACATTTCATGGCCTAACATTGGAAGACCCAAATGCATTTTTGTTTGAATTCGATGTGCTGTGCAGAGGATATGACTATACCACCGACCCCTAAAAGCTGAAACTATTTCCCTCTACATTAAAAGGAGCTATTTTACGATGGTTTATGGGGTTGGGTGGAGGTGTTATAAATGACTGGGATCATATGAAAGGTGCTTTTCTAAAGAAATATCAGGATTATTGTAGATCCAGAGAGTTAAAAGATGAAATATTTCAGATGGTAGCTAGACCTAATGAAACACTAGAAGAATATGTTGAACGTTTTCAGTATAATCTTCAAAGATCCCCTTATGCATCATTACCCTTACCTGACAATGTATTAAAAACAACATTAATTAAAGGTATGAAGGAACAATGGATTGAAACACTAAATATTATGGGAAAAGGAGACATCTATCAAGAAGATTTTGCTAACATCATTGATTTATGTATCAGGAGCTCACAAGGAAGCACAAGGCTAAAACCAGTGGAACATGACAGGTTTACAAGGGACAACAAGATCTCTGGAGAAAGAGTAACTCACGCGGAAATTGAAAATTTATTAGAAAATCTCAAAACTGATATATTGTGGACTCTGACAACGTAGCTCGATATTATTCAAGCCAAACAAAAACAAGCAGAGGCAGAGCAGAATCTAGCAATACTCTGTCCTAGATGTAGAAAGAAACACAACCACAAAGAGTGCCCATTAGATGCGGTTCAAGTTTGCGCCATTTGTACAAAAGACCACTCTATAGAGTGTTGTCCCTCACTTCCTGGTTTGAAAGCAGTATACAAAGAAGAGGAAGAAGAACCAGAACCGGTGTACCTACTTAATAAGCGTTGTCAATGGCAGCCCTGACAATCAGGTATGTTCCCCAATCCAGCTTATTCTTTCTAGCCTCCACAATATCATGCTCAACAATATAATACAATGTGGCAAAAATCAACCTCCCTTCTCAAATTGGTCACAACAACCATTTCCTTCATCATCACCATGGCTAAATCAAGCAAGTCAATCTAATTGGCCAAATTTTCCCTACACCCCACCATATTGGCAAAACAATGAGTATCCAGCACAATGGTCCCCTCCCACTTTGCAGAGTCAAGCCTAGCAGACACACTGGCAAAGACTAATGAATCAGTCAGTAGGAACCATTCCACTCCCTCAACCTACACTTCCAGCACTACAACAAAATCCCCAGTCCAATCTAAGACCGCAACTCCCAGCCCAACCCAACCCGAACCCAAATAACAAACCAGTCCAATCTGTTCAAATAATTGAAACACCAGAGCTAGAAACCGATCTAAGGGAGTGCAATGACCTTCAATTAAGGTCTGGACGCATTATAGAGACTAAGGGAGATAAAAATGTTCAAGTTGAAAATCAGTTACCCACAGAACAACCATTACAAGAAAAAGATGTGGTCAGAAAACAGACTCATGACCAAGCAACCACATCTTCTCCCCCATTCCCAGAACGATTAATTATACCACGTCCTATAGAACATCCTGATTTTGATATTCTGGGAGAACTTAAGAATTTGTACATAAAAAATCCACTCCTCCAAGCTATCCAAGATATCCCAATATATGCAAAGACCATCAAAGAGCTATGTATAAAAAAACCAAGGAGAATAACAAATAACCCAATAGTCCAAGTAGTTGGCACCTTATCTGACCTGTTATCAGGAAGAGAAGCACTTGTCAAATATGAAGACCCAGGAAATCCAATCGTAACAGTGCAAATCAATGGACAAACCTTTTCAAATGCCTTAGTTGATTTAGGGGCTGCAATTAATATCTTAACAACCACCACTTGTCAAACACCGAGCATTACATCAGTAGAACCAACTTCCACTTTATTAGAACTGGCTGATCGATCAATGGTTAGGCCGGAAGGCACACTACATGATGTCATGGTATCCGTTGATTCCTGGGAATATCCTGCCGACTTTCTGATAATAAACCCCAAAAACCGATTTGATGGACATCCGTTAATTTTAGGAAGACCTTGGCTTGCAACCGCTGATACTTACATTGGTTGCCGACAAGGCAGTATGACCATAACTAGAGAGAGTAATATCAAAAACCTAGCCCTATACCCTCCAGCCCAACCAAGTGTAACAATAATAAAAACTAACAAACATCCTGTATCATACCTTACCGAAAACATTAGATCCCCATTAACTATAGAAGATGCCCTCAATTTCAAAGATCAAACAGAGGATGATATTATTAACAACTTTATTAACCAAACGGGAGCCAGATCCCACGTACAATGTCACATGATAGAGGCAGTATTTGATAATGAATTAGAAGAAGATCCTCTCAAAGACACTCATGATCAAACAATACCTACTACCTCTGTTTCAAATAGCAAAACTATAGAGATTGAGCCGGGAAAAACTTTAAACATCAATAATAACCTGACTCTTGAACAAGAAGAGAAGCTGATCCAACTATTGAGAAAATACAAGGAAGCATTTGCATGGGATTATCCGGACATGAAGGGAATCGATCCCCAGCTATGTACACACCACATTTATATAGAAAAAGATGCAAGACCTATTCGCCAACGCCAAAGAAGACTTAACCCTCATCTAAAAGACATTGTAAACGCTTAATTACAAAAACTCTTGAATGTAAACTTTATTTATCCTATCTCCGATAGCAAATGGGTATCTCCACTTGTGGTGGTGCCGAAGAAGAATGGAAAGTAAAGGATTTGCGTAGATTATAGAGAATTAAATAAAGCAACCCAAAAAGACCACTTTCCCCTTCCATTCATTGACCGGATATTAGATACATTAGCAGAAAAGAAATTCTTTTCTTTCTTAGATGGCTTCAGTAGATACAATCAAATTCAAATTGCCCTTGAAGACCAAGACAAAACTACTTTTACCTGTCCTTGGGGAACGTTTGCCTACAGAGTTTTACCCTTTGGCCTATGCAATGCCCCTGCCACATTTCAAAGGGCTATCCTTAGCATCTTTTCAGATTTAATAAATGAAGGGCTCGAAGTATACATGGATGATTTCACACCATACAGAGATGATTTCGACCCAGCACTAGACACATTGGAAAAGGTGCTGCAACGATGTATCGCCACCAGGCTCTGCCTGAGCCATGAAAAATGTTATATGATGATGACTGAAGGACTCATCCTAGGTCATTATATCTCAGCAGCTAGAATACAGGTAGATCCGGCCAAAATTCAAATAATTTTGTTAATACCTACTCCTACCACACAGACAGAGGTACGCAGTTTTCTTGGATTTTCTGGTTATTATAGGAGATTTATAGAACATTTTTCTCAAATAGCTGCACCTCTATACGCACTAATGGGGAATGTTGATTTTGTTTGGACAGATAAATGTGACCGTGCTTTTGAGGATCTGAAAAAGCTTGTGTCAACAGCCCCAGTGCTCAGAGGTCCAAATTGGGACCTGCCATTTCAAATTTCATCAGATGCTTCAGACACAGCTATTGGAGCAGTTTTTGGGCAGGAAGAAGACAAAAAACCATACGCAATCTATTATATTAGCAAGAATTTGTCTCATGCTGAGTTAAACTATATTGTTACTGAAAAAGAATTTTTAGCTATAATACATGCTGTAAATAAATTTAGGCATTATATCACTGGATATCATGTTGTTTTATATACAGATCACTCTACCATAAAATATTTAGCAAATAAACCAATTACGAACGGTAGAGTAACAAGATGGTTGATTTTATTGCAGGAATTCGACATCACAATAAAAGATCGACCTGGGAAATAAAACCTTGTAGCCGACTTTCTCTCACGAATGCCAAAGCCAGTGGACGCAGCAGCAGTCGAGGATCAATTTCCAGATGAACATTTGTTCGTTGTTACTGTCAAAACACCCTGGTATGCTGATGTTGCGAACTATTTAGCAGTAAGCAAATTACCAAAACATTTGACTCCCAATGAACGAACACAAATTGTCCAGTGTAGTACCCGATTTTCTTGCATTGGGGGCTACCTATTTCATACAGGAGCAGATATGCACATTAGAAGATGCATCCATGAAGATGAAATTTTTGACATTCTGAAAGCCTATCATGATGGACTGTGTGGCGGACATTTCGCAGATCGAAGAACTGGTCATAAATTTTTGCAAACAAGGTATTACTGGCCCACAATCTTCAAAGATGCAAAGAAATTTGTTCAAGCTTGTGACAGTTGCCAAAGAGCAGGATGCCCTGGACAGTCCGACGAAATGCCTTTGAACCCATAGCTAGTCATTGAACCATTTGAGCATTGGGCGCTCAATTTTGTTGGTCCGATCAACCCATCATCAAACCAGAAAACATATATTTTGGTAGCAACGGAATATGTGACCAAATGGGTTGAAGCAGAGGCACTGCCAAGAGCTACAGAGGATTCTGTCATTCATTTCCTGTTCCAGATATTTGTGCGATATGGCCTCCCAAGAGACATAATCACGGATGGGGGACCACAATTTGCTGGTAATAAAATTGCTGCAACACTAAAAAACTATCATATTCAGCATAAAATTACCTCTCCATACCACCCACAGGCAAATGGCCAAGTAGAGAGCACAAATAAAGTAATAGAAACAATACTAACAAAAACCATTGTGTCACACAGACGCGATTGGGCTACAAGATTGTCGAAAGCCTTGGGGGCATACAGAACAACATGGAAAAACACTACCTGTTATTCACTATATCAGCTAGTATTTGGAAAAGAACCCCCATCTTTCCAACAGAATTTGAAATACAAACTTTGAGAACAGCACAAAAAGTCAATCTAGATTTAAACGAAGCCCAGATTAATAGACTACAGCAAATCAATGAGCTGGATGAAATCAGGCTCTCCGCTTTTCAACATACCGCATTAATCCAACAATAGAGAGCCAAATGGCACAACGCCCTCATCAAAAAGCAATGTTCCACCAAGGTTCCGGGACGAGGGGGCGAGGGAGCGGCCTATGCAAAAGCTCCCTACCATTTTTTAGGAAACGTGGGGGAGCGTCAGGGTCTTAAAAATTTATAAATATAAAATATAATTTATTAATTGAGTCCACTATGACAATTTGGTTTGAATTGAAAAGCTGCAAAGCATGATCATTGATATGAACATTATCCAAATTTATAATATCATATAAAATAATAAATCTAAAATTCTAATTCAGCTTGGTCAAATTCTAATTTAGATTTTGGTCAGACAGAGGGAGAGCTTCAGCTTGATAAGGTAGCCACTGAATTCTGTGAAAAGGTAAATGAACAGATCAGGAACACTGCATTGGCAGTAGAAGGGGCAACTACAATGGGTTGTCCAGCTGTATTGGATCCAACAGCTAGAAAGTTTGTTATATTATATATAATATAGACAGTACACCATATGCTAAAAGAAGAGTTTTAGTTCCAGGAGAGATGAGAAGATCACATGAAAGAGTTTGTGACAGTTTACTATCAAATGACATTGACTGCAGGATGACCATCTGCGAACCAACTTGGGTGACCAACGATGGCATGGATAATTTGTCTACCTTATTAGAGCAATGCCATGCAGTTCAAACTTCAAACTAGCAGTGTATTTCAAAGGTGAAAATAATTTTCAGACCTAAGAATTCAAGCTGAGCCACTATGCTCTGTGTAAATTTTGTAACTGTATAAATTCATATATAATGACAGTTCCTGAGATTCCTTGTTGCCCATAGTATTTTGTCATGCTTGCAGTAAATGCATGTTAGTCTATAGTCCACCCAATTATTTCCCACATGACATAGGTGCTGCTTCCATAGTTTGTATGTCAAATGTCATGCAAATTAAAAACACAAACTGAATGTCTCATATTCTTTGCCTATCACTCCAGTTATCTCCCCACTGTAATCCAGCCATCACTTGAGAAAAAAAGGAGAAGTTTTAAAAGGGAAAATTAATGTACGTGCTATATGGTCCAGCAAATTTCCATGATACTGACCCTCTAAAATAACGCTTGTTGAAACCAAAAGACAGCACAAGACGTTATCCCCATACAGAACATGAGTAGCTTTGTACCACTTTAGGTCTATTAAATCATAAACTATAAGCAAGGCCATTTTTTTGGGAGCGTGGGGAAACGTCCCCTCAGGGAAGGGAAACGTTTCCCTGGCACGTCCCCCCGAGTTTCCTCCATTTTGGGAGCGTGGGGAAACGTCCCCTACTCGTCCCCAAGTCCCCAGAGCGCGGGGGAGTGAGGAAACTAGACCCCTGGGGGGGGGGAGTCCCCGTGGAACACTGTCAAAAAGAAAGACTTCCGCGAAGGAGACTGGGAGCTTCTATACGATTCCAGGTTTCAGGATTTTCCGGGGAAACTTCAAACTCGCTGGCTGGGACCATATGAAATCCAGAAGGTGCATGATAATGGCACCATTACTTTAACCACCATTGATAGATCTGGACATACCTTTAAGGCAAACGACCACCGAATTCGATTGTACTGCAAACCACTTACTCGGGAATCCTTCTACTAGCAACTCCGAGAAGACCCCGACATGCAGATTCTGGCTGAGGAAGAGAACTCTTCCTCACCTTTGGTTCACCATGTGATTTGATTGCTTTTAAATTTTGTACATAATTCTTTTGTTTTGCCTGTGTAAATTACTTTTTGTGCAGATTTCTGCATTTCTGCAACTTTTGCATTTTGTTGTTCTTTTCGGATGGAACAACATTTTCACCACTTCGCTGTTCCTTCAAAAAGGAACAGCGCTTTTGCATTTTGTTGTTCCTTTTCGAAGGAACAACGTTTCCACCATTTTGTTGTGCCTTTTCGAAGGAACAGCTTTTTCGCCGATTGTTGTTCCTTTCCGAAGGAACAGCATTTTCGTCGTTTGTTGTTCATTTCCGAAGGAACACCATTTTTGCATTTTGTTGTTCCTTTCCGAAGAAACAACAATTCCGCCTTTTTGTTATTCCTTTCCGAAGGAACAGCGCTTTTACGTTTTGTTGTTCATTTCTGAAGGAACAGCAGTTCTGCATTTTTGTTGTTCCTTTCCGAAGGAACAACACTTTCGATTTCTGTTGTTCCTTTCCGAAGAAACAGCACTTTCATTTTTTTGTTGTTTCTTTCCGAAGGAACCACATTTTTGTTTTCTGTTGTTCCTTTCCGAAGGAACAGCGCTTTCATTTTTCTATTGTTCCTTTCCGAAGGAACAACACTTCATTTTCTGTTGTTCCTTTCTAAAGGAACAACACTTTCGTTTTCTATTGTTCCTTTCCGAAGTAACAACACTTTCGTTTTCTGTTGTTCCTTTCCGAAGGGACAGCATTTTCGCATTTTTTGTTTGCGCTTGCTTTCTTTGCTGTTCCGATTAAGGAACAGCTACTGTTCCTCTCAAGGAACAGCAGTTTCGAGCATGTTTTTTTCCTTTTGCTTGCGGTTTTTGTGTGTAAATATTCTTTTGCTATCCCTCTAAAGAAACAGTAGTTGTTCCATCTTGAGAACAACATTTTTGGAGTGCATTTTTTTCTTTTTTTTTGTGTTTTACCATTTAGATCATTTTTGTGAGTCATGGTCATTTAAGGCACAGCTATACATTTATGCAACAATACAAAAACTAGAGGATACTGAAATCAGCAAATTACATAAAAATCGTTATCTTTAGAAGAAATTGCTTTGAATTGATAAGAGAAAAGAGGAAAGGACACAACTATCTATCACCTTGTTGTCATTATTTTACTAATACCAATATGATTGATTATTTTTATCATGATGGTTCTTCCTAAATCCCCATAATTCTCTTTGATCATTATTATTGAATAAGAATAAGGGCATATTTTTATCATGATGGTTCTTCCTAAATCCCCATAATTCTCTTTGATCATTATTATTGAATAAGAATAAGGGCATATTTTTCTCTATTGAAATGTTCAGACTTCTTCCAACATCCCTACTCTTAAGGAGTGTTGAACCACCCTCTGTATATAAATAGGAAAAGTGCTATATAAAAGAAAAAAGAAAAAAAGGAAAAATGTTTATATGATTGCTAACATGATTTGTCAGATGAAGGATAGGAGGTCTCATCAGGAGCCAACCTACCATGATCATAAGGAAGAAAGTGAAGTGGCATTTCCACTATGGCCACCACACCAAGGATATGATCCAAGAGGCACATCACAAAGATAAAAAGTCCTTAGAACAAGAGGTCTCATCACGAGCCAGCCTGCCCACCTTTCACTCCTTGGTGAATGGCATTGTGATTCAGCTAGTTACCAAGCCAGCACAATGGCCTCCATTCTGACATTGAACAACACTTTCCTAGGCATACACAAAGGATTATGGTTGCAAGGGTGAAATAAACAACTCTGTCAAGGTTATGGACACCTGTGGGCAACAGAGCTCTGTTGATGGTATTAAAGTGATATTTCTTATACACCAATGGTAACTATAAAACCCTTCTTCTTATATCTTTATAAGTGGTTCAAATGAGATTACATATATAACCCTTTCAAACCTTTGATACATGAAAATCATTTATCAATCAATTATGACGGTAAAAGTCGATAATGACCGCATAAGAACTTTTATTCACGTCAATTGTCCTATCCTCCATTTCTCGCATCATATCACGGCATTTCCATATTTATTAGCGATTCTATCATATGCCTCGATTTCGGTAATCCGCTTGTCTTTGTAAACATGGCATTTCTCTATACGTTGTTCCTTTATTACTCTGTACTATGGCAGTTCAGCATGCTGCTCCTTTATTTGACGGCCGAGGACAGCCTATCACATTACAAGGGGCGCGGGTGATCTCCATAATTCGCTAGCATACGTGTCAGCTCATCATTTGGAAGAATTATGACTCGGGAATAGCAAGACTTAACGGTATTTTGTTTCCCAATATGCATGATTTGTTGTTCCGAAGCCATTTCTGTGTTTTGCTCTGCAAAAATTAGCAGTAAGTTAGAAATTTGAACAGCTTGTTATTCCGTCATCTTCTCTGTGTTTTTAACAGTGAGCTAAAATTTTGAACAGCCTGTTGTTCCATTGCCGTCTCTGTGTTTTTTACAGTGTGCCAAGCATAAATAAGATAGGAAGAAGATCAATTCGCAGCGAGCCACAGGTGTTGATGGTCTCCGATGCTGCACGAGAAATCCTAGCAAGGGCAGGATGGATAGCTTATCTTAACCGTCTACAGCAATCCAATGAGACGGTGGAAATTGAATTACTACAAAACTTGCAAGAACATCATTCCATGGTGAGAGGGAGACAGATAACAATCACTGATGACATAATTGCAGAAGTTTTGGGACTGTCAGCCATTGGACCTGTGTGGCCTCTGAAAAAGGTGAGACTGCGAGACGCCATGACCATCTTCCAGGATGAAGGGCAAAACCTTACTGTAAAAGGGAAAGGAGTTCTGCCGGCAACTTTGGGAGAGCCATGGGCAAAATTGGCGAGAATTATCCAGAGCTACATCACTTGTAATGGCAAGAAAGACGTGGTAAGACCATGCCATCTCAGACTTTTAGCCGTGTTAAAGCAAAAATGTGTTGTGAATTTGCCTACATTTTTAAATTCTTTATTACATGATGTTACTCGAAGCATGAAGAAATCTTGCCATGTAGAGTCAGTAGTAAGCCACCATGGGTTAATACGACTGATAGTTAGCTACAGTCTTGCCCAACAGCAGAGTAGTTGGGAAGAATTGATTTTCACGATAGACGGGGGACTGGCTTTGCCAGCCCCAAAACAAAAACATATTGCCAGTACATCGAGCAGACCACTGAAACGAAGAAAATCTGTTAGATTGGCAAGGATCAGAGGAATGTTGAGAAATTCCTAGGGAAATAGTAGTCAACCTGTGGAGATACATGATTCAGGAGACGAACAACCCCCACAATTGGAAGGAGGGGAGAACGAAAAAGAATTGGAGGAAAATGATGAAGGAGAACCGGAGGAGGAGACTGAGCAATCCGGTCAGGAAGAAGGAGAGGAAACAGAGCAACGCAACAAAAGTCCACTGCAAAACCCTCTGCAAGAAGATGAATTGGCCCAAATTCTAGCCAATATGGGCGAATATGTCCAACCTCACAACCCACTCAACCCCCATACCGAAGAAGGACCGCAGGAGCACTCTGCTCATGATAAAAGTGCATCCGAGGAACTGTGTGATGAGGAGGAAGAAGAAGAGGATCACTCTGCTCATGATGAGGGTGTATCTGGGGAGAAGAGTGACGAGGATGAGGGAGAGGAACAATCTGTTCCTAGTCAGAATATGCCCGAAGAATTCCACGATGAAGAGGAGGTAGAAGAAGCTACCCAGGAGACAGCAGGACAAACTAGGGTTTCTACCCCTAAACAACTTGATCAGCAGAACACTGAAGAAGCACCCCAAGAAGAAAATAAGGAAATTGGCCAAGGCGAAGGTACAATACCTAAGGTACAAAGCCCAGGCCTGAGTAAACGAACGGTTGTTCCTTCCAAGAAAACGGAGGAAATTAAAAGATTACGAAAGGAACAACAGAGATTGCTTAACGTAATTAAGCAACTTCGACAACAGATAAGAGTCTTGAAAATGGGGAAGAAATCAAAAGGAACCTCTGTGGTAAAGCGTGCAACCACCCAGGCAAAACCCCTTAAGAAAAAGACCAAGAGGACTCAAGTCCAACCTGTCATTCAGAATCGAAAGGAACAGCATCTGGCTGTTGCACATGTAGAAGTAAAAACAGATAACGTATCGACCTGTGATAAGGAAATCCAGACAGAGGCATTGTCCTCTAGTGAGAAGGAAACTCAGACCATAAAGACAAGATGTCGTAATAAGGAGATCCAAGTAGATCTCCAGCCCAAGAGTATCATATTGGATAATGACCCGAGGATAGTAACTCTGCGAAAAGATTTGGCACAAGCCCAGCAAACAATAGAGAAACTTACAGAGTAGACCGTTCCTCAAGAAAAATACGAGAAATTACAACAATAGCTGAAGAACATTAACGCATCAGAAAGCCAGGCCTTTGAAGGATGGCAAAAGGCAGAAGAAAGAGTCAAAAAGGTAACCCATAGACTAGACATAGTCATCAAACAAATGGATACCTTATGTTCTCTGTATACTGACGTCCTAGCGTGTAGGGCACCTGCTAGAAACTATGCTTTGTTTTTAATGGAAAGATATTTACAATTGAAAATTAAAGCTGTCAAGGCAGGAGTACCTATAGAGATAAAAACCATTGATGACTTCATAAACTGTTGTAAGCATTACGGGGTGAAAGTTCAGCGATTGTTATGTGAATTTTATTTGCACAATCTTGTATTAGATGGAGAAACAGAGCAGAACCCTAGCCCTTTTGTGGGTGATGTCCAACTGCAGGCATTTATTTCTTTTGGTGTTAATCAAATAAAGTGGCTTAAAGCCTACAATGTCTTTCAAAGACAGGAGAATGGATTAGATCTATGGGTGAGGGGTGAACCTAGAGACCCACTGCAACTATGGAATAAACATAGGAGCCTAATGAGAACTCAGGGAGTGATCGAGGCATTGGGACCTATTCACACAGCAGTGATTCGGCAAGGGGTAGAATACTTCTTTACCATCAAAGACCTTGCCATAGCAACAACGAAATTCCGATACCAAACTTCTAATCGGAATATCCAAAACAGAGAACCATTCAATTATGAGAATTTTAAGCTAGTTTTTGATCGCTTGGGTATTTATGGTGACCTCATTCTGAGAGAAGGCCCGTCTTGGTTACACTGTAGGTTTCGAAGTCCAGTCATTTGGCGTCCTGCACGACGATATGGAGCGTTATATGAAATGCCTGAAGGTCAGACAGGGCATCTTTTTGAATTCTTAGCTAGGCATCATGGTTGTAGACCAACTACTGAGATCCCTTCTCCAACCTATTCCCTAACTGTCTTGGATGTCAATTACAATGTTTTCATGAGGGCATGAAAAAGGGTAAGCAGGAGGGTGTGTTGAGCAATAGAGAAGGTATGTATTTACCACTTATTTCGTTATCTTTTCCTTAAATTCATAACTTCTTTGCATTATGAAATGGGCATATGGTGAAAGATTATGATAAAGTTTAAAAGATTTGTGAGCAATGTAAAATGACTAATAATTACCTTTTCCTATGCAGAAAAAGAGAAAAACGGAAGATCGCCACTCCAAAGGAAAAGACTGAAACAAAATCAACTGCTGTCCCTTTGACAGGGAACCGCATCCAAATGAGGCAATCTAGATTGGAGCGTATAAGCCAAGAAAAGGAAGAGGAGATACCAAATCGGCGCAAGAGAACAAAGAGATAACTAGGAAATAACGATATGGCGAATCCCTCAGGATCCTTTGATCTTGAGGGATCGCTACCTTAAAGATTATCTGTATCTTTGATATTTCCGCTTGGCTGTTATAAAAAGGGGCAGCATTGCTAGCCCAGCGGGCGGATTATTGTTGTTTTATGAAATTCACTGTTGTAACTTAAACTTTGATCATCGACTCTTTTTAAAGAGTGATTACTGTAACTCTGTTTTGATGCTTAATACATAAATTCTGTTGCCATTCTGTCTTTGATTCTGAAGTAATCACAGCAGTGTGTCCCTGGAGGCTAAGGGCCCGACCCTGGTGAATCACTTGCTTCCTGTACCATTATATTCTGATTCCAAGTCGTATGTGGTTTGATTTCTTTTATTTACTCTGTTCAGTAATCTGTTGTTCCTTATTATTTCATGTATTGGCTCTGTTATATTTCACTCATATTTGAATAGTAAGGTCATCTGCTGTTCATTCTGAATTTGTATCGCATTGTCGTTCATTTACAGGTTGATATTATTAACATTGACGTTCCTTACAGATTACCATTACTGTCCGTTGACGAAGTAACAGTGTTGTGTATTTAGAAATTGGTATTAATGTCTATTTATCTACAGTTTACCTCCGAGCGTGATTGCTATTCATTGGGATTGTTGTTCCATAGTGACCTCAATTGCTCTTCATAACCGTGATTAATAATTGTTATGTTGAAACTCAGATTACTGTTTCCTCCAATATAGACGTGCTGTGTGTAATATTCGATTTAGTTTGTTGTGCGTTTACATTTGATTCAGGTTGTTGTTCTATATTTCATAGCTTACCTTAATTTGTTGTTCCATTTTCCGTTTGTTGTTCAAATCATTTTTGAGGTAAAGATTGTTGCTTAATTCCTGTAGATTACAACTACTGCTTCATCCATTTCCGTATATTAAAGCTTTGTTGTTCAATCTTTTTAATAGAATAGTTGTTGTTCCCTTTCTTGTTATTTGAATTATCATTGCTTTGGTGTGAACAGAACGATCTGAAACTGTAGTGAACATTGACTATTGTTGTCTAGTTCCCAGATTGATGATTTTTTCCTCGATTGCTTTTCAATTACATCAGTTTACAAAGGGAAGAGTTATTATTACTGCACCCTTGACTGATGAAGTGTTGTAGTTTCTTAAATAAATGATTTAGTCACAAGCATTTCAAATTCTTGCCATTACATTTAGAAGTTTGTTTTTAGTATTTAGTTACTTTTGCAAAAACACTATACTACTAGCATTACTCTTGACAAGTGACCACCTCAGACTGAGTACTCTTTGAGATAACAAATCGTACCTGAATTGATAATTAATGTAGGCTAAATAGAGGTGAAAAAAACCCTTTTTACTGCTCGATAGGAGGCTCAACAATCCCGCCTCTCACATGGTCCAACACTTCCTGCTCTTCTAATGTTAAATCAAGAGACATCTTCCATCCGTGATAGTCAAACTTCTCACGGAGTTTGTCTTCAGCAGGGAAGTGTGTTGAGGACCCCATGATTTCTTTAAGATAACCTTGCCAACCTTCTCTTCAATGATTGCTCTTGCTCTTGCTTGGGCTTTGTCTTCACCTCACCTCTGATACCATGTTAAATTATGGTATGTTCTATGCTTAGAGCAATTTACTTATTTTTCTTCTTATGAGCCACAGATTAGCAATCACATATACATTAAGTAAAGTGCAGATAGAACATTTAATGATCAACAAAAAAGAAGCCAAGACAAGAGACACAAGATGTGGTGGCTAGCCAGGGACAAACCCCAATGTGGGGAAACCCTTTGATCAAATCTTCTTTTATCTTCAATAGTTCAGCAGAGACAAATAGTACAAAATCTGAATTCTGTAATTTTATATCAGCAGCAGCAAACCCTAGATCAGCGAAGTCAAACTTGGTCAAACTAGTTGAAATTGCCCTCTAAAATGCTTGGTCAATTTCTGATCAATTTGTCTTCGAACAACCTGAAGAAACAGCCCTTGAACAGCGCCAAAAGCACAGTCAATTTGCAGATTTCTGAAGTCAACTTGCAGCCCTAAACTAGGGCAGTGAATACGGGTCAAACTAGAGGTCAGATCACCTCGGTTTTCGTGCCAAAAATTGCGGCCTGCTTAGGAGAGGCAACCACACCCAATCCGCACTTCTGGATGGTCAACCCTTGGTCAATGCTGGTCAAAGAGATGACCTGTTGCCCTAGCGTCCTCTCTGTGTCTTCCTTGCCCTAGGATGTCTTCCTTTCAGCCACACGTGTGAGAGAGAGAGGGGTTTATTTTATGTGTAGGAGAGAGAGAGAGAGAGAGAGAAGATGAGTGAATGAATTGTCCAAATGAGGAGGAGGCTCCTTGTATTTATATGCAAACGTTGAGGGTGAATAGACGTGACTGTTGGGCTTCTGAGCCTACATAAGTTTGTCGGCCGACCTTAACAATTTGTCCATAATCAAAATAAATTCATATCTCCATAAATACTTATCGGAATCGGATGATCTTTAGATCAATCCTACACCTCTCGATGAGAGGAATCTAGGAAAAATATCAGAAGCCATAAATAAGGTGATCCACATGGAGTTTGGCCCTAGTTGCCAATTTTAACAAGGGTTCATATAAACTTGTCTCAAACAGCTAGCATAAAGTGCCTCTGACTTGCTTTGTTCCACCATCTTCCTTGGTTTTCTTCTTTACCACCTCCTGGTCATTCTTGGACATCATGGCCATAACAACCATTTCAAGATTGTTCTACACAAAATTTGTTGTAAAAATAACATAGTTTATTCATGTCTCTAAATTCATCCTCCATAATATCTGTGCCATTTCTAGGCCTCTTAATATGTTCTTGAAGAGAGAACAAATTTGATGCTTAGACCTCTTAACCCACTGAAAACATATATGCAAAACAATTCGAACTACTACAATAACAAGACCTAAATGTTAGCAAAATATAATATATTACAATATGTCTTCCTCATACACTTGTTCTCTTTAAGGATATGATACAATGTCTTGGATTTTTGTTCTTGATCATGTACATGAATGCACAATACTTTGAAACTCTGCTGTTCACCTCTAGCAAATTTCTAGGTACTTAATGATAATCCAAAACAATTTAGAAACTCACTGAATTCCTCTAAAATCCCATCCTCTTTAACTCTGCTATTACTAAAACATGATTATGCTTCGTAACCCTGTCTTCTAACATAATAGTACAAATAAATCCCTAATTTGTAGTTCTAACTTCTAACATTATTACTCAAAGAAAGAATGAGAGGTAGTTGTTCAACACAGCTCCAGCATATGAAAACAAACTTACCAATGTCATAGAAAAGCTCATTTACATTTTGTGCTGTCTTGGCTGAGGTCTCAATGAAGAACAACCCATTTTCTGTAGCATATGCTTGAGCTTCCTGCAAGAAAAAATATGGCCTCAATTCAACCAATTTTAACACATTATAACATTAAACATATGTAAAAGCACAAGTACATACAAATTCACAATATGATAAGCTCGATACAAAATTTCAGATACTCAAGTCTCTAGATAGTCCTTGCCATAACTATCAGATAAGGTAAACCCTTACCTTCTAGCTTGGATGATATAACTAATGATTTACATAAAGGGTGAACTGTACATAAATAATAGAGGAATGACACATTGTATTGTCCTAAGGAAGCCCTTGATGGACAGCAGAACTAAAGAGCTTGATTACAGATCTGGCCAAATCGCCCACTTGTAGATCAACTTTAACATAAAATAGATCATTCAAGATAATTAAATCAGATGTCTTATGTGGTGTCAAATTATCTAGAATTCCCAAACTTTCAAGAATAGGGTACTTGGGTGGTCAGTGCATAGCAACAGCTTAGCCGTTAGAGATAGGCTCCACTACTCAAGACTAAAAAATGGCTGTTGTGTGATTTATCAGAACGTAGAGATGGTTAAACATGTGTTCTGGGGCTGCAAGGTTGTCAATGCCTTTTGAGAATGGATTGACTGCTGAATTTGCTACTCTCTTGGCCATCCTTCTTCATTGGAAAGTGGTCATTTTTAAGTGAGTATCGATGGTCAGGCAGTTTGGATTAAGTATCTAAAACACTGTCACAATTAAAGGCCTCTCTTTTTATGGAAAAAGCAATGGCGTGCAACTTTTAATGGGGATGCTACCCAGTTTTATTTGGGGAGATCACAACTTTTAGATCAGAGTTGGCAACACACAATTCAGCCAGAATTAGCATTTTCAGAAAAGATGTAAAGACTCTTCAGATTGAAACCAACAAAGATATGCCAGCTCTCCTTGCATGTGTAGGAAGGGTAATCTGTATATCACAGTTTGTCTCCATGAAGTATGGTTCTTGATGTATTTCTTGATATATCCCCAAAACTATTGCAGTGATTATCTTCCCTTCTTTAACACATGTAAACATCTTAGGGTTTTGCAAAAGGAATGTTTTTGGTTTAGCCCAAGGTGTTACCTCAACCTGTCATCACCAATGTTCTTACATATTTGGCTAGTTCCGTGCTAACAGGTGTCCCACTCGAATCCCCCCAGATGAAGTGCACTAGTCTATGCCAACAGGTATACAAAGAATGTCATCCCTTCAGTTTCCCTGAAATGTTTTCCTTGGAAGAAAAGGAATGCTTCAGTAATAAGAAAGTCAACCTACTAAACAACTTAAACAAGACATATATACAAACAAACGAGGAGTGGAACAGCACTTAAAGCTGAGGCAAGAAGGTCTATTCTCACCTGAGCATGGCCACATTTGTTGAAAATAGTAGCGAGAAAGGTCTTCTTGACTTGTCCCTTAGTCAAGAAAGACCTCGATCAGTCCTTTAGCATGCACGAGTTCAAGGAAGAATTCATGGAACAGTTAAATCATGCACAGAATTTGGAGACTCGGTTTTGTTTGTTTCCAAGTGCGAGTTTATATTTGGAAAAGGATAAATGAGAGCATCAGTGTCTACTTGAGGCAAGAACAAGTTCGACTCAGTTAACAAATCAATCACAAGTCCGAGTTCTATAATTAAACTTGCCAGATATAGCATGAGTCGAAAAGCTTAAAAGGATGACGAAGGCACATTATTGTACCATTATTGATGAGCACGAGTTTGTGTAAGAGTTGATTGTAGGAAGAGCGTGTCAAGGAGGAGCCTGTATGCAGATCAGAACAGAGTATTTCCTTGAGGAAGTGCACTAGGATTTAGGATGAAATTGCTAAATAATAGGGACTTGTCTTGCGCAAGGAGATAGGAGCTAGATCAGGTGTGTTTGAAGGGAATTTCATGCTAAGAGTTAGCAGTGAGAACAAGCTTGCTCTCTAGTGAAATAGTGCTACCTTGTAAAGAGATCGATTGCTCAATTTTCTGTCAATAAAATTCTACAGCTAGCAGAGGGTTTTCCCAGTTGGGTTCCCTAGAAAAACCATTGTGTTATTGTTATCGTATGACTGCGTTTTTACTTCTGTTCCTATTGTGCTGCAAATTTGAAGTAGAGAAATCCTGTGTCTTGGTGCAACGAAATTAGTTTCAGATTTGTCATTATAGCAGTTGCAGGATTTCAAGGAAATTCTACACGGTATCAGACCAGAGAACAGCGTAAAGACCAGCACCAAAGGATCAGATTTGTGAAGAGCAGTTCTTCGGACAAGGAGGATAGTGTACCAAGGACTGAGAGTAGATCATTGTTTAAACTTTAGACAGAGCATGGAACTTCTCTTCATGGAAGGCAAGCGTCCCAATAGTGTTGGAGGATAATGGGGTGGGAGAGTTTATAAAGAATCAAATCGCGCCACTCAAAGATCCCCAACAGTTGGCCCAGCATACTAAGAATGATATCAAGGCAAAGAGGATTATTCTAGAGGGGGTCAAATATCATATCATTCCTCGTGTCTATGAGAAGAAGACACCGTAGGAGATATTCAAAGCCATCTTGGATCTTTTTTAGGGTACCAGTGACATCAAGAAGTTAGCTCTCAAGGAGAAACTAAGGACCATCAAGATGAACAAAGGAGAGCCCATCATCTCATATCTTTCAAAGTTCACTCAGGTTCAAGATGAGCTAGGTGTGGCGTCAATGTACTAGAGAGTGACCTTGTGAGCTTTGCCCTACTAGGACTTGATAAATCTTGGTATGGGTTCCAAGATGTTGTCAGTGGCCGAGATAATTTTCTTGGTTGGGAAAGATTATGGTTGATTGTGTTCAAGAAGAGAGCCGGAGAGGATCGAAAGATGGTAGATCAACAAAGACAAACGACAAGGAGAATTTTGCTCTTGCAAGCAAAGCCAAGGGCAAGAAAGAAAAAGGGAAGGCCAAGAGGTGAGAAGAAGAAGAAGGATTTGACTAAGATTAAGTGCTTCCATTGTCATGAGTTTGGATACTATGCTACTAAGTGTCCTAACCAGAAGAAGAGATCCAACAAGGATCATGTGGTTGCATTAGCTAAGGTAGATGGGCTTGCTTCTCAGTTCGAGAAATATTTCTCATTGATAGCTTGCATGACAAGCTCAATAGAGAGTAGCACATGGTATATTGATTCCGAAGCCTCTGCTCAATTCTTCCCTAAGCACTAGAAGATATTCGTTGATGATACATGCGTCGTTTGGCCCCATGGTCATGAGAAATTAGATTTGTAACTTTGTTTCTTAACCATCTTAATTCCCAATCTGACTCCATCAAATTCACAATGGAAGTTAAGGTAGATTGTTGCCTGCCTTTCCTTGATATTCTCCTCTGTAGAATGGATGATGGTTCTGTTTCTCACCATGTTTTCCACAAAAAACCCACACAGAACAATATCTTCATGTCAGTTCTCATCATTTTTCGGCGCAAAAATTCGGAGTTCTTAACGCACTTGCCACTTGTGCTCTAAGTATTTCTGATGAGAATCACTTGGAGGAGGAAAACTCTCATCTTCTGAAAGTTTTTGAAAATAATGGCTATAGCAAGCAATGAGGTCTCAAGCTTTTCAAAGAGCCTGTAAAGAATCGAGGATTAATCCTGCTCATGATGATCAAATCTCCAATGTGCAACTTCTATTCATCCAAGGAACCACTGATAAGATTGCTCATATCCGTGAAACGAATAGAGTTTCTACTACCTTCAAACCCCTTAATACCATTACAAATTCTCTCAGATTTGTTAAAAACCCTGTAAACCCTAAAGACATGAAAGGGGTCTACTCAATCCCTTGTTCTTGTGGGATTCCCTACATTGGGGAAACTGATCGCTCCATTAACCAAATAATCCAAGAGCATGCAGCAGACATTAAGCACAATCATTCTCGTTCCTCAGCTTTAGTTGAACATGCGGAGAAATCTAAACACCATGTCTGCATTGAGGATTCCCGGGTCATTGCTAGGATTGATCGCTTCCATCATAGGAAGTTAAAAGAGGCCATTGAGATTGAGAAGCATGCAATTAATCTCAATAGGGACAATGTTGGAAATTAAGTAGGAGTTGGGTTCCTGCTCTCTTCTTGAATGTTTCATTTTTATTTATTGTTTATATATATATATATATATATGTCAATTCTATAATTTATTCTCTAATCGTTTTTTACTCTCTTTATCCTATTAAAATATTCTCTGATATTTTAATATTAAATAATAATATTTAAAACTAATGGAAGAATCATATTAAACTTATTTTTAATAATTAATATACATATATAAATATATAATTCTTATTTTATAATTAAATATTAATTTAATCCATTTTTCTCTCTCATCTCTCCAATTTATTTCCTTTTTTTTCTTGTTATTTTTATTATTTCTATTATTATTATTCTTAATTTTATTTTTAAAGAGCCAGATAAAAAAATAAATAATAATAAAAAATTATTTCAATTCTCCCAATAGCTAATTTCTAACTGCTAACTCTGGAACCGGATGCATCTTTGTTATTTAAACATTTGGATAGATTGATTTTGTCACCTTTGTCCTGAGGATGAACCAGATTAGATGGTTCAAAACTTCAATCAAAACTTGATGATGTGATTAATCTGACAGACAATCTCATAAATAGGGAGTATTTCAGCGAGTTGAAGGAGAAGGGCATGCAATTCGGATTGAGCTAGGAGATGATGGCAAGTACACATCTAGGGGAGTTGGTACTGTTAGCTTTGAGAGGGATCCGAGAGCCCTCTTCATCTCAATGATGTCCTCTATGTTCCAGGCTTGAAGAAGAACCTTTTTTCAATAGCTACCCTTGATGGCAAGAGATATGATGTCATCTTCCGCAGAGGTAAGGCATACCTCAAGCACTTAGCTTCTGAAGATTCTTTAGTAGATCGCCACAGGATTACTAACATGTAGTTTTGATCAGCATGATGTGTGCAAGGGGTGCACACTTGGCAAGTATACCAAGATTTCTTTTCAAGGCCGAGATAGCAGAGCCAAAGGGATTTTGGAGCCGGTGCATTCAGATGCATGTCGACCCTTCTCATCTCCCTCTCTTATAAGACACAAGTATTATGTTACTTTCATTGATGACTATTCTTAGAAAACTTGGATATTTTTTATGAAGAAGCAGGATGAGGCCTTAACAAAGTTCATGGAGTTTACGGCCTTGGTAGAAAACTAGACCAGGAAGAAAATCAAGGTAGTGAGGAGTGACAATGGTGGAGAATATGTCTCTAATGCCTTCAAGGATTTTCCTGCAAAGGAGGGCATTAGGAGAGAGTTGATAGCACCCCATAACCCACAGTAGAATGGGGTGGTTGAGAGGAAGAACCACAGTATTGTTGGAGTGACCAAGGCCATGTTGCATGATCAGGGACTACCTATGTTCTTGTGGGTAAAGGCATGCAACACTATAGTATTTCTATAGAACAGAAGTCCACACAGGGTTCTTGAACGAGTTACATCAAAGGAGGCTTTCACAGGAAAAAAAGCCTGGTGTTTCACACTTTCATATCTTTGGCACAAATGTTATTGTCGTGTGTCCAAACATAGTAGGAAGAGGTTGGAGCCCACAGTAGAAAAAGATATTTTCATGGGATACAATGAGAAAGCACAGGCATACAAGGTGTATCTACTAGGACCCAAGAAGACAGTTCTCAAGCAAGATGTGAGGTTTGAGGAGTCCAGAGCTCTGAGGGAGTCCTTAGAGAGAGAGAGCAGGTTGCAGTACCTAAGATGGAGGAGCCTCAGCCAAGATCACAAATTGAGTCTTAACTAGGTGGCAAGAGGGTCGCACAACAAGATCCACAGCAGAATGTCGAGCAAGATGATGAGGAGAAGAGACCAGGGCAAGAGCAGGAAGCTACTCAGTTAGAGACTTCTATCACAAGGAAGAAGAGAACCAAGTGGGTTGATAGATTGATTCAGGAGGCCTAGGAGCAAGTTGAAGCTCCTAGCACCATGTTCAGGCAGAGAAAGCAGCCACAGAGGTACACAAGATATATATGGCACTGTTGACAGAGATGGTGGACAATGAGCCTTCTATTTATAAGGAGGAAGCTTCTCAATAGGTTTGGGAGGAAGCTATGGTGGAGGAATATTCCTCCATCGTGAAGAACGATGTCTAGGAGATTGTGCCACAACCTGAGGGCAAATTAGTAATTGGCTCATGTTGGATGTACAAGGTGAAGCATGGAGCAGATGGGAGTGTGGAGAAGTACAAGGCCAAGTTTCTGGCCAAGGGCTTCTCACAGATTGTGGGCATAGACTATGATGAGGCCTTTGCCCCAATAGAACAGTATTCATCCATCAGGACTATTCTGGCACTTGCAGCACAGATGGGGTGGAAGATTAATCAAATGGACGTGAAGACAACATTCCTCAATGAAGTGATTTAGGAGGAGATTTATATGGAGCAACCAAAGGGGTTTGAGCAGTTCTGCAAAGACACACATGTGTGCAGGCTTAAGAGAGTTCTTTATGCGCTCAAGCAGGCTCCAAGAGCACACATGTGTGCGGGCTTAAGAGAGTTCTTTATGCGCTCAAGCAGGCTCCAAGAGCATGGTACACTCGTATTGATAGCTACCTTCGAGAATTTGGCTTCACTAGGAGTAAGGTGGATACCAACCTATACTACATCATGGTTGGAGGGCTTCCGCTCATTCTAGTACCCTATGTTGACGACCTTATATTGACTGGAGTCAATAGCTTGATCCAGGATTGCAAGGAGGACCTTGCAAGGGAGTTTGAGATGAAGTATTTGGGGCTTATGCACTATTTCCTTGCCTTCGAGGTTTGGCAAGGTGATGGTGAGATCTTTGTGGGGTAGGGGGAGTACACTACCAAGATTTTTCGGAGATTTCATATGCAAAATTGCAGGCCCTGGCCACACCTCTAGTCACAAACTGGAGGAAGGTGGGTGCTAGTAGAGTAAAGCGAGTGGATGCAATAATATACAAGAAGCTCATCGGTTCGTTGATGTACTTGATCAACACATGGCATGTTATTTGTTTTGTAGTCAACCAGCTGAGTCAGTTCATGATGGAACCGACTAGAGTTCATCGGGTTGCCGCGGAGCATGTTTTGAGGTATCTCATAGGAACAACAGTTTATGGATTATGGTAAAGGCAAGCTGATGAAGTGAGGCTTGAGGGCTTCACAAATGCAAATTGGGCAAAGAGCCCCACAAATAGGAAGAGTACTTCAGGTGGCGTCTTCAGCATTGGGTCAATAGTTGTTTCTTGGTACAGTAGGAAGCAAGGATCAGTAGCACTCAATTTAGGAGAGGCAAAGAACATGGCTGCCAGTTTGGCCACATGCGAGACTATTTGGATGACGAAGTAGCTTGTGGGACCTTTTAGATAGGGGATGGAGCCTATTGTGATACATTGTGATAATCAGAGTAGCATTAAGCTCTCTAAGAACCCATTGTTTCATGATCGCTCCAAGCATATCGAGATCAGGTATCATCATCTCATAGATTGTGTGCCGAAATGGATTATGAAGCTATTGTACATTCCAACAGAGGAGCGGACAGCAAATATCTTTGACCAAGGCATTGGCAAAAAGCAGTTTTGTTCATTTCAGAGATAAGTTGGGAGTTGTACAAAATCCCTTCCTCACTAAGAGGGAGCGTTGAAAATAGTAGCGAGAAAGGTCTTCTTGACTTGTGCCTTAATCAAGAAAGACCTTGACCAGTCCTCCTTTAGCATGCACGAGTTCATGGAGCAGTTAACTCATGTGCAGAATTTGGAGACTCAGTTTTGTTTGTTTCCCTTGTCCAAGTGTGAGTTTATATTTAGAAAAGAATGAGTGAGAGCCTCATTGTCTAATTGAGGCAAGGACGAGTTAGAAGAGTCAGTTTGACTCAGTTAATAAATCAAATCACAAGTCCGAGTTATGAAATTTAACTTGCCAGATATAGCATGAGTCGAAAAGCTTAAAAGGAGGACAAAGGCACATCATTGTACCATTACTGTTGAGCATGAGTTTGAGTTAGAGCTGGTTGTAGGAAAAGCGTATCAAGGAGGAGCCTGTACGCAGATCAAAACAGAGAAATTCCTTGAGGAAGTGCACTAGGATTTAGAAAGAAACTCCTAAATAATAGGGACCTGTCCTGTGCGAGGGAGTAGGAGCTAGATCAGGTGTGTTTGCAGGGAATTTCATGCTAAGTGTTAACAGTGAGAACAAGCTTGTTCTCTAGTGAAATAGTGTTGCCTTGTAAAGAGATTGATTTTTCGATTTTCTGTTAATAAAATTATACAACTAGCAGAGTGTTTTTCCAGTTGGGTTCCCTAGAAAATCCATTGCAGTATTGCTATCATGTGCCTGTTTTTACTTCTATTTCTATTCCACTGAAAATTTAAAGTAGAGAAATCCTGTGTCTTGGTGTAACGAAATTAGCTTAAGATTTGTCATCATAGCAGTTGCAGGATTTCAAAGAAATTCTGTAACGTTGTGATTCAGAATATCTCAATGCATATCAACCCAAAAATTTACAAAAGTATTGAAATAATATGTAGAAAAATTTTCCTTTATGAGCAATATAGTGGGTGTCATTTCATAAATGTCTCCAACAGAGGTGGGCAATGTTACCATAGGAACTTTCCAGTAAAGCTTCAATGAAGCAGCACACCTATTACAATTGAAGTCTAGTAAGTCTAATAATTTTCCTAGTATGATGAGAGCCAATATGATTTTGGAACCGCTGTGATAGTTGGCCTTAAGAGTTGACTGAGCTATAATACTGGTATTCTTAACAGACAATATTACCATGCAAGATTTTCTAAACAAGGCATGGGGTATGTGCGTGTGTATTTAGAGGGTGTCAGGTCAGTAAGTGTGGAGCATTGGTATATCACCCCCAGTTCAGGGATATGTCCACCCCTTACAAGCCAACATGCTTTGGCAAGGGGGTTGTTGTAAAGCAGTTGAGCTTGGCCATTATATCGAGCCACACCTCACCATTGATAAGTTGAAGGGAATCACACCCCTTGATAGGCAATAAATGCTTGAAAACTTAAAATTGGGTCTCGTACACTTCATATTGTATATACTATGAAGTTCCACATTGATGGAGCTTGTTGTTGATAAACTTGGAGCCTTTTGGATGGATTGGGTGTGCACAGTCTTTCTTCGCTTGTAGATGCTACTTCTTGGTTGAGTTGGTGTTTTGGGTTGGAGAGAACTCACTTCTCCTTGTTGGGTGATCATGCTTGATGATTTATGGTTGGTCCTCTCACATTTGCATGCCTTTGATTGATGGATTACCCTCTTGGAACAGATTTGATGGTTATGCCACTTCATCGTGGTGTTATCTTAATATAACTGTTCAATGTTCATCTGAAGAGTGATACACATTATTCATGTATGATGGTTGTAGCCCCTCCAAGGGGTTAGATGTTGTTGATGTGAGGTAGTTGCATCATATTCTTCATGAAGCATTTTGGTGACTAAGAATGATGGTGATTTGTTATTGACATCAGTAGGAAGGGGTATTCTACATGATCCCCTTTTATTGAGTGCCTGATGGGGCTATACTGGATGTTTGATGGAATCAGCACTTTCTCATGTCACTGTCCTATGGTGTTGACATGCTGTAGTTACACATGTTTCCTTAGTATGATGTTCCTAGGCAATTTAACATTGTTACTCGACATCACCTAGGGGTGTTGCATGGGTTGACGATGTTAGTATTTTAGAAGGGGGTTGCTACATGGGCTTTCTATGGTGGGTCTATTTTCTTCTTGATGATATATTGTTGAGGTATTAGTCCTTTGGTAGTGGTGTGCCCTAGGTTCAAGCATAGGTAGAGCTTTTATTTTGTTGTTATATTGATATCATGGTGAGGTTTTGCTAGGGATAACAACTTTTATTTACAAGGTATAACTCTTTGATGGATCACACTAGTGGCACACATGTTCATGTTGATTTAATCATTCAATGACTATTTGGAGGTGGACTATGGTTATATTCGAGCATAATCCTTTGTGCAGACATGTGGAGGTTGATTTAAACATTCAATGGTTAATTTAATTATTTTTATCTCGGCGAAGGCTAATCATTTGAGCATCCTACCTCACTGGTTTGCTTTCACGCATGATTAAGGTTATTTGGGGGTGATTTGGAATCTTAATGGAGTGTTCTCCTCTTTTGCATAGAATTCATGGCATATGGAGGCTTTTATGTTTGCGTTACTTTTCATATGTTGTTAATTATTATAAAAATCCTTGTAGCATGTTATGAAGGGCTTGTGATGGGGTATCTAACATTTCGTTTAACGTGAGGATATAATCCCTCTTATGTCTTTTGTTGTTCTTTTATGCTTGCATCTAACAAGCTAAGTTGTTGCTAGAGTAATATGGCACCATCATCATAACAATGTTTAGGAGTAGCACACCTAGCTAAAGTGGCTAGTAATAAAGGTCACATGTATTTTGTGACCAATTAGGTTTATGTTAATTGTTAGAAATGGTAATTAGGGAAGATTAGGTAGACCAACAACGTAGATCAAAAATTAAATATTAGGTAGACTGAAGCATAAAAATTGATAGCTTGTAGACTTGAATGTAAAAATACACGAGGTATTTAATAATAATAATTTATTATATATATATATATATAAATGTACAAGTGATAATTGTTTTACAATGAGGACCCGCATTTATATACCTAAGTAGGTGTCGTTTCGTGAATGGGCATGTCTTTTAGACATGCCTTTTCACTTAACTTAATGACTATTTAACCTAATTAATATTTAATTATTTAATATTTATATTTATTTTATTTCATTACTCGTTATGAATTATATTCATAACATAGCCCCTTCCTTCAGAAGTTTTGTCCTCAAAGCTTGTTGATGAAAGGACTTTATCTGCCACGAATGTCTTCTTTTCACCTGTCCACTAATACTTTCTTCATTTGACTGCGTCATTGGTAACTCATCTTGTATGATTTGCTGGTAACTCTGATGTGAGTCCAGGTTTCGATTTTTATTTTTTTTAATAACTCTAACTTAATTTTTTTTTTAATAATATATATATATAAGTAATATTTTTTTTTTAATTAAATTATTATATATATAATTTAATTAATTAAATTTTATTTAGTTATTACGTAACGATAATGTTCCACCGTAGTGCATGACAGTGAGCACCTACGTAATATATTCATCTGGGCAAATAATTATTTGTTGATCCATTCGTATGAAACGACGCCAGGCAACCACCTATGTTGTTGACCCTTCGGACGAGACGCGATGATTGACGCCTACGCTGTTGACCCTTCGACCGGACGCGATGATTGGCAGTTGTGCTATTTATTGTGTCTCTGTTGGACAGTGGCTCTCAAACAGCATTCCGCTGCGGCTCTCAGACAATGTTCCACAGCGGCGATCAGACAGCCTTCCACCCGAGAGGTGATGATTGATGCCTACGTCATTGACCCTTCGACCGGGGCACGATGATTGACGATTGCGCTATTTATTGTGTCTTTTTTGGACAGCGGCTCTCAGACAGCGTTCCGCTACAGCTCTCAAACAATGTTCCACAGCGGCTATCAGACAACCTTCCACCGCAATCACTGAGTATGTGCATCCCTGTAGATTGTTTACACAGCGGAACGGATTTAGGAGTGAGGTCAGGACGCAGTGGAATGGACAACGAGTTGGACAACGTGATGATGTAGTGGTCTCCAATTTGTTATGCGGCAGTGAATGTTTTATAGCGGATGGCAGGTTTGATGGTTGGGGCCGAGTTGTTGGAGTTGTCGGGGGTGCACGACATGGACACAGTTCAGCAGATGTAGCCGAATGTCGGAAATGTTTGCGACAACAGGCCGAAGTTTCATGATTACATGCGATTGGGTGTTGAACAGTGATCGGGTTTTGACAGCAAGAAACAGGAACGATTTGGACGCAAGGTACCTGTCATTGAAATCCAATAAAGATGAGTTGGCAGGTATGGTTAGAAGACTGGAAGATAGTCGACGCGTTATGGAATCATTTGATCTCTGCATACATGAGCCAACGGTGTCTGTCTGGTTTATTATTTTTCCCTCAGAATTGCCTTGCCCCACCGTAGGAGGCTGCTTCTCTATGCCCTTGCATTTCAAGCACTTGGAGCATTCCTTGGCACACTCAATGTATAAGACAACATAATCTTGGGAGTCATCATAAATTGATTTTGAAAACATTTCCATAGGTCCAAATCTGGAATCCACGTTGCCATATCTTTCATTGGTTGAGATTTCTACTAGGCTTGGTTCCAATCTTCCTATGACTAGCTGAAGCTCAACACTAGAACTCAATATGCTCCAATTATTCCAGCCATTTGGCTCAATTAGGCTTCTAGAAAATGCATTAGCATGATGTTGGAAAGGCACATGAGAGAATTGATAATTAAGGTTAGTTTGAGTTAGTTCCAGCAATCTAGAATTAACAATTGCTTCTTTTTTAGAAGAAATATATGAAGTAAAATCATCCCCAACATGGTCCAAATACATGAGTTGTTGTCTTGAAGATGCCAAATAGGAATTTGTATAGAATTCTCTCTGTTTTAGCAACTCCAATCTACCATCACAATCTACTGAATTTACCTTCCACCCACAAGGTTGTGCAAATCCAACAAGGTATGAATTCCATTAACAATTGATACACTTTTTTGATTACCAACAAAATTAGAATCAGAAATTGCACGACCAAAACAACTAGTCCCTATTGAACGTAATTTTCTTAGCTGTACAAACAAGCATTGTTGTAATTATGGCTTGGGTTCTTCTTTTTGGCTTGATCACTTCTACTGTTACAAAAGGACCCTTTAGACCGCCCTTTTACTTTAGCTGGATTTTCCAAATTCAGGAACAATTTTGCTCCCCTAAAACTTTTGAATCCTTTTGAACTTTGCCACTAGTAGTTATGGGCAATGAACCCCATAATGCTCGTGTTCTAGCCAAGTCATCTCCAGTTTCAACATTCAAGTCATCAGCAACTTGAGAGGATGCCAACCATTTAAATAGTTCAATTATTCCATTGTCTAAATCCTTCAGTTCAGTACTTTGTTCCATTTGAGACCTTACAACATTCTCATCATTTTTATCATGGTTTTCTTCCTCCTCTTTCCCATAATCCACTTTTTCCTCTTCATCATCACCAATGTCTTCTTCATTGTTATGACATTGTACGTCTTCTTTCTTCTCAAGATCAACTTCATCTAGATTTTCAACATCATAGTCTTCTTGATCTATATCAACTACATCAGAATTATTATCTAGATCATTTTCCTTTCGACATGCTTTAACTTCTGCACATGAGTTTTCTAAATGCTTAAATGCTTCTTGAATTTTACTAAACTGCTCAACGCCTTTATGATGTGAATGTAATGGCACATTGTGTTGCGAACAACGTTCAAAGATCCGCATGATTATATCGTGTGCCATGGGTCTGATACCATTGAAGCATAAAAATTGATAGCTTGTAGACTTGAATGTAAAAATACACGAGGTATTTAATAATAATAATTTATTATATATATATATATAAATGTACAAGTGATAATTGTTTTACAATGAGGACCCGCATTTATATACCTAAGTAGGTGTCGTTTCGTGAATGGGCATGTCTTTTAGACATGCCTTTTCACTTAACTTAATGACTATTTAACCTAATTAATATTTAATTATTTAATATATATATTTATTTTATTTCATTACTTGTTATGAATTATATTCATAACATAGACCAATTACATAGATCACAAATAAAAGGATGTACTTGAATTGTATCAATGACTCCTCCGTTAATGAATATTAGGGTTCCTAATTAATCTCTATAGTGTATCATTTCTTTTATGACATTGTATTAGAGAAGTGATATTAATCTTTAAATCTGTGACTGAAGTCCGAGGAAAGGAGTTTGTGTAGTTCGTAGTAGAAAAAAAGTCCGAAGCATATCCAAAAATATGGCAAGATAGAAATTTAATGTCTTAATAGAGTGAAACATTAAAATGTTTAAATTTTTATGGAGTTAACAAAAGTTAGTTTATGGAGGGTTTGAACTTTGAAAGGGCACTTAATATCCACAAGAACTATAGAAAAAGAAAGAGAATGGGGTTGCTATATAACAAAATGACAACTGGACTAAACAAAGAGAATTGACCAACCCAAATGACAAAGAAACAAGAGAACCTACAACACACAGACACAAGCATGCCCAACCTGACATACAAACAGACAAATGCAGACAACCCAACAACACAAATCAGAATCACCTATCTTGTGCAGGAAACCAAACCCTAATGTTAAACATGAAGAGAAAACATATAAAATCTCAGACGTGGTTGCTCCATACCCTCCCATAACCCCAACATTCTTTGACACAAAGTGCTTAAAAAAATTGCAGAAACCAGTCTAATACACTAAATGCTAAAATATATAGCAAAAGCCATTCTCAAGGTGAGTCAGGCAACCTTGAGTACAGCAGAAGCCAAGGGGAAGTAACAAAGATGTGCATAATTGAATAAAGGAATGCTTACAAGGTTGAATATCAGATCTGGTGCAGAGAAGCACCATACACCACCAAAACACACATTGATTTTTTGCCCTAAAGAAATAAACATCCAGTGACGTCACATGGAGGCTAGATATAATTTTTATTTTCTGAAGATTTTTTCAGTAATGTAAAGGGCAAAACTAGACAGGAAACTGTTTGATTATTTTTATTTCTGAAATTGGAGATGTTGACCACACATTGTCAACAGTCCAAGAAGGCAGAGTTCAAAGAATTGGAGAAAAAATTTCAAAGATCAAAGGCAGCCATCATTCATACATTGTAAACCCAATTTCTGCAAAGTTTATTGTAAATGATACTAGTATGACCATTTAATTATGTAACAACACCTAAGTAAGCCTCTGAAATTGGCAAAGGATTTCATCCTAGGAAGTTTTTTAATCTTCCCATATTATGTGTGTTGGTAAACATGTCTAATTGACAGAGTTTTCTTCTAGCCTAAACCCCAAAGCTAGGGTGGAATTCATTGACAAGGTCTTAGGTGAGTCCTAGTGTTTTATTGAATTTACTGTAAAAGTGCGTTTAAGAATAATTTTAGTGCATGTTCCCTCGCAATTAGAAACCATGGCTAAATTATTTTATTATAAGCACACTTGGTTGCATACTAGATCATATTGTGTTGCAAAATTAGGTAATGTCTTGAAGGTCTGATCTAAATGTGTATTTCCCCTTCTAAGGGTTGAATTAATTGTAATATTTTGATGTAAAAATATTTTAGTGCATAGTCCCTCACAATCAAAAAACATGGGTAAAATATTTGAGGGTGGAAAAAATTGTTAATACCCTCTAGAGTCAATTAATTAATTTTCCTAGCTAAATTAAATAAAAATACTAAGCCTAAAAATTAATTAATTGAGTCAAAAAATAATTTTAGAGAAATTAATTTCTCTCCAAATGGAAAATAATCAAAAATTCGTGGGTCAAAAAGAAGTCAAATTTTGGAGGGTCCTCCACCAAGGGAAAAATAGATATTTTAAGAAAATTTGAGCCCTTGGACCTTGGTGGTTAAGTCAAAATCAATTTTTTTAGGAAATTAATCCAAAATATTAATTTTTGGATTAATAAAAAATGGTTTTTAAGATAAATTCGAATTTTTCCTCAAAAATAAAAATTTGACAATGGAGATTAAAAGATGATCAAGTTATTTTCAACAATCGAGATTATTTTGACGAGGATCAAGCCAACTAGTCGTTATTTTCCACTTGGAGGGGTTTTCTCTATATAAAGAAGCTATTGAGCTTATATTTCCCATCTTTGGATGAGGTGATTATGTAACATTTGTACTAATTTGTTGCTCTGTTAGGAACATTTTTTATCATAATAGAAAGACTTTGGGGTTCAATTCATGATGTTTTTCTATCTGTTCATCTATGGTATGTGTTAGCTATGTGTTTATCCTATATTGTGCTAAATATTTTTTAACTGTTATTTCATTTGTTAGTCAGTGATAAGAACATTCTAATGGTACATGTTATCTTAGGTGATCTGATTCACTATATGATCTAACAGTCTATCTTGAGAAGAGTCGACCTTGTTTGGGCTCTAAGATTTCATTGTGGTGAATTATTATGCAGAACGGTTTTGGTTGGTCTATCTTTCGAAATCATTCATTCATAAAATTTATTCAAAAAAAATCTTCTCCAAATTTTATTTGATCTTGGGCTAAAAAGATTTAATTTGATAATGAGAGCAAATAATTTTATTTTGTAAATATTGTACATTTGTAAATATTTGTAAAATTATTTCTAGCCCTTGTTTTATTTTGTAGCACTTGGGATTTTGGGGGTTTTTGAATTTTTTGTATATATTTGGGGTTTTTGGGAAATTATTTCATTCATTTTGCAAGTGGATCTTCAAGCCTCAAAGGAAATCAATTTTTTTGTGGAAGATCTAACCCTAAGGCTAGGGTTTGATGGGTTTCACTCCTCCAAGTGAGACGTCCAGCCTAATTGAGCATTTTCGTTGGGGTTTTGAGGTTGATCTAGGTCTAGGAAGGCAAGATCTAGCTTCTAGCCTTCCTCCAATCTCAGCATCCAACGCAGAATTGAAGATGTTGGCCCTAAGGAAGCAAATTTTGGCATTTTGGGGTAATTTTTTTGTGATTGCAGAATTCTAAAAAAAAAGTAAGGCCTCTAAGGCCTACCATCCCCTCTTCCAACCTAGTCGTACCCTCTCCTCCCTTTACGTCAGCCTCTCTTCATTGTTTGGGTGAGCCGCAAGGCATTTGTGGCCCTTTTTCCTAAGGCCGCAGACCCTTAAGGGCCCTAGCCCCTAGCCACAACCCCTTGTGGGGCCTCTCTAACCCTTTCGCAGCCCTTTAAGGGTTGTTCCCTCAAGTCGCAGGACATTTTTGGCCTTGCTATGAGCCCTAGAGGACCTCTAACCCTCTCGACCCCCCCTTTTTGGCCTCTTTTCCTTGGACAACAACACTATTGGGCTTGTCTCCCCTAGTCGTTGCCTCCTCTAGCCTTTCTAGCCTCATCGTTGGCTTTCTACTAGCCCTAGCCTCTTCCTCTTGCCCTCATTCAGTCATTCTTCAGTGATTGAGTTGGTTTGCATTAGTATATTATCTCTAACAATTTGTCTTGCAGCGATTTTGGAGCTAATGTTGTAGTTGCAGGTGAACAATTTCATTGGAAGCCAAGCTACTCATCTACAAGGCCATTAGGCCTCTTGGTTTGCTCCCTAATCCCTCATTGTCATCACTGTTTTCATCTTGAATTCTGAAGCATTTTATGACAGCAGTATATTCAGGGCATAAACACATTCAAAATAAGCCTAAATTCACTAATCATTAACTTAAGCCTTTAAACACTAGATCTGATATGTTTGCTACAATCATCTAAAATCACCTACAACAATGATAATCAACTTGCAATCATATTTTGTCATTGGTTGGGCTTGCACTTCTTGCATATTTTGTCATTTCTTGAAGGTTTCCATATAAATCTGTCTGCTATAAACATAACAGTAGTGCCAAAATTTGTTGATAGTCATTTAATTTCATTTGGCATCCTTGTGCATCTTGAATAGGTGTTTTCTAGTGAAATTGGGTGTCTTTCTTGCTGCTGCAATAATTATCTCTTGGCTGCCATCTCTTGCATCTCATTGCATTCTTGCACTCAAGCATATCACTATTTGCATTCTCATTAACAAACATAAGCGCTCTTATTGCGCTAAAGAATCATATTGTGGATTAATGCTCTCTTTCTCTCATTGATAGCTAGTATTATTGTGCTATTGTTTCTAAAGGAATATTTCTAGTTTGCCATTGCTATTATTGGTTAATGGACAAGTGAATATGTTGCACTTCATTCTTATCGTAAGCACTCCCTGTGGATTCACCGACTTGTTGCAAGTAAGCTTCACAACTAAAGTTTATAATCTTGCAAATCTAATTCACTCTTGAAAGCACTTGTCTAATCATAATTCTGAGAAGAGAAATTTTGAGTAATCTAATTGTGCTCATAAGGAATTCAATCTTTCTCTTTTGTATCTAGTGTTTTAAAAACCGGTCGGCTTGAACCAGAAACCAATCAAACCAACCGGTTCATTGGCCGACCAGGTCAAACTAGTACAAAAACTAGGTTTATGCCTCCTCTTCATCCAAAATTCACAAAAACCGGTCCTAACCAACCGATTTAAGACGAAACTGACCAGTTTATGGTCAAACCAACCAGTTCAATCCTAAACCAGTGAGTTCACTGCCAAGGTCATGGCAAACCCACACAGTGCAATTTAGGAAGGTTCCGCGGTGTTTTGGAGGGAAAATAAGGTTGTTTCCTTCCAAAAACACCCTCTCCAAGCCTTTAAAAGGAGCTTACCCCTCCCATTTGTGTCACATCTCATTTGGAGTTTTTGTGAGTTTGATTGGGAGCTTGGAGAGTGTTGAGTTTTTGTTAAAATTGGCAACTAGGGCCAAACTCCATGTGGTCCATCTTATTTATGGCAGCTGATATTTTCTTGGATCCCTCTCATCGAGAGGTGTAGGATTGATCTAAAGATCATCCAGTTCCGATAAGTATTCATGGAGTTATGAATTTATTTATGTTATGGGACAATTCGTCAAGGTCGGCCAGCGACCAAATAACCCCCACATGTGCTCAACATTTTAGTATAAAAGGAGATGACTTGAGAGTCATTTTACACACTTCTCTCTTGATTTCTCTCCACTTGTCTTGGGTTTTAGTGTGAGAGAATTCTAGGAGGAAGAAACCCTAGACGTTGGAGGAAAGGAGGCTGCCCTAGCCACAGTAAAAAAGACAGACCAACTAAGTTATGGAAGGGATCTACGTTGACCTAAAGGAGCTCATGGAATAAGTTTAATGCAGCTATCGAGGAGGCCTTAACAAGCCCTAACCACAATTCTAAAGCAGCCCTAACGTTGTCCTAAATTTCCCCTAACCGCGGGTCTGTTCAAGCCCTAGACGCAAGTCTATTGAAGTGTCTTGGGTGCAAGAAAGGGCAGTGTATGATGCTACAAGAAGAGGCCAAGGCAGCGAGGGAGTTAAGGTCTAGTTCAAGGCTAACCGAGCTAATGTTAGAGGACCAAGGAGCTGAGCTTGGAGGCCGAGTTGAAGAAGGGTGAACGCGGGATTGTTTGGGGTAGCGAAAAGGTAATGGAAGTCTGTTTTGAGTGGGTTGTAGGTGACAGCGTGGGACCACTTCAAAACAGGGACAGCGTGAAGAGGTTTTGGGTCAGATTTGTGCCCAGAACAATAGCACGTATGTGGAGGACTCTTCCTTAGTAGGGCCGCAGAGATTAAGAGTCGTTTTGGTGGATGGTTAAGGGTTGTTGCAGCATGACCAGATGCCCTAACCAATCACAGTATAAACAGCAGCGAAAGCATATAGTTGGGATAGCAGTTATGGCATGACACAATTGATGGAACAACAACAATACAACTGGGACAGCAATATGAAAAGAAAGATGCATGGGCAGCATGTTACAATGACAGCATCATAGCAGCAATGTTACAATGATGGCATGGGACAACAATGTAACAATGGGACAGCAGCAAAGGCATGCTTACAATGAAACAACAGTATGGTAAGCCAGGTGCAGTAAGCACATGGTGGCAAGCATGGTGCAGCAAGCACATGGGACAGTATGGCAAACATGGCACAGCAATGGCACGTGATGCAGTACAGTGATGGGTTCAAAAATGATTGATGAAGCATGATGAGATGCAGCTTAGTGATGATGGGTGCAGCATGGTGCAGCACGGTGTGGGACAGCAGCAAAGGCATGCTTACAATGAAACAGCAGTATGATAAGCCAAGTGCAGTAAGCACATGGTAGCAAGCATGGTGCAGCAAGCACATGGGACAGTATGGCAAACATGGCACAGCAATGGCACGTGATGCAGTACAGCGATGGGTTCAAAAATGATTGATGAAGCATGATGAGATGCAGCTTAGTGATGATGGGTGCAGCATGGTGCAGCACGATGACGAGGTGCAGCACAATGATAGGTGAAGGAGTCACCTTGAAGAATCAGTTGTAGCAGCATGTCTTCAACTAAGTTCAGCTATCTCATGTATCATCTTCTTAGAGATGATCTATGCTCTTATTTGGATAATTCAAATTGTTGACTTATGTTGCAAATGTACTCTCTCTCTCTGCTGAACTATTGAAGAACATATAAGAAGAATTGATCAAGGGTTTCCCCACATTGGGGTTTGTCCCTGGCTAGCACCACATCTTGTGTACTCTTGTCTTGCTTGTCTTCTATGATCTATGTTTATGTTCTATCTGCAATTTAATTTAAATGTTGATGTGATTGCTAATCTAGAAAAGGTATTGAGCTAATTATGAAAATTGAAATAGATTGCTTTAAGCATAGAACATACCTAAAATTAACATGGTATCGAAGCTGAGGTGAAGACAAAGCCCAAGCAAGAGTGAAAAAGCAATCACCAAAGACATTTGGGAAAGGACAAAAAGCTCAATGGGTTCCTCATCCCTCTTCAAATTCACCAAGGGTGAAGTCGAAGCAGAGAATATTATCAGAATGATGCAGCAAAAGGTCCTGATGGCCTACAGATCACTTCAATAAGAAGTCTAGATCTAAAGGTGGAAGGAAAGACAAATGCCTTACTTACAATAAGTTCAACCATTATGCAAAGGAGTGTCCAAATAGTAGGGACACATCACTTGATGAAGATGAAAATCATTCCAGGGACATCTTCAATGATCGGAGGAATGACAAGTAATGCAGGTCATCAAGGAAATAGCCGGCTCTTCAAAGAAAGCAAGGAACCCCAGGTATGAAGAATCAAATATTGTTTCTGATAAGATAAAGAAGCGTTATCTTGTATTGGCCCTCTCCTTCAGACTCTTTGGGAATCTGAATTATTGATTGTAGTGCTTCAAGGCCCTTCATCGAATAGAAGGGTGCTCTCTCTAATTTGGTAGAGATGGAAACAATTGTGGGATTATACTTGGAGTCGATGTCACCTATCCCGGAAAGGGTGTAGGGAATGTTACCCCTCAATTGAATGAGGGTAACTCGATTCATTTACGAGAATCTCTTTATGTACCTGATCGCAAGAACCTAGTGTCCATTTCGGCAATGGAAGTCAAAGGTTTTAAGGTGGCATTCATCAATAGAAAGGTACGTGTTTGAAAGTAGAATTTTCAAAAATGCTTTTACTCATGGGTTCAGGGTTGGCAATTTGTATCAAGTTGCAGGAAGTCCATTGGGAACCATGTCAGTTGACATCAATGTTGCAGTTATCGTTATCGAGATATTATCGACAAGGGATAAAATCGTAAAAATCGGGAAATAATCGAGAAAAAATCGTAAAATACAATAATATTCACTTTTTTTCCAATTTTTTTAATATCTAAAGCATCTACAACATAAAATAAATGCATTGACACATAAATATGATAAAATAACTAATATATAAGATGTGTAATATCATTTCTAGTGCTACATCACACATAACAGTGAATCATGTCCTGAATAGTAAGTCCTGACTCCTGAGTCCCAACTCAGCCTCAAAATATCAACAAAAAATATAATAATGTATCTCATATCATGAGTCATAATTTCATATACAATGAAATGACTTGAGTTTGATTTCCTCTACCCCTCTTGTGAGAAAATGCAATAGCTTTCCCTTTCCCTCTAGATGTAGATGTCGGTGGAGTTGGCAGCGGACTCTGCTGTGCTCTAGAAGCTGAAGAACTAGGAGCTACAGGAGGTAGACCATGTCCTCCACTGGTGACAAGGGAAGTCTGGATAGGTTGTGTCACCTCCTCCTCCTGTTGCTCCTCCTCCTCATCAAAAAATCGGATAAAGAAAAGAAAAGAAAAAATTCCAAGAGTTTTCCCTTTTGGCAAAAAAAAAATTAACGTAAAAATCAGGCGATAATATCGCCAAACTCAAAAAATCGCGATTTTCCGATATTATTGCGATAATATCACGATTTTCGCAACACTGGTTGACACATCTCATCTATAGCACCGAAGATCTACTTTATGGGGCCCTACCTGATGTGAGTCAAATGGTGACAGGGATGCTTGAATTCAAAAGGAGCATGAAGGTACATGTCTGAGATGTACTGAAGGAAAATCTTACAAGGGGACCATTCCCCTCATGTAGCAGGTCCATAGGTTTGGAACAACCCGAGGGGTTTGAGATTCATGATCAGGAATCTCATGTATGCAGGTGGAAGAAAGCCCTCAATGGCTTGAAGCAAAACACCCCGGGTGTAGTATGAGAGGATTGATAGTTGTCTAATGAAGCTGAGACTCACTAGGAGTGAAGCCGATCCAAACCATTGCTTGAAGGTTGTGGATAATAGACCTCTCATACTAGCACCTTCTGAGGACGACCTCTTTCTGACAGGGGCAAACCCTCTCCGTTACAAAAGTAAGAGGGATTTGGATTCTGGATTTAGAATGATGAACTGCAAGCCCATGACTACCTCGATGAGCTTAATTTTCAGAAGTTATGTGGTATGGATACTGGACCTGATTTGGGAAATGCCTCTGAGTTTCACAAACTCATACTAGCATTGATGTTCTTGGTGAACTCCCATCCGGATATATGTTTTGCAGTTAGCATGGTGAGCTCATAAGTGGTTGAGCCTCACTAAATTGGTGCCAAGAATCTTCTCAAATATCTTCGGGACACAATCTCTCATGGATTGAGATACACTGCCGGAAATATGAAGCTGCATGATTATTTGAATGCTAACTGGGCAAGCAGTTTGGAGGATCTCAAGAGCACTTACGAGTGCTTATTCTCTTTGGGTTCTGCTCGATATCCTGGATGAGCAGGAAGCAGAAGACGGTTGCTTTGAGCACCGTTGAGACCAAATACATAGCTACGAGTATGACCTTGTGAGAAGTTTCCTAGTTGCAGAAGCTCTTCAGTGAGTTGCTTGTACACATTATGGATACCACCGTAATCTTCTATGTCAACCAGTGGGGCATTCGATTGTTGAGGAATCATGTATTCTATGATTGCTCCAGCATATAGACATTAGATACTACCTTATCTGGGATATGTTACATCGATGAGCGAGGAGGCTCCATCGCATTGAAACTGATGTACAGGTCGTAGACATTCTGCCGAAGCCCCGAGAAAACGTCAAATTTATTACTTCCCTGAACAACTTGGAGTCATTGAGAGACCCTCTTATGAGGGTCCTGCATGATGCATGCATTGAGCTCTGGGAGCTCCAGGGGCTTGAGGTACTTCTTGGAGCAACAAGTGACCATAGGGCGAATCACCCTCCCCTAATGGTGCACTATGTACAGGGTGAATGGCAGAGCCTTCCCTTGTGATACACTGTGACGACTTAGGGACAGAATGAGTGGTTCCCCTGTCGAGGCATCCTACCCATGTAGTTTGGGACTCATGGGAAGTACCTGTCATCTCGCCAATGAGCAGGGAAATGGGGTTAGGGACCATAGTAATACTATCGATGGACGCATCGTTGTATCTACCGTACTCCCTATGCTAGGATGACCTTCATTAATCTGGGATCAATGAAACTGATCTAGGATCAGTGTGAGTGGTTCGAGACATTCTCTTTTCTTATTGATTTGGGATCAATTGGAACTAGACTTGGGTTAGCAGAGAATGGGATGAGACATTCTCGATCAATTCTTCTTCTTCATGGTTCAGCAGAGCAGTGCAGGGCACTAACGGCAGAGATAAATCCGATGTTCAGATGGATTAGAAGATGGAGTTATCCCTAGTTGAGAGGGAGTGTTAAAATTGGCAACTAGGGCCAAACTCCATGTGGGCCATCTTATTTATGGCAGCTGATATTTTTCTTGGATCCCTCTCATCAAGAGGTGTAGGATTGATCTAAAGATCATCTGATCCCGATAAGTACTCATGGAGTTATGAATTTATTTATGTTATGGGACAATTCGTCAACGTCGACTAGCAACCAAATAACCCCCACATGTGCTCAACGTTTTAGTATAAAAGGAGATGACTTGAAAGTCAATTTACACACACTTCTCTCTTGATTTCTCTCCACTTGTCTTGGGTTCTAATGTGAGAGAAATCTAGGAGGAAGAAGCCCTAGACGTTGGAGGAAAGGAGGTTGCCCTAGCCGCAGCAAAGAAGACAGGCCAGCAAAGCTATGGAAGGGATCTATGTTGACCTAAAGGAGCTCATGGAAGAAGTTTACGCAGCTATGGAGGAGGACTTAACAAGCCCTAGCCGCAGTTCTAAAGCAGCCCTAACACTGTCCTAAATTTGCCCTAACCGCAGGTCTGTTCAAGCCCTAGATGCAGGTATATTGAAGTGTCTTGGGTGCAAGAAAGGGCAACATATGATGCTACAAGAAGAGGCCAAGGCAGCGAGAGAGTTAAGGTCCAGTTCAAGGCTACCCGAGCTGCTGTTAGAGGACCCAGGAGCTGAGCTTGGAGGCCGAGTTGAAGAAGGTTAAACACAGCACTGTTTGGGGCAGTCAAAAGGTAAGGGAAGTCTGTTTTGAGTGGGTTGTAGGTGACAACGTGGGACCACTTCAAAACATGGACAGCGTGAAGAGGTTTTCGGTCAAATTTGTGCCCAGAACAATAGCACGTATGTGGAGGACTTTGGTGGATGGTTAAGGGTTGTTGCAGCATGACAAGATGCCGTAACCAGTCACAGTGTAACCAGCAATGAAAGCATACAATTGGGACAACAGTTATGGCATGGCACAGTTGATGGGACAGCAGCAATACAATTGGGACAGCAACTGTGTCATGGCACAATTGGATAGCAGTTGTGATGGGACAGTAGCAATAGCCAGTTGGGACAGCAGTACGATAAGAAAGATGCGTGGGCAGCATGTTACAATGACAATATCATAGTAGCAATGTTACAATGATGGCATGGGACAGCAATGTAACAATGGGACAGCAGCAAAGGCATGCTTACAATGAAACAACAGTATGGTAAGCCAGGTGCAGTAAGCACATGGTGACAAGCATGGTGCAGCAAGCACATGGGACAGTATGGCAAACATGGCGCAGCAATGGCACATCATGGTACATAATGCAGTACAACGATGGGTCCAGTAATGATGAATGAAGCATGATGAGATGCAGCATAGTGATGATGGGTGCAGCATGGTGCAGCACGGTGAGGTGCAGCATGATGACGAGGTGCAGCACAATGATAGGTGAAGGAGTCACCTTGAAGAATCAGCTGAAGCAGCATGTCTTCAACTGAGTTTAGCTATCTCATGTATCATCTTCTTAGAGATGATCTATGCTCTTATTTGGATAAGTCAAATTGTTGACTTCTGTTGCAAATGTACTATCTCTCTCTCTCTGCTGAACTATTGAAGAACATATAAGAAGAATTGATCAAGGGTTTCCCCACATTGGGGTTTGTCCCTGGCTAGCGCCACATCTTGTGTCCTCTTGTCTTGGCTTGTCTTCTGTGATCTATGTTAATGTTCTATCTTCAATTTACTTTAAATGTTGATGTGATTGCTAATTTGGAAAAGATATTGAGCTAACTATGAAAATTGAAATAAATTGCTCTAAGTATAAAACATACCTAAAATTAACAGTTTTTTGCTGGAGTAGTGGAACAGTGGAGAGTTTGAGCTAAGTAGTAGTCATCATGCCTCCAAAAGCCAACAAAACTGCATGGGCTCATTGTAATGTGATTGATGGCAAAATGATCTGCAAATATTGCCAAAAATCTATTGCAGGAGGGGGTATTAACAGGTTCAAGCAACACATGGCTGGGACAAGAGACCATGTAAAGCCATGTGGGGCACCAAATGAATTAATAGGGCAGATTAGGGCAAGATCCCTTCAAAATTTTGAGACAAGTCTCTGAACCAATAGAGAAGTTTGTTAATCACGCAGTTGCAAAGTTCAGGGGTCGAGGCTCAACCAACTAAGTTTGATCATGATGAGAACTTTCAAGTGATAATTTTGATCACTAATATGATAATATCATATATGTAGATCTGTAGCAGGTCAGCGGCCCCATAGTTTGTAGGCTTTGTTTTTGAACTCTAGAGGCCATTTAGAGCCTAATTTTTTTTTATATTTTGTTGTTGATATGTATTGCACTTGGTGCCATTTTGATATATTCACCTTTATATGGTATATATATGAGTAAACTTTGCATATTTCCTCTATTGGTTTGGAATCATAGTTTTAAATCTTAAAAATAGTTTTTTTCAATAAAAAATAATTATTTCATGTGCTTTTTTTAAACCGGTTCATTGAGATCTAACCAATCCCAGTTTGACCGACTTCAGTTTGAAACCCGGTTTATTAGGTGTATCGGTCTAGTCACCGGTTCCGATTTTTAAAACTATGTTTGTATCTAATTGGCACATTGGTATTCTATTGTTAATGTCAAAGAGTTGTTAATTGTGTTTAAAGATCATCATTATCTAATTGGCATTCTAGCATTGTTGAAAGAAGCATTGAAATTGCCTATTTATGGTCATTTCGTGAGCAATTGTCTATTAGTAATCTTGGCAAAAAAAATTGACGCCATCTATCTAGTTCATTGAGCACTTTTCTTTGGTGAATATTGTCATTGCATATTGTTAAGTACTTTATTGTTCTAAATTGAATATCATTCTAATTTGTCTCTAAGTACTTGAAACATTTTAAAAACTTCACCTTAAGAGTAATCACTTATATTTTGCACTTGCATTTTAGGACTAGTCCTGCACTAATTAATTTACCTCCAAGCATAAGCTTAGTTGATAGAAAGATAAGACCACCTTTCTCACCCAGCTTGCGAAGCCTATTGAAAAATGTAACTAGGTTCAGCCTTCATAATGACATATGTAATCATGATTTTATGTATTTGATGTAAAGAGAAGAATAAAATTATTATTGTTATTCTTGAGGCATGGGTTTTGTGCCCAAGGTTATTTGATTTATAGGTCAAGCATGCATTGAGAGTTTCTAGGACTTGTGATTGAGTCTACAAGTCATAAGAGTCATTGTCATGTATGGAAGACCCTTTTGGGCATGTTACATATTGTAAAGAAAATTTATTTTAGTCAAAATTAGAGTCAAAGACCCTCCAAGACCTTGTCAAACAAGAAACAACAAATCAGCCTTCAAGAAAAAATGAGCCAGCCTTATGAAGGGGCTATTCGACCTGCCAAAAAGACTATATTAGAGAGCTCAACTTCTTTTGGAGAATCATCAATTTAGCACACAAGAAGTTCGATCTAAAAGGAAAGAAAGACCTAGAAGGAGTGAAGAAGAGGAGAATCCAAGGAGGAGAAAAATCGAAGCAAAGAAGATTGTTTTTGGGCCAATTTCTCTCACACATGTGGACTGCAGCTAGGGTTTCTAAAGTGAAAAATTGTAGACCTCAAAAGAAGTTAAAACCTAGCATTAAAGGATCATTCTTGCAAGCTGAATTCATGAGAAGAAAAGTCCAAGCAAAGTGAAGGAGAGAAGCCTCTTAATTCTGCCCTAATCAACTCACACGTGCGAAGTAGCAGTCATTGCAGGAGGCCGAAATTACAGTCAAAGTTACAGGTTCGAAATCTTGGTCAAAGGAGAAGTGGATGTTGTTGGAAGGCACATTTGACTTGGGTTGACTTTGAGAGAAGGAAGTGCTTCAAGGAGAATTTTGACTTGGTCTTGGAGGAGTCTTGGTCAAGGGTCATAGGTCTTGGAATTCGTCAATTGAAGTTCTATAAGAAGAGGAGTTCTTGTGGGTTTTCCTCTCAAGAGAAGAGGTTTATGCCTTGCCTGATAGCCTATATCTTGTGTCCTTTTGTCTCATTGTTCTTTATTGTTCGGGCGTTGTTTGATGATAAGAACATTAATTATAATCAAGTGAAAGAATAAGCTAATTAAGTTACGTATAATTACATCACAAACAATTATCGAAAAAGAGAAATCACCTAACCTAGCTGCCCTAGATTTCTCAACAAAGCCTAGACCCTCTTTTGTGTTTAACATGGCGACCTTGCAGTCGTCAGAGCCACAGTCTCTGCAGTGCCGAAGGCATCGAATGGTTAGATTTCCTGGAGAGGTATCGTTAATATAGTCATTGTTATCTTTCCCTAGACTTCTCTCCACAACCTACTCTAGAGACTAGTTTCAAAATAGCTAAGGGAAAGGATTCATCTAGTTAGGCATCTTAACTTAAAATTAATCAAGATCCTACATTTCACGAAAGTTTTAGGTGTTGCATTTCATATAGGATAGTGAAGCATCCTAAGGCAACAACTATTCATTTGGTGGCTTGGTAGATAATTCATTTTAAGCAAGTAATTTGACTCCATTTAAGGCAATGCTCTTCCAAGATAATCTAATTAAATCACTAAACTTGCTAAATTAACCAAGTTGCTAGGTCATTCAGTTGTGTCCCCGGGACTTGTTGGTCGTTGACGGGTCTTTCATTTTCACATTTCATAGGGATTACCCCCCATAGCCTGCTGTTAGGAGACAGCTAGAATGAAGAGAGTGGGGATCAGAGTGACAGCCCCCGCCTTAAGCGTTGCCGCATCTTTCCTATACAACTTGGGCTACAACAGGTGAAATATGCATAAGAGAAATTCATTTATGGAAATCTCCATACCTGGAAAATTAAATTACAGCTATAATTAATACATTTAGACTTGGTGGAGTTGAAACAAACCCTTAACAATCGGATCAATTAATTCAGTGGACATAGAAGGATGACAAGGCTAAGTCTATGATCACACAGTGTATGTCAGATACGCAACTCCATCATTTATAGCTAATAGTTACAAAGAGATTTGGGATGAGATAAATAAGTTTCTTGGTTTGAAAGCACAAAATGCCAAATTTATATTCAGAAAATAATTTTAGGGATTAAAAATGGCTTATGGCAAATTATGTCCAGCCACATAAATACCTTGAAAACACTTGTCAGGAGTTGGTTGAAAGTGGCATCAAGATCGAGGATGATGATTCTAAAGCAATGTTATTAAACAATTTGCCATCAAACTGTAACAACATCGTGTTCACACTAAGCCAAATCACCTCACAATCTTTAGAAGCCATGATCTCAACCCTCGTGTTTGAAGAAAAGCAAGTGGATGAAGAGGAGGTTGGTGAGAATGCTATTTCCAATAAAGGCAACGGAACAAAAACACATAATAAAGGTAGATGCAGCAGCAATAAAAGTAAAAATATTTAATGCTTCGGGACCGGCCACTATAGTACCGGTAGTACAAAATCCAATGTGGTAATGAACTGGAGGATAACATAAAACAGAAAGAAGGTTGCAATATAGAACGAGATTTAAATTTCAGACAAAAAAGATTCAAACAACAAACAGGCTGATGAATATCATGATGATGTCCAATCAGATTCTACCTTCAAAGAGAGATGATTATGGCTGACTAAGGGGAGAGACTGCCAAGGGGAATCAGACGGAAGCCTACCTTCAAAGATAGAGTTATGCTAGTCAGATAGAGCACCAGGAAAAGTCCCACAACTAGAGCTACCTCACATTTCTGAAGACAACAAAAATGTGATACAAGTTTGTAATCATGTTTTAGTTGTTCAATCTAGTAATTTTCAGGAGTACTGTTTTATAAAATGTAGTATTTTGTGTTAAGGGGAGATGTTAAGATAAATAATAATTGTGAATCAATAATACGGATTAGGAGTCCTAATATAAAAGGCAGCTTGTAATAAAGGTCACATCTGTTACGTGACCAGTTAGATTAATATTAGTTGCTAGTATTGGAAGTAGTTAGGTATTATTAGGTAGACAAACCACCCAGATCAGAATTAATCCTCCATTAAAAAATAATATATTTCCTAATTTATCTCTCTCGTGTATCTGTGCTTGTCTAACAAACTTAAATAGCTGATTATCAAACTAATGCTTACATACAGTTGAGAAAATTTCACAAATACCTCTGGTTCCACCTTCCTTTTTGCTGTCAAATCAGCCTTATTTCCAGCAAGTGTCATCACCATGTTTGGATTGCCTGCATCCAAGATCATCAGCTAAAACCAGAGTAGAGATAGTTACAAGTAGAATTAAAATTACTTGTTTACCTCATTGCAGATATAAAACCAAAGTGATGTTGCCTTATTAAAGTGATATAGGACCCATTTCTTGGGAACTAGGTATAAATTATAATACGTTTAGCACCTCCGTTATGGCTACAAAGTCATGTTTGCCACATAGCCTGGATCTAACAGCTTAGGAACTTTGTCAATAGACTCACGAACTACAAGGCTAAGTCAATTGAATAGAACTTAAGCATGGATCATGAAAAGCAAAGTGTAAGCACTTGCAATACTGGACAGCTTGGCAGAAGATTTCAGCAATTATGGACAGAATCCATGTTCTACCACAACTCCACCAATTAACTGACTATAGTGTACAAACCAAAAACCAAGTCGAGATCCAAATCCAGACTAATACAAAAGTTTCACAGAGAAATATTTCACCACTACTAGCACTTGCAATCTCATATGAGATTCTGCCCTACTGTCACAACTCAATGTGAGAGTAAATTGATTGATGAAATGTGGAGAACAGAAATAGTTACCCTGTCTTTGAAGTTCCTGCACCCATTTCTTTGCACGATTAAATGAATCCTGCACACATAAACCCTTAGAATCAGAACTGGACATTACATAATAAATTTTAAGGCTCATGCCTTGGATCTTGGCAATCTTGGCATGATATATATTGACAGAAAAATATTTTTCACAGTAGAATTTAAATGGATTTAATTTGAGATATGAATAGAATACAGAAGTATATTTTTGTGCTTTAAGACTTGATTGAAGCGCCTGATAGAATTTTAAATTTTAATTTATCCAGTATAGCAAATGTTAGCACCTGAAAGTGGATTACTTTCTATGGAAGTAAAACTTGGCTACAAAATTATATTCTTAATGAATGTGAATTAATCAATCAAATTAATGACAACAACCAAAATTTCATTTATCGTTGTTATGGTGCTTTTGTTATGCTGTTAAATCTACTTACAATGATAATGATTCACATAGGAGTCTTAGGACTGCGTTGAAGTTTGAACATTCAAAAAAATTGAAATAATTAGTATAGATCCATCTTAAATCCAAAGCTATTATGTGTTAAGAGGGAGCAACATACTTTAGGTGCAAATCTCAATGTTTTTCATCCACAAAGACTAACTGACCTCGTTGACGGTTATTCTTCTCAGTGCTTTATAAAACCAGATTTAAAATGGATCTATGATACTTTTTTTCATGCCCATTGACTTTATTATTTCATTCATGTCCACGCTTTTTTTCCAGAGAAATATAGTCCTTTGCCCACCCAGGTATTAAACGTTCCAAGTGAGAATGCAGGTACCTTGCCAGCCTCATGGACAACAACAATAAATGGTAACTACCAATGGAGATACTGACTAGTAACCCCAACAGTCTAGATGGGATTTGAAACTAAGAGATCCGTGAATTTTTGCAAAAAATGCATTTCCCAATCGAGCTAAGCCTTGGAGTTGCATATATTCTTTTTATTAATGTAGCCTACTGACTAGTAACCCCAACAGACTCGATGGGATTTGATATTAAGAGCTCCATTAAATTTTGCGGAAAAAAGAGAAAAAAAAAATCAAGAAGCATTTACCAACCCAGCTAACCCTTTCAGGTTGCGTACACTGTTTTTTTTATTAATGTATTTTTTAAACAAAAATCTGTTAAATAATTCCGTCAAAAAAATTGCCTTCAGTGTCAATAGTTCAATTATTCTTCAGTATAGGTAAAGCACTTAAAGAATTTTAGTGTGAATATTGTAACATATTACTTGTCATATAAATTATCCTATATAATTCAGGACATTGGTATGTACCAATTAGCCCTTTTTAGTAAGATGATTTTGTTAGTAGTAATCCATCCTCCAAGGTAATATAAATCATCTGGTTGTCGTTATCCATTCGCATGTTACTCTCATTTGATGCCCCGTGGATTGTCACAAAGAGCATCAAATGTCTAGAAGTAAATCCATGAAATGGAATGAAATTGAACAGAATCCAGATACTCCAAGGGAACTAACAGTGCCACAAAAAGCTACTTTTGTCTGCTTGTATCCTCTCCATACAAACAGAAGCATGCAAAACCAGGTCAGTTCATTAGTCAGGGACTCATGGCAATATATAAAACTGAATTCACAAAGGCAGGACAACAAAAGACTAGTGCTCAACCAATTCCAATCAAATCATTAAATTAATTTTTAAATAGACCTCTTACCATTTCAAAGGCACCTATGCCTAGCATAGAATCAGGAAGGGTACTACACCAATCCAACCAATAATTCATATAATCAATCATACCGTTGATATATGGGGAGACTACAGGGACTGGTTGCTCAAGACAAAATTATATTTGATGAAAACAACAATCAAAAATAGGTATTTTCCATAGTTTTTAATATCTATTAAAAAATTCAACAAACACTATGACAGTTGGTGATATTATGAATGTTGACTACAACTATAAATTAAGATTTAACTATAGAAGGTAAACATCTTCCTCCTGATCATGTATTTAGCTTTCCTCAATCATAACTTCACTTACAGGTTTAACTTTTCAAGCCAGTATCAGTCGAAATGCTTGAAATATTGTCTTTACTAGAAACTATTTTAAACTACAACAACAGTTATTTCTCAATCAGCATAGTAAAAAACTGCATCGCTGGGTCAGTGAAAACAAGGTGCTGTTACGGCCCTCAACTAGGTTCAAGCCTCCCGAGCAACACGATGCCCCTCGAAACATAGACATAAGGATCAAGATTCAAAACTGTATCGACATAAGCTTACAATAGGAAATTATAATTTGTAAAGTAGGAAATAAACCAATGTGTCATTCGCTCCAGTCAAATTATTGATTTTGAAAATCTTTAAAGGGCATGTAAGTTCACAGTATGTTTTAGATTAAGAAACATATACCAAAGTTCTAAAACAGAGATATAAAACTTACAAACAGAAAAATTTAAGTACCAATTTGAACGACAATGCATTGCTTACCAAACTTGTGACATCATAGACAACTATAGCTGCTGCTGCACCACGGTAATACATGGGAGCCAAGCTATGATATCTTTCCTGCCCTGCAGTGTCCTATATCTCAAACTTGATCGTAGTCTCATTCAAAGCTAAAGTCTGAGAGAAGAACGCTGCTCCTATGGTCGATTCCTGAAACAATAACATGCCTATATAAGCTTCGAAATTAATTTTTATATGCATTTGAAAAAGAAAAAATAGTGCACAGTCGATAAACGCATACTATCTATGCAATACCTGATATTCAAAAAATTGGCCTCTGACAAACCGCAAAACCATGCTAGACTTACCAGCTCCCATATCACCAAGAAGCACCTGCCATATTACACAATTTGGTTGTTTAGTCTATCCCATAAAAATTTAAAATAGAATAATGTACGTTTGTAAGCAAACTTCAAAGTTAAATGCATCCCAATTCCCCTTTGCCATGCACATCCACCCATGCTGTTGGATTCATGTATGTACAAGACAGATATGATGGGGGTTAAACACTTGACCAAGTGATTGCATTGAACATCATTTTTAACCAAGAAACCCATAACCAAGTTGCTTATTTTAGTCCTGTGCACATTCATCAAAACTTTGGCTTAGACAAGACAGACAACACCAAATTGCTGTCATATCATAAAAAAGGGTGGTCTTTCATAGGGTAGATATTTTAGCATAAATAGAATATCAGCCTATTTCTCTGTCACCTCAAGCAGAGAAAAAGACAAGATACAAAACCATACAGGTTTCAGAAATGGCACTTTCAAGTTTCAACATTTTAAGAAGGAAAAGGACATCTATATATAAATATCTTAGTAGGAAGGAAACTGTTTTATATACGTAGCGTGCATATAGATGTATGGGTAGGAATTCTCATATTTTCACTTTTCTTAACTCTTCTTTATTTATTAATAATCATTTCTTTTATTTTAGTTGGTCAGTGGGGGTCCATCAACGATTGGTTTATAAAAAAGAATTAAAAACAATGGCGCATTTCCATGCATCAATCTCGCACAAAACTTCTGGGAAGCCTTTCCGAAAAGTTTCCAGAAACGACACGTCTGGGCACTATTTCCCATAAGTTTCCTAAGAGTTTCTGCACAGGAAAAAACTTCTCTGGAGAAACAAACCGCAAGTTATAAGTTTCAGTTATGTAGACCTATTGCACAAAGCCATCTTCCTATTTTTAAATCCCCAAAACGCATAAGATGAACAATACTACTATTCACAAAGCCAAGATTGAAAAAAAGATGATCCAGATAGAACTCTAGTTACTCTCTTGAAGTTGGGAGGTAGTTCGATGGGGTGTTGGTCTATCTGCCACTATGGTGATGTGCGGTTAGAGAGCTTGTCCGCCATCTCCAAACTAATCTCAAGGATATCATTGACCTCCCAAGGGGAACATTGAGGGGAGATACAATGTGTCACCACCCTATGGTTTGGAATACTTTCAAGATCCCTCTATCTCTTACTGCCCCAGTCCAATGAGGCAACATGAAAATATGAGATGATCCTCATAATAATCTCATGGCAGGGCAAGGCATACAAGAACTGGGATCTATGGCTAAGTATCTCCCGGGTGAAAGAGGGCTAGGCATCTTTGGTGACAATACTGAAAGAAAGTAGAAAGGAGCTCCCTAAGTCCCTATAGGTGCAGTGGTATCGCCCTCTGATTTCATAGTATAAGGGGCACCTGAAAATGAGGTGCATCTCTATCTTTGACTCCTGAAGGTGGCAAACCTAGCAAATCCTATTTGGCCAAGGAATATGGTGAGCGGTGTCCACCCAAAGTTTATAAGAGCCAACTTGAAGCTAGCTTAGACAGATCCTAAGTGAATGCATCCAGTGTCTATAAATGTATGTGGGACAAACAACAATGCCATTCTGCAACTCCAAGATGTGCTCTAGATAGAAAGCCATCTTTGAGCCTAGGTCCTCTCGAGGTGAGGTCTAAGTAACTTAGATATACAATCTATAGTTGTCTTCTCCGATGGCTTGATTCAACTTCTGTCTAGTAGGTAAAGATGGCCTGATGCATCTAGGGAGACTTTTTAGGGAGAAGGGGCCCAGAGGAGGTGGCCATCGACTGAAAAAGTCTGAAAGGCCACTGGTAGCATTATTTTGTAGTGAAGCAAATTGACAATGTATTGCAACTTGATGTATCACCCAGGGTTGCAAGGGAGCGAACCCCCCCCCCCCCCCCCCTCACGAAACCGCTCTCAATTCGCACTTCTGAAATCGTTCTCAAAGGGGGAGCGATTTTAGGAGCGCACTCCCTTTAAAAAAAATGCTACCTAGTCTTTTTTGCAAAACAAATTTTGCAGTAACATTCCAAATGCAATTTTTTTCAAAGAAACAAATAATTTTTGAGTGGCCTAATGATCAAGCCTGTGGCCGTAGTATTGATATGTGATTCATGGTAATGTTAAATTGTTAAAGTAACATTACCATGAAATGACTCAGGATGTTTGAGAGTGGTTCTGACCTCATTGGATTTCATATGGAGAAAGTAGAATTTTAGATCTCATTCAAAATCCAGCAGACTTATCAGTTTTTCAGGATTTCAGGATTGGGGGGGTTGCAATGTTTCCATTGAATTGTCATGTATTGAGGTATGGAACTCGTATTTAATTAAGAGCACCAATCCCTCTATGCACCTTGATGTTAGTGACATTGGTTGTCGAACTCCTCTATCATGACCCTACTAAAAATGTACCCATCACTCGAACAAAATCTTGACTTGACATGCTATGTTTTTTCTATCTTATGTTAATTCTTAGAGGGTGATATTAATGACAAAAATACCTCTGGATATTAATGCTTAGAGGGTGATATTAATGACAAAGATCCTTATTTTCTAACAAGACTAAAAAATTAGACATTTCTTGTGGCGGCAAAAGGCCCAAGCATTAGCAATAGATAATACATTTACTTGTCTTTTCTAGTTTCTAATAGTTTTTGTAACTGTTGACTCTTTCATATTTATTTTGATATTTTTTGTAAAAAGTATATGATAATTTAAGTTTGAAGTTGGCAATTATAACTCATTAGTAATGAATTATGAATATGATGCTTCGTGAAAGTTGAAAGTTGTTTCATTTCATTTCATGTTAGATATTATTTGTTGTAATGGTCACACTTAGCTTACAAGTACAACTTTGGTGATCAATGATGATAAATGTTATATATTGAATTTTGAAAGCTTGAAACTTTAAGATTGACGAATCAAGAGACTCAATATGTTGGATGTTACTATGTTACTAACTTGTGGACGTGGTTGATGAAGATTATAACTTCTAAATGATTGTTGTTATATGGTTCAATCTATATTTTTTATGCTTTTTATATCTAATTCATCATTCTACATGCTTTTGTTGACATATATTCATCAAAATATAAAATAATAAATATTAAATATATATATATAAAATCGCTCCCAAACCGGGAGCTTCTGAAAATGTCGCTCCGGCTCCCAAGTAACCTTGGTATCACCACAGTATTAAGAAGGCACTGAGAATCATAATGTTTAATAAAAAAAATGTATGTGAAACCAATCCACAGATAAGATCTCATCGCCAAATGGGGCTTTGGTTCTGTCACTGATGAGGTCATCATCCAATATAGTTCCCTTCATGTTGTGGTCTACCCCACCTGAATGGCAAGAATCTCAAACGGATGAGGTTCGGTGCAAATCCCCAAGTGAATTGGGTAAAATAGTTACCCCCAATGTTACTTGGGAGCGGGAGCGGAAGCGGGGAGCGGGAGCGGAAGCGGGAGCGGGAGCGACCATTTTCAGAAGCTCCCGGTTTGGGAGCGAATCCCGGAGCGATTTTTAAAAATATATATATTTTTTATATTTTTTAATTTTTGATACATATATGTCAACAAAAACATGTAGAATGATGAATTAGATATAAAAAACATAAAAAAGCATAGATTGAACCATATAACAACAATCATCTAGAAGTTATAATCTTCATCAACCACGTCCGCAAGTTAGTAACATAGTAACATACAACATATTGAGTCTCATGATTCATCAATCTTAAAGTTTCAAGCTTTCAAAATTCAATATATAACATTTATCATCATTGATCACCAAAGTTGTACTTGTAAGCTAAGTGTAACCATTACAACAAATAATATCTAACATGAAATGAAATGTTATAAAATGAAACGAAATGAAACAACTTTCAACTTTCATGAAGCATCATATTCATAATTCATTACTAATGAGTTATAATTGCCAACTTCAAACTTAAATTGTCATATATTGTTTAAAAAAATATCATAATAAATATGAAAGAGTCAATAGTTATAAAAGCTACTAGGAACTAGAAAAGAGAAGTAAATCTATTATCTATTTCTTATGCTTGGGCCTCTTGCCACCATGAGAAATGTCTAATTTTTTAGTCTTGTTGCAAAATCAGGATCTTTGTCATTAATATCACCCTCCAAGCATTAATATCCAGAGGTATCTTTGTCATTACCTTTGTATCTGTATAGGGCTCTTTGTCATTAATATCACCCTCTAAGCATTAACATAAGATAGAAAAAGCATAGCATGTCAAGTCAAGATTTTGTTTGAGTGATGCGTACATTTTTAGAAGGGTCATGATAGAGGAGTTCGACAACCAATGTCACTAACATCAAGGTACATAGAGGGATTGGTACTCTTGATTAAATATGAGTTCCATACCCTAATACATGACAAAATTCAATGGAAACATTGCAATCCCCCAATCCTGAAATCCTGAAAAACTGATAAGTCTGCTGGATTTTGAATGAAATCTAAAATTCTACTTTCTCCATATGAAATCCAATGAGGACGAAACCACTCTCAAACATCCTGAGTCATTTCATGGTAATGTTAAAAATTTAAGTAAAAGGATGAAAATGAAAATTAAAGAAAATGTCACTTTTACTTTAAGAATTTAACATTACCATGAATAGCATATCAATACTAGGGCCTAGACTTGATCATTAAGTTGCCCCACTCAAAAACTATTTGTTTCTTTCAAAAAAAATTGCATTTCAAACATTACTACAAAAAAAAAAAATGCAAAAAAGGAAAAACGCTCCCGAAAAGGCAGGGAGCGAAAAAAATTTTAGGGAGCGCGCTCCCGAAATCGCTCCCTTTTCGGGAGCGATTTTGGGAGCGCGCTCCCGATCCGCTCCCAAGTCGCTCCCGCCCGGAGCGCGGATCGGGAGCGGGAGCGAGGGGGGGGGGGGCGCTCCCCCGCAACACTGGAACTTACCCCAGACCTGGCAACTAAGCTAAAGGAAGTCTGCAATATGCAGCGCAGCCCTTGGCATTGGGGTGTGTTTCTCAAAACACATCCAACAAAAAAACAAAAAATAGGAAATCGCCAGCAAGTATAATTAACATTTAGTCACTAGCATTAGGCAGATCTAAGACAATGAATGGCAAATTATAAATGGTCAAACCATATGAACATGTCACTAATGCCTAAACACTAAACAGAAAACAAAAATGCCTTGTAGGATGGAAGAATAGTTTCAACACACCACCCAAACTATACATGGCAAATAGTGAAATGGTTCAAGCTGATTTTGTATTTGGCTACAGCCCTTGTGTACAGACACCAAAACTTCCCTTTGTGAACGATCTATGGCTATAGAGTTCCATAAGATAGACCATCTTAAACGATAAACACAGGCAGCCTGGGAATCAGAGCCAAATGATCACTGGTGACTGCCATATGTAAAGCTAAATACTATTGGGTCAAGCATGGAAAAAAAAATTGTAATCCACTACAAGTATTTAGGGTTGAGAGTCCAGCATAGGTAGACGTTTGACAACGCGGCAATTTGAAAAGGGAATTGTAAATAATAATAACTCATAAGAAGAATTGAGACCCAGCTTCAAACATTACCAAGTTAATTAATGAAATTGCATAAAGATTGGACCTGAAGGATATGAAAAATCCCAACAACATTGAATGCATATGATTCCCTTAAAGTGCCTTGAAAATTGCAAATCATTTCAAAAATTATTTTAGGGGAATTAGCTGAAGATTGCCTCGAGATTCAACGCAACCTAGATCGTTTTAATGGAAAACAGCCATTTGCCTCGGAATTCAAGGCAACCTAGATCGCTTTAATGGAAAAGCAGCCATTTGGCTCAGAATTCAAGGCAATCTAGATGATTTTAATGGAAAAACAACCGTGTGCCTCAAGATTCAAGGCAAAATAGATCGTTTTGAACCGTTAATGTAGGATATTCTGCATTTTGTTGGCCGATTCCAAAATGATCAATATGTTAGATCTGGTTAATCTATTGGACTCAATCAACTATTGATATTTCAAGTTTCAGGATGCAAGTCCATGAATAATATTCAAGAGTTAAAGTCCGCCCATTAAGTTTTGATTCACTGGTAAGATCAACGAAGTATTAAGTCATCCAGCAGAGTTCCATTCTCGCCGTGGTCTACCCCGTTTAAAAAGAGATTGAGATGGAGGATAAATACCAGAAAATTGTCATCTGCCCCATTCAAATGATATAGTTTACAATGGATGACGCCTGTTATAAATCCGAGCAATTGTGGCAGAATAAATATCCATCAAATCTGGAATCTACCCCCAATATGTTTCTTACAGGTTCAGCTGATATAGTTTACAGATGGATAACGCCTGTTATAAATCCGGGCAATTGTGGCAGAATAAATACGCATCAAAACTGGAATCTACCCCCAATATGTTTCTCACAGGCAAACATATAAATACCCTTGAACCTGGCAATCTGACCCAATGTATTTCTCAAATAAATGAAAAAGGCTTACCAGCTTCGCCGACATATTGTTGGCGCCCATGGCATCTGCTGAAATAACTCCCTGAGAAATTCTTCGCAGGAATCAATCCCCGATCGCTGCTGAAATAACTCCCTGAGAAATTCTTCGCATGAATCAATCCCCGATCGCTGAAACCTGTAGAATCAGACACAGAAAATTCCGATAAAAGGATTATCTATCCAGTGCGCGTTAAGACACGAGGGTTCTCCGACAGTGGCGTGCACAAGTCCCTAGAATGAACGAAAATCTGATCGATTGAACTTACACGGTGAACCAATGAAGGGCGTGAAGAGGCTAGATATTCTTTTCTTCTGTTTACCGCCTCGTGTCGGCCATTCGTGGCGTACCGTCTAAGAACACCGGCAGAGGGGGTTTCGAGGTTCGAACCTAGGACAATTATCCCATAAGATTCGCACAATGAAATGCGCTGGTTAATTTGAAGGAATTGATCATGTTTTGTGCCTCTCTATCTATAATTTGAAAATAAAGAAGTCAATGGATTATGGTGGGCTGCACAGGATGGTGGCTTGTGACGTACTGGAAGGTAGTTGGAGGATGACCAATTTGTTACCGAGTTCAATTTCTTGTTAATTTAGATAGGGTATTATTTGTCTCTTCTATAAAATACAAATTAATAAATTGACTGAGTTAAATATATTTTTATATATAATATTTATTAAATTATATTATATAATTGTCTATTAAGTCTGGAATAGATAGATTGATAGGGTGCTCTGTTAAAACATTTTTTGATGTGAAGTCTCCATTTCAATTCTCCTCTTTATCAAAATGATATATTATGACATAATGAAAATGAGTCTGGCCAAGCTTACCAAAAAAAATTATATAATTAAAAATGAGTCTGGCCAAGCTTACCAAAAAAAATTATATAATTAAAAATAATAATAATAGAACTTCAAAAAATATTGAAAATATTATATTTGATGTTAAAGACAAATTTTGTATAAGAGATGTTATGTTATTAAGTTTAAATGCGTTGCATTCTAGTTAAGGAGTATGTCATTATTTAACTTAGTATGGGGAGATATTGTCATGTTTTCAAAATGATATATTGCACGTAATGAAGATGAGTCCCCCAAGCTCGAAAATTATATAATTAAAAATAAAAATAATAATAAAACTTTAAAAAAAAATATTGAAAATATTATATTTGATGTTAAAGACAAATTTTATATAAGGGATGTTATGTTATTAAGTTTAAATGTGATGCAATCTAGTAAAGGAAGATGTCATTATTTAACTCAGTGTGGGGAGATATTGTAATGTTATCAAGTGTAGAATGCTTCGCAATTTAGTAAGGATGTTATCATGTTATTGTGCACAAAGGAGAAGGGTTGAGCTAAAAATACAAATCAATTTAAAAATTTAAAAAAAATATATAATAATAATAATATGAGTAAAGTTTAGATTTATGTTTTTGAATTAGAATTAAAAATAAAATAAAATAAAAAATCATTAATTTTAATAATATTATTAAATATTTAGCTCATGGGGCTTTGGATTGACAGTGAATGGGTGCACTATTAAAGCACTGTCACTAGTTCAAATCCCCCATAAATGCTTACCTACCAAAAAAAATATTATTAAATGTTTGCTTTTTAATTATGTATTAGTCATGGAAGTCATAAAAGAAAAGATATAATTAATCAATTTGTAATAAGAAAAGGAATCAAAACTTTTATTAATTGATAACTAATCAAAAACAAAAATAAAATAAAAACTCTATTTATATTTACACATATTTACAGGCAATGTGGCCAATTGATCTCCAATGAATATGGAGAGATGTTATAAATCTAGATTTAAGATAAATATAAGCTGAATTTTATATATATATATATATATATATATTCTTGTTATTAGATCATGTTTACATGCGAAAAAAAACTAATAACTTTCGTTAGATATAAAAGTCATTATGTAGATAATGTTAAATAGTTACCCTAGGTGCGATCTATTTATAGTTCAATATTCTTTCCAATTTCAAATCAGTAAAAACAATCATTTTCATGAATTTTACTAATAATATATGAATATAAATAAATTTGCATTTCTTTTATATTATAAATAATTTTAGATTTAAGATGAAGTTATGTTCTTTTAATTAGATAGTTTGTATTTTTATTTGGTACATAATTATTTATTAAAAAAAAAACTTCAAAATATATACATAGAAGATAGTACCTTTTTTTTCAAATTATTTTACTAATACTAATTTAAAACCTTAAATTTTATTTATTAAAATAATAAAAGATATCAAACTTCTTAATTAATTAAAAATAAATAAATCTTTCATGATATTATAAGAAATCTAAATTTAAAATAAACTTATATTAATTTATATATATATATATATATTATTTTTAAATTTATTTTTTTAAGTATAATGTGTCAAATAAACTTTTATTGATTTATATACATATATAAATATTTAGTTTTTTAGTATAATGTTATATTTTTTTCAGAGAGAAAAATCAACATGTATATTATATTAAGGAAATATAATGAGCTGTAACATGAGAGGCCATATTAAAATCAGCCAAAATACAATCCTGATTGATTTATATACATATATAAATATTTAGTTTTTTAGTATAATGTTATATTTTTTTCAGAGAGAAAAATCAACATGTATATTATATTAAGGAAATATAATGAGCTGTAACATGAGAGGCCATATTAAACTCAGCCAAAATACAATCCTGATGACAATAGAGGGACTGCCTCTGAGCCTATAATAAGACAAAAACTGTTCCAAAAGAGGTCTTAGACCATACCAAAAATCATAACCATATTCACAATGGCCATCCAAAACATTATAACAGAGTGTAGAGAAACACAAAGATTTAAGCAGGATCATATAGAGAGGAAAAAAACATGTCAATCCGAAACAGTCAGAGCAGATATGGAAACCAACACAGAATCAATTGGAGCATTTGACTCCTGGAAAATGCGGGCATTTCTCCACTTCCAGAGAAACCAGCAGGTAAGGATAAACATCGATCTCCAAGCTGGACACTGATCACCCCACCACTTGAAAGCATCATGTACAGAGGAGAAAACTTGATGAGGAAAACCATGAGTTAAGGAAAGTTCATACCATATTTTGGCCGATGCCAGACATTGAAAACATGTGGATATTTGATTCAGGCGCTTGACAGCACATGACACATCTACCAGGACCCGTCCACCCTTTTCTTTGCAGAACCTCCCATGTGAGGTTTCTATTGGAGAAAACCAACCAGGAAAATAAAATAGCCTTGAGCGGGCACGGAGATTTCCAGAACTTTGAAGGAAAAAAGGGCATAGGAAGCGGCTGAAGAGTTGAAGAGGCAGCTGCATATAAATCTTTTACAGAGACAGGCAGAGAGGAGCGCGACTTCGACCATACCAAAACATCATTGGTCCCAGACTGTTTAATTCCTTTTTCATCAAAACTCTTTACCGCCGATACCCATAGATGACGCAGAGAGGAAGGCAAATTGAGATCATCAGCGCCCTTCCAAACAGGCGTCGATGAGGACCATGCATGAATCAGCTTGTTCCATGTGAAAAGACCCCGTGAGTGCAGGAAGGAAATAAGATCAGGAGAGAGGGACCCTTCCAATCCATGAACAGTGGGTTCCAAGCCAATAAGAATACTGGAGCCCGTATTGATGCGCCATCTAAGGAAGTCAAAAAAGAGCTCCTGTATCTTTCTGTAGCCGAGCCATATAGCAGATCCCCCAGGTGACAATATAGCGGATAGTATAATGTTATATTGACAATATGATTTATAACATATTTGTTATATTAGATAAAAAAACCACTTAATTAGCTTATTATTTTATATATACAATAATTACATTAATATATTTATTTATTAACCATTTTACTTTTATAAAATATAAAAAGAAATTTTTAAGTACACCTATTTAACCTAAATAATATTAGGTATAAACTTCTAAATATAATTGTAAATTATATTCAATAACTCTCCTTACTATATAATTTAGTAAAAATGTTAAATGATACCCATAATTAACATAAATTACTTTGGAAAATTATTAGGAACAAAACTTAAAACATATATTATTTATAGTTAATTTATTAAATTTAAAAACAATTCATTATTCAAAATAATAATAACATATTTTATAATAAATTTTATATAACTTTAATTTTGCTATTGCGCAAAATACATTTTCATCATAAATCAATTTTCTTTAATACTTATCTTTACGTTTGGCTTTTCTTCTGGAATTCTCCTTGTGAATGTGCAAAATAACATCCCTACTCTATCGTGTATCTATGTGTGTGGGTATCATTTATGTTTTTGTTTTTTCCTACCACTTTCTTTTCACTTGCTTGTTGGTTTAGAATTCACCTATGTTGGAGAAGGGAAATATTATATTTGGTATATATGACCTTGTATCTTATAAACCCTGTAAAATGAATTTCCCTTATATATAATTATTATTTTATAAAATTAATTTTAGTGTTATAGATTATAAAATAGAAGGTTTGATAAATTAGTAAAAGCTAGTGGGTGTTTTGTTTTTCATGTAAAATTTTTGAAAGTTGATCTTTTACCTTGGTTAATTTTATTGTGTATATTATTTAATATTGTTATTAAATCAAGTATTATAATTAATAGATATTTAAAAGAAAGGGTAAAAATAATATTGTTTTATTTATTATATTATTTAAATGATAAATAGTATGAATATTATTTTGAATAAGTAGAGTATATTAATATTTATTATTATTTATTTATTTAGTTTATGATATTGTTTTATAACTAAAAGTTAGTGTTTTTTTCTTAATGTTTATGATATTGTTTTTGTATTTAGTTTATGATATCGTTTTTATAGCTAAAAGTTAGTGTTTTTCTTTTTAATGTTTATGATATTTTTTCTGTGTTAAGGAATCTTTATGATTTCAACAAATAAGTAAAGATCTAAAGGTTATGATAATTAAATGGAAAATGATTACTTGCACTAATTTTATATATTATAAACTATATATTCAAGGTATTGGCTTCATCTTAATATCTTGGAATAGATCTTCATCATAAGTTTAATTTGAACTATAGTATTGAGAAAAAGATAAAATAGAGAGTGGAGAATTTATTATGGACTTGAAAACAATTATAAATAATTGGATCATTGGTTAAAGGATAAATAGAAACTCCTTTGTGAGAGACTTGTCACCTTGGTATCTTATATAGTTGTGAAGTTTGGGATTGCATTAACTCTGAAGAATAATGGAGAGAGATAAATCAAATCCAAAAGTTCTTTATAGCAAATTAAAAACAATATTCACCATCATATCCACCTCATATGAGCATTTCCCTATTCATACTACAATTATAAGTACATAATATACAAAAACAAGATAAATAGCATGGAAGATAAGAGGCTTCATAAGGTTGCGTCAAACTCTAGTGAAAACATGATGGCATAAGGATATAAATCTTAACTAAATCATCGGGGAATAAAGGAAGAGGTCATTTTGTAGAATAACAATGATATTAAAAAAATAGTATTACATCTAAATTTAAGGATAAATTGTGGTGCTATGAAGAATTAAAGGATAAATGAAAATTAAGATACTATAAGGAGGTTATCAACCCTAATTTTTAAGAAAATCAACATTACTAAAATCAGAATAAACTCACATGAGCTCCACAGTGAAACAATGCATTGGAGAATTTCCAAATTATGGGTTGGAAGAATTGTCATATTTGTAACACTAAGAGGGTTGAAGATGAAAATTATTTTCTCTTACAATGTGTTGCAAACACCTACATCAAGTCATAATTTCAAAATATTTGGTAAACAACAACCTTTTTAATTTTCCACTCATCTAAACTATGGTAATTTACAAAAGCTTCTTTGAATTTTTAAATAAGTCTAAAATAAATCTATTGAATCCTTACCTTTCTTAAGATCTAATAAACCAAATTTGATCTCAATGGATGTTAACCACCACCACCACCATTTTTGTAACATACCTACTACTAAACCCAACAAAAAATTTAATACCCATTTATGTATGTACTTAAAACATACCAAAATTGCTCATGTAACTAATAAGAAACATTAAAAGCATGAATGTAATTCTATTTATACAACATGCATAATACACCATAGAATGTAACAACTAATCACAACATAAAATTCATAATTAATAATAAAGATAAGAATATTTATCTTAGTGAACAAATCCCCAACCAGTTGCAAACAATGAATATAGATCTTGAATATATATGAGGATTGGGGATCTCAATAAACAATTATACTAAGACTTACACTTTGTTATAGAATTTACACCTAACCTTAAACATGGGAATCATAAATCTCATTATGATAGTTGGCTCCAAAAATTATATAAGTCATTAAGTTTCAAATATCTTTTTAATGGACTTTTTTCCAAAGGATTATCTAGGTTCATAATTTTGTTTTATGGAAATCAAGTATTATTTTGAAAAGACATAATGATCAAGGAGATTCATGCATCAATTAAACAATGTCCTTAAAAATGGGGATTTAGTTGTAACTGGTGATTTAAGTCACTAGTCAATTCTTTATTAGTCCCTACCAAGGCAGGACTCTAGCAATCGATTTGCTTGTTGACGACTATTGGTTTAGCATTGACGAATGCAAGTTACAATGTCTAACTTCGAAAAACAAATATTTATTTTTCAATATTATTGAAAAAAAATCAAACATTTGATTGGACCATAATTTGAAGGTATTATTGCATCTTTGTGCCATGTGGATAAATTTTTGTTGTAATTGCAATATTTATGTCATGATTTTAAATATTTGTGCAATGATTTTTCATTGTTAAGTTTCATAGGAAACCACCTAAAATTAAAATCCTTGAAAATAGCGCATACTGACATAGATAGCTTATTTACCATTACTTACTGTCCACAATAATTTAAGCAAGTATTTTCATAAAAAATGAATACCTAAACAAGATGGAAATGAATATATCTATTGGGAGTTACTGCCTACCATTATTTATGTTTTATCAACACTTTAACATGTAGGAGTAAAAGTGTAAATGTGAAAACTTAGTAGTGGTTACTACCCACCAAAAATTTATGCAAGTCCTTATCCCTTAGTAGGCAATTAAAGGATAAAGGCTTTTCATGTTTGAACATAAACAATTTTGTTTATTTTATATAATGTTTTAAGGATATAAAAAATGATAATATTTTGTTCATATATTTAAAACAACATGACAAACAAATGAAGCATCCCCCCAAACAAATAAATTCAACACATATACTACATGCTTGGTTGAGGGAGTCATGTCCAACAACCCTTGCCTTACAATTTTAGAATCTAAATGGTTGTCCTAACTATTTGGATGTAGATTTTAATTTTGGTTTTGTCCTTCTATTTTTTACTCTTAAATTGCAGTTAATTCCATTATCATTGCAAAACATCGGATTCTTCATTGATAGTAAGTATTGATATGAGCATGTCATTATGGGTTTTTGAGTTTTTTTTTTAAGTCTTATAAACATCTTAGGTTCTTTCATTCATTGTGAAATATATGTACATGGTGTTTTATGACATTTCTTGTGTTGTTTTAATCTGTCAATATTTATCTGTATCACAATGAGTTTTCAAATTTTCTATTCCTTCATATATGGTTTGGGTTGTTTTGGTTTTGTAATCCGTTTGATATTTCTAGCAACAAGCAACATTTTATCACAATTTTCTTTCTATAATAATCTTAGTACTTTGTGAATCTTATGGTGTTTGTGACTTCAAGAGATCTCAAATATTGCAACAATTGATTTTATCATGCTCTATAGAAGAATTTTGAGTCACTTAAGCTGTTGAATAGATATTTTAGCTAGTCTAGTATAAGATTAAAAAAAAAAAAAAAATAGGGTTTGATATTGCCTTGTACACATATATCATAACTTGCTCCTATGGACATTATGAAGATAATTGTATTAGAAGGGAAAAAAAATCATTGTCTTGCATTGTAATGTCTATGCAAAGAGCAGTGTTATCTTGGGTGAATTAGTGCCCACACGATTTCATCTATTACATTTGTGACATCTATGATAGATTTAAGAATATTTTTCTTAATTTTTTTAGCAAACATTGAACACAACTATCAAATATTAGGTTCCAAATGATTTGATGTCACAGTTATTCACAAGAATTTTCTCCATCTCAATATATTCCATTCCAAATTAATTGATGTGATGCTACCCTGTTGACAATTGCTCGTATCTGACAGTTGTTGGTACAAGAGATAAATTTGAAGCTTTGAAGTCATTGTCTCTTGTTTCTACCTTTGCCGCTAGTGAGCTTTGTGATTTTGAAACCAGTAAGAATACATTATTTCCTTCAATGTTACCATACATTCGTAGTCGATTGACAATATGCTTAATTTGATCGACGCTGGGAGTGTGAATTTTTTTTAATCTAGCCTTCGTTGTACACACGTGCGGTTAAATTTTTCAATATAATGTCAATTTCCTTGACATCATATATATTATTGTTTATTGTTGAATATTGTATGACTTTGAATATTATGGGAAGTGTAGATAAGAATCACAAAAGTTTGTGATTCCTTTCTGCTTACTTTATCAACCAGACAAAGCAAAAACAACTCTCATGTAACAGAGAATAGTGTGTATGTATGTATATATGGAGAAAGTGTATATATTCGGTCACAGTTGAGCATGTCTTGATGTTTTGGTAGCCAAAATCATTAGCATATTGTGCTTTCACAAGTCTCGAGGTTAGCAGGTGAATATCACCATAGCCTTTTTCGTAATGTTTTTCCTTGGCATATTTTGTAATATGTAAGATAAACATGGTTTTATTTGCATTAATTTTGAAAACTTAGATCTAATAAGCTTTTCAGCAATAAGGGATTAGGGTGATTAAAACGAGACATTCAACAGGTCTCAATAGCTTCTCTTTGCTTTAAAGGCACACCATTATTTAGAAAAATGGTTGATATACTACATTATTATGTTAAAGATATAACTTATTTAGAAAAAAATTTCATGTGATTCTTTCATAGATATATAATCTTTCTTTGGAAAACACTTACAAGATTACATTGTTACTTTTTAATATATATAGTTTTATTTAGAGAAATGTCTCATATAACATTGTTTTTTTTAAATATATGTATTCTGTTTAAAAATGTGTCATGAACTATATTGTTGTTTTACATATATACAATTTGATTTTTTAAAAATGGTTTCCTACATTACATTATTGTTTTAAACATCTAATTTTCTTTTTCTTTAAAAATATATACATTTATTCCCTAAAATACTTATGCTTCATAAACTATTTTTGTGTTTCAAAAATAAACAATTTTTTTAATAATCATTTTTCCTGGCCATTTAAAATAAACCTCATTGCTATAAACATAAACCCATTTTATTTAAAAAATAACTCAAATATTATATTAGTATTCCATATGTACACAATTATTTTAAAAATATATAATAATAATGTTATATAAGACATTATTGTTTGTTTTAAAGATATGCAAATTTTCTAAAATGCCTTATATTTTATGTTGATTCGAAGATATACAATTTTATTTTAATGAAACATACCTTACATATTACATTATTGATTTAAAAAAATTATATATATATTTTTTTTGAAAATGCCTTGCATATGTCATTATAATATTAAAGATATACCCATTTTGTTCCAAAAACATGTCTTTATAATATTAAAGATATACACATTTTGTTCCAAAAACATGTCTTGGGTCCCATAAATTATATATTTAAGCTTTTAAGATTTATCGTTTTAAAAAAATTCTCAAACATGAGATTACTGCTTTAAAGATATTTCTTTTCAAAATTGGCTTATATGGTATTCATCATTTTAAGTTTTTGAAAAACATCTCATGTATTACATTATACGGACAAATTCTTAACATGAGATTATTGCTTTAAAGATATTTCTTTCCAAAATTGGCTTATATGGTATTCATCATTTTAAGTTTTTGAAAAACACCTCATGTATTACATTCTTGTTTTGAACTTTTTATATATATAGACAAATTCCTAAAATAAATTGAATTGATTTCCCTTATTCATGATATTCTTGATTTAATTTATATAGAGACAAATTTCTAAAATAAATTGAATTGATTCATATATTGTTTTAAAAGGTAAAGATATAAATTATTTTTAAAGTTGTTTAATACAGAGAAGTTGATTTCACTATATAAGTTTCACTATATTATAAATTATGGTTTTTATCATTTCTATTTTAATGAAAGCAATTACAAAAGAATAATGCTTCTTATTAACATAATAATTTATTTTATTAGTTGAGATGTGAGTGTGTTTACTGTACAACTTTCTCCTCTTTCTTTACTAACAAAAAAATATTTGTAAAAATAATTCACAACTCTTTTTTCACATACCTTTTACAAAATACTAGTTACTAAATTCCATACTCCTATATATATTTAGGACATAAACATTTCTCCATTAAAAATATTACTAGACAGATATCAACTCTTTTTTTTCTTGATAAATGCCTCATATATTGTATTACAACTAATTGTTATGTTCTGGAGTCAAAGAACACTCATTGAAAGCCCCTCGATTTGTACAGGAGTAAGAATATTTGTATTGGCTCGAAGTTAAAGGCAATCTAATTTCCTAAAAATGATAATCCTCACATATAACTTGATTAACAAATCTAACATACATACAGACATTGCTTCTCAAAGTTTTTCATTATCTTGTATGCAATGCAGATTTGTTCTAATTAACCACAAACATTGCTTCTCAAAGGTTTTTCATTATCCTGTATGCAATGTAGACTTGTTCTAATTAACCTCCATGGAGTTGATACACCACTACATTACAACTAATTGTTATGTTTTGGACCTAAAGAGAACTCACTGAAATCCCCCTCGATATGCATGGGAACAAGAATATTTGTATTGGCCCGAAGTCAAGGCTAATCCAATTTCTTGAAAAAGACAATCCTAACAAATAACTTGATTACCAAATCTAGCATACTTATAGACATTGCTTCTCAAAGGTTTTCATGATCATTTATGCAATGTGGAATTGTTATAATTAACCTCCATGGAGTTTATACACCACCATTTAATTTGTAGGTAATGAAGTAATGGGTTCATATGTTAAATATCATTATAAGAAGAAGAGAAAAGATTTAAGAGAGTTTAAATAAATAGAAATTTGCTATGTTAAAGGGTATCAATGACACAAACTAAATAATCTTCCTCAATGTACTATGGAATTTAAAGAGAATAGTTGTGTCTTTGTGTATATGTTGTTGAAATAAATTAAAAATGTGTGTTCTTTAGAGTCTCGTTAACATTGAAGTAGAAATAATATCAATAAGAAAATAAATAAATAATCTCACTTATCATTTATTAAAGTGCTTTTGTACATTATAACTATACATTTGTTTGACTCGTAACATTGAAATACAAATGAAGTTTTTCCACTTCATTTATCAATTTGCAATTTTTCTAAAATAATAATTTCCACTTGAATGGGACTACACTACCCTACAACACTTGTGTAACTATATGTTTTTGGCACATGGAGCATATTTGTTTCTACTCATTATTGGTGTAGATGCACATGTTCTTACCATTTTCATTATTTGGGAGGACTATTTATGTTATGTTTATTTATAGCATGTCTACTTATAGTAGATCTTTTATTAGTGGGTGACCTTTTTATAGCATGTCCATTTTAACAGATACTTCCATGAAAGATGACATGTGTCAGTGACATGGAATCATTGTCCAATAACATTATCCTTGTCCTCCTATTAGGCAAGTGCCCAATTATCCATAAAGACTTCAATTTTATTCTTAGAGTTCACCTTCTCCCCTTATATTTTTATTCTTGGATACACTTTATCCATGAGACTTTAGTCCTATTTTTGGAATTAGATGTATTAGAGTTCCATGCATTTTCCTCCCATGCATAATATGTAATACCATGGGTCGCAAAAATCATAGGATCATAAACCACCATTGGTAAATAGGTTAGACCCCACTTTCTAGGAGGGAAAGTGCACTTCACTTGCCTAGTTATGTTTGCTTGAGTTCTCACTCTACTTTGGGATACTAACTCTATTTATGGCTCTAACTCCATTTTTAACTATCTAACTCCATTCTTGGGCTAGTTAACTAAAACTAAGGGCGGATTTATTTTTGATTACATGTGCATGAACTAAGGAACCACACCTAGTGCACAATGTTCCTCTCTACAAGGGAGTGTCATAATATGTACTCATAACATTTAATACTATATAAGAAATTGCATTGGTCTATTTATCTCTTTGGTTTAAACAAGGGCATCTCATTCTCTCTTCTTTCAATTTTGTGTTAAGTTTGCAATTGCTAGAGTTGTTTATTTGTCACAACTAGATTCTTGTGTGCTTGTGATCAAAATCTAGCAAGTGAAAGATTTTATAATAAAGAGATTCAAAAATCTAACATGGTATCAGGGCATAGGTGGAGCTTGTAAGAATAAGCACATATATTTCATTGTAGGTGACATAGGATTGAATAACACATAGAGAATGTACGAGCCCATATCAATGATCTACTTAATTCATTTACTTTGAATGGAATCCAAATGTTCTGCTTCCATGAAGAAACAAAGGCCTTTATTGTATTACTATGGGAACAAAACCAAAGCCTAATTTAGCAATAGAGAAGGCAAAATATTTCAATAGGATAATTGAAGCTTATGGTTTTTTATGCTTCTCTATATGTCTAAATTTGCTTTTCCATGTAGAATATTGTTCAACACTTAACCATGTATGGACCACATTGGAGGGTTTGTTCAAAAAGTAGAATGAACTAAGATGACAATAAGTGGAGAATGAGCTCATATTATTGAGCCCAAGTAGTTTTGATAGCCTATAGGACTTATTCTCCAAGTTTAAGACTTTGCTTCAACAATTCAAGGTATATGGTATTGATAGGAAAGAGGGCCAACTAATCTTCTCTATTCTTTCTAAGCTAGTTACTGAGTATTCTATCTTTGTTTCTTTTTTTCATACTGCAAGGCTATCAATGGGAAAGGCTTAGAATATGCCTTTTTTAAATGGCTTCATTGAATTACTCATATAGTATCAAAATAAGCTGATACAAATGGGTTGTCTCAAGCATTCCAAGGCCCATGCACTTGAAGTATAGAAAAACAAGGAGAAATCAAAAGATAAGAATGATCTTGATCACAAGAAGGGAGAAAACAATGAAACCATTGAGGAGTCTTTTAATTCTAAGGAACGAAAGTTAAAAAGGGAGAGAATAAAGTGTAGCTATTTAATAGAGTATTTCATCTAGAGAGTTCATGCATGAAGAAGATCAATCATCTTACAGCATAATTTTTTCAACAACATAACCTTGGAGGTTGCATGCTAGACAATGTCGAGAAGAAGTATGGAGATAATCTAATCGAATATCAATGTAATTTCCATGTTTTGATTGCTCCTTATTCCTCACCTAATGCTTGGATCATAGATTCTAGAGCCTCTCATCATATGGCTGCTTCAAAACATATTTTTTCATCTTTGGAATCTTGCAACAATCCTCATATTTTAATGGGAGACAATATTCATGCAAAAGCACATGGTTAAGGTAGACTAAATCTTAATTATGGAAACTTTCAAAATGCCTTGAATGTTCCAAAGTTATCCATGAATTTACTCTTTGATCTATCATATCACTCATTCAAGGACAAGAAAGTAGAATTCACTTTAGATTTAGTGCTTATCTGTAAGATTTTGAATGGTTCCAAAGTTGTACTTGGGGAGGTGGATCACCATTCTAGGATATATATATTTTTCTCATTTTGTTCCTCAATCTAATTATGTTATGTTTCTAACACATGCAAATGAAGAAAACAAAGAAAAAAGTGTCAAAATAGAAGAATGTCTCTTGCATGCATTCTAAGAGGAACCTACTGCAACTTCTACACATGTTCATGTTAGTGATCTCAAAGATGATTCTTTGTACTCTTTGGATCTGAATTCTGATTATGATTTAGATGAGCATGAGTGTGATACTGAAAATCTAGATCTTAGAACGCAATGGGCACAAGAAACTCTACAAGTAACTGATGATCCAGTGACTCATCATGCCAATCCATAAAGAACCATATTTTAGTTTGGGGGTGCTCCACGAGCACTCACTGCTATTGTGAATAATTAAAAGTTTTGACATGTATCCAAGTGCTTCTCACATGATGGGATAAGATAGATCAAAGGGCATATCCATGATTGGGCCATATATTTGTAACATTATCCTTCTTTAGAGGAAGTTACAAACATATTCACAAAGACCTCCACTGAGCAATAATTTTCAGCCTTGTGAGACCCCTTCAGGGTGAAGGACATAACTACATAATAGTTGATATTGTTAGCATTGTATTTTGAGTTAGAGGGAGATTGGGAGGGGTCCCTCTCTCCCTCACATTTTTTCATATTATGTTTTGCATAGTTGTTGTGTACATTGGTGTTGGGCATGGGATCCCCCGCAACATGTTTTTGAGGCTCAAAGCCCAAGTTTTGGTCAAAGTACATTGTAAGACTCTGTGAATTGTGGGCGCGGAGCTCGAAGTCTAGGACAAGTCATACCGTTGTCCGCCCTAAAATATTGTAATTTAATGTAAAGATGTGTTAGCCTACCCATGGTCCACGGACCATGGGATTGTATAAATAGAGCAAGGCTCTAAGTGTAAAGAAAAGTAAGAATGTAGAGAAAATGTGAAGGCATGGTTAGAGCGTAGAGTTGGATCTGAAGTGTACTAGGTCATAGTAGTAGTAGGAGGCTCTGCAGTTGAGTGTGCAGAGGCCTAGTAGAGTCCGCAGCTGAGTGCGCAGACCCCTGCAGCTGAGTGCGCAGGGCAGAGTCGGGTCTGTAATTGGGATTGAAAGTTAATAAAGAGAAGTTTACTCTGTGCATTTGTTATTGAATCTGTATTTTGATGTTTTTCATTACTTTTACTCTGTTTATTTATTGTGCGCACTTGATAATTACTTGTATGAATGCTTATAGATGAAAATAATCTAAGTAATCAGCTAACAAAGTCTAATTAAGGAAGACTTGAGTAAATAACACAGGTTGCGTTGCGGCTAGAATTGCGTGAGGACCGCATCGCAGGGCGCGGGGTTCCCGCTGGTACACGTAGCCCAGTAACTGCGAAGGTTGGACTGCGAGCCAATCACCTCATATCATACATCCCTAGGGTACGGAAACCTAGTTCTAGCACCCTCCCATACTACTTCAAGTGAGACCTTAGTCTGTGCTCCACAGATTGTTGCCGAAAGGGCCAGTAGTACCGGGATTTGCTTGGCTAAATCACTTATGAACCTGGGTCAGGCCCCACTAAGCCAACAAATGGTTTCGTTGCCAGGACTAGGATCTGCATAAGGGATGTCTGATGTTGTGCCATTGGAACCCAACAAAGAAGGAAATTGAAGAGTGGTTGGACGAAAAGATTCAGGAGTTCGCAACACACAAAAATAGAACTCCGCACGTATCTAAGGAAAAGTGGTTGGAGCGTTACATATACACGGAAATCCATGAGATTTTCTTTGCATCCTTTCTTTCAGAGTTGTATGAGTGGATCGTGAAGTTAGCCGACAACTAGGGAAGGTGTAGGCTCGACAAACCAATAGTGTGGACTCCAGAATTAGTGCACAGACTAGAAGCATCAGAAGATAAGATCGCACGAGCTGTGGACCATTGGCTTGACCGGATAATAGGGGGATTTATCACTAAGTTTGCGGTAGACACGACTGTGAGCTACAGCGAGGCAAAACGACGCTTTCTCAAAGGACCGCGAGGTAAGTATATTAAATCTTTGAATACTTGGATTAAGATGCTATTGTGTGAAAAAAGGGTCATGCGAATACATTAATGTTTGGGACTACGCGAAGTGGAAAGATCTACAAAAGTAGTGAAGAATTAGAAAACAATCCCTTAATTTCACCCTCGTGAGAGAGTGAGGAAGAGTTTGCTAAGGTCTCTCCGAGAAGCGCGGTCAGTTTGATAAGGCAACGTATTCCGCAGTTACCACCCACACCCACACCCACACCCGCTTCACCTCCCTGACCTCCATCTCCACCCACCCCACCTCCACCACCTCCACAGTTCAGTATGGCGAGCGTGATTAAGCTACCAGTATTCAGGGGAGTAGGGAATGAAGATCTGAACCAATTCTGGTTCGTGGTAAGAGCAGTATGGGAAGCACAAGGTGTCACGGACGACAATATTAAGAAGGCTACATTGGTGAGCGCACTGCAGGATCACACATTAACATGGTATATCAAGCACTCTAACGACCACCCAAACGCAGGGATAGTAGAGATCCAGACCGCGCTGAACAGAGAATTTAGCAGGCCAAAGTCAGAAACACAATCAATCATTGGGTTTAAAGAAATCACGATGCTCCTGGGCGAGACTCCCTAGGATCTGGATCAACGGCTGAAGAGTACGATTCGTGAAGCCAATATGACGTTGACAGATGGACAACATCGCGCATGGTTTGTAGCATCTCTGACACCGCACTTGAGGATGGCGTTGTCACAACATAAAATTTCCACCCAGGCCGAAGCGTTGGAAATGGCAATGAGATTACATGAGACCCCAATACAAGACCCTGGGTTGGGAGTTCAACAAATCCACACGCAACTACAGAATCTGTGTTTAGAAATGCAAAGTTTGAAGCAAGATAGGGCACCGCGGCCAGAGGCGCGTGAGGAAGTATGGTGTATAAAATGAAAAGGCTAAAGCCATGACAAGGATCACTGTCTAGTGTTTGAAAACTACTTAGCAGGAGGAGGGCCAATGCCGTTGAGACTGAAGGCACAGGCAGGGCCGAGTGCAGCACCCACTTTATGGTGCGCGATCTGTCAAATGAGGGGGAAGCACGCGACGAATAATTGTCATTTGTTGTAGAAGTATACACAAACGCCCCAACAATTGTTTTGTAGTTTCTGCAGGTCAGTAGGCCACGATGAGCGCACTTGCCGCAGTTACGAGCTAATGATGGATCAGACCCCTGCTTATAGGATGCAGACTGAACCGCGAGCCCTCAACCCAAATGTGGGGATGGCGCGCGCTGGATTTTAGGGGCGAGGTCAAGGATGAGGTGGAATGGGGCCAGGAAGGGGCCGCGGACAATTAATTTGTTACAATTGTGGAGGACCAGGGAACTATGCCCGCGATTGTACCAACCCGACAAGGATATCCTATTCGTATTGTGCTCGGTTTGATCATGAAACAATAGACTGTCCTACATTGATCATAAGGATGCGGGAAAAAGGGGTCTTCCAGCCTCCTCCGACTCAAAACATACAAATGATGAGGTCTGAACAGCGCGAAGAGGACCCGAATGTAAACATGATGCTCAAAAGTGGTACGACCATGGGGGAGGATACGGTGAAGCAACCAGAGGAAAGTGTGTGGGTTCGTAAGGCTCCTGCAAAGGAACCCGAGTTTGACTTAGAACACGCAAAGGAACCCGAGTTTGACTTAGAACAAGCAAAGGAAACATTCATGGAAGCTAAGAAGAGCTTCACAGAGGCCTCCACTTCAAGTAGTAAGGATCAACTAGAGTCAGGAATGGATCCTTCAATGCTCACTACCTTTCTGGAGACATGCATGAAACTACTGCACGACAGCAAGGCAGTTAAAGGACTACAAGAGCTGATCACCAGGTGTGCGGGGTCAGGAGAACCACACGTAGTCCGAAAATTGGGGAAGCATGCATTATGCACTGGAAGGGAAATGAGGTTGACTGCACAAATTGGTGAGTATGAAATGGATAAGGTAATCTTACATCTAGGTTCGGATGAAAATGTATTACCGAAGCAAACATGGGAACGCATGGGCAGGCCCGCGTTACAATGGTCCCCTATTCAGTTACGAATGGCAAACCGAAAAAAGATTTTACCCATGGGGAGGTTGCAAGGAGTAACAGTTGATAGTGAAGGCGCAAGCGCGCAGGCGGACTTTGAGGTAATAGAGATTGTCGATGACAACAATCCCTATCCTGGGTTGTTAGGAATAGATTGGGCCACCGATATGAACATAGTCATCAACCTGAAGAAACGTAAAATGATCTTCGAGAAAAGGTCACTACGCGTAGTAGTCCCGTTAGACCTAGCCGAAGGAGCGCGTTACACTGAACCTGTGCGCGACAATGATCTGGATTGTATTTACAAGATAACTGCGTGAGACCAGGATTGGGTGAATCTGACTGCAGATGGGAGACTCTCGTGGGAGTGCGAAAGCTCCTGCACTTTAGATTCATACGAAGAGGTAGAACGATGGCAGAATTGGTTGCACGAAGTAACAACGCTGAATTGCAACACGATGGTTAGTTCACTGTGTTGCGTGACAATAGAGGTAAGAGAGCTGCCGACATATGATGGATTGACAACGGTGGACAAATTCCTGAGCAATTTTGAAAGCGCAGTGCCAAAATAGCAGTGGTTCGATGCGTTGAAGTGGGCACTGCGCGCAACACTCGCACGATTGTGGGGTACACATCAAGGAACTTTTAAGGACTGGCGCGGATGCATAAGGATGATGTGCCTACGATTTGGGAAACCACAACTATGGTTAGAAGAAAAATACGATGGACAAGAAGACCCACGCACGCACCTCGCAAATGGACCAAGGTCTACAGGGAAGAACCACAGCTTGAATGGGTACATTTATTCTACCATACCCTGGATGTCATACCCATGAACTGGTATACTGAGACATAACTCCGACATGGTACGAGCGAATGGGATGTCTTGTGCGAGGGATTTTTGTTAACATTCACATTTGAAGGTTGGTCGTCGGATACTATTGACGATGCGCTGCAAGCAGTAAAAGCCACCATCTTCAAAATACCACAGGAGCCACTGGAAATGCTTCAACCAGTATGGGCGACCCAGTTAAGCAACGCCCTAGAATGTTATAACGTGCAGGTAGAGGAGGATGATGACGACCCCCGAAATATTAATATTCCAGAAATTGAAGGTTGTCGCGAGGTTCGAGGACCATCAATTGAGGATCCTGACATCACTGTGCCACTAAAAACAAAGCAGGTAAACATTGGCACAGACGCGGAGTCGAAGTATGCGATGCTTGGGGACTACTGGGACGATGCTACGGTAGATAAGGTCGTTGAGTTACTTTGTGAATACCAAGAATTGTTCCTGACCAAAATCACGGATTTAAAAGGGATCATTGGCGACTTAGGGATGATGAAGATCACTCTGAAATAGGACGTGAAGCCAATTAAGCAACGGCCTTACTGCTTGAACCCAAAATATAAAGAAAAGGTCTGTGACAAATTAGACAAAATGCTCGCAGCCAGAATTATTGAACCAGTGGAAGAATCCGATTGGGTGAGTCCTATGGTAGTGTAGGAGAAAAAACAGAAAGGCGAAATAAGAATATGTGTGGACCTCAGGAAGCTTAACGATGCCTGTGTTCACGATCCATTCCCAACACCATTCACAGATGAAGTATTGGAGAATGTTGGTGGTCAAGAAGCTTACTCATTCACGGATGGTTTCTCAAGGTACCATCAGATCAAGATCGCGCCAGAAGATAGGAGAAAAACAACCTTCGCAACAGAATGGGGCTGCTTTCAGTACACCGTTATGCCCTTTGGACTGAAGAACGCGCCAGCAATATTTTCGCGCATAGTGGTGGCGGCGTTCAAAGAATACATCCACAAGTTCTTGGAGGTCTATCTGGATGATTGGATTGTCTTTGGATTAGTTAAACACCATGTAGTGAGCTTACGTTTGATGCTGGATACTTGCCGCCGACACCAGATTGCGCTGAACCTTAAGAAGTGCACTTTCCTCATTCCCTTTGGAAACCTGCTGAGCCATGTGGTCTGCAAACAAGGCATGATGGTGGATCCTGTGAAGATTGTCGCTATTCTGAATTTGGAAGCACTGCGAAGTGTCAAACAACTGCGCATTACTTTGGGGCACACTGGTTACTATAGAAAGTTGATCAAGAGCTATGCCCAAATAATAGTGCCAATGGAAAAACTATTGAAGAAGGATGCTACATATTGTTGGAATGATGATTGCATGAAAAGTTTGGATGTCCTTGAGGAGAAACTAGCATCCGCTCCCATCCTGGTCTTCTCGAAATGGGATGTGGAATTTCATGTCCATGTTGATGTGTTGTGTATTGTGCTGGGAGTCGTGCTCACGTAGGAAGGTGCAGAGGGCATGGATCACCCAATCGCATTCGCAAGTTGGAGACTGTCCAAAGCCGAAAAAAACTATTCTACTACTGAGCGTGAAGGGCTAGCAATCATGTACGCGCTCCAAAAATTCTGACACTATTTACTTGGCGGACATTTCAAGATGTATACCGACCATTCCGTGTTGAAATACCTGGTGAACAAGCCTGTGATGGGGGGCCGCATATGCAGATGGCTTTTACTGTTTCAAGAATATGATTTTGAAGTCATAGTCAAGCCAGAACACCTAAATGCAGGACCAGATCACTTGTCACGAATTGAGATAGGCAAGGAACCAACAAATTTGGAGGAGGGACTACTTGATGCACAACTCTTTGTAGTGCGCATTGCAGACGACCATTTCAAAGACATAATCCATTTTTTAACCACAGGAACTGCACCGAAGGAATACTCCATCCAATAGAAGAAGGAGTTGGTGGTGTGCGCGACGGAATTTTCTGTCATCATAGAGCACCTCTACAAAATGGGAGCCGATGAGATATTATGAAGATATGTACCTGAATTTGAACGAGGTCAGATCCTCGTGGAAGCACATGGGGGTGCTGCAAGAGGACACTGTGAAGGACGCATGACTGCAAAGAAAATTCTTCATGCCGAAATGTGGTGGCCAACCCTGCACCAAGATTCAAAAGCACACTGTCGAGCCTGCCACATATGTCAAAGGACTGGAAAACCCTCACGACGAGACGAGATGCCCCTACATCTGCAAATGACACTGCAGTCATTTGAAAAATGGGCAATCGACTTTGTGGGACCGATCAAACCTCTGGGAAAGATGGGAGCGCGCTACATCATCATGGCGACGGAGTACTTAACACAATGGGCGAAAGGGCAGCCTATTAAGGACTGCACAGCCACTACGGCTGCGAAGTTTTTGTTCGACGACATGCTAACACGATTTGGTTGCCCAAAAATCTTAATGAGTGACCGTGGAATGCACTTCCTGAATGAAACCATCAACGCGCTAACCGAGGAGTTCCAGGTGTATCATCAACAAAGTACACCATACCACCCGCAAGCTAATGGGACAGTAGATGCTTTCAACAAAATACTGGAGACTGCACTGACCAAAGTATGTAACACACAACGAAACAATTGGGACCTGTGCATACTTGTCGTACTGTGGGCGTACAAAAAATTGACGGGTCAAACCCCTTTCCGGCTAGTCTATGGCGCGAAAGCTGTTATGCCAATGGAGTACATCGTACCTAGTCTACGCATAGCAGCACTCACATGCATGTCGGACTGCGAAGCCTTGGAAGAGCAGCTCGCGCAATTAGAAGAACTCGAGGAAGATCGATTTCTAGCAGGATTTCATCAGTAGGTACAAAAACAACATGAAAAGGCCTGACACGATCATCATATCAAGTTGCGTACCTTTAAGGTCAATGACTTTGTACTGATGTACGAAAGTAAATTCGACAAATTCCCGGGAAAATTTAGAATGCACTGGCTGGGACCTTATGTTGTTAAGGAAGTTACATACAGAGGCATCGTCCAGTTAGGTAAACTAAATGGCGAACCCTTCCCCGGCAAAGTGAATGACAGTCGCTTGAAGCTCTATATGGGTGGGTTGGCTACCTAACTAACCAATCGCGACACAGTCTTGGCGACCCGAGGGACCGGACTAGGGCGCAGAACTATAAATATGCGTAGCAGATGCCGGTACAACTGTAAGGAAATAATTCAGACATGGTGGGCTCAGAAAAATCAGATGCCACAAGTTCAACCAACAACAACTCTGTACACTATGGACCTTAGCGCAACACAGGTATAGTTGGAGGGGCTTTGTGCCAAGATCGTCGCACAGTGACTCGAGACGAGTCACGATGATTGTGTTGGGGGCCTGTTGGGCACGAGATCCCCCGTAGCATGTTTTTGGGGCTCAAAGCCCAAGTTTTGGTCAAAGTACATTGTAAGACTCCGCGAATTGTGAGCGTGGAGGGCGAAGCCTAGGATGTGTCATAGGGTTGTCCGCCCTAAAATATTATAAATTAATGTAAAGATGTGTCGGCCTACCCATGGTCCATGGACCATGGGATTGTATAAATAGAGCAAGGCTCTAAGTGTAAAGAAAAGTAAGAATATAAAGAAAATACGAAGGCATGGTTAGAGCGTAGAGTTGTATCTGAAGTGTACTAGGTCATAGTAGTAGTAGGAGGCTCTGCAGCTGAGTGCACAGAGGCCTAGTAGAGTCTGCAGCTGAGTATGCGGACCCCTGTAGCTGAGTGCGCAGGGCAAAGTTGGGTTTGTAATTGGGATTGAAAGTTAATAAAGAGAAGTTTACTTTGTGCATCTGTTATTGAATCCGTATTTTGATGTTATGCATTACTTTTACTCTATTTATTTACTTCGCACACTTGATAATTACTTGTATGAATTCTTATAGATGAAAATAATCTAAGTAATCGGCTAACATAGTCTAATTAAGGAAGACTTGGGTAAATAACACGGGTTGTGCTGCGGCTAGAACTATGCGAGGGCCGCATCGCAGGGGGCGAGGTACTGCTGGTGCGCGTAGCCCAGTGAATGCGGAGGTTGGACCGCAAGCCAATCACCTCATATCATACATACCCAAGGTGCGGAAACCTGGTTCTAGCACCCTCCCATACTACTTCGGGTGAGACCTCAGTCCGCGCTTCGCGGACTGTTGTCGAAAGGGCCAGTAGTACCGGGATTTGTTTGGCTAAATCACTTCTGAACCTGGGTCAAGCCCCACTAAGCCAACAACTGGTACTTAACATGGTTGCAAATTTTTGGGATTCATTTATTGTGCAGACCCTAATTTTGCTTCTGGGAGGGCAAGGGGGTGTTGTTGTACACGCATATTTTCCTACATTTTTCCATTTTCAAGAGGATTGCCATTTATAATATGCCTGTTTATTATTATCAAGTGGCATATTTATAACATGTCCATTTTCAGAAGGTACTAACATGTAGGATAACATGTGGTTGACAAGATCATGACATGGCATCATAATGCATTAACGTTATTCTTACTTTAACTCTCACTCTATTTTGGGTTGTCTAACTCTATTTATGGCTCTAAATTCATTTTTTACTAGTTAACTCTATTCTCGGGCTAATAATTTGAAACTAAGGGGGAGCTTGTTTTTTCTTACGTGTACATGCACTAAGGAACTAGACCTAAGGTCACAATATTCTTCTATTCAATACAGTGTTATAAATATGTACTCATGGCATGCAATATAATATGAGAAATTCCATTAGACTATTGGCACGCCATAATTCAAATTGGTCCTTTTGTCTCTTTCATCTAAAGAGTGGTCTACCATTTCGTCTTCTTTCTCTTTTGTTGTAAGCTTGCAATTGCTAAAGTTGTTTCTTTTTCTCAACTAGATTCTTGTGTGCTTGTGATCAAAATTTAACAAGAGAACTCTTATGAGATCATAGATTCAAAAATCTAACACTCAGTACAAGGTAAAGTTGTCAAACATGTAGGGACCAACCCTATATCTATATATATATAAATCACAATAAAATACAACCAGAAGAGAAAAACATTGGGAATTTCAAATTTATTCAGCACTATCTAACACATCCCTGAATTTCATTTCACTGAACATATCATAAAATTTACATATATTTAAGTAAGGCCATAAAGAAATCATACAAAATAATATTGTAACACATATGTACCATTCACCAGAAGATGAGACTTCACTTGATTTGTCGTTACTTGTCTTCCCTTGTTGCTGGCCACCTCCGAGTGTGAATGACGACATACTTAATCTGAATGCATGACCCACCGGTTAACCTCCTAGCCTACTCCTTGGGTACTCTTCTTCCCCGCGGACCCTTGAGCTGCAATGGGGTTGTACAATGGAGGAATGCAATAGCTAGTAGAGGAGAGCACTGCTTGGCTCAAGAGTCCCCTCTCTAAAAGCCTCTACCTCACCAAACTCACTATAGTTTCATAATCACTACTCTGACATAGTCTCATCCATCCAACAAAAGGGTTCCCAAGAAGTCCCTTCTCCCATGGGTTTCCCCTTCTTTTATAGGAGTCCTCATAGGTGACACTTGGCATTTCATGCATAATTAGTTATTTTTTTATAGTTCAATAGTTTGATTATTCACCCACCCATGTGTCACTCTCTCATCAAGGGTTTCCAAAATTATTTACTTAAATTTTAATTTAAAACTAATATTTTCCTCACTTCAACGAGATTCCTATTTCTTCTCCTAGTTGCCTCTTGATCCCCCTTTTTACTCCTTAATTTGTGTTCATTACTAAAGTCAATTAATGAGTCAAGATTTGATCCCTTATCTACTCCCTAATTTAACTCAAGTTATCTCTTAGATGGATATTCTTATGTTGGTTGTTGCCACATGGAGGTTCTCTACATTTCTCTAAAATTTAATTTATTAATCTTATTTTAATTCACCATCCTCTTCTCTTAATTAGGTTTAACTATTTTAGGATTAATCTTTATCCTTACAATTATGTCCCTCTTTCCCCTTTTACCTAATTAAACTACATAATCTACCTAATATTTTCCAACATGGGAAGGGTAGAGTTTTTAAGGTAACCTATTTTATTTCTTCCTATGATCCTCTTAACCCAAGTTTTATTTTTGATTTAATTACCTTGGTTTCTAACATCATTTACCCTTGATGCAAATTTACCTAGTTTTCATTTCTTTCTTTTTTGTAAGGTACGGTAGTTCCTTCTTTGTTCTATTTATAAAAGCAAGTTGTTCCATATACAAAATCTTGGTGGCCTCAACTTGCCCACATGGGAAACCAAGTCTGTTGGGCACCTTAGTCTGTTATAAGTCATCTAGTAGCAAAATTTTACAAGTCTTTCAACCCAAGCTAAAACACTTCACAACTAGATACACAGTTTATGCACTGAACTGACATACAAAGACAAGAAAAGTAAATTCTATCCGCTAAAAGTCCGGTAAAACCTGGAAGGAAAAATGATATTCCTTGCTATCATCTTGTTCGGAATCCACGATAACCAGTGCTGCAGCAGAGTCACCCGGCGTTGGAGACAGCTCCATCATTCGTTGTTGGATCCTATCCAGCTTGCTATCCTGCATAAACATTATCATTTGCAGATTCTTCATATCCTTTTTGAGGTTGGGCATGCCTTGGGCAATTTCCGCCATCTCCCCCGCCACCTGTTCCAGAGCTTTGGCCAACAAGTGTTTCATGACCCAGTATATGTGCAGGGTTTGTTTGAATAGAGACATCCTGCCCCTGGTATGCCCTGGGTTGGGGACAAGGTCCCCCCATTCTTCCATTTCCGGCTCTGAGTCTTCCTCCATGATACTGTCCTCCATCTCCTGGATCAACTTACGAATGTCGGCATCCGTTCCTTCTTTGTATGCTCTTGCTGCCTCATTGACTGCCACCTCGATGGGTTTCCTACCCTTTCTGGGCCCTGCATTCTCCGAAGTGGTAGGTTCTTTTTTTATTGTCTGGCTCTGGCGCCCTCGACCCCCTCAACCCCTGCCTCTGCCTAGGCGAGCCATCTCTTCGTTTTCAGACTCCTACTTACAATTATCAACATAAAACGTTAGATTTGGAAACTCTTCATACATCCAGTCCTGCAACATTTTCTCCTTTCTAAGAATTCCCACCCAATTCAATCGCCCCCCCCCCCCCCCCCCCCTCCCGCTCCCGTCTCTCTGAAGAGTCATGGCTCTCTCCCACCTTGGTCTAAGGGGAGCGGTCATGCAATCTAACCTCCAATCCTTCCGAGAATTTTCATCCTTAGTTTCCCAGGACCGACCCTTTATCCTGAAATTGCCCTCCCCGGTCATGTTTGTGCCCTGGCTTCTATTATGCAGCTGATCTCGGCCATCTCTCTGCCTCCCATCCCTGTCCTTAGGCCAACCCTGTTGCAGCCCCTTCCCAGTGTACCTAAGCTTACACCCCTCATTCAACATACTATACTTCTTAGTGGGAGTTACAGGAAGTAAATGTGAAGAAACATACTCGGAAATATGCTCAGCCCATGAGGTCCCCAACATTTCCACTGCCCTGCTCTCGTCTTCTCATCTCTGCGTTCTATGCTCTCTCCCTCATCTTGCCATCCTCATGTATCCCTTCCCACCTACCCTACGTCCCATCCGTCTGTCGTCGCCGTTCTTGCCAACCTCTCTCCTCATAATCATGCCACTTCTCTCCATAGATGCTCCCATGGTCATGCAGGACGCCACCACGCCCTGTTGTTCAAGCATGAGGACTTTGGTCGACCATCCTTGCCGTCCTCTCTTCCTGTTTATCTTAATTCCCGTGCCCTCCCACTTTGTCACCCCGATCGGGGGCACCTAGTTTTCATTTCTTGATTATATTTATCAATTAATTTATTTTTAATGATTCCAAGGGTGCCAAGTTTGGTCGTGCCCTTCAAGAACTTCCCTTGAAGTTCCAAGGGTGCCACGCCTAATAGTTTATTTGTGATGCCAAGGGTGCCAAGTTGGTCGTGCCCTTCAAGAAATTCCCTTGAAGTTCCAAGGGTGCCACACCACTTGCCCTTCAAGAATTCAGTGACTACGAGGGGAAAGTATAGGTGCAACGACATAGATCACTATCATCTCTTATGTTTCCTGCAATAGTGAGACTAATGGTGTCGAGGATCAAGGAATCTGCCTTGATGCGCGCCCCCCAGTAAAATCCTCATGAGCGACCCAACTTTGGGACTTGCCCTCATGACATCGTGATCTTCAAGGCGAAGGTGTTTCAACCTTTCTAGCCCAAGTCATGGTGGAAGTGCTAGTGAGTTAGATCAGGGACACTGTCCCACCCCTCCCATGTAGTTCCATCCACTTGTACAACCCCATCACCCATATGTGAGTCATTCAGCCAAGCAACTAATTTGTGTTTGCAACCACTAACATCTCATCAGAATATAGATAAACATATATAGCAGGTTTCAAAATTGACTTTGAATTTCAAAGATAAAATAATATATTTTTTTTTCATCAAATCAGTTGTCGTCAACTTGTCATATGCGAGTACCTATGGTGGTTTCCTGCCATACTCAATAATCATCAGTAACAAGGTTTCTCAGTGTTAGTCATTGTCATAATAACATCATTAACAACACCTAGTCATTCACATCATTGTTCATTGTAAGCCCGAACTAATGAAAGTAGGTAACATAGGGGACACATCCATCATGGCTATCATCATCAAAACATCAATGGAAACATACATATCCATTAAGCTATCAACATCGTAACATCAATAGAAATATACCTATCCATCAAATTTATCATCATCATGATTTTAATAGAGAGCATACATATCCTTTACTGCCATCATCATCATAAATTCAATAGAGACCAAACTTAACCATTTAATGTTACAATCATCATAATACCAATAGATAACATACATAACCATTCATGCTATCTTCATCATAATATCAATGGAGAGCATACATAAACATCACAACCATGAATATCTCAATCACTAATAATAGCATCATGTGCCCGGATCCTCAACTTGAGGTCCTCAAAGAATAATGTGTGGGCCTTAGGGCTAAATAAATGTTAGTGACATATCATTGCCAGTCAACTAGAGCGGGGCACTACATACACCCCCTCTTAATAATGGACTTCGTCTCAAAGTCCTTGGAATAGGTAAGGAAAATGGTGACACATCTCTTCGGTGTCCTCAAAAGTAGCTCAATTGGGACTATAGTTGTCCCACTAAACCTTAACCTGGTCCACTAACAGTCTTCTAAGCTACAAAGTTCATTGATCCAGTATGTGAACTGGTTCGGTGATCACTGTTCCCTCATCTAAAACCTGAAATGACCAAAGTCAATAACATGCGAAGGATCTTGAAATATAATGACGCAAAACAGAAACATGAAACACATCATGCATACACGCTAAAGATGGAGGTAAGGCAAGCCTATATGCCACCGAACCTTTCCTTTCTAAGATTTCAAAAGGTCTCACAAAATGTGGAGACAATTTTTCTCTCTTTCCAAATCTTATAGAGATTTTTTTTTTTTTTTGGGCCTTACTCTCAGGAACACCCTATCTCCCACTTCATAACTTCGGTCTACCCGATGATCATCAACATAGCTATTTTGTCGATCTTGTGCTTCTTTTAGCCCCCCCCTTAATCATAGTCATTTTTTTTCTTCCATCTCTTGCACCACTTCTGGTCCTATTAATACTCGGTCCTCTAGTCGGTCCCAACTGAGAGGTGTTCTGCAAGGTCTTCCGTATGAGAACTCAAATGGCGCCATCTTGATGGAGCTTTGATAAATATTATTGTAAGAAAATTCCACGAGGGGTAAAAACTCCTCCCATCTCTTTTGTTGGTCCATCACATACATCCAAAGCATGTCTTCGAGGGTGATAAGTAGTGCTTAAGTTCAACTGGGTTCCCAAGGCTTCTTGGAAACTAGTCCAAAACCTTCTTGTAAACACTGCCCCCCTATCAAATATGATCTTCCTAGGCACTCCATGCAATCTCATAATCTCATCAATAAAAACTCTGGCTATTTCTAGTGCCTTATATGTAGTCTTAATTGGTATGAAATTGGTGCTCTTGGTCAATGTGTCCACCACTACAAATATGGAATCATGTCTTCTTTAGGTCATTGGTAGTCCCACAATGAAGTCCATTGATGTAACTTCCCATTTAGATTTTGGTATCTCATGGGGTTTCAATAACCCTGTTGGATGTCTATGTTCAACTTTTACTCGTTGACACTCTAAGCATCTTGCTACCCAGTTCATGATGTCCTTCTTCATCCCTTTCCAAAAGAAGAGTGGTTTCAGGTCTGCACTCATCTTCTTAACACCAGGGTGTGCCATGTATACTATGCGATGTGCTTCATTCAAGATTAACTGGCGTATATCTTCATTCGGTGGTACATATATCCTTCCCCAAAATCGTAGTAGCCCATCGTTATCAAGGGATCATTCTTCATATTTTGGGACCCTCATTTCATCCTCCCTCAAACTTTTGTTAACCTCCTGATACCAGGTGTCTTTAAATTGTAAATCAAGCAGTTTCTCCCTCAAATTTGTCTTTAAGGGAATCACTGAAAATATCTGAGGCCTCCTACTTAAAGCATAAACCACCCTATTTATCGTTCATTTTATGTAAGTGATATCAAAATCATATTTACTAATTAGCTCAGACCATCGTCTTTGTCTTGCATTTAAGTGGTCTTGAGGGAATATGCGTTGTAGCCCACCATGGTTAGTCCTAAGATCAAACTTCCTTCCTAGAAGGTAGTGTCTCCAAATATTTAGTGCATAAACAATTGCTGCCATTTCTAGATCATGGGTTGCATAGTTTTCTTCGTGGTTTCTAAGTTTCCTTGATGCATAAGCTATTACTCTTCCTTCTTGCATCAACACACAACCCAACCCTTCCTTGGAGGCATCAGTACAAACCAAAAATTTCTTATTCCATATCCGACACCTTCAAAATTGGTGTTGTCGTTAATAACACCTTTAACCTTTGAAATATCTCTTCACATTTTTCAGTCCAAATGAATTTCTTGTTCTTTCTTTGGAGCTCGGTAATATACTTCCAAAGGAACAATTTATGTATTTATAGGTTTTTGATTATATAATTCACCTATCAATTTCAAAGATTCCTATAAGACTTAATCAAAAGAATACATTCAATCTACTCAACATAGTAGGCTTAGACTACATTATGTCATGTAAATGGTAGGGTGGTTGATAGCATTATCATAACATAAACTAAGATTGTCATTAGTAAAAAGAGAGAGAGAGTAAGTTTCTAATGTTTTATGATTTTAATAATGGAAGTACCAAAAACCCTAATATTAATACTAAGCATAGGTAAATATTGTGTTATATAACATACCACTAGAATAGGGTAATTATTATATTACATGCATGTATGATAGGGATACCAATTTGAAGCAATAATTAATCTGGGCTTACATTAATGATATAATATATAAGTGCTTATATAGCTAAAAGTGTATGATATGACACAATGTTATACTTTGGTATATAAGATATCTAAGAACAAGTATTAATAATGAAATCATATATAATAATAAATTCCATTATTTATATGGAAAAATAATTAAATAATGAAAATAATGTAATGGTTCTCACAATGTTAAACTAGCACTATCAAGAAGTGTAAATGACTAAAATAGTGCAAGAGCTATTTGAGATACGTAAATGACTAGAATAGTGCAAGAGCTATTTGAGATATTATTTACGTTGAGGTAAAGAAGCATATTTACCCATAGTTATTGCCCACCATTATTCATGCAATTTTTTTTTTTTGCATAATTTAACTTTGAGTAAAAATGTCAATATGTGGATTTACTATGGTTAATGCCCACCAAAATTTATGCAAGTTGTTGAGTAATTTTAGATAATAAAAATATTGATGTTGTATTTACAAGAATCTTGTTGTATGACCAAATTGTACATTAGTATAAAATATTTTTATAACTGACAAAATATTATTACCATATTGTAATATCTCAAATTCAATATATTATAATTTGTGAATGACCATAATTAAAAATTTAGTAAAAATAGATTCTTTAAAAACTTTTAGACTTAACATTATTTTGCAACTTTAAACACAAGACACAAAAAGTCGAAATATTTATATATGATTTGCTTTAAATTCAAACAAAAATAAAAAATGCTTTTCATTTTTCACATTCATCATTCATTCAAAAATGTTGGACGGGTTTCTTGAGTTCAGTTTCACTGGACTTTGGGATCTTAAAAGTTAAAAAAAATTACTTGACAATTATTAAGAGTCAAAACAATTCACATAAAAAGATTTGTGGAGGAAGATCTCATCAGAATGTGGAGGATGATCTTCAAGAAAGTGATGGAGTTTTAAAAGCGCATATGTAGTTAATGCACCAAAGGTTATTACTATGAATTTCTGACCAAATTTATGACTCAAGTCTAGTTAATTTGACTATAATTTTAAACCCAATTCAATAATGTAGTGAAGCATTTGTTACAAATTTTTATTTTTATTTTTGCACTATGAATTATTAGGTGAATGAATAAACGCTTTCCAAGCGAATCTACCCTTAATAATCGTGTTAAATATCTTAATATGAACAATGAATCTCGTTAAGCATGATCATACTTTTTGATTCATATTATTTTATTGGTGTGTTAAATAATTAAATAATTTATTACAAATAGACATCTTATTAAATACTAAAAGCATGGAGTATATAAGATCTAATACCAGATTCGACAACACCATCAGCAATTTGTGCGGTGTAACAGGGATCTCCTATGCTACACAACCAGTTCCAAATTTTCCCGTTTTATCATTGTCGTGTCTTTTGGGAGTCACAAAAATAAAAATAAATTGTAGGATTGATCTTATAGTTGTGTTGCCAAAATGAGCCATTATTATTTATTAACTGGACTTTTAGTTAATAAACTTGACGACGCTGATAGCGGGGACGTGTTCCAACGACATTCCTAGCTGCACCAAATGACTGAGATGGGATCATGACTCTCTCTTTTAAAATCTTCACATGTTTGTGTTTATGTATTTGTTTCTATTTTTGTTTTATTTTGTTTTGTTTTGTTTTTTTTAATAGCAAACGGACACACGTGGAGAGGCTTGTTGTCTTATGACTTGTGTTAACACGCTGAACAATGAAGAAATGATTCTTAGTTGGATCTGTAATTGAAGACATGGACATGCCCCTCGTTCAGTTCCAACTAAAGTTTCATTAATGTGTAGATACAAAGATTATAGAGGGTAGTAGAAACCAAAACGAAAATTCAAACCCTAGATGGTGGCTACCGCAAAAAAAAAAGATGAGATATATATAAAATCCTTATTGTAATGGCCTTGGCGATGGCTATAACGCAGCCATTTCCATTCGCTTCGCTTGATTTTCGATCAGACGATGCAAGCAAAAGCAAACCGAGGCTATTTCCCTCACTTCACCTTCAAGGAGGATCTGCTAACCAAAATAGTTGCGTTGTGACCAGAGGAGTTGTTGCTTCTAACGGCATTCCCGAGATCGTGAAAAAACTGTGTAATCAGGGCCAAATTAGAGAGGCTCTGTGATCCGAATTGGATCCATAGAGAATGATTAAACAGAGCCATGGTTGTACCAGGTCGGGACAGACTTCAAAGAATTTACAACAGCGATCAAAAACACCTATAAACCAGTGGCAATGGCAGCTAGTGTGAAACGACGAGGACCTCGGTCAAAGTGCGTTGACCGAGGCCCATGGAGACTGCGCGGGGGGCGAATTTAGCCCCTAGGAGGCCCTAATCGGGAAACGGAGGCAGTTTTTGATGCGTGATTAACGCTTAGGGTGAAAAACCCCAAATTGGAGAAGCCTTAAGTGCTCGGTCGCATGATAGCCGGGAAAACCGTGGGATAAAGGCTAAAGCGCTAAAGGCGGGACCCGCTCTAAAAACCGGTGGTCTTGATCGGGGGCGTCCATGGGCAGTAAGCTGTTTCGAAGGAAAAGGAGTGATTCCACTTAGCGGTCGATGCGTGGCAAGCGGAGGAAAGAGAAAATCGTCGCTCATCATGCGTTAGTGGTCGAGCTAGTCAACCACGCGGGACAAGCGAACGGCGTTGGATCTGGAGACCCCAGATCTAACGGCTGAGATCGCACCTGATGGAAAAAGCGGAAACGACGGGGGATTAAGTCGCAGTTTGTAAATATTTGACGTCCGGTTTGACTGCCAAGGTGGCAAAAGACTCATTCCACGACGTAACGAAAAAACCGAACCGACGAAGCGAATTGGCACAGCTGCAGGAGGACATGTGGCTACTCCCTGTGAGCCTGATGATGACGCCGAACAGGGAACTCCAAGCGAAGTTGTAGCAGGCGATCAAACAGGAAATGGAAGAGGAATCGAAGAGCCATGGGTATGAATGGTTTTAAACCATGAACAGAGAACAAAACACACATAGGGAGAAAGAGAACAACAACCAAAATCCCGAGAGGAGGACGGAACATAGAAAGGAAGAACAGGGGGAAGAAAGATAATGAAGCAACAACAGAACGAAAGACAAAGGGCCGAGCTGACCGAAGGCAACGTCGAGCACCAGAGAGCTTGAGGGATCCAATCCATCCCGGAGGGGATCTGTCCGGACTGAGCACCACATTGGGCTCTCTTCATTGTAGACCAGAAGGTCACAAAGAACTGGTAAGGAAAAGAGTCTGTGTACTCTAGTGGCTTGGGGCATCCAAGAACCACCCTGCTAAGCAAAATTCCGTTTCAAGAGACTCACATTGAGCTCCTTCATTGTAATTCTCTGCTTCAAGACACAATAAAATAAGGTCACCACTGAGAGCTGGATCGGAGATGTAGGCCTGGAGAATAGGGTGAACTCTTTATTAAATTATTGTGTTCTTATATTACTTACTGCATTTCTTTGTTGTTTTCCATTTCAAGTGTCTGTGTATTTGCAATCTCATCGATCTATTGCTTAAATAACATAGACGCACACACGAACATATGAGTCTGTAATACCTTCATTTAATAAATCTTTAACTGAGGTCACTCATAGGGTGATTATCAGATCAAGTGGTATCAGAGCTCCAGGTTGTAAGGTTAGACAAGCTTGTGTTGATTTAGCTGTTGAATGCTCACTAGATCAAAGCTCAAAATAGGAGAAGGAGAGTTGGTCGAAACTAATCCTAAATTTGGGAGAGTCTATCCTCGGAAGACAATGTCAGAGGAAGGTTCTATGGGACCAAACCCTCAATTCATAGAGAATTTCCTAGCTATAAAGTCTATGGTAGAAGAAATGTATAGGGACTTTAGAAAGCATAAGGATGAAGATTCATCAGGTTCTAAACAAGACAAAGAAGAAGATGAGTCTCATTCCCATGACCACTCAAAAGGAAAAGGGAAAGAGGAAATATTTCTCACACCTCCTAATAGCCCTGTGCATAATAAGAAAGCATCTTTGATCAAGCTAGATGTTAAATTTGACTTGCCTATATATGATGGAGAGCTAAATGCTGAAAAGTTGGACAATTGGATTAGACAAATTGATGTGTATTGCAGAGTGTAAAACATTGACTCAGACAAGAGCAAAATTCAGCTGGCAAGCCTACGCCTAGGAGGCACTGCCTTGGTTTGGTGGGAAGGCAGAACCCAAGCTGACATGAAAAGACATGGGAAGACTATCTCTGTCTGGAGTGACTTTGTTTCTGCAATCAAGAAGCAGTTCTATCCATTGGCCTACATGCAACAAGCCATGATGAGCTAGCAAACTCTTCGACAGTTGAAAGGTAAAAGTGTGCAAGGGTACACTCAAGAATTTAGAAAGAGAGCATTGATTCTAGGGATCCCATTAGACTCACCAGAGACTCTTTTGAAGTACATTGGTGGTTTACACAGCTACATGAGGCATACCATCCTCATGTTTAATCCCACTAGTATAGATTAGGTATCTGTACAAGCTAGTCATCTAGAAGCTAGAGGAAAGAATGGAAATCTAGAAGTGGGGGGACCATCCCAACCCACTGCAAGCAAGAGCAAGGAGAAAAGAAAGCAAAAGTGGAAAGCAAGGAAGGCTAACACTGCACAAAAAAACAAAGCTTCATGCACTCACCATAAAAAACAGGGGCATGATGATGAGCACTGTTGGATTCTGCATCCAGAGCTGAGACCTAAGAAGTTTGAGGGCAAGAAGAAGAAGACTGCTGCAGCTATTCAGAAAGATTTGGGGTCAGACTTGGGAGATGAAACAATCATTGCAGCCACAGGTATAAAAGGTAAGAATTCTGAAGAATCTACTAATAATTATGCTCAAACTATTATTGATGAAGAACATGAGCGAAAAAGACATGAGCTTTTTCATATTCGAGTTATTTCTAAACATCAAAAGATTGATACTTTGTTTGATAGTGGCTCACAAGTAAATTTGATTTCTGAACAGTTGTAAAGAAATTGGGATTAGCAACTACACCTCAGAAGAAACCATACCCATTAGGATGGTTGAATGATAAAGCACAACTACAAGTGACTAGACAGTGCAAACTCAAGTTTTCTTTTGGGTCAGCATTTGTAGTTGAGGTTGAGTTAGACATAATTCCTTTGGATATATGTGGAATTGTTTTAGGAAGTACTTACTTGTATGATAGAAAAGTTGTTTTCTATAGAGCTGAGAACAAGTATCTACTTGTTAAAGATGGAACTGAATACTTTGTAAGAGCTCACAAGCTTAAGAATAATTATACTCTCATAAATTCTGGGCAGATGAAAAGAATGATAAATTCATGTAAATAATTCTTACTAATGGTTGTAAAGGAAAATAAACCTGATAAAACCAATGTATTTGAGGGCTGTAATGCTTAGCGGCAAGCTAATATAGAAAAGATTGTTTCAGAGTACGATTTCCTGTTTCAGGAACCTAAAGGTTTGCCACCCAAAAAGGAAATAGTACATGATATTATTTTGCAGCAAGATGTTCCATTGCCTAGCATTGGAATGTACAGGTTGTTTGCTTTAGAGAATGCTGAAATCAAGAAGCAGGTGCAGGAGTTGCTCAAAAAGGGGTTCATCAGGCCTAGCACATCACCATGTGGGTCACCAATCGTTTTGGTGAGAAAGAAAGATGGCTTGTGGAGAATGTGCATTGACTACCGGGCGCTAAATAAGATAACAATAAAAAATCGTTATCCCCTTCCTCGCATAGATGATCTTTTAGATCAATTGAAGGAAGCTGTTTATTTCACCAAGCTGGATTTGCACAGTGGATACCATCAGTTTAGAGTTGCAGAGCAAGATGCATGGAAGACTGCTTTCAAAGCAAAGTAGGGATTGTATGAGTGGCTGGTTATGCCTTTTGGCTTGACCAATGCCCCTGCTACTTTCATGAGATTAATGAATGATGTACTCAGGCCTTTTCTTGATGATTTTGTTATTGTGTATCTGGATGACATTCTGATTTTTAGTGAAACATGGGAAGAACACTTAAAGCATGTTAAGCAGACATTAGATGTTTTGAAAAGAGAAAAACTTTATGTTAAACTCTCAAAATGCGAATTTGGAAAAACATCTCTAAATTATTTGGGTCATATAGTAGGGGGTGGTGAATTGAAAATAAATCCCTCTAAAGTGGCAGTCATTGTAAACTGGCCAAAACCCAAGTCTGCTACAGAAGTGAGAAGCTTCTTAGGAGCAGGACAATATTGGAGGAAGTTCATTTCTAACCTTTCCTCAATTGCAATTCCCTTACATGCTTTGACATGATTGAACAAGGTGTTTCAGTGGGGAGGTAAACATTAGAAAGCCTTCGACACCTTGAAAGAAAAGATTAGTACAACATCTATACTAGCATTGCCTGACCTACAAAGACTGTTTGAGATCCAAACAGATGCCAGTGAATATGCCATAGGAGCAGTGTTGACACAGCACGGTAAACCCATAAGTTATCATTATGAGACTTTTAATTCTGTAGTAGTTAACTATCCTACATATGATAAAGAATTGTATGCATTAGTTCAGTGTGAAAAAATGGAAACATTACTTAATGGGCAAAGAGACAGCAATACATAATGATCATCAACCACTTCAATATCTACACTCCCAGACTAAGTTGCAGCAATCAAGACATTACAGATGGATGGGTTTTCTACAACAGTTTCATTTAGTCATCATATATAAAAAGAGCATACATAACAAGGTTGCAAACATATTATCTAGACCCATTATAAATGCATCTACTATACTGAAGCATAATTCTGTACTACATGAAAGCTACATCGAACAACATGCTCAAGATATAGACTTTAAAGATGTATATGCAACTTTGAGTCAAGGCAAAAAGGTAGAAGAATTGGATTATCATGTGAGGGGCCGAATCTTATATCATTGTGGGAAACTCTGCATTCCACAAACTGAGAGAGTAAAGATCATTAGAGAGGCACACACTTCTCTGATATTAGGTCACTTTGGGGTAAGTAAAACAGTTGCACAGCTGCAAAGATTTTGTTATTGGCCAAAAATGAATGAGACAATGTCTAGATATGTAAGAGGGTGTACTATGTGTGCTAAAAGCAAGCCTAGCAATAGAAAACTAGGCTTGTACACTCCATAACCAGTTCCTTCTCACCCTTGGGAAAGTGTTTCCATGGATTTTGTTGGAGGACTACCTAAGTCTAGAAAAGGTCATGATTATTTGTATGTGGTTGTGGATAGGTTCAGCAAAATGTGTATTTTGATACCTTGTAATAAACAGATTACAGCTGAACAAACTGCAAAACTATTCTTTGAACATGTATGGGTTCATTTTGGATTAACCACTTCTCTTGTATTTGATCGAGACACCTGATTTGTGGGGAAGTTTTGGTCAAGTTTGTGGGAGCTGATGGACACCCAACTGAAGAAAAGCACAACTTTTCATCCACAAACCGATGGCCAGACAGAAGTAGTTAATAGGGCATTGATTCAGTAATTACTCAGAGGATATTGCAGCAAACATCCTAAGCTTTGGGATGAACATTTGTGTTATGTGCAACATGCTTAAAACAGAGCAAAACACTCTTCTACACAGAGATCTCCTTTTGAGACCTATTTTGGTTTCATACTAAGGTCTCCTTTGGATATTGTATTTGGTAAAGATACCACATTTGATGGACATAGTGATGTGGACAAGGCAACTAGGTTCATTGAACAGATATAGGAGATCCACCAGGAAATACAGGAACAGCTGGAAAAGAGCCAAGCCAAATACAAGGCTAGGCATGACAAGCATCAGATGGAGCATAGTTTTCAAGTTGGAGACCAGGTCTGGCTGTATATCAACAAGGACAGGATGCAAGGTGAAGGTAAAAAGTTAAAGCCTATCAGGTATGGACCTTTTAGGATACTTGAGAAGATTGGTGAAAATTATTTTCACCTTGATCTACCAGCTTACATGCACATCTACTCAGTCGTAAATGCAGATTGCTTGAGATTGTTTGAACCTTCAATGATTGAGGATCCTGAAGAGCAAGTCAATTGCCTTCTATTGATGACCTGCTACCTGAATATCTTAATGAATTGCAGGAAGACACAGTCTTGGACAGGAAGGTGAGGACGATGCGCAGAGGAGATGTTGAGTACCTCAGAATTGGACTCAAAGGTTCGAAGCCAAGCAGTGCAAAGTGGATTGAGATTGGGCAAGTGAGACAACAGTACCCTCACTTAGTCGATGCTTGAAAGAAAACCAACTTTTGGTGGTCCAAAAGCTTTTCAGTAGGAAGGTCATGATCCGAATTAGATCTATAGAGAATGATTAAACAGAGCCATGGCTATACCAGGCCGGGACAGACTTCAAAGAATTTACAACAGCGGTCAAAAACACCTCTAAACCAGTGGCAATGGCAGCCAATGTGGAACGATGAGGACCTCGGTCAAAGCGCACTAATCGAGGCCCATGGAGACTGCACGGGAGGCGAATTTAGCCCCTGGGAGGCCTTGATTGGGAAACGGAGGTAGTTTTTGATCGTGCATCACTGGGCGAAAAACCCCAAATTGGAGAAGCCCTGAGCTCTTGGTCGCATGAGAGTTGGGAAAACCGTGGGATAAAGGCTAAAGCGCTAAAGGCGGGACCCGCTCTGAAAACTGGTGGTATTGATCGGGGGCGTCCATGGGCGGTAAGCTGTTTTGAAGGAAAAGTAGCGATTCCACTCAGCGGTCGACACGTGGCAAGCGGAGGAAAGAGAAAACCGCCGCTCATCGCGCATTAACGGTTGAGCTAGTCAACCGCGCCGAACGAGTGAACGGCGTCGGAACTGGAGGACCTGGATCTAATGATTGAGATCGTGCCCGATGGAGAAAGCGGAAACGACGGGGGATTAAACCGCAATTTGTAAAGATTTGACGTCCGGTTTGACTGCCAAGGTGGCAGAAGACTCATTCCACGACGTAAAGGAAAAACTGAATTGACGAAGCGAATTGGCGCAGCTGCAGGAGGACATGTGGCCACTCCCTGTGAGCCTCATGATGATGTTGAATAGGGAACTCCAAGCAAAGTTGTAGCAGGCGATCCAACAAGAAGTGGAAGAGGAATCGAAGAGCCATGGGTACGAATGGTTTTAAGCCATGAACAGAGAACAAAACACACACAGAGAGAAAGAGAACAACAACCAGAACCCCGAGAGGAGGACGGAACACAAAAAGGAAGAACAGGGAGAAGAAAGACAGTGAAGCAACAACAGAATGGAAGACAGAGGGCCGAGCTGATCGAAGGCAGCATCGAGCACCAGAGAGCTTGAGGGATTCAAGCCATCCCAGAGAGGATCTGTCTGGACTGAGCACCACATTGGGCTCTCTCCATTGTAGACCAGAAGGTCACAAAGAGCTGGTAAGGAAAAGAGTCTGTGTACTCTAGTGGCTTGGGGCATCCAAGAACCACCCTGCCAAGCAAAATTCCATTTCAGGAGACTCACATTGAGCTCCTTCATTGTAATTCTCTGCTTCAAGACACAATAAAATAAGGCCACCACTGAGAGTTGGACTAGAGACGTAGCCCTGGAGAATAGGGTGAACTCCTTATTAAATTCTTGTGTTCTTATATTGCTTACTATATTTCTCTACTGTTTTCCATTTCAAGTGTCTGTGTATTTGCACTCTGATCGATCCGTTTCTTAAATAACATAGACACACACACCAACATATGAGTCTGTAATACCTTCATTTAATAAATCTTTAACTGAGGTCACTCATAGGGTGATTATTAGATCACTCTGCGATTTTAAGGTAAATCAATCCATGCCCACGTGAATAAAAATGGAATTGTGCCAATCAGATTTCTGACCAACACCCTTATGAACATGTATGCGAAGTTGGGGAGCTTGGCAGACGCACATGAATTGTTCGACGAAATGCTTCATCGAGATGTCTGCTCTAGGAATACGCTAATCACATCATATTCTCCCCACGGGCCTGCAGAAGAAGCGTTGAAACTCTTTCACCAGATGCAGAGATCGATTTTCTGGCTTGACCACTTCACTTATGCCAGCGTTCTCTCGGTTTGTGCCAAGCTGGGAGCTCTAGAACAGGGCATCGAGATTCACCAAGAAATAGTTAGAAGCCAGTGCCAGATTGATGGTTTTGTAGAGAGTGCCCTAGTGGATTTGTATGCAAAGTGTGGGAGAATAGACAAGGCTCGAGAATTGTTTGACAGAATGTCTAAACGAGACAATCTTGTGGAACATCATGATAGCTGCGTATGGAAAGAAGGGACTTGCTAATAAAGTTTTCAATATTTTCATTCTCTCTAAACCATGCATTGGCTCTCTCCCAGCTTTTTCATTCTCCAAAACCTTCAGAACGATTTTCCTCAAAACCTCATCCGTCATCCATTCCAACTCCTCTTCTTCATGTGCCAAAGCATTGTTTCCATCCTGTATAACAGTTTCCGGCCCAATTTCCAATCCTGTACCCTTTTTATTTCCACTATCCATCATTGCCTTATCTTGAGAAGTTTCCAAGTGCTTTGGTGACACAGATTCCAAAGCATTTGTATTTGCAACCTGCTCTTCTGATTCATTTTCAGTTTCTCTGAAACTTAGCTTGAGTTTTTCATTACTTGCTCTCTTAACCCTTACGTTGGAACATATTTCCTCTTTAGTTATTCTGGTACCCTTTATTATATCCACTGATTCAACATAAGATTTTTTTTTTTATCATATGGATTTGAAGTGTCTCTAGATTTATCACCATGTTTATCACGCCTACGTGCAATTACTTCCCTGGCTTCGTTTATAGATTTAATCACTCGTGGCTTGATTCTCTGTGAACTTTTCAGGGAAGATCTGTTTGCACCAAACCCTTTTTTCTCGCTTAAGCCTTTCTTTACCCGTCTTCCATCCACTGATTCCTTCCTTTCATTTTCAGCAGCCTTTTCTGTAGAACTTTGCCCATATTGCAATGTGTCAAGCTCTGGCTTCCCGGTTTCTTTTAAAGTTGTATCACTGTTCTGGTCTTCTCTGAAATGGCTAGAACCATTTCCTACAGTTCCGTGTGAAAACTTCTTCAGCCTTGCTTGCTGAAATAGGAGGGTGCTCTGGAGGTGGTTATTTACTTCCTTTGTGATATTTAGTTTGGCATTCTTGCCTTGAGTATTTATTTTTGATTCTTTTGGGTCTCTATAATGATGTGCTTCACTTATCATCATATTTAAAGTTAAAAGGTAATCTTCCTTTCCACTGATACCATCTGCATTTCTTCCCATTGTTTTGGAATTCAAAGCAGAAATACCACCAACATTCTTCGCGTCTAAGGTTTTGGAGTTGGAAATCTTATACTTTTCCTTGTAAATTTCTTCATCTCCAACCTGGTCATTGCAGAATATATATTTCCAAGCTCCCCAGACAAGCACAGAACTAATCAGTACAACAAATCCAATTTTAGAAGTCTTGAGTACAGGAGAAGGATGATCAATCACGGAACTAGCTTGAGAGTAGAAAGATCCTAACAGCCCCCAATTTTCCAAATTAATCTTTTTTGTATTTACAAACTCAAATAAGGTACTATTTCTTTGTGGCTTGACTACCCCAGCTTCTACCCCAACTTCTATATCCTTAGCCAGTTGCTTGGCTTGTGCTATTTTTGTATGTGAGAATGAGATTGTCGCTTCATCCAGATGGTAAGCAAGGAAAGGCTGAGCCACGAATCGGTTGCGAATCTCGTCTTCATTGACCGAGACTTTTAGCTCTCCATTGGCACTTTCATAAACCAGAAAAATGGGAGTCTGCCCAACACCCCAAACCCATATATCTACTAATCATTTCTCCATGACATTTAATTTATTTAGAACTTACTTACAAATGAACAGGTGAAGTCCTTCACATATAAATCTCAGACTCCAGTGCCAACCAAAAGAAAACAACAGGAAATCATTACACATTCTTCATAGCAAAAAAAAAAATCAACAATCATGTTTAACAAAACTAGTCATGCATGCATGGGCCTATAGGTCTCAAGGGTTCAACTTAGCTCTGATACCAAGTGTAGGGACCAACCCTGTATATATATATATATATATATATATATATATATATATATAGTCACAATAAAATACAACCAGAAGAGAAAAACATTGGGAATTTTAAATTTATTCAGCACTATCTAACACATCCCTGAATTTCATTTCATTGAACATATCATAAAATTTACATATATTTAACTAAGGCCATAAAGAAATCATACAAAATAATATTGCAACACATATGTACTATTCACCAGAAGATGAGACTCCACTTGATTTGTCATTACTTGTCTTCCCTTGTTGCCGGTCACCTCCGAGTGTGAATGTCGACGTACTTGATCTGAATGCAATGACCCACCGGTTAACCTCCCAACCTACTCCTTGGGTACTCTTCTTCCCTACGGACCCTCGAGCTGCAATGGGGTTGTACAATGGAGGAATGCAATAGCTGGTAGAGGAGAGCACTCCTTGGCTCAAGAGTCCCCTCTCTAAAATCCTCTACCTCACCAAACTCACTATAGTTTCGTAATCACTATTCTGTGTTATATATCTAGGGGGGATAATATGGGGTACAAAGAGAGGTACCCAAGGGAATAATGTAATAATGGGATGGACCATAGTAATAAATAAGGTGGTTAACCCGTATCATGTAAGGGACCACAAGTAGTTAGTAATAATGTAATGGGCCCATGGTATTAGATAGATGGTATTGAGGGAACCATGGTATTGTATGTATGAGGCCTATATAGAGGCTAGAGACTCCCCATTGAGAGATGTCAAGGATTATTGTATGAATAGGCATATGGCTTGTGGAGTGTTCTCCTTCCTTAAGGAGTGAATGTATGGTCTTGCCCTACCTTAAGGGTTGATCAATAAAGAAGCATTTCTATCTATTCAAATCTTGTTATTTCTGGGTTTATTTGCATTGTCTTATATTTTCATATCAGATCTATAATACTCTGACATAGTCTCATCCATCCAACAATAGGGTTCCCAAAAAGTCCCTTCTCCCATGGCTTGCCCCTTCTTTTATAGGAGTCCTCATAGGTGACACTTGGCATGTCATGCATAATTAATTATTTTTTTATAATTCAATAGTTTGATTATTCACCCACCCATGTGTCACTCTCTCATCAAGGGTCTCCAAAATTATTTACTTAAATTTTAATTTAAAACTAATATTTTCCTCACCTCAACAAGATTCCTATTTCTTCTCCTAGTTGCCTCTTGATCCCCCTTTTTACTCCTTAATTTGTGTTCATTACTAAAGTCAATTAATGAGTCAAGATTTGATCCCCTATCTACTCCCTAATTTAACTCAAGTTATCTCTTAGATGGATATTCTTATGTTGGTTGTTGCCACATGGAGGTTCTCTACATTTCTCTAAAATTTAATTTATTAATCTTATTTTAATTCACCATCCTCTTCTCTTAATTAGGTTTAACTATTTTAGGATTAATCTTTATCCTTACAATTATGTCCCTCTTTCCCCTTTTACCTAATTAAACTACATAATCTACTTAATATTTTCCAACATGGGAAGGGTAGAGTTTTTAAGGTAACCTATTTTATTTCTTCCTATGATCCTCTTAACCCAAGTTTTATTTTTGATTTAATTACCTCGGTTTCTAACATCATTTACCCTTGATGTAAATTTACTTAGTTTTCATTTCTTGATTATATTTATCTATTAATTTATTTTTAATGATTCCTAGGGTGCCAAGTTTGGTTGTTCCCTTCAAGAACTTCCCTTGAAGTTCCAAGGGTGCCATGCCTATTAGTTTATTTGTGATGCCAAGGGTGCCAAGTTAGTCGTGCCCTTCGAGAAATTCCCTTGAATTTCCAAGGGTGCCACACCACTTGCCCTTCAAGCATTTAGTGACTACGAGGGGAAAGTATAGGTGCAATGACATAGACCACTATCATATCTTATGTTGCATGCTATAGTGAGACTAATGGTGTCGGGGATCAAGGAATCCGCCTTGATGCGCGCCCCCCGGTAAAATCCTCATGAGCGACCCAACTTTGGGACCTGCCCTCATGACATCATGATCTTCAAGGCGAAGATGTTTCAACCTTTCCAGCCCAAGTCATGGTGGGAGTGCTAGTGGGTGAGATCAAGGACACTGTCCCACCCCTCCCATGTAGTTCCATCCACTTGTACAACCCCATCACCCATATGTGAGTCATTTGGCCAAGCAACTAATCTGTGCCTGCAACCACTAACATCTCATCAGAATATAGATAAACATATATAACAGGTTTCAAAATTGACTTTGAATTTCAAAGATAAAATAATATAATTTTTTTCATCAAACCAGTTGTCGTCAACTCGTCATATGCGAGTGCCTCTGGTGGTTTCCTGCCATACTCAATAATCATCAGTAACAAGGTTTCTCAGTGTTATTCATTGTCATAATAGCATCATTAACAACACCTAGTCATTCACATCATTGTTCATTGTAAGCCCGAACTAATGAAAGTAGGTAACATAGGGGACACATCCATCATGGCTATCATCATCAAAACATCAATGGAAACATACATATCCATTAAGCTATCAACATCGTAACATCAATAGAAATATACCTATCCATCAAATTTATCATCATCATGATTTTAATAGAGAGCATACATATCCTTTACTGCCATCATCATCATAAATTCAATAGAGACCAAACTTAACCATTTAATGTTACAATCGTCATAATACCAATGGATAAAATACATAACCATTCATGCTATCTTCATCATAATATCAATGGAGAGCATACATAAACATTACAACCATGAATATCTCAATCACTAATAATAGCGTCATGTGCTCGGATCCTCAACTTGAGGTCCTCAAAGAATAATTTGTGGGCCTTAGGGCTAAATAAATGTTAGTGACATATCATTGCCAGTTAACTAGAGCGGGGCACTACAAAACAAAGGTGCAAGAACTGCCTCTCTCCACTTACATGGATTTTCATTTACCTTTGTATGCATTGAATTTGTGACACTCCTTGTTGGTAACTCTAAGGAATATTGGCATGAGAAATTGCTACACTCACATGTAGGCTCAAGGAAAAGGAAATTTTGATAGTCTCTCAAATTTTCTTTAGTGATGGGAACATTTGTTCAATTGAAAAGATAATTCTCTCTCTTTGAGATGGATTGTGTTATGCTACTAGTTATGGTTATAAATTTATCTAAATGGGGTCAATGAATGGCAACAAATCATGTGGAATCCATTAACTCTCATTATGGAGCTCTAAAAGAGGACAAAATTGCCCATCAAATACTAGAAAGCAAACATTGTCGAAGTGGTTATTGAATCAACCATGGACACTCAAGATGAGGCAACCAATAGACATGCTTTCAATTAGTTTTATATGTTTTTCAAAGTAGTTTATTATTTAGGAATATATTATAGAATCCATAGCTACAATTTCTTTTGGAAGCTATGTTGTCAATGCTAGGAACATTGATATGAGTGCCCAAAATAACTAGAAGTTTCATCCAAATTTGCAAGAAAAGACAAATTGGGAGCGATAAGAATATATATTAAAACTATAAAAGAATGTTTTAGATTACAATGTATCTAGATAATGATACATTTTTAATATTATTTAAAATAAATTAAAGGGCAATTTAAGACAAGTCTATTGGTATTGTTCTTTAGAATTGTCGTATGTATATAGTAATATATTAAACTTCATTTTGTTAGAATATTAAATTTTATTTTCAATATTAATAAGTATCAATTTGAAATTTGCAAAATTAAAACTTATTAATTTGTAATAATAATTATATAGAGATATTGAACAAGATACTAAAACTTGAATATCCATAAATATTCATTAAAAAAAAGTTAATTTCGACAAATAGATTTTAAATATTTTTGTAAATATATTGTTTTTTATTTTTATTGTTAAGTGGTCCGAGTTCATTAAAGATTCAGGGTTGGCCTGTGGCTTGAGAAACCGCAACTTAGGGGCAATGATTTCAGAATAAGACTTGTGCTTTTTGAACCAATCAACATTTAAATAAATAAAATTAAACAAATTATATGTGTTTTGCAATGTGAACTTTATAAATGATTTGTTTGATTTTTTATCAACGTTAAATTAATTCAATGTTTAACTGATAACGAATGAGTTATACCCACCCTGCTACGAGTGGTAGGGATAATAATATTGATATTACACCCACTAAAAAAGAAATATGTAATCCCGAGGATTTAAAATAATATTGATATTACACTCACTTTTCATTCAAGATAGAGATGACATGTGATATTTTTAAAAATATATATTTTAACAAATATATTTTTTTTATGTCAAACCATAAATAAAATATTTCAATTTACATTTGAAGTAATATAGTTTTATATCAATTTTATTAGAAATAAAGTAATTGAAAATATATATTTTTAAATATTTTTACATTTAAGTATGAGGGAGAAGTGCAATTCCTTAATTATTTAAAAATATATCAATGTCAACCTTAAATAAAATATTCCAATATCCATGTTAATAAATATTTCAATATCTCCATGATGAGGGTGATGGGACATATGTCGAAAGGGATTGGGAGGGGCACCCATTACCCTGTTGCCTCTCGTTGCAATTAGGGGGGGTGTGGCGTGGCTTACCCTTCCCATGTAGGTGGGATGCAATATTTACTCTCTCACGATTATCCATTTTGGTTTTTAATGCACCTCAACTTGCAATGATCTTGAGTGGAGTTGGTAATTTATGTTCTAGTAGGAGTGCACCCCCACCGCTAGTGGGAGTAAATTTCCCTATGCCCCTCTTTGAGACGCCCTAATTTGTGATCTGTGAGACTGAAATATGTCATGAAATTTGATTTTTCCCAGTGGGACGTTTGCTTGCCTATAGAGAAAAAGAGGCAGTGACCCAGGCTAGCCTTCTACTTCCCCTACTTTTGGAGTCTGGGAGTGAATGTTGGGTGTTTGAATTGGTGGATGGGCATGTTGTAGGTGCATATGGAATGGTAAAGGAACTAAAAAGGGGGTTAATGTGGAGGTTTCAACCTAAATTTATGGAATGTGTCGATGCCTCCACTCAACTACCTCGTTCATGGCTTTTGTTGACTCTTGTCTTCCCGTGTAGTGTTAGATGGGTAATGATCTCCTTTCTTCTCTTTGTTTTCCATTAGGTTTTACTCATTGGGGGTTTGGTAAATTTTGTTGTGGCCCATATTATTACCTCATTGCTCTATTTTCAATTGTGGCCCCTAGTCATGTTTTGTTGGTGGTTCCCGTGTCAAATCCTAAGCCTTGTCCTGTTCCTTCCTTAACGGATGTGTCATGGCTTTGTACCTTTGCTTTCCCACCCTTCAAATTGGCTTGGATAAGTATCCTTCTTCCTATTGTTGTGTGGTTGCCTGGGGTCAAGATCATAGTGAGTCTTTTGGCATCTGTTATTTTATGATTTGTTATGGATTTGGGGGGAACTTGGCACATCTACAAGAATTTTTGTTGTCCCTTTGCTGTTGATAGAGCATTGGTTGCTTGGGTATTTTGTGGGAGAGTTGGTATTATGCCTAATTGTTGTATTTGGTTTCTACCATTTTTGGTGGCAATGCCTAGACAAAGGATGCATAATCGTAGAGGGATTGGTGGGCGTGGTCAGCAAGGCCAACTGCACGCTCAGTCCTAGGCCCAAGAAGTGACAACAATTTATCAGTTAGTAACCTCTCTTAGCATCCAAGAGTAAATTCATCAGCTTGAGACAAATGTTACCCATGATTGTCATGCCTACTTGGATATAGAAATTATGGCGGAGGTCTCCCATTAGCTTCCTGGCCCTAGTCATACTAGGGGATGAAGGAACCTATACATGCGCTCCATCACCTTGCGTTGACATCTAAAGAACCTGTTAGGCTGAGTTATAAAGGAAAAACATGAAGACATGAATGATATCATTTCATTCTTGAATGATATTTGGAGAGTACAACACCACCACAGGTATTTCCTAGAGAGATTGGATGCTCACTTGGCCCACATGGAGAGTCATCTCCAATGTGAATCCAAACCTTCTACACAAGTTGGAACAAGTGCAAGTGACCTTGCTCCTGTGACATTGTTTGACTCTTGAGTCTGTTATCTCTATATGTTTCCTTGTAGTTGTTTTGTGATAGGAAACTGCTATGATTGGTAGCACTTCATTTTTGTTGTTACTTTGTCTACTTTTTTATTGGCTAATAAATCTAGATTCCCTTGTGGTGGATTGAGGCTAGTTTATTTTTTGATGCATGGTTATCATGATATATCAGTGATATAATTTGAAATTTGAAGGAAATACAAAATTCAACTTTCAAAGAAAAAAAAAAATCCCAATATCAATTTCGTAAATATTTATATATAGATTGAGAAAGTTTTATCTCTATATTTAAAATATTTCAATGCCCACCTTAGGTAAAATAATTTTATCAACTTCATATATAGAGAGAGAAAAAAAATAATTGAAAGTAAAACATTACTTATCCCATTAACATGTATTTTCCACTTCTTAATGCAAGAGAGAGCTAAAAAACTATTAATCACCAAAAAAGAAAAAGAAAACAATGTAGAGAGAGCAGAGAGAGAGAGTTCTTATTGCATAGATATAAATATTCCAATGCATATGTTAAGTGAAATATTTGATTGATTTTCCTCCTTAAGGAGAGGCTCAATTTTGTTTTTTGTGGATATGTCACATAACTATATGTTTCTCTTATATCAGTTTCAGAAACAATAATGTTCTAACATCTGCATATGTAACTTTTTATTCTTTTAATAAAAAGTTTGTTTTTTCTTAATATAATATATATATATATATATATATATATATATATATATTTGATTGTTTAAAAATAAAAAAATTCTTATGGTTAACATTGTTTATTGGTATGTTGGTCAAAATGAAAGAGGTGTAATTTCTTCATTCTTTAGCATGGAATTAACATATGGCGCACAACACACACACACGCAAAAAAAAACCAACATAGATCCACACACATATACCAACATAGATCCATCTTAACCCCAGATATATCAAGCACCAAGAGGGATCAAATCTCTTGAGGCACAAATCTTTAAGTTTTACACTCTAAAAGAGGTTTGAAACTCAAGAGATTTGATTGCTCTCAGAGGTTGATAGACTTGGGGTTAATGTGGATCTATGCTGGGAACAACGGAACAATATGAATAATGATACGAGTGTTCAGAACAACTAGAAGTTTCACCCAAATTTGCAAGAAACTTCTGAGTTGGGAGTGATAATATTATATATTAAAAAATATAAAATTATTTTTGCATGCTAACTGAAAAATATTTCAATGTTAACCATAAAAAATACTTCAATATCCAACTTAATTTTAAATCGTATCTATATATAAAGAGATAATGTAATTGAGAGTGAAAAATTGTTCGCATGAGGGAGATATAAATATTTGTAATTCCTCCACTATTCAATATGGAATTTGACATATGCAATTGAAAATAATATAGATATTACATCATAGTATGAATGAGATGTGTAATTCATTCCATGTCCAACATAGAGTTGACATTTGGTATTTCAAATTAATTATTAATAACAAAAGGATGCTAGCCATAAATAATTATTTCAAGGTCCATATTAAGTAACATAATTTTATATAAACTTTATATAGAGAGATAAAATAATGGAAAGTAAAACTATCAATTGCCCCTAAAGGTGCAAAGGTACATTAAAGGAATAAATATTTGGGAAGTTCATCTCGCCACGAACATAGCCCACTGTTGAATGCATGCGCATAAGGTTTTCCAAACTCTCAAATGCAAGCGAAGGAGTGTATCCCAACAAATCATTAGAGGTTTCTACACGTGAGAAGTAAATTCATGGAAGGTTTCATTATAACATATTATGGGAAGTAAATCCATCAAAGGTTTCCTTATAACATATTATGTCATCAACAAGGATGTTATAATGCATTTTCTCTTAAACTTTTTGGATGAGCCATAGGTGCCAATGCACCTTCCGCTTCTGAACCCTATTCCTTCAAGGATGTACTGAAGACTAGGTTGTTAACATTTCATTAGGATTTATAATTTTGTATCAACACTTTCTAGGTGGTTGAATCAACCAAGACTCCTAAATATGAACTTCTCCTCTACTCCAAGGGTTTTTTTTAATTGTGAATTTTAAAACTATGAAGGATCTTCCAAAAGTGTTCATTGAAGGACCTTAGTTTTGGAGCAGAGCAAGCCTTTTCTTTCAACCATGGCTCCTAAAATTTGACAAATCTCCATAATTATCACAACAAATCAATTACATGTAAGACTTCCAAATCTTCCTCTTCACTTGTGGTATTTGACAATTTACCTAAAGTTATTAGAAACTCCCTAGGTTGCTTTGTTAGAATAGATGAAGATTGCATTTTGCAAGGTCTTGTCACCTTTGCTCATATTGATGTGGACCTAAATCATTGTTTACCCAACAAGATACTCATAGAATGGGATGATCTCACTTTTACGTAGTTGTTAGATTATGAAAGCATAACTTTCAAATCTACAAGAGCACTTCTTGATCATCGATATCCACCAAAACCCCAAACTCTGAGCACTCCTCCATTAGCTTCTCGCTGAACACATTTGAAACTCTACTTCTATTCTTGTAATATGTGGGAGGAGGCTTGGGAATGAACTCAAACCCTCCAATCTCAGTGCGCAAGTGCATCTCCTTCAACGTAGAGAATATATTAGAGCAAATGACAGCTAATTGCTACAATTTGGAGCCCTCATTGTGCTCTAGATAAGTATGTATATGTGACTTCCTTTTGGTCCCAAACACAGGCTTATTCATGGGAAACGAAACCATCTCATTTTTCTCTCCAACACCATCAAATTTAGGCCATTTTCTCTCTTCATCCCTATCTCTTTCTACCTCCTCACTCTCTCTACCTCCTTACTCTCTCTCCCTCTCACTCTTCACCTCTCACAATCTCTCTCTCTCTCTCCCTCCTTGACTATCTATATCTCTACCTCCCCTCCCTATGTTCTTCTCCCCCTCCTCTCTCACTCTTCCACATTCCTCCCTGTCTCTCTCTCGATCTTCCCCTCTCTCCTCCTTATCTCTCTCTTCCCCCCTCTCTCCACTTCTTTATCCACCTTCCCCCCTCTCCTTCCCTATCCCTCCCTCCCTCACTCAATGCCTCCTTCACAACAATCTCCCTTGCCATCCCTTCACCCAAGCTTCGTCTCTCCCTCCTTTCCGCCCTCCCTCCCTTGCTCAACACCCTTCCCACCTTTATGCACCCTCACGCCCCCCTCACTTCCTCTCTCTTTCTCCATCTTCCCCTCTTTCCTTGTCCCTTCTTTCTCTCTCACCCTTCTCTCTCCCTTTCTCTCTTTACTTTTCGCCCTTCCATCACATCTCTCTACCACCATCATCATTACTCTCTCCCTTACTCTCATTTAGCATAGAATTTTATAGAGAACCACACCTACCCACTTTGAGGTGGCTCGTAGATCTCAATTTAAATTAAATAATAAATAAACACCAAATTAATAATAATAATAAACACCAAATTGATGTGTGAGATATCCTTATTTTGTGGGACAAGAAAGTAACCTCCATTAAACAATTTTACTAATGTATATATTCTATCTGTTTAAATTTAAATGAATTAATCTTTAAAAAAAACCTTACAATAACAAAAATCATCATAAAATAACATCAAATTATTTAAAATAAAAACTTTACTAATGTATATATTCTACCTATGATTTTACCATGAAAATTTAGTATTGTATATATTTTATCTATTTAAATTTAATGAATTAATCTTGAATTAAAAAAAAGGCCTTACAATAAACATAAACATACTATACAATAAAATAAAAACAAAATAGAAACACACACACACACACACACACACACACATATAACATTAAACATACTGCAATAACTTTAAAAATACATAAGTATTATGTTATACAACCTCATAACTAGCATAGTATGTATGTGTGTATAACTTATTATGATCAAGTTAGAAAGTTAAAAAATTATTTAATCATGAAATTTGGAAAGCTCCACATTTACAATCAAATTAACACAAATTTAAATAATATTTAAGGCTCCTATCAAAGAGAATTTTCATCACGCTCAAACCAATCTTTGAAATAAAACTCTCAACGATTTTGATGGGAATGGAATTCAATCAACAACATTTAAATTTGTTTTAAATTACCAAATAAATTGAAGAGACAAGAGAAAACCATAACACATCGATAATTCCTAAGGAATTTACGTGGATCCCTGCATATTCCTTCCTTTACACGTGTATTGGAGATAACATAGATCTTGCATGGCCTAATAAGTCTATCACTTTGTGCAATTATGTGTAAAATCTACGCTTGTTTGGGGTGGCAGGAGGGGGAGGGATTCTCATTAATTTGGAAGGAATCATTGAATATAGATATGCTTGGGGGCTTGGAAGGAAGATAAACAACCAAGCAGAAGTGTATGGCTTGTTCCTGGGCCTCACATTGGCTCAAAAGGAGGGCATAAAAAAAATACAGGTATTAGGGGACTCCATGATAATCATTAGGCATGTGATCTATGCTTCATCAACTAAAAACACTATCTTAAACCAAATTATCAAGAGATCCCAAGGTTTGATTCCCTCTTTTGATTTGGTGTCTTTCTTCAATATTCTCAGAGGAAATAATCAAGAAGCTGACAAACAGGCAAACCATGACTTCCAGTTGAGAGAAGAAAGGAGCATTGTGAACAAGGTCAATGGCATGACTATCATCCCATAATTATGTCTATGAGCTTCAAGTTTTGGGTCAAGGATGTTACTCTTAGTTTTGCAAGGAAGTTAGCAAACATTAGAATTGGGGATTTTGCTTCTTTTTTTTTCTTCTTAAGTTGGCTTATTGGCCTCTCCTCCCCCCTTAGCCCTGCCCCTTTCCTTCCCCTCCCCTCCCCCTCCCTTTATTTCACCTCTTTTGTATTTTACCCCCCGTCCCTTCCCTCCGCCTTTCTCTTATATTTCTCCATGTTTCTCTCCTCTTCCATTTCATCTTGCGTCCCCTCTGTATTGTCATGTTCCCCTCCCCAGGCCACCTCATCCCCCTGCACCTTGGGTCCTGTCACATCACTCCATGTGAGTCCTCGCTGGTCCTAAGCCTTGTGGTAGGAGATTCCTTTGCTTCCAGCCATGATGTGTTTGTGATCGTCACCCTGGTACAACACTTATGCATGGAAGGGTTCAATGCGTGTGGATTCAGCTCCCACGCCCTAGATCATGGTGCAAAGGCCGACGCACCACCTTGGGTGATTGCAGGATAATGGGGAATTCACTGAAGTGTTTAATTCTTATTCATAGAACTGCCCTGATCGCTTGTGGGAGGAAGCTTAGGATGGGAATGATGGACCAAGAGCATAACTAGGAAATAATGGTGGACTGCTGGGTATTTTTGGAGGTACATCGGGATCTCAGCTCCAGCAGTTCCTTCCCACGTTACTGCATCATCACACAGTCCTTCATCTGTTATTTAAAGAATAACGATATGTTCAGTTTTTATGGTTTAAGGTTCTTTTCTGCTCAGGTGGCCTCTGCGAAGGCCTAACGGCTGAAGTTGAGGTTGCTACGAGTTAGTGGTTGGGTCTGGGATTAAGGGAAGAAAATCAAGGCGCGGGTGTGCCTGATTTTTCGAGTGGGAAGCTTCAAAGGGGTGTGGGTTTGAGTGTAGTTGCTTGGGTGAGGGTTGTTGAGTTGGGTGTTGTTAATTTGCTGAATTGGGAGGGGGTTCTGGATCAGAACCTCGGGGATAATTTGAGAATATACCCACATAGGGAAGTCTATCTGAAAATGAATGAAATTGAGAAAGTTGTAGGTGAGAAGGCTGCTAATTTGCTGGACTGTGAGGGTGTACTAGGTCAGAACCTTGGGGATTTGTTGGAGGCCAGTGAGGTGGATGGGGTGGTGGATGGTTGGTTCTTGGAGCAGTGGGTCAAGAGCATCTTGGAGTCGGGCGGGAATGACAAAAGGGTCTGTGACATTATGGGAAGTCTGAATATGGATTCGACTGTGTAAAGTGTAAAGGATAGCTCCCGATCGGGCTCTTGGGATGTTGCAGGTCGAGGTCAGGGGGGCTGCAAGTGGGAAATTCTATGGTTGGTAGGAGAAATCAACCAACCTGCATCAATTGTGTGCAAGACTACTTGGAATTAAGGGAATAACTGGCTGTTATGCAACATAGCATACACCAACAACAATAGGAGAACTTGACTATGCAGGAGATGCAGTTGGAAAAGAAGGAACATATTCGCCAACTGCAAGATGAAGTGGATGCGTTGCGGCAAAAAATTGAGCAGTTGAAGCTTAAGGTGGAGGAGAGAAACAAGAGCAAGGATGAGGACTCCACTAAGCTATACCTGAACTAGAGCAACGAAGAAGTCTCCACTGGCTTGGACCTGAACAGTCCAACGCCAATGGATGTTTAGTTTTTATAGTATTTCTTACTATTTTTTAAATGTCACAATACAAATGTAACTACTTAATGCTACATTTTGTCGAATTTATAGTTATAGGAGCTCTGGAATGGGGAAGTTTTGTGAATATTACAATGAACACTCTTATAGTAGGAATGCAGATAAAATGATATATCAACAACCCTTAGAAGGGTTCAAAACACTTTGTAAAATCCCTATTTTGTTTGCGAACGGGCACGCTATATTGATATAAAAAAATCTACTCATTCTAGTTAAAAGAAAATTCTACGCTTGTTTTGAAAGTTTTCCGTTGTGTTGAAATTATCATAGTTCTTCTAGGTTCAGTGGAGAAAAAATAACAAAGTAACAAGATGGATTTCCTACAGTGCATTCTAATTTTGATGTTTCCTCCCATGGAAATAGTCTTATTATAAGTGGTGTTGCCTCCATTGGCACTGATGAAGATGCCATTTTGGTCTTATCACCTCATATTTCGTGAGAATATGAGGGGGGAAACAATGCTCTTCACTGGTGCATATTCTGGAATTAGGGAGGTTCGTTCATGGAGAATGTGTCACTGTATTTTTTATGTGCTTTTTTGTGTTCTCTTGTTGTTAGTAGTAATGGTATGGTGATTGTGCATTGCAAAAAATGACCTATTGCTATGCCAAGAGAAAATCTAATGTTGGTTTCCAGGATGGAAGACAATATGAAAGGCATAACAAATCTAGTAGAAGAATTTCTAAAATTCAAAGTAATAGAAGACCGCTTGAAAGCCATAACAAATATAATAGAAGAGTAATAAAAGAGTTTCTGCAATTCAGAGGCAATAGATGGCAATCAATAATAATAGTTTGGACTGGAAGAAAGGTGATGACAAATACCATTTTGACCATAGCTTGAGTCCAATATTGGATTTCATAGAGTTTGAGCTAGAAAGGGTTTCAACCACATCAATGAAGGACATTTGTGGTCTCTGAAAGGTGTGATTTGGTAAGAATTTATACCCAACACATTTTTTAATTTTCTTGGGTTTTCACATGACCTCCTCTGATATGCATTACAAACTTGATCATTATCAAATTCATAGCTTTGATGATTCTTCTCTCATGACCGCCATCTCGTAATAAGCAAGGAGTAGGTATAGAAATAATCAGCATATCAAACCGAAACGGTTAATGTTGGTAGTAATGATTAATCAATACCATTAAGATTAATACTACTAATTAAGCAGAGTGTGAGTGTTAATCAAATAAGTTAATCATTGAAATCCCATCCAGAATATCTACAATGTGTGTGTGAATTAAGCAACAACCCTGCAATTTTATTTCTTACATTTCTTCATATACAAAATTTTCAGGATTAAGGCCTAAGTTTGTCTACAACTCTTTCCTCCCATCCCTCTTGTAATTCCAACAAGATTCATTTCTATAAATTATCAAATTCACGAATCCAATCTTTGTGTTTTGCGTTCCATGTCCCTGTATAATTTTTCTAATGAAAAATTTGTTGAACAATCAGACATAGAATGGAGCAGATTTTACTCTAGAAGAAATAGCTCATTTGAATACAATAAATTCTTGGCTAAAGTAGCCGCATCTTTTCCAAAATGATCATAATGATCAGATTGTTGGTCCACTAAACACGACGTGGAAGAGGTAGAAATCATAGGTATCATTTCAACAAGATTATCCGCCATTGCAAAAACAATGAGTTTGGATTCTTCGCCTCCAATGGAATCATTCATAAGTAGATTGTGAAAAGAAGACTTCACATTTGCTTTATCATTACACAACCTTGAGGTTTCTTTCGATACACAATTACCGCATCCATAACCATTACAACCATTTGGTCTTACCACGTTGTTAGCACTCCATAAATCCCTATAGGCTTAGGAAAGGGCCACAGAGGTAACCACTAACCACTATGGGCTGTAAACTGGTCCTTTCCAACTGGAGGGGGCTCCCTCACTATTAAACTTTGATGATAAATGCACTAAAGCTCATAGAGACTAGATCTGGAAAATGTGATATAAAATTTAATGAAAAGGTTGAGAGTTTCAGGAAAAGACTACTAAGGTATGAAGCCAATAACCTAATCTTAATATCATGGCATGCATGAGACTTTAAAAAAACAGAGGCAGGGTATGCATACGTTCCAATCTGACAAGAGTTGAAGTGTAGTGGGGAATGGAAAGAGACACAATTAAATCTTATCACAAGCAGCAAAGCATATTATAATGATTTCTGCAATATAAAATAATGACCAAATACTAGAAGAACCATGACAGAGCAATGGAGAATTCCATCATGGAGGATTCCACAATTTCCCTGAGCATCTCAAAATGAATTCAAGATAAAAGCTTCAGAAATGGACATTTAGATAACACAAAGGAAAACAAACTTGAAAGAAATATACCACAAGAATCTCTAAGATCAAAGAAACCAACTTGCACAACACATATGCACAATCCTCTTTTCCCAAAATCGAACAAATTCTTCATATTTATTTTACAACACATTCTTATCCGTCAAGCTTAGAAACATCAATCTTTGAAAGCAAAAAACTAAGATAAAGCTAAAAATAAAATTGAAACATATTTTATGATAAAATTAGCTTTATCTTATCTAATTCTCTGATCCCTATCCATTCCTTTTTATCCATATCACCAACATCATTTTGGATATCTATACATTTCCACATTTTCAAACCGAAATCCAAAAATTTCATCATTTTGTCAACAAAAAATGTGAAAATGGGCCACCAAGTGACACATGTAACGCTAAAACAGTAGAACTTGTGTAAAATATGAGATAGGTTTATGTAAATGATCTTGTTGTGAATAAAAATATCTCTCATTTTCCTTAAATTCTTCCCAAAGTCAGAAAATTCTCTGCAAAACCATGACTAAAATAGGGGAATACACAGTCTGAAAAATAGGCCTTAAAGATGCATTCGAAACTCCCGATATATGACACATGTGTAGAAACTGGAAAAGGTTACTATGATTTGACTAATTCTTGAGAAAAACCTCTTTCAGTATTTTGAAATTCGACTCCATGTGTTCGGAATCAATGTTTCAAACGAATGATTAAAATAGGGTATTTTGTGCATGGGAATCATTAGAACGCTTGGGTAGATATGTTGCTTAGATAGTGGGGGGAATATATGAGTTATGTCATGTATAATATGTAATCATGGTCTTTTGAGGGAATAGGTTTAGGATGGGATGGGGAAAATAAAGGTCATATGACTAATAAATAGGGGATAGGGAAAAGGATTTATGAATGAACAAGGGGAAATTGGGAGATATAGGTTATGGAATTAGGGAAATAAGGGTAGATTAGAAAGGGGAAAAGAAATAGGATATTTTGAAAAGACCATTTTGATTGAGCAATATAACTTCAATTGTAATGAACTCAAGATAACTTTCTGATAGACACATAACTGACACATACCCCATGACTTTACTGTTCAAAATTTTGTAAACATGACTCCCAATGACTCAATACTGCTTCATGCTTTGATTGGACGACTTGATGACTATTGGCTTAGGGGTTCCTAACCTAGGTTTAGATTTAGCTACGCCAACCAAAAAACCCTACACTAATGGTCCTTACAACAATAACTTGTGTAGCGCAGGCTGCAGTCTCACCCGAAGAAGTATGGGGGGATCCAAGAACCAAGTTTTTGCATCCAGAGACTAGTGTGATGTCCTTCAACGCCTTAGATCTACCTTCGCGCAGATCAATAAAATATTAGGGAATATTAATGAAACTCTGTTAAAGAAGCCTTCAGACCTTTGCGAAGGTCTACGATCAGTCCTTGCGGACCTCTAATAGTCAATTTGCCTACTTACGTGCATCATGTTAGAGTCGGTCTGGTCATCCCTTTGTCAGAGATCAAAATTCTTTTTGCATTCCATGTTTAGGTGTCCCATCTCTCTTGATCAGTTGCATTTTGTTAGGAGCATGCCATAAATCTGATGGAAGGGCTTTTGTCATTCATTCCCCTCATGCTTTGCACTGCTGGCTCAGGTCTGTCCATCAAAATCAAATCTTAAAAGTCATTTGCAGTCCTGTTGCAGTCTCTAGGTCATAACAGTCATTTTAGTCACTAGGTCTAGGGTTAGTCAAGTTGGTCTTCGACAAAGTCTAATAAAGCCAGCAGGCCAGAGGGAGGTTCCTGATGAAGTTCTTGATAAGTTATTATTTCAAAGATTTTTATCGTCATATGGATGGATTATGACTTTTCTTCAAAACTCTGTTTTGAAGACAAGTTGACATTTTGTTATTTGTAATAATTTTCAAAAAAATTTCAGTTCTTGAATTCTTCAGGCGCAACCCTGGTCTCCTTTGCCAAATCCCATGTTAGTTATCCCTGCAAAAAAAAAATTGCCAAGAAAATCATCATTTCAACCAAAAAATCAAGGAGGAAACAAAAAGTCAGAGTTCTATTAATTGTGAAAAGTGTCAATTGCAAAACATTACAAAATGGGTTTTGAAGAAGAAAAAATCAAAACCATCTCTTGTCAAGATATTTCTCAAAGCTATTTATCCCTTTGCAACAGGTGTCTTTTAGAATCCAAGGGAGAAATCGTGTTTTGAAAGTGTAAGAGCAAAATTGTGTTTGAAAGAGGCCGACTGTGTGAGTTTAAGGTAGCGTGGCGCATATAACAGGTGGCGGCGCACTGGGAGTTTCTGCCCAGTGTTAATTTGAATGGGCGTGACGAATAGAGAGAGCACGATGCACTGGGTTCTTGGCGCGGCGCATATAGCCCAAAGCCCGAAACTGTGTCAAATCTCTTCAAATTGCTCATACCTTGCGTAGATTTGCCAGGTAGGCTTGCTATCTTGAGGTTGCATCAAGTTTTGTAATCAGTGAAGGTGGTTTATGGGTAACAATAGGTGAACACACATATATCAAGCCCTCTTTTTATAAACATAAGCCAACTTGCTGTCAGGGTTTTTAGAACTCACTGTACTCATTGTTTTGCCACCAAGATTTTTCCTCCCTCCCATTGTTCCCTTGTCTTTAGCAATCCCTAATTCCCTATCACCTAAATTCATTACTCCCTTCTCCTACATACTCTATCCCCAAATTCTCCAACCTCACACCTCAAAACCTATACAATAATCCTAAACCCTAAAACCCTATTCCCATACATCAATCCCTCAAACCCCCTCCTATATTTCCCTATTAAATTTCTCCCAATAATTCCCATTCCTCAATATTGTTTCCCCTTCCTAATAATCCCTAAGAGTCCCTGTTGCATTCGTTTTTTCCCTTGGTGGCAGAAATTGAAATACAACACCAAAAAGAGCAGTCCAAGTACAGTTTATATACAACAGTAGTCTTGTCTTCAAGGTATTTTGTCCAGCAGTCATGGCATCTGAGCATTCATCAGACTATGAGGTAGAAACTCAAAGTGACTCTCCCTTGGAAGAACAGGCACCCCGGAGGCCTCATAAAAGTGGCAGACATGTTAGGGAAGAACCGACCACCCTCACAGAATTGCAGGCCTGCCCTCTTGCTATGCAATGTTTTCAGCATCAATCATGCTATGAGTTTTGTCAAAAGGTGGCTAGTGTCCAATTTCATCATGAGTTGGCTCGTCCTTTTGTGTTGCACTTGCACGGAGATCAAGCTATCTTGGCTGGTGTCACCTTCACACTTACACCAGAATCTGTCTCATTAGAAACCGATATACCGAATATTGGGGAACCATGGCACAAGAAACAGAAGATTGACCGGCAGCATTATGAGCCATACATCAAAAACAGTTTCTTGGGGCACCTCAAGAGAGTGTTCCCGATCTGATATCTGAAAGATGAATATGCTCCACTAATGAGATTGATCATGAAATATTTCAGCTGTGAGGGACAATTTTCTCGTCTTTATACTTATCACATCAGGTTGCTCATGCATTTCACCAGGGTACGGATGATGAACATTCCGTATTTCATTTGCCGAAACATAGAGAGGATGTCCACCTTTATACAGCATAAAACCCCTCAGCAGCAACTTAACAATGTCTATCATTTTGCTCTTATTAAGATTTTGGTGGTTCATCAACTTGGATTGCAGGGCATCACTTGGGATGATTTCATCTCTCGTGACTTCTTGAGAGCTTCATGGGGAGTATCAGAGGTTAAGCATGAGGGTGAACCTTCTCATCAGTATGAGCGCCATGAGACTGCTAGTGTGCCAGTTTTCATCACATATCAGAGAGGCACCAGACATTTGTTTGTAGCGGCAAAGCGAGTGTTATCTCCACCCGGGGTGGAAGGGCCTTGCTTCCTCCATCGGCATCATAGGTACATGACAAAGGCAAGAGGCCAATGCAGGATGAGGGGCTTTCAGGTGAGCCATCAGGTGAACGAGAGACCGACTTCATTCTCCTACATGATGATGATACAGATACGGGTCCACAAAGTGCCAAACTTAGAGAGATCATCCAGGAGCAGCAATCAGAGATCGAAGCCTTATCCCTTGACTTGGAGAGGGCTAAGTGGACCATGAAATACTTGGAGCAGAGGAACAAACAGCTTGAGGATCAACAAGCGATCATGGAGCTACAAAACATTCGTGAGCATCGCCAAGCTGCACAAAGGAGAAGAGTTGAGCTCACATCATTGGAGCAAGAGATTAATGAGGATCGGGAGGCCAATCTCGAGAGAGTTAACATGCACCTAGAGAGGCTGTTGGACAAGGCCGACAAAGACCATGCACTACTGAGACACATGGATTTTCACTACATGGCACGAAACAAAGTGTGCAAGGCCCGAATCAGGAATTTGAAGGCGAAATTGAGGAAGGCAATCAAGAAGCAAAAGAGGCAAAGGGAGCTCGATCATCTTCAGATATTGGCCGAGGCCTCTTTAGCCCAGTATAAAACTTGATAAGGAAGCTCCAGCCCAAATTTCAAGAAATTTGGGGCATTTTTGGTATTTTTGGAAATTTTTGTGCAAAAAACAGGTTTTTCTCCCTGTGCGCCACGCCACGTTGCGCGCGCTTATGATTGGAGGCTCCAAATGCAAAAAATTTCATATTTTTGGATTTTTCATGAAAAATCATGACTATTGGTGCATGTCCAAGAAGTTTGGGCAAGTTTTGAGTCCTCAGGAGGTCAAAAACACCCTAAAAATGACCTCTCTGCCCCTAATTTCACACACAGAAAGCATTCTTGGGAGATTGAGTTTTTGGGGGGTAAAGTGGGCAATAAATTCAGAAATTCCACTTGGGTTGGAAAGTAGACAGGCAAGGATTTCCAACAAGCACACTTGGGCTCAATTTGGACTTCAGGAAGTGCCTCAAAATCAGCCTCAAAGTGGCGCAATGCACAGAGAAATTGGCGCGGCGCACAGAGAATTTTGGCTTGTTTTTCACTGTTCAGCTCAGCAATTCGCCCAGTTTTGACCAGTTTTGCTTCTTGAAGTTATTCTTGACTTTTCATGATGTAATTTGACAACCATGATGTAATATTGGCACATTTTTACTTGTTCTAGAAGATTCATTCACCAAAAGGTGAAATGTGAGTGAATGAAACAGTTTCCTAGCATATAGGGGTAAGTTGTTTGACTACCTAGTTTTCAGTTCCTTGTTTAGAATTAGTTCAAACAGCTCCTAGAATGATGAGCTCGACCCCTAGAGGCAAGGGAATAGGTTGGGCTAGTCTATATCATGTAATTCCTAATTCATTTTCAGGGTTGGACTCTTGGGAAAAGCTTGGCACTCTATTGTACATTGTATCTCTGCATTTTTGGCTAAGGAAAGACTAGGGTTTTGCAGCACTGTTTGGGATCCATGTGGCTTTATGTTTTGATGGTGTGCTTCTCTGAGTAATTGTAAGTTTATCTAGTGTTATGTGTATCATTTTCATGCTTCTTCTTCTGAATTTGAAACAAATGAGTGATTAAGGTGGAATCCATAACTGTTATGCTCTGCCTTTGAATTTGTTTAAATTTTCATGTTTTCTTCAGTTTAAGGAGAATTCTTGAGACTCTCTTGCTCTCCTTAGCTCCTCACCTGTCTGATATATCCATCTCACTTGCTTTAAAGCATCAAAACGATTGCCTTCCTTGCCCCAATCAGAACTCTGCAGAAACTGTGCCTCATCCCCGAGCCCAAATTTGCCTTTCCCATTTTTCAAAAAAACCCTAAAAAACCAAATCAAATCCCTGCACTTAATACCTTGCCTAAGATCAGTTGCAAATTTAGTTATCTTGAGCCTCACCGATTACCTTTTGTTGAGATTGACCCGGAGAGAGTCCTCTCCTGTCCTCGTAGGGCTAGCTACGGGGCTGAGCATGGTTTGATGTGGACCTAGAACCTTGTCTTTCCAGCCTGAGACAAATCTAGGCTCTAACATAGTGGTGACCATACTGGGGAAGAAAATGGTTTGCTTGTTGATGTCATTGGTTTTCTAAGCTACAGACGGAGCCTGAAGTTATGCCAGGTAGCCTTCGAAACGCTTTTGCTTTGCATTAGCGGAAGTAGATAAACGCTGCTTCAGTCAATCTCCGGTCTAGCTTGTAAACGTGACATCTAACTTGTTAATTTCCCCAGTACATGTATCAAGTTCAGATCTGATTGTTGATGGTGGACAACGATTAGGCATAAGAAGGTTGAAATCATTCACCTGGCAACTTCATTCACTGAAAATCCAGAGATCAATGCTTCATGGTGACTCCGCTGCAGGAAGATTAATAACTTTGAGCTTTTCAAGATGGACCGGGTTGCAAGAAGGTACGCTCCCATGAGCTGAGATCACATTCCAGGTTTTCCAAATAAAATTCTTAAGGTAGATTGGTCAAGGAATTTGCCTACATTTAAAGATGATGGTAGGAAGGATGCTGCTTTACATCTAGTTAGATTTCACATGCATATTCGCAAATTGAAAGTTGAGTTTCCCGAAGATTGCTTGATGAAAATATTCCTAGCCACTCTGGAAGGTGAAGCCCAATCTTGGTATGAAAGTTTGCCGCCTGCTTGTATTTACTGTTTAAAGGATTTTCATGCCATGTTCATTGAAAGATACAAAGAATCTTATCCATCATTGAATTTAGTTCATGACTGTTGCAAACATGCTTCTTCTTTTATTGAAAGCCTTGAAAAATATTATGAGGATGATAATTTCATGGATGATGAGATCATGGAAGCCTTGTACGAAAATCCGTTTCAGCAGCACACAGAACTCTTAGAGGAAACTTTGCAGCAGGATCAAAATCAGCAGGTTGAAGATTTCCCTATGGCTGAAAATGATAAAAGAAGAAGTTTTATTTCAGATCTAGTTGAAATAAAAGAGGATACGCAGGAAAATGATGTTCCAATCTCAAAAAACGATGATGATAAATCAGATCGAGAGACAGATTGTGATGAGGAAAAACATGTTGTTCCGGATCTCATAGAAGAGAATTGCATTGTTGGAGCCGCCTCAAATGAAGAAGACAGAGTTATAGACCTAACTGCCCTCATCTCATCACAACACAGGCTTCATAATGAGGTAATCCAGTCAGTTCATGAAAAACAAGATGAAATCTTTGTTCAAGTAAGTGAAAAAGTTTCTTTGGATGCATCGTTGGTAGATGATATAAATGATAGTGTTGGGTTTCACGAAACATCTGAAGTTTCTTTTCTTATGATTGATGAATGTAATGAGAATCCGGTTGTCATATCATATGAAGATGATCTACAATATATTCAGACTGCCGAAGATCAGACCATTCAGGATTCCCTTTCAACTTTTTCTTCATATGTCTCATGTTTTGAAATGTTCTTTCAAGAGGAGATCTTCTCATCTACCTATTCAGAATTTTTTGAGGACCAGGACCATACTTTTTCTGAAGTACGTTATGAAGGAAGATCATAATCAAAAGAAAAAGACATATTGTTTTCTCAGCAGGAGGTGGCAATGGCAAATCTTCATGTTTTTCAGGATCCAATGGAAAATCTGTTGTAGTCAACAGTGACGGTGATTATTGCAGTGTTCAGTGATGAAGGAGATTATGGTCGACTATATTTTTGGATGCCCAGTTACAAGTATCAATTGTTGACCAGAAGATCTGATCGGAAGAATCAGTCAAGAAGCCATCTTCTTGATTGGTTACATTGGCATTTTGATATAGTTTGATGGTATATTGTCTTGTAAGAAACACATGTGGTTGTCATCATGATTTCAAATCTTGATGGACTGCTGCCTTTTCCAAAAGCTTTTGTTTTAAGTCAGTCATAAGTCATTTATGTTTGGTCTGTTGAGTCAAGTCCTTCAGCCATTTCAGTTTCAAAGTTTAGTTAGATTTTCAGTGAATAAATCAGTTAACAATTTGGTTTTGATTTGGATTCCATTGCCCAATGGACGAAGGCACTGTCTAGCTTTTCCAGAGTTCTGCTGTTTTTGGCACCTCCAAGGAGCTACCATCCCCATTGGAGCCAATGTTAGAGTCGGTCTGGTCATCCTTCCATCAGAGATCAAAACTCTTTTTGCATTTCATGTTTAGGTGTCCCATCTCTCTTGATCAGTTGCATTTCGTTAGGAGCATGCCATAAATATGACGGAAGGGCTTTTGTCATTCATCCCCCTCATGTTTTGCACTGTTGGCTCAGGTCTTTCCATCAAAATCAAATCTTAAAAGTCATTTGCAGTCATGTTGCAGTCTCTAGGTCATAACAGTCATTTTAGTCACTAGGTCTAGGGTTAGTCAAGTTGGTATTTGACAAAGTCTAATAAAGCCAGCAGGCCAGAGGGAGGTTCTTGATGAAGTTCTTGATAACTTATTATTTCAAATATTTTTATCGTCATATGGATGGATTATGACTTTTCTTCAAAACTCTGTTTTGAAGACAAGTCGACATTTTGTTATTTGTAATAATTTTCAAAAAAATTTCAGTTCTTGAATTCTTCAGGCGTAGCCTTGGTCTCCTTTGCCAAATCCCATGTCAGCTATCCTTGCAAAAAATTGCCAAGAAAATCATCATTTCAACCAAAAAATCAAGGAGGAAACAAAAAGTCAGAGTTCTATTAATTGTGAAAAGTGTCAACTGCAAAACATTACAAAATGGGTTTTGAAGAAGCAAAAATCAAAACCATCTCTTGTCAAGATATTTCTCAAAGCTATTTATCCCTTTGCAACAAGTGTCTTTCAGAATCCAAGGGAGAAATCATGTTTTGAAAGTGTAAGAGCAAAACTGTGTTTGAAAGAGGCCGACTGTGTGAGTTTAAGGTAGCGCGGTGCATATAATAAGTGGCGCGGCGCACTGGGAGTTTCTGCCCAATGTTAATTTGAACGGGCGCGACGCAGAGAGAGAGCGCGGCGCAGTGGGTTCTTGGCGTGGCGCATATAGCCCAAAGCCCGAAACTGTGTCAAATCTCTTCAAATTGCTCATACCTTGCGTAGATTTTCCAGGTAGGTTTGCTATCTTGAGGTTGCATCAATTTTTGTAATCAGTGAAGGTGGTTTATGGGTAACAATAGGTGAACACACATATATCAAGTCCTCTTTTTATAAACATAAGCCAACTTGCTGTCAGGGTTTTTAGAACTCACTGTACTACTGTTTTGCTACCAGGATTATTCCTCCCTCCCATTGTTCCCTTGTCTTCACCAATCCCTAATTCCCTATCACCTAAATTCATTACTCCCTTCTCCTACATACTCTATCCCCAAATCCTCCAACCTCACACCTCAAAACCTATACAATAATCCTAAACCCTATTCCCATACATCAATCCCTCAAACCCCCTCCTATATTTCCCTATTAAGTTTCTCCCAATAATTCCCATTCCTCAATATTGTTTCCTCTTCCTAACAATCCCTAAGAGTCCCTGTTGTATTTGTTTTTTCCCTTGGTGGCAAAAATTGAAATACAACACCAAAAAGAGCAGTCCAAGTACAGTTTATATACAGCAGTAGTCTTGTCTTCAAGGTATTTTGTCCAGCAGTCATGGCATCTAAGCATTCATCGGACTATGAGGTAGAAACTCAAAGTGACTCTCCCTTGGAAGAATAGGCACCCCGGAGGCCTCATAAAAGTGGCAGACATGTTAGGGAAGCACCGACCACCCTCACAGAATTGCAGGCCTACCCTCTTGTTATGCAGTGTTTTCAGCATCAATCATGCTATGAGTTTTTTCAAAAGGTAGCTAGTGTCCAATTTCATCATGAGTTGGCTCGTCTTTTTGTGTTGCACTTGCACGGAGATCAAGCTATCTTGGCTGGTGTCACCTTCACACTTACACTAGAATCTGTCTCATTAGCAACCGGTATACCAAATATTGGTGAACCATGGCACAAGAAACAGAAGATTGACCGGCAGCATTATGAGCCATACATCAAAACCAGTTTCTTGAGGCAGCTCAAGAGAGTGTTCCCATTCCGATATCTGAAAGATGAATATGCTCCACTAATGAGATTGATCATGAAATATTTCAGCTGTGAGGGACGGTTCTCTCGTCTTTATGCTTATCACATCAGGTTGCTCATGCATTTCACCAGGGTACGGATGATGAACATTCTGTATTTCATTTGTCGGAACATAGAGAGGATGACCACCTTTATACAACATAAAACCCCTCAGCAGCAACTTAACAGTGTCTATCATTTTGCTCTTATTAAGATTTTGGTGGTTCATCAGCTTGGATTGCAGGGCATCACTTGGGATGATTTCATCTCTCGTGACTTCTTCAGAGCTTCACGGGGAGTATCAGAGGTTAAGCATGAGGGTGAACCTTCTCATCAGTGTGAGCTCCATCAGATTGCTAGTGTGTCAGTTTTCATCACATATCAGAGAGGCACCAGACATTTGTTTGCAGCGGCAAAGCGAGTGTTATCTCCACCTGGGGTGGAAGGGGCCTCGCTTCCTCCATCGGCATCACAGGTATAGGACAAAGGCAAGAGGCCAATGCAGGATGAGGGGCTTTCAGGTGAGCCATCAGGTGAACGAGAGACCGACTTCATTCTCCTACATGATGATGATACAGATACGGGTCCACAAAACGCCAAACTTAGAGAGATCATCCAGGAGCAGTAATCAGAGATCGAAGCCTTATACCTTGACTTGGAGAGGGTTAAGTGGACCATGAAATACTTGGAGCAGAGGAACAAACAAATTGAGGATCAATAAGCGATCATGGAGCTACAAAACATTCGTGAGCTTCGCCAAGCCACACAAAGGAGAAGAGTTGAGCTCACGTCATTGGAGCAAGAGATTAATGAGGATCGGGAGGCCAATCTCAAGAGAGTTAACATACACCTAGAGAGGTTGTTGGACAAGGCCGACAAAGACCATGCACTGCTGAGACACATGGCTTTTCACTACATGGCACGAAACAAAGAGTGCAAGGCCTGAATCAGGAATTTGAAGGCAAAATTGAGGAAGGCAATCAAGAAGCAAAAGAGGCAAAGGGAGCTTGATCGTCTTCAGATATTGGTCGAGGCCTCTTTAGCCCAGCATAACACTTGATAAGGAAGCTCCAGCCAAAATTTCAAGAAATTTGGGGCATTTTTGGTATTTTTGGAAATTTTTGTGCAAAAAACAGGGTTTTTCTCCTTGTGCGCCATGCCACGTGGCGAGTGCTTATGATTGGAGGCTAAAAATGAATTTTTTTTTATATTTTTGGATTTTTCATGAAAAATCATGATTGTTGGTGCATGGCCAAGAAGTTTGGGCAAGTTTTGAGTCCTCAGGAGGTCAAAAACACCCTAAAAATGACCTCTCTGCCCCTAATTTCACACACAGAAAGCATTCTTGGGAGATTGAGTTTTTGGGGGGCCAAATGGGCAAAAAATTAAGAAATTCCACTTGGGTTGGAAATTAGACAAGCAGGGCTTTCCAACAAGCACACTTGGGCTCAATTTGGACTTCAGGAAGTGCCTCAAACTCAGCCTCAAAGTGGTGCGACACACAGAGAATTTTGGCTTGTTTTTCACTGTTCAGCTCAGCAATTCGCCCAGTTTTGACCAGTTTTGCTTCTTGAAGTTATTATTTACTTTTCATGATGTAATTTGACAACCATGATGTAATATTGGCACATTTTTACTTGTTCTAGAAGATTCATTCACCAAAGGTGAAATGTGAGTAAATGAATCAGTTTCCCAGCATATAGGGGTAAGTTGTTTGACCACCTAGTTTTCAGTTCCTTGTTTAGAATTAGTTCAAACAGCTCCTAGAATGATGAGCTCGACCCCTAGAGGCAAGGTAATAGGTTGGTGTTACACAGTAATTTGTCACCATTGGTCACCGTCCCTGTTACCCCTGTTTTCGTACGTTGGAGGACGCATTCCGGGACCTGTGAGCAGTGACATAGCCTAAAAACACTTGCATTACGTTCCCCTGAGTATGTACTTCATGTTCCCTGAAGACACCTTCTGCAAATTATCCCTGGAAAGTGCCCTTTTTCCATTAGCGCGGGTCCTCAATGTCTTACCCGCGCCAATCACTGAGATCCTCAAAAGAGGGTGCGACCATTGGCGCTTTGTCTCAGAACAACACCCGCGCCAACCAAGTTTGGTAATGATTTTTGACAAACGCGCACCCATATGTTTTTTCCCTTCAGATCACGAAGTCTTTTGAGGATAAAATCCATCTGATAGAGGTCGAGAGTCATCATCTATCCTTGACATCTATCCACAGCGGCTTTTCGGAGATAATGCCAATCCACAATGGGTGTCCTGGTGCATTGTATGTTCCTCCCTTCTCCATCTATAAGAGTCTGTCCTCATGCATTTGACAAGCTAGTTTTGAGTAATGCTAGTTGTGATTATGCTTGTCTTGAGTGTTAGTAAGAGTCTTGAAGCATAGGGAGGTTATGCTGCCGGAAGTCTGAGAGAGAGAAGGTCTATTGCAAGACATACATAGTTGCTCGCCCAGCCAGAGGATAGGTTCAACGTCAGAACCTTGGTTGTATCTTTCTCTGCTTATTATTCATTAATAAACGACTACTGTTATGGTTCCAATCTCATTGTTCATCATGATAATGTTTGATTTATTTCCTTTCTGACTGAAATATAGTTGTATTTTAGTGGATTTTATGCTTGTTCTCGTTTCGTTCTTTGCATGTGCAGGTATCCATACGCGGGGATCGCAAGGATTGTGACCTGCCGGAGCAAGGGAACGGGAGTATCAACTCTCCTTCGACATTAGCGTTGGACTCTAGGTTGGTTCTTGTAATCCACTTTCAGTATGCAACTAGGAACTTGCATAGTAGCGTGATTTGATTGTTGCTAGACCCATTTTGGGCTAGTGGGATCGCCTCTGTCCGTAGAGGGGATTTACCTCTCAAACAATTTGGCAACTCCACTGGGGAGGAGCTATTTGTTGTTTGATTCATAAACCTTGGACGGAGTCTAAAGCACGGCCAGGCAGCCTTTGAAACGCTATTGCTTTGCATTAGCGGAGTAGATCAACGCCACTTCAGTCGATCTCCGGTTTGGTTTATGAACCGAACGGCTTTGAGTTTGTCTTGCATGTTAGTTTTCTCTTGCCTGCTTGCATAAATGAGCTTTCTGGGTCAGCTTTGAAGTTGTTTTCTGCTGTTCGATCTGTCTCAGTACTGTTGACCAGACCCTGGGTTCCTTTATTTATTTTTTGGGCCGGCAAACTGTGTTGGCGCGTTTTTCTCTCTGACAGTCGCGCCAGTTGGCGCATGTTGCACAACAGCAACTCGCGCCAATTCCTTGATAGCGCAAGTTGCAGGCTGACAGTCGCGCCAGTCCTATGAATTTTGCCAGTGTGTTTATTTGAAGCTCTTTAAACTCAGATTTTTGCCTTTGTATATCTTTTGCAGCTTCTGGAAGTGTGTTGAACCTCTGTTTGACTGGTTTTTACCTTTATCCTTCAGTTGTTTGCTTATTTCTGTCGATTTTGTATCCCAAACCTAGAGCATCTAGTGGCTTCACATGTCGAGCCTTCTGTGGGAAGTTTTGGTTTTTGATTATCCAGTCAACTTTTTGGTTGTTTTCCGCACCGGTCTAGTGGTTGTTAAAGCTTGTTATTCTGTGCTTCGAGCGATTCACCTCTAGCTTGTTTGGATTTTGCTTGACTTCATTTGGACTTAGATCACATGGTTCATTGAAGGTCTGTGCGCTTTTCCTTGTTTTGACAGTTCATCTTGGTGTTTCAGATTTGGTTCTCTTTGCATTGAGTGAATTTTGTTTGTTTATGCTTGTTAATATCTCTTGAGATTTGTTTAAATGCATTATTCCATTTTAAAAGAAGAAAAAACAAAGGATCTTTTTGCATTATATTAGTTAGCATTTATTGTTATTTGTTGCTTTTAAAAAGAAAAGAAAAGAAAAGTTTCATTTCTTGTTATTAGCTGCATTAGGATCTTTGTTGTTTGTTTATTGTTCATTTTGTTTGTTTGAAAATCTCAACTCTCCTGTAGTTAGAATTCATTGAACGAAATGATATAATTTTGGCATATAGTTTGCATTTAGGAAGTTTTGAGAGATCACATATGGTAGGACCAAAAAACTGAAACTTAATTGAAGATCAACGGTAAAATAAACCGAATGAATCTAACAACGCATTGGAACCTAACGCACATATTCTAGAGGTCTAGGCTAGAGACGTGTTCCGACGTCGTTAAACCTAGTCACTATTGTTTCACACTACGGTTGGGTGATTCCTCCTCTTGTGACTCGATAGTGGTCTATCACGGACTGAGCTCCCACGTACCGTCGCGTATATACGGGAGACCCCACTAGGTTATCATCCTTTATCCATAGGAAGCCGAGTCTGCCGCCTTACAAGCCGTAATGCACTGAACACAACATTCGGGAAGATTGACTGCAGTACGGGAAGTCCTTGGTTTTCATCTGATTGCCAAGGTGTATAAGCAGTTTTACGGATTGTTTGGTAAACCTTTTGCCTAGAGTCTCCAGAGTAGTCACTTTTGATCCTTTTCGGACTCCTTAAAAGAAAAGGTGCCTGTGAGCGTCTTGTCACTTCGTGCTCATTAAACATTCGAAGGAGACTAGAGTCATCTTTTGTCCTTTTCTCGACTCTTAAAACATGAAAAGGTCAAGTTGTGTCTTTGTGTCCTAAAATTTATTCGGCCACGATAACATTTACCTAGTTAGATTTTGTTTGCGTTAGTTTGAGTAGGGGTTTTGTCTCGGTAGATTCCTTAAGTTTTGTGAAGTTTCATCCTGGCGGAATTACCAATTTCGTCTTCTTCCGAGATACCGGTTGTGAGTCTTCTTGTGGTTCCGAGTATACAACCACTTAGTTCTCGTGCCCCAGGCGAGGAGACTTACCAGTTTCATTGGAACCCTACTTGGGAACCTTCTGAGGACAGTGTCCCTTTTTGGGACTATACTTCTCCTCGTGTTTCAGTCCCACCTTCTTCCTCTGACATGGAGGATTTGTCCCCTACAACGACTGATGAGTCCGTTGCGACGAGCGGTGAAATTCCCACCGCAACGGACCCTATACTTGTCAGTAGCACTCCCACTACTGCAAACCTACCACCAGGCTATAAAGCTTTAAGGGATACTATGCCCTCTGGAACTCCTTTCACGGGTTCTATTTGGTCACCACTCACTTTTCCTACCACGGAGCCTTTTACTCCGCAAAGTCGCAGTACATCTGTTACCTCAATCACAACCGCTCCAACGGTATGTGCAGCCTCTTCGACTCCTATTTTTAGTCATCCTTCAGCTTCCTTATTCGGAGTCTTTGATCCTACGTCAAATGTCCCAACACAGGGGCCATACGATCCATATTTGCCGTCTCAACCGTTTGTTGAGGTATCAGTTCCATTGTCAATTGATTGGGGCTCCACCTCTTTTCATGGTGGTCAAGTATCATCTGCGCAATCTCCAAGACAACCTCCTCAAGACCAACAAGGGCAATCCTTCCATGGGAACCCTTTTGCTTCTGGTGGCCCGTTTTTCTCCTCTTATGTTCAACCCTCTGGTAATTCAGGTCAATCTTCTGTTCAACAAGTCCAACCTGGTATCCAACAAGGTTATCCTACTGGACAAATTGGTCAATCATCTGTTAACCCAAACCAACCCAATGTCCAGTATGGTCCAATATCTGGACAAGCTGTTCAACCACATGGTAAGCCTACCGTCCAGTATAGTCAACCTTCTGGGCAAATCGGTCAGCCTCAAATCCAATCAGGCCAACCAACTGCCCAGCCCACTCAGCCATCTGGTCCGTTAGGACAACCTTCAGTTGTGCAACAACAACAACTCCATTCCCAGCAGGTACAACCTTCTGGGCAGGGAGGTCAACCCCAATATCAACAAGGTTATCCTTTCGGCCAGATAGCCCAACCTACAGGACATCTTTCTGGTACTGCTCAACCTGGTTTTTTGCCCCAGGCTGGACCCCAACCCCCGTCTGGTTTTCAAATGCAAGCTGGGGTTCAATCCCAACCACCTTATCAACCTCCACCTACTCCTCAAACTCAGTTTGGAGTCCAGCCACCCTATGGTTACCAGCAACCTCAAGGGCAACCTTTGTTTGCCCCGTATCAAAATTATCAACAACTGCAGACGAATCCTTATTATCCACAACCATATGGTGCTCCTGCAGGACCGATTGGTAATCCATGGAGCGCTGGGGGGCAAAACCCAAATCCGTCTGGACCAAGCCCTTGGGGGCAACCGCCAGTTGGTTGGAACCCTGGTGCTCCATCCCAACAGCATCCCCAGATGTCCTTTAATCCTCAATTACCTTTCTTAGCGACTTTAGAATTACCGGATGTGTCTAAATTGACCAATGATCCTATTCTACATAATCCATATTGGCCTCCGGTTCCAACGAAAATTCCCGGTGACTGTCCAAAATTCGATGGTAAACCTAATGAGGATCCACAAGCTCATGTCATGACCTATCACCTATGGTGTTCATCCAATTCATGGCTTGATGATTCAATTCGGCTTCGCCTTTTTCAAAGGACTCTCACCGGCTCTGCCGCTAAGTGGTATATTGAGCTCAATCGCGGATCCTTTCAGGATTTTAACTCCTTGGCTATGGCATTCCTCACTCATTTTCAGTTGCCCGTTCGATATGAAACGGGTACACACCTCCTCACATCCTTAAGACAAACGACGGCTACGCATATCTCTGATCATATCCATGAATGGAGACAGCGTAGACGTATGATCAAATTTTGGTTTCCCGACTAGCTTCTTACCGATTGGTTTACGACTTCGTTCATTCCTCCAACAGCTCGGGACATCGCCATGGGGGCGTGTGTCACTGAAGAGCAAGCTATCGCGCGAGCTCAGTACCTTGACTTGGTTTATTCTCAGTCAGGTACATTGTATGATTATCTGCCTGATGCCCCTAGACCAGGAACATCCAAAGCCCCGCCAACACCTACTGTTGACGGTATTATTGGTACTGTTAGTTCATCCTTAAAGAAAAATTCCGCAAACCCTGGGAAGCAAAAAACACTCGTTTCGAATGAACCCACTTCTCAGGTAATACCCACTTCGAATGTTACTTCCGAGGTCAATGCCGTCTAATCCACCACGGCAGACAAAGCCTCGAAAGGAAAGAAGAAAGGGAAAGCGAAAAATAAGCCAGATCAACCTAAGCAGGAAACCCCTAAACCTCCGCCCGAGGACGGTGCCAAGCGCAAACCCAAGTATCCTTGTCTTATATGTGATGGGGATCACTATACCAAGGACTGCCCGAGGCGGTCCGAAGTTAGTCGTTTGTTGAAAGGCGCTCCCGGGACTCCTGCGGTGCTTAAAGAACCCTTTCCCTCACAACAAACTCAAAAAACTCAAATGGTGGCTGACCCATCTCAGCCTCCCTCTTCCTTCGGTTCTCAAGTGTTTATGGCTGGAACAATAGCTGTCAATATCAGTACTCGAACAAAAGATTATCCGCCATCTGCCGGGAAGGAGCCTGAGATACCCTCTAGTGCTCCTCCGTTCAGTTCAGGTCTGCTCCACATTGAGAGACCTACTACTGAGACGCCTCTTCGACCCCCTCCAAAAGGAGTGCTCCGGAAATCTTCTTACAACCCAAATGCTCATGCTGCACAACACTACAATATCATTGAGGACTTAGCGCAGACTCCGTCGGCTATGTCCGCTTTAGAAGTTCTCCAGAGCTGCCCTTCTCAGAGGAAGTCCTTGCTATCCGCTATTGGTGGCATAGACCCAGCAGATTCGGATTTAATTACTTTTGACTTAGAACGCCATACCCAGAGACTGCCTCCTCAAATCGCATTCCTTATACAGGTTATTATTGATTCCAAAACGATTCACCGTACAGTCATCGATGAAGGTGCTTCAACTTGCATCATGTCTGTCGCCTGTTGGAAAGCTATTGGATCTCCTACGCTGAGTCAGTCTCCCACAACCTTGGAAGCTTTTGATGGAAGAGCCTCTCGTCCTTATGGTATACTCCAACGTTTGCCCATCACTTTGGAAGGGAAGACAGTCGAAATGGAAGTTGAAGTCGTTGATGCTACTCTTACCTACAACCTCCTTCTCGGACGTAGCTGGATCTACGCGATGAAAGCTGTTGCTTCATCTTTGTTTCGTATCATCCGTTTCCCTCATCAAGGGAAGATTGTTACCGTAGACCAGCTATCTTTCTTCGCTTCCTCTTCTGAAGGTAACATCCCTTTTGTGGAGCATACCTCGAAGTTATCTGAGAGTCTGGGAGCTGGACTTTTCAAAGATCCTGCCCTTATGGGTGTTTTTCCGCTCCCACCTCCTAACGTTGCTTCTGTTAATATGATTACTACTTGTTCTGATCCGTGGATCATTCCTCCCACCGACCAAGTAGATTCTTGGGGCGACCAGATGCCGTTGAGTCCTGCCGAACTCAACTACGTTGAAATTATTGCTGCATCGGCTCCCTCTTCCGAACTTGCTCTTTCGAGCATGGTTCTCCACTCCTTCGATCCATCCTCAGGGCTTGTAGATGAGACTTCTTCGGATCCTTTGCAAGAAACATTCTCTTCCGATGAAGCCATTATTGAGACTATGTCTCTCGAGGAACTTCCTTGGCATGATTCTCACCATCGTTCCTCGTTTCTTCCTGCCCCTCAGGATATTCTCACTTGCCTTGAGCGGTTTGCTCCTTGTCTCCCATTGCAAACACCTATTCAGATTTATCAGGTTTCTTCTGAAGGGAATATGGCAAATATTACGCAAACCCAGCCTATCGACATCTCTGTGAAACCAGGGATTGTCGAGCATCTTCATATTGGAGTCACTTGTACTCTGGAGGAGATTCGACTTTATTCTAATCTTTTTCGCGAATTTCGTGACGTTTTTGCATGGTCCTACGAAGAAATGACCGGCATTGATCCTAGCATAGTGGTGCATGAGATAATCACGTACCCAGGTGCTAAGCCTGTTCGTCAACGTTTACGCCCTGTACACCCCCGAAAGGTTGCAAATATTAAGGCCGAGGTAGAGAAGCTTCTTAAAGCCGGTTTTATTTATCCTATTCCGCTCACAGATTGGGTTTCTAATATCGTACCTATGACTAAAAAACAAGGTACAATCCGTGTTTGTGTTGATTATCGTGATATAAATCGAGCCTGTCCTAAAGATAATTTTCCCACACCATTCATTGATCAAATTATTGACGAGTGTGCCGGAAGTGAAATGTATTCTTTTATGGATGGTTTTTCTGGCTATAACCAGATCAATATTGCTCCCGCTGATCAACACAAAACTGCCTTTATCTGTCCATGGGGCACTTTTGCCTATAAGAAGCTCCCTTTCGGTCTTAAAAATGCTGGTGCTACCTTCCAGCGTGCAATGTCTTATGCTTTTCATGACATTCGACACATTGTACAGCCTTACCTGGATGATCTCCCTGCTCATTCAGCTAAACGTCAGGACCACCCTAAGCACCTTCGCGAAATCTTTCTTCGCTGTCGATACTACCGAATCAGGCTTAATCCTCACAAATGTGTCTTCTGCGTTGAATCTGGCCGACTTCTCGGGTTTGTCGTTTCCCGAGAGGGCATCCGTTTGGATCCCCTTAAAGTCGAGGCTATAGTGAATCTTCCTCCCCCTGCTTCTTTACAGCAATTGCAAAGCTTGCAGGGTAAAGCAAATTTTTTACGTCGTTTCGTTCCAAACTATGCCGAGGTGGCCAAAGGTTTTACACGATTACTAAAGCGCGATGTCCCTTTTCATTGGGATACCACAGCTCAGGAATCTTTTGAGCGTCTCAAGGGCCTCCTTGTTTCTGCTCCATTGCTCCGTCCTCCGAATTATTATCGCGACTACACCTTGTATTTGGCCACCGCCGACACCACCATCGGCATGGTTCTTGTCCAAACTGACGATGATGACACTGAGCATGTTATCTATTATCTCAGCCGCAACCTTTTAGATACGGAAACTCGATATGCTTATGTCGAGAAGTTGGCATTGGCCGTTGTTTGTGCTGTCCAACGCTTCCGTCATTATATTCTGCTGCGTACTACTACTGTGATTTCTGACTGCAACCCCATGACGTATATATTGTCACGCCAGTTGCTGGGGGGCAAGTACTCAAAGTGGATTGTTATCCTCCAAGAGTTTGACTTGGAATTTACCACTGCCAAGTCCAAGAAATCCCTTGTATTTGCTGAGTTAATTTGCTCTTTGCCATCTTCTTCCCCAACCTCTCACATCGAGGATCAAATTCCGGATGAGACCCTATTCCTCATTATCACCCTCGATCCATGGTACATAGATATAATTATATATCTGCAAACGTCCTCCTTTCGCCCGGGCGTGTCCAAAGACGCTCGGCGAAGGATTCGTCATCAATCTCAACCATACCGTATCATTGGGGATACATTATACCGCCTCGGCGCCGACTCTGTTCTCCGCCGTTGTCTTACTCTCGAGGAAGCTGAGCGGGTCTTGAATGACTGCCACTTTGGTGCCTGCGGCGGTCACATGTCCGGATATGCTACTGCCCAAAAAATCCTCCGTGCTAGTTACTTTTGGCCCTCTATCTTCAAGGATTGCATCCTTGCCGTCCGCTCTTGTCATGAGTGCCAGATATACCAGCGGAAAATGCGAGCGCCTCCTGCTCCGTTGCACCCTGTTGTCACCATCGACCCTTTTGCCAAATGGGGCATTGATTATATGACCTGTAACCCTCGCTCGGCCAGGGGGCATGGGTTTATTATCGTTGTCGTCGATTACTTTACTAAATGGGTCGAGGCGATGCCTACATTAACTGAAGACGATCACACAGCGGCGCAATTTTTATTTAATCATGTTATTTCGCGATTCGGCATCCCTCAAGCCATCGTCACTGATCATGGGAAGCATTTCCGTAATCATATGATGTCGGAATTAACAACCCAGCTAGGCTTGCAGCACGATAGTTCAACCCCGTATTACCCTCAGTCCAATGGCCAAGTTGAAGCTATCAATAAGGTTTTGGTTACAATGCTTCAACGTACCATTGGCATACATAAGTCTAACTGGCATTTGATGTTGTTCCCTGCCTTGTGGGCCTACCGAACCTCTGTGAAGGATGCCACTGGTTTCACTCCATTTCAATTAGTTTATGGACTAGAGGCTACCCTTCAATGTGAAATCCCTTCTTTAAAATTAGTTGTCGAGCTACTTCCCAACACCACTCCGTTAGAAGAACACCTTGTTTACTTGGAACGGCTAGATGAGACTCGTCGCCTGGCCTCTTTGGCCATCGAAACACAAAAGAAGCGAGTCAAGACTCACTTCGATCAGACCGTACGTACACGTTCTTTTGTTGAGGGAGATTTAGTCCTGCTCTACGATCAGGCAAAGGATAAGCTGGGAGCAGGAAAGGTCGAGTCTATGTGGCTAGGCCCTTACATTGTCAAGAAAGTTTTGCAGAAAGGGGACTACGAGCTAATTGATTACGAAGGGAACCCTCTTGGGAAGCCCCGAAACGGGCTATATCTGAAAAAGTACTATGCGTGATGCTGGTACGTTTTATTTTGTACATACATGTACTCTAGCTAGTGTGTTGTGTGTGTGTGTGTCAGTTTTAAAGGTGTAAATGCCACTTATTGTGTTTTCTGCTTCTTGTGCAGATGTCGGATGCACCTTATGTTGGTTTCGCTGATGGTGCCTGCCGCAGTACTCGCAACTTTTCCTCTGCGGCGTGGGTGATCTACGATCCTCATGGCGAGCTGATAGATTGTCAGGGTGTGTGTTTCGGTCGTACTACTAATAATGTCGCCGAATACGGTGCTGTAATCGAGCTACTTGCTGAAGCAATTAATCTCGGCATTCGTGCATTGGTAGTGAACCTGGACTCTCAACTTGTCGTCCACCAGCTCAACAAGCAATATTCCGTCAGAGACCATCATATTCTAAGGTTGTATTTACGTGTGAGATTGTTAGAAAGGAACTTTGATTTTATCACATATCAACATATTCCACGACAATTAAACACATTATCTGATGCATTGGCCAATTATGTATTAGATAGACATTTGCGTAATTTGTAACCAAAACAGTATACAAGCAAGCACATGAAAACACAATAATAAACCATAGGCATATGTATATATATACGTGTGTGTCATAATGTTTGCGCCACGCGCATTACATAATCCAAAAATAATACATGTCCAAAACTCATACGGCCGCTGACAACATGTCTCTAAAAAACGTGCAAAAATGAAACCTAGGCGTCTAATCACGGTGATGCTCATGATAGCACGTCACTGCTCGCACCAAACATCTCAACAGACGATGGAAGTGAGTAGATACTCCCACCGTGTGCCTCTGGTATGCTCTGGGCACGTCTGCCAATCTGGCATAATCTGGAATCCCTCGAGTAAGTGCCTCAAGGTTCTGTACTAGATTGTCACCCGCATCACCCTCTACCTGAGGGTCGGCTGTAGGTTGTGCCCTCCGTGCGTTGTGAGGCATGTTAGCCGGTCGCTCTGCACCAACATCTGCATACATATAGCTGTTGTCAGAGACAGGCATGTATTACAAAAAAAACTTAAAAACATAAAAACATCAAAAACACAAAGAGTTCTTACCTAGCTCCTCGTCCCAGTCTTCTCCCGCAGGCAATGGGAGATCTGGATCTCCAGTAAAATCTGTGCCCGCATAGGGCCAGTGCTCTATGACGATCATCTGGTGACGGAGCCAAATGAAGAACTCGGGCCTCCAGGCCATCTGCTGGCCCCCTCCTCCTCTGGGCATGAGTTCTGCCCATCGATTCAACCTCGGCTCCCGCGGCATTGGATCTGCCACTATGCCTCCCTGAACCCGGAATATCGGCAGTCGCTCCAGGAAGAAAGATACCACGATAGATCCGTATCCGAACTGTTTGTTCCCATCAAGCTTACACTTGGTAAGCTGCCTTTTGATGTTTGTCGTCACTGCCGTGGCCCAATCAAACAGTGTAGGTTGGAGACACTCAGTTGCCAGCAGCAAATGATTCTTGCTGGCCTCGTGGGGCACCTGTACCCCAGCCGTCCGTGTGATAGTGAACAATATCACTCGTAGCACCAGGTCGGGAACCGTGATAATATCTACTTTGGCACTGTTTGATCCAAACTGTGCCCTAGGACAAACTCGTTCCATCACCTCCCCCATCTTCTCCCCGGAAGGCCTGCTACCAGTCAAGATGGGCCGTGCACCTCGCCGCGATAGACCAGTGATAAAGTAGACATCGGAAACATCTAACTCCAATGTCTGGTCTTTCAGGCGAAATACCTGATCCTCCGTATCCCAAGCATCCACGATAAATCGTAGCAACTTAGGTTGTGCACGTAAATATGAGGTGAGGAAGAATTTCTTCAAGCCACAGTCTCTCAAAGAATCCATGCATGCATCATCCTCCATTTCCATGGCATCAACAGCATCATGCTCTCTTTCTCTCCATTCTATAGCCATTCTGACGAATCCCTGCAACCATAAAGTCGAATTTTTCATCATTAGATCATTGGTGAAATCAAAATTGAGGAAAATTTGCAAAATCAACGGTCAAATTTGTGGCAAATTTAGGTCGCGCGGTTGGCGCGACTGTTTTCAAAACAGTCGCGCCAAGGTCGCGCCCCCTTTGGGCAAAAAATCCCATTGGCGCGATCCCGAGCGGGAAACTCGCGCCAATGGCGCAACCCTATGAATTTGCAAATCCTCTGGCAGGGGACTAATCTATGGATGAAAAACTGAAAGAATGGAATGAAAACAAAGCTAAGGATGAGGCCTCTTACCTGCTTCAGACGGCGGCTCGAATGATCTCCTGGATTGATCACAATCAGCAGTTGAAATTTGCACCCAAAACCCTCCAATGGTAAACTCACAAGGTAAAAAGTGAAAAGTAAATTTATTTTTTACCATTTCACTATTTATAGCATTTTTTGACCTAAAAATACATTAAAAATGATATTTTTGAGTATTTTTGGAATATTTTTATGTCAAAGTGGGTTTTACGCTGTTTTTTGTATGATGACAGGGGTTGGTGCAACTCAAGCAACGAAACGAGCTCCTTTTTCTACTTTTTCAAGCTCGGTAAAACATGAGAAAAGGTTACTTTATGGTCCGCTTTCAGCTCTTTTCTGACCGTTTAAAGAGGAAAAGATTGCCGAATTACTCCTCTTGACTCGTTAAACGTTAATAAGGGGCGGTCGTTTTAAGTTCTTTTTGTCGACCGTTAAAACATAAAAAGATTACCGGGTTTTTGTCGTTTCAAACTCGTTAATGGTTACGAAACGACGTGGTTTTGATCACTTTTTTACTTTTTCAGATCGAAATCACTATTTATGAAAAGTACTCCTCGATCGTAATGGTCGGGCGGTTCTTTTGAGCATTGTTTTATACTTTTTCGGGCTCTAGAGACACAACTTTACGAAAAAGGACACCCCTGGAGTTTTCTTTTCTGCTGTCTTTTCAAACTCTCTAAACATGAAAAGACGCCGAGTTCTTCCTTTGTCAGACTCGTTAAAACCTGATGACATCGGATTTTGTCGAAATGACGCACCACAAGCATATGCTATCCCCATCAAGCTTGTTAAAAATAATTGGGGTACTCGCCAGAAATGGCGGGGGAAAAAAGGAACCATAATTACCGTCGTGTCGGCAGTATGTCGCTCTTGAACATGGCACTTTTCTGCTTTCGTGTCTGGGTGGGGATATCTCATCTCATATTTTTCACTTGCCTCCGTGGACTTGGGTAATCCTGTTTGACCTCTCATCTGCTCATTGCCTCGTCATCATGACCTCTGATACATTGATGTCAAATACTGCCAATTCCACTGTCGTGCCGCCGATATGTTCAAGAGAAGTTGACCTCTGCAAAGAAACAACCTCCCTCTGATAGCTCGCACAATCTTGATTCACAACATTATCTCTCTATCTCGTGTCGATGATGTGGGAAACATTATGGCCCACCTTCGATCAAGGTCACTTCCTGTCGACTTCAGCTCATTATCCAGGAAGCTGATCTAGAGACTCCCTTCCGGTGCCTTGGAGCCTGCATGCCTCAATGGCAGGTTCTTCGTGTTCAACGTGAGGTTTTCATCATTGGCCTCCGATCGAATGATTCTACGAGTGTTCGACGTCAGATCACTAATTCGCATGCCGTAGATTGTACCTGTAGTACCTTGAGGGCCATTGTCATTATTGGTGGTACCTCTCGCGTCTGTTAACAGTTTTCAATATTGACTGGTAATCAGACGATGTTCATGCATGTTCGACTTTAGCTCATATATTCGCATGCTTGAACTTGTACTTTTGTTTGGGTCGAGATGGAGCACAAGACCCTGGATTGTGTCTGTTGTAATCCAGGCGTGATTCTTGATACATGACTCATTCACTGGATGGCTGCGACCATACCTAAGTCAATTCATTGATCCTAACCAGATGGCTGCGTCCATACTATGGATCTAGATTATTATGTACACTCTTATGGATGGCTGCGACCATACCACATATATCATGTACTTGAGCTATCAGTTGTATGCAGATTCTCGGCGGCAGCTATATGTGTTCTTGTAAAGCATTTCACCCCTCTCTCTCTCTCGGGCCTCATGCTTTAGGGGGCATCTGTTACACAGTAATTTGTCACCATTGGTCACCGTCCCTGTTACCCCTGTTTTCGTACGTTGGAGGACGCATTCCGGGACCTGTGAGCAGTGACATAGCCTAAAAACACTTGCATTACGTTCCCCTGAGTATGTACTTCATGTTCCCTGAAGACACCTTCTGCAAATTATCCCTGAAAAGTGCCCTTTTTCCATTAGCGCGGGTCCTCAATGTCTTACCCGCGCCAATCACTGAGATCCTCAAAAGAGGGTGCGACCATTGGCGCTCTGTCTCAGAACAACACCCGCGCCAACCAAGTTTGGTAATGATTTTTGACAAATGCGCACCCATATGTTTTTTCCCTTTAGATCATGAAGTCTTTTGAGGATAAAATCCATCTGATAGAGGTCGAGAGTCATCATCTATCCTTGACATCTATCCACATCGGCTTTTCGGAGATAATGCCAATCCACAATGGGTGTCCTGGTGCATTGTATCTTCCTCCCTTCTCCATCTATAAGAGTCTGTCCTCATGCATTTGACAAGCTAGTTTTGAGTAATGCTAGTTGTGATTATGCTTGTCTTGAGTGTTAGTAAGAGTCTTGAAGCATAGGGAGGTTATGCTGCCGGAAGTCTGAGAGAGAGAAGGTCTATTGCAAGACATACATAGCTGCTCACCCAGCCAGAGGATAGGTTCAACATCAGAACCTTGGTTGTATCTTTCTCTGCTTATTATTCATTAATAAACGACTACTGTTATGGTTCCAATCTCATTGTTCATTGTTGGGACTCAGAAATGTCATATTTTCATCCACCTTTTTCTTCACTATTCCTTACATTTCATTATCCCATTAACCTGTTATCATATCACTTTCATACATACATTTGGGTTTCACCTTCCTATTTTCCATTTTATTCATTTTTGTATTATAAGTGAATTTATGATTAATTATTAGAAAATGTACATATTTTTTATATATCTCAAGAATATGTGAGTTTTGTGATGTGTAGGAAATATGTGAAGAATTAATATCTCCTCCACCATATCAAGGAGATAATTATGCAAGCCTTTTTCTAAGGAGAAAATCATGGAGGCATATCTTATCCTAAGGAGAAAATCATGGAGGCATATCTTATCCTAAGGAGAAAATCATGGAGACATATCTTATCCAAGATATGTGAGAGATTTGTGGGATCATGTTTGAGAGATTTGTGCGATGATATCTTGTAATAACTGGAAACTAGTTGAGAGTGCTTGAGAGAATATTGGATATGTAATTATGGAAAGGTTATCTTCCTCATGTATATAAGAGAGTGCTCTCTCTTCATTGGAATAATGAATAATAGAGAATGGAGATTAACTTTGATTCTTTCATGATTTGTAATTTAGTTATTGTAATATAATTTGACATAGTTTTATTGTTATGAGCTCATATCTGTTGTTTGCCATTCACTTCTTCACATGTTGTATTGCTTTTCTTTTATGCAATTTCCTGCTTTCCTAGTTAGTGTTTCAATGCTTTAATTTGATTTCAGTAATTTAGATTAGATTAGATTAGTTCCACTTCAGTCCTGCATATATAGTGCATGTGTCTCGTAAGTCTACGGACCTCGGATTGACAAATTAAATAGTTGGGTAAGTACTACAACGAAATTAAACGAACATAGTTTCACCCAAAATTCATCATGATAATGTTTGATTTATTTCCTTTCTGACTGAAATATAGTTGTATTTTAGTGGATTTTATGCTTGTTCTCGTTTCGTTCTTTGCATGTGCAGGTATCCATATGCGGGGATCGCAAGGATTGTGACCTGCCGGAGCAAGGGAACGGGAGTATCAACTCTCCTTCGACATTAGCGTTGGACTCCAGGTTGGTTCTCATAATCCACTTTCAGTATGCAACTAGGAACTTGCATAGTAGCGTGATTTGATTGTTGCTAGACCCATTTGGGCTAGTGGGATCGCCTCTGTCTGCAGAGGGGATTTACCTCTCAAACAGTTGGGCTAGTCTATATCATGTAATTCCTAAGTCATTTTCAGGGTTAGACTCTTGGGAAAATCTTGGCACTCTATTGTACATTGTATCTCTGCATTTTTGGCTAAGGAAAGACTAGGGTTTTGCAGCACTGTTTGGGATCCATGTGGCTTTATGTTTTGATGGTGTGCTTCTCTGAGTAATTGTAAGTTTATCTAGTGTTATGTGTATCATTTTCATGCTTCTTCTTCTGAATTTGAAACAAATGAGTGATTAAGGTGGAATCCATAGCTGTTATGCTCTGCGTTTGAATTTGTTTAAATTTTCATGTTTTCTTCAGTTTAAGGAGAATTCTTGAGACTCTGTTGCTCTCCTTAGCTCCTCACTTGTCTGATCTATCCATCTCACTTGCTTTAAAGAATCAAAACGATTTCCTTCCTTGCCCCAATCAGAACTCTGCAGAAACTGCGCCTCATCCCCGAGCCCAAATTTGCCTTTCCCATTTTTTCAACAAAACCCTAAAAAACCAAATCAAATCCCTACACTTAATACCTAGCCTAAGATCCGTTGAAAATTTAGTCATCTCGAGCCTCATCGATTACCTTTTGCCGAGATTGACCCGGAGAGAGCCCTCTCCTATCCTCGTAGGGCTAGCTACGAGGCTGAGCATGGTTTGATGTGGACCTAGAACCTTGTCTTTCCAGCTTGAGACAAATCTAGGCTCTAACACATCAAAGAGCAGTTCTAAATTAATGTTCGCGCATATTTACTTAAGTCATTAGTAAACATAAGAGAAATCACCAGAGTCTTCGCAAAAGTATTCAAACATGCATTGTGTACATAATTAAGAGTTTTTCAAGAGAATTGCATAACATTCAATCATTACTTCATAAACAAATCATTTATAAGCAGTATATAACATTACAGAGATAAACAAAATACTCAGGAATTATTTGGGAAAACTGTCTTTATTGATCTTCAATTCAAGGTTACAGACTCAAACTACCCTACGCATACAGTTGCAGGGGTCCGCGCACTCAGTGGAGGACTCTACCTAGGCCTTCGCGCACTCAGCTGTGGAGCCTTTCTTTCCTATCTAAGCGTAGGAAGCAGAGCCTTTCTGCCCTAACTCCTGTCCTGGACCCTTCAATCAACCCAAATCTCTATCTTTTCCCTGTCTTTTTCTTCTCTACTACTTGTCCCTTCGCTAAGACTCACTATTTATAGACTTTTCATACATTGCCATGGTCCACGGACCATGGGTGAATCTCAAAACCGACTCAGAAATTTACATAAAACAGGGGGCTAAGCCCCTATAACTCCTATTCATCTACGCGCTCCGCATCCACAAATCGTGGAGACTTTACATTATTTACAAAACCCTAAACTAACCCAGGGGACCCCATACCAACAAGCCCCCAACATAAAGATCGTGACTCTCCCTCGAGTCACTCTTCTGGCGTTGCGATCTTATTGTGAATACCCCCCAGTTCCACCTGGATTACTGCAACTTCAGCAACGCTCTGTGGCACTGCTTGTTAAACCTCCTTGATCAATTTTCCAGTGGTTGGTCCTTCTACTGGCAACCTCATTGTTTTCTGTGTTTGTTGCAGTCCCTTAATCATATCCTAAATAGAAGTCATGACCTGATAAGCCTCTTCCAACCAAGGTTGCAACCTGGCCTTTAGCAAGTCCTCCTTCTTCTGTGCTTCCTCTACCTATGCCACCAGTTGTTTTCCTTCTTGTAACTTGGCAAGGTGATGTGCTGGTGCTAAGGAGCACACAGTCACCCTGACCTCATCATATTGGAGCTGCAACCCCCTTACCTCTGTGTTTAATGTCTGCAGTAACAAATCCTCTTGTAGAGTGGTCACTAGCTCCTGTAGTTATGGAAGGATTGCCATATGAAGATCCATTTCCACAAGAACCCAAAATATCTTCATCTTTGCAATCTGCACGACATCCTTTGTGGACCATAAGGAAGTGAATTTCGCTGCCTTTGGCAATCCTTCCTCGAGCGGATGAAATTGGCTATCCTCCGAAAATTTCCATGCAATGAACACAATTGATAGCAAAAACCAAGTGTAGTGGAATGACTTGGTTTCATCCTGGGATTCTTGGCAGTACGCTAGGAACTCCTGACTAAGGTATCTTGCCTAATTAAATTGTATGCCTTTCACGCACCACACAACAAGGGAAATTACTTGCACTAGAACTTTGTCCACGTGACATTTTCTCATAGTTTTCCCTACTAAAATCTGGGCGACGAATTGAACTGCCTGGTCTGTTATGGAAATATTGGAATACCCTCACAAATTTTTGAGGAGGTTGGAATCCCTCTTCATCCTTCTGCAAGATCTTTCTCCCCAGTCTTTGCGCCAAACTCCTTATCCGGGTTTGCGCCTTTGTAAGGCAACCTCGTGATTCTGTGAATCAACATGTCCGTTATGGGGATAGGCCCTCCTAGCCATAAACAACCATCGTCCACCAGTGTGAGGATCTAATGCACACATATCATATTAATGGGGGTGTGGTGATAATGTGGCATCCACAATAGATTGAGCAACCCAGATTGCTCAACACCACAGACCCATTCCTTTGTCTCCAGTGCTGTAACACTTGTTTCTTCATAATAGACCCTCCGCATATATTTGTCTGTCGCCAAATGGGGAAACTTAGTGTGGTCTGCGAGGTCCCAATCCTCCATTTTTAACAACGGGATCCTTGTGAGCCGTAGGCTTTCAAAAGGGACCTACTCAGGTAGTAGGGGCATGGATATTGTAAACTTCTCAGTATCTAGGTCCTTTGCGACCTTTTATTTTCCCTTCGGCAGAGGGATATAATAAGGTAGCCTTATCATGGGTTCCATTCCATCAGAATCAATATCCTCTGTTCCCTGGAATTCTTCTGCCTCTAGGTCCACTACTCTCTCTGGCTGCTTATCTTTCTTCTGCTTTGCCTGTGTGTTGGTATGCTTCCTTGGGGATGCACACACCAGCTTCTTCTACTTGTCCTTCACAGATTGCTTTGATTTGGTTGGTTGGGTTTCTCTGGTAGGGGTATGCTTTGGCCTAGGTGACCTCGGTGCCATAGGCACAGGAGCTGAAGCTTCCATACTTACAACTTTTGGGGTGTTTGTGTCAGAGACAACATCACCAATACTAACAATTTCAGCCGGACTTGGCGCAAACAATTGCTCAAGAATAAGGTTTTGGTTTATCTCAGGAAGTTCGGCAAACACAGGGCTCGCAACTAAATCTTCCAAAAATGCTTGGCTCATAGGCAACAAACAACGAAATTCACTAACAACTCTTAGAGTGCAAAGTGTTCTCTGTTGGACCGGCACGTGTAATTTATAGGGGGTTTTGAATTCAAATCCGACCGTTCCCCCCAATTTATGATAATAAATGTTGTTTTGGTGGTAGATCTTCAAATATTTTTGCCTTAAATGTCACCACCCTGCTCCACTTAACCGTCTTTTGGCCGTCAAGTCATGAATAGTAACTCCAACAGTCATTTTCTTGCTGCACTGCGTGGTACCTTCCCCCATGGTGCAACTTCCTGGGTTGCATCTTCGTCATTCCCCGCGTAGCCTGCTTGCTGCGTTGTCCTCCCAGCTGGTAGTGTAGTTTATAGTCCTGCGCTCCCTTGCAACTCCTTGGAGAACTAAGACTATCCTGCTGCCATATAGTCATTGTGTAGGATCCCCTATATACAACTTCAACTTGCTCCCATTTACTTTACCGAGAAGGGTTTCCCATTCAGCTTCACGAGTTGAAATATGCCTCCATCTGTAATTTCTTTGACAATATATGGCCCTAACCAATGCATTCAGAATTTACCTGGAAATTTAGAAAATTTACTATCGTATAACAGGACAAATTCGTTTACCTTGAACATGTTAGCCTCTCTCATAAAACAATAATAAATCCAAAAATAAATAAATAAATTAAATATTCCAAGTTAGGAATTTGTGCCTAACTCTTGGGTTGTTCCTCTAAGATAGGAGTTAGTTTAGGTAACTCCTATATTGGTGTGTGTCTGGTGAGAAATTATCTCAACCAAAGGAGAAATTATCTCAACCAAAAGTGTCTAAGATAGCACGCACTATCTTGAGAACACTGTCTCTCATCTATTTATTTGTAACACTATATTCAATTTTTGTAATGAATGAGAATGAGAGAGAATACCTGAGGCGGAAGCCTTTTTACGCCAATATTGTGTGTCTGGTTTTTATGTGTGATTTATATATTTGTCTGAGTTAATCTCATTTTCATCATGTGGTATCAGAGCCTAACTCTTTGGTGAAAGAAGTGGTTGTAAGAGGGACTCGCTGTTGTAAGATCTACAAAATTGTAAGCATTAGCATATCTATATCCGTTGGATGGAGGAGGTATTGACATTGGAAGAATTCAATTATCATCTGCGCTGGACATATCTGAGCGGTATTCGACTGTGATAATAGTGGAAGAAATACCTGACGGGGGAGCCTACTATGAGAGAACTTAGTGAGTGCATGGAGCGTGGAGCTGCAACCTGAGACCATTGGAAGGAGCTCTGGATTATTCTCGCAAGTTTAAAGACAGAAATTGTTAATTCTAGACCAGCAATTGATTATTTTGGTGGCTGAATATTACACCTGTTGGTTAACGGTTGAGATCTTCATCTTTGGAGGACCGAATTCCTTTTCTGAAGAAGGCAAGTTTATCATTTATACGCCTGATTCTTCTCTTTATAACTGAAGGTTGAGCTTGACATATTTATGGGTAAGTTTCTTGGCCGAGTTCTGCTCTTGGTGTGGCTACTGTAGTGTCCTGAGCGTTTGTTTGTGTAGGAGGGAAGTGTTTGGACTAATGTTGTGGAATGTTATGTGTCAGATATTCCAGAGGGGAATTGTAGAGAAGATACGTGCACCTTCATAGATACCATCATCGAATGCAACCTGCACTCCTTGTCCAGGTTATTCTCACGGCCCACGTCTAAACAGAAGCGGGAGTAAACTGTCTCTTCCCGGGGCTGTGTGTTCATCCGCTCTGAACGCCGGTGTTGTTTGTGATTGGAATTAGGACGCCGGATAGGATGAAAGATTAGAGGATGATAACGGAATAGAGAAAAAAATTGGGCTGTTTTATTTTATATTATGGATGTTATAGATTAATTTTATAGGGTAAATCCGCACTCCCTCAGATGTAATATTTTGTTGCAAAAAACATTGTGAGTTATACACAAAACATATCAGCAAGGACAAAGTAAGCCTTTCCCCGTGTCTGAAAGTGAAGATGGCTTTTAAGTTATATGCTCTCAAAGCTATGTCGCAAAACTTCAGAAAGAAGATTCGTGTCTTTGGGCAGAAAATCAATTGCATTCACTCCCGCAGCGCCGAAGTGGCGAAGGGTATTTAAGTGACTAAGGATATTACTAGGTTCATTTTTACAATTTTGTTTTGGTAAGAGTCAGTATGTTTTGCACTGAGCCAGCGTGGAATATGGTTAAGTGATATTTCAACATGTGATAAATTATTTTTTATGTTTGGGAGTAATAAGGTGATAAAGTGTGATTTTTAGGAGAGATAAGGAGTGAATAAAATCATTTATTTGTAATGGAGAGATAAGGTAAATTTTATTTTGTAATTTTGGAGCAATAAGTGTGCATTTTTTTTTTAAGTGTGGAGTGACAAGTGAGATTCTTTTATAAAGTAAGGGATTATTTCCCTGTAATGGAGTGATAAGGATTGAGTTTTCTTTCTCTGTAAGTTTGAAGTGATCGGTTTTTCAAACGAAGGCTCATTGTTGTAGGAGATTGAGTCAGTTTTTTGAATGCATTTGCTTCCAAAATTTGCAAGCATCAGATTCTCATTGTTTGAGAAAGCTTCAGTGGAAATGTTGTAAAAGAAGAAAGATTGATGACCTTATTACTTAATAAAGACATATTTTTTTTGTGGTGATTGTGTCCTAGATCCGCCCGAAATTGAATAAGGGGATCTGAGGTACATTGTGTGTGTTTGATGGCGCATGTGTTTTATGGCTTCATGTTTTTGCTTTTTGATTTGTGTCTAGTTTTGACACATAAATGATCTCATTTAACACACATAAAGTTCAATGCAAACAAGCACAACACCTGTAACAAAATAGCTGCAAGGAAGGATAATTAAGCTCAACACATGCATTTGTGTCACTACAACAAATAATCAAAGTTTTCAACATCGGCATTCTACCTCAACAAACAATTTCACTCAATACAATCAAGTTCATGAATCTGCAAACTCCAGCATTTCAAAGCAATGTCTACATCACTACAATCAAGTTAATGAATCTGTAAACTTCAACGTTTCAGCGCACAGTCTACATCAACATTGTTGAACTTGTAATCAAACTCAAATCACATTGAATTGTAAGGGTGCATTCTCGGTTGAAACCGACACCCAAGTCTTGAATTGAGTCAAATTGAATTCATTGTAGTGAGTCATTAAAATCATTGTAAGCTTTTTTTGGGTGCATTTTCAACAGTGTTCGACACCCTTCCTTTAAAGCACAATCAAGTGAGTCCATGAGTTTTAACTCCAAATGAAACAAACAACAAGTTCACATCTCCTGCAAGCGAGCGTGAGTATTCATTCAAGCAATTTGTGTCAAAACTGTACAAGGTTCAAACCTTCAAGTGAGCCAGAGTGAAGATCATTGAAACAACCATCAAAGCAACCAAACAAGTTCAACTCTAACACCAATCAAGCAAGTTGAGATGGACATCAAGCGAGCGTAGCTATTCCTTCAAGTGAGCGTGAAGTCATTAACTAAGGCAAGTGAGCATTCACGCAAATACAATCGTCATCAAGCGAGCGTGAATTCCAGAGTTTAAGCAAGAAAGTTCTACAACTCTAGCAAGTGTTCTCAGCAAGTACAATAAGCAACAAATTAAGCGAGCGTGCCATTCAAGTCCCATAGCAAGCGAGTCTGTCATTCAAGTAACAACATCAAGTGAAACAATTCAAAGCACGACATCTACGACAAGAGAGCCTGATTTCAAGTGAGCAAGTTCAGATGGCGCAACATATTCAGTGGTTAAACATTCTTCACAGTTTGATCATCTCCAGTGATGAAGACATGGTGCACATCAGCAAAGAAACTCTTGCTGATCTTTCACGGCATCTACAACAAACACATGAAACCATTGAGTTTCTTCAACTAGAGTTGCAACTACAAAGAGATGAGCTGCAACAAAAGAGTGCTTCTTCCAAGTCATTCAACCATACAGATGAAGATAAAGATGTTGATTCCAAATCACTCATCCAAACAACTTCAAGTGTCGAAGTTGTTCATGATCAAAATCAAATTTCTTCCAAACCCATCATCAAGCCCTGGGAAGAGATTCAAAATAACAAGAATCGACGAGGCTTAGGATATGTCACTGATGACACCAACTTACATATCCCAGATTATTCCAAGCCAATTAAGTTTGTGAGTGCAGGATTTCTTGAACAACTCACCTCAGAAGGTTCTGAGAAAATTGCAGACAAACAAAATTGCATGCAACCTGAAGTTGAAGTTCAACCAAAGTGTTCTCATTGTCAAAGAACTGGTCATATGGAAGATCAGTGTTTTGATCTCCATCCGTGTTGCCATTGTGGCAAGCCCAATCATTCCTCAGAAAAATGTCGCAACCAACAAAAATCAGCCAGATTGAAGATACATTATGAATGGATTGATCCTTGGGAATGGTCATCCACAGTCAAACGATTGTCTCAGTTCTACAACCGACTACAATCACACATAGTGCAGCCAGCAGTGAACAGATGATGGTACTCTCATGCAGTTGAATGAGGGAGTACAACAGTGAAACTCTCCTACACCTGAAGGGGGGAGTTCAAATATATTTTGGAGAAGATTGTCTCTCCTTTCAGCTGACAAAGGGGGGAAAATGTCAATGAAATTGACAAGTGGTTGTCAGACTGAAAGTCTCGACAATATCAGCGAAGCAGCCAGAGGGCATCTTCATCAGCAAGTGGGCATCTTCATCAGCAAGTGGGAATTTGTCATCAGTAGTGAACATCAGCAAATTCGCTAGTGGGCGATCGACAGCCAAAGCAGTAGTGCGCAACTTTCATCATAGCAAAAGCAACATTGAGTTGTTTTTCAACATCTTCAGCCAGTGGGCGATCATCATCAACAAATACGCCAGTGGGCGTTCATCAACTTGTGTCAGTGGACACCGGATGCTGTTTTCAAGCAAAGGACAGTTGGATCCTTTTGCGGCTTGGCACATGATGGAGTTGTCAAGCGTCCCTCTGAGATGAATCAGTCATGCAGCTGACTCAGTCTCTTCATATTGCAGTTTCTTCAACGTCCAGATTTGGGGGTTTTTTTTCAAGCAATGTTTTTGAGGATCAACATGAGAACTTGAAAGATGGTTCCTCATTCTTATTTTGGATTTATCATTGAAGGGGGGAAGGTTAGCCTCTCTCATAAAACAATAATAAATCCAAAAATAAATAAATAAATTAAATATTCCAAGTTAGGAATTTGTGCCTAACTCTTGGGTTGTTCCTCTAAGATAGGAGTTAGTTTAGGTAACTCCTATATTGGTGTGTGTCTGGTGAGAAATTATCTCAACCAAAGGAGAAATTATCTCAACCAAAAGTGTCTAAGATAGCACGCACTATCTTGAGAACACTGTCTCTCATCTATTTATTTGTAACACTATATTCAATTTTTGTAATGAATGAGAATGAGAGAGAATACCTGAGGCTGAAGCCTTTTTATGCCAATATTGTGTGTCTGGTTTTTATGTGTGATTTATATATTTGTCTGAGTTAATCTCATTTTCATCAGAACATAGGAAGCTTGATGTGGCGATCATGCCATTCTTTTTCACATTCCTTCTACAATTTTTGATGGAATCCTGCCAAAAATTGATCTTCTTCAAGCTCCATCAGCTGCGTGAGGCGTTCCTGCAAGGTCCCGCAATTCGCCATACCCATCAGAGCTTCTATGCGCATACTAGGCACAATGTAATCCAGCGGCATTACGGCTTCGACCCCATATACTAATCTGAATGGCGTTTTCCCTGCCATCTTCTTACAAGTAGTCCCGTAAGCCCATAGTATTGCAGGTACGCACACATTCCAGAAATTCTGTTGCGCGTTACAGATCTTTGTCAGTGCATTCTCCAAAATCTTGTTAAAAGCTTCGATAATTTCGTTTTCTTGCAGGTGCTATGGTGTACTCTTCTGATGGTAGACCTGGAGATCTTCAATCAACGTGCTGATCATTTCATTCAGGAAGTGCATATGGTTGTCACTCATTAATACTTTCGGGCAGCCAAATCTGGTTAAGACACACTCAAACAAGAATTTTGCTGCCATAACTCCTATACAATCTTTAACCGACTGTGCTTCTGCCCATCTGGTCAGATATTCTGTCGCGGTGATAATATAGCGTGCACCTATTTTCTTTCCAGGGGGCTGAATTGGCCTAACAAAATCAATTGCCCACTTTTCAAAGGGCTGTATAGGTACTTGAGGATGTAGTGGTAACTCATCTCTTCATGATGGTCTGCCAGTTTGTTGACATGCATCGCACGCCTTACAATATGCCTTGGAATCATTATGCAATGTTGGCCACCATAGACTTGCGAACAAATATTCTGCGTAGTTGCCTATCCTGCATAATGGCCTCCCACAACTCTCCCATGAGCTTCGGCGAGAATGCTATCCCGCTCAAAGTCTAGCACATATCTTCGCAATATTTCATCTGTAACCATCTTATACAAATGTTCTGCAATAAAGAAAAAATCGGCAGTGTGCACTACTAATTCCTTATTCTGCTGGCTTGCATATCCTTCGGTGCCATCCTCGTAGTCAAGAAGTGAATAAGGTCTGCAAAATTATCATCTGCTACATGCACCGCAAAGAGCTGCGCATCTGGCAACCCTTCCTCCAGATTATTAGGCTCCTCTCTTGTTTCGATCTGTGACAGATGGTCAAGTCCTGCATTTAACCTTCCTGGCTTCACAATGACTTCAAATTCATACTCCTGAAATAATAACAACCATCTGCAGATCTTCCCCCCCAACATAGGCTTGTTGACCAAGTATTTCAAGGCAGAATGATCTGTGTACATCTTGAAATGCCCTCCTAATAGATAATGCTTGAATTTTTGCAGCACGTACACCATGGCCAATCCTTCGCGCTCAGTTGTTGAATAATTTTTCTTGGCCTTCGATAAATTCCTACTTGCAAAGGCTATAGGATGGTCCATTTCTCCTTCACCAGCCTGCATTAACACTACACCCAATGCAATGCAAGAGGCATCCACATGTACATGAAACTCCTTTTTCCAATCAGGGAATATCAAGATCGACACAATGACCATCTTTTCTTTCAACACATCTAAGTTGCGTTGGCATTCTTTGTCCCAACAGAATGTTGCGTCCTTCTTTAGCAATTTCTCCATGGGCGCAGTAATTTGAGCGTAAGATTTGATAAATTTTCTATAGTATCCCATATGTCTCAGTGTTGTGCGCAACTGCTTAACGTTCCTAGGGGCCTCCAAATTCATAATTACCACAATCTTTGCAGGGTCCACCATCAATCCTTGCTTGCACACAACATGACCCAGCAAGATCCCAAAAGGAACATAGAATATGCATTTTTTCAAATTCAGCGTGATCTGGTATCTGCAACATGTATCCAACATCAAGCGTAAACTTGCTACATGGTGCTTCACTAATCCAAACATCGTCCAGTCATCAAAGTATACTTCTAGAAACTTATGAATGAACTCTTTGAACGTTGCTATGACTACGTGGGAAAATATCGCAGACGCATTCTTGAGTCTAAATGGCATCACAATGTATTGAAAACAGCCCCACTCCGTTGCAAAGGTCGGTTTTCTCCTATCCTTTGGCATGATCTTGATCTGTTGATACTCGGAAAACATGTCAGTAAAGGAATAGGCCTCTTTCCCTCCAACATTGTCTAATACTTCGTCTGTAAATGGCGTTGGGAACGGGTCATGCCTACCTCCAACATCTTATCCAGCTCTTAGCGAACCTTTTCCTTATACTTAGGATTAAGACGATACAAACTTTGTTTAATAGGCTTCGCGTCCAGCTTCAGAGTGATCTTCATAACACCCAAATCACCAACTATGCCCTTCAAATCTAAAAACTTAGTGGGGAAGAGATCCTGGTATTCACGGAGTAACTCAACAACTTTATCCACTGTAGCGTCGTCCCAATAATCTCCAATTTTCACGAACTTCGGTTCTTCTTCAGTGCCAATGTTTACTTGCTTTGTCTTCAAAGGTGTGGAGATGTCCGGATTTTCTATTTGTGGGCCTTCGAATTCGCGATGCCCTTTCGTCTCTGGAGTATTAATGTTCCTCAAATATTCATCCTCCTCTTCAGCAGTTACATTATAGCACTCCAACGCATGGCATAGTTTGGTGCTCCAGTCTGGTTGGATCCATTCCATAGGTTCCTTCGACATTCTAAAGATAACCACCTTAATCTCTTGTAGTGCTTCATCGATGCTGACAAAGCCGTCTTCGAAGCTGAAGGTCAATAAGAACCCTTTCTTCAATATATCCCAGTCTGCAGTGCCATGGCAGAGCTCCATTTCCAGATACCAGTTCATGGGAATTGTATCCAGAGTTTGGAAAAATATGTGTACCCAATCTGACTACGGTTTTGTCCCTCGTGCTTTTCTCTAGGTGATTGCGCAGAACATCTCTTCCATTGTACTTCTCAGTCATTTGGGTATTAGCACGCCCAAACCATAACCTAATCATTCTTTGGTAATCTCTCCATCTAGAAAATAAATCCTTATGCGTACCCCACCATCATGCAGGCGTAGCTCGTAGTGCCAACTCTAATGCTTGGAAGCGGTGATCCTCAGGGACTTCGCGCTCAAATTCATCCAAAAACAGATCTATGTCAGTTAAACCATCATAATAGGGTAATTCCTTACCTCCAACGAAACATAGTGCAGTGACTTCGTCATCATATTGCATTGCAATGTAGACACTTCGTGTAAGTGATTCTGCCAATGCTCTAACTCCTTGTCAGAATCAAAGGTGAAGGAACTCTCCCAGTCCCAGGTAATCCGTCCATCCACCGTTGGATTGATCCAGTCCTGATCCCACGCTGTTATCTTGTAAATTTGATCTAGCTCATCATCAGTTTCGTCATAGTCGCAGAATGGTTCAGTATAGCGCGCCCCTTCTGCAAGATCCAGTGGCACTATAACTCACAACAACTTTATTTCAAAGAACATTGTCCTTTTCTTCAAATTAATGACCCCATTCATGTCAATAGCCCAGTTAATTCCAAAGAGCGTGGGGTAGAGGTTATTGTTGTCAACGATTTCTACAACCTCAAAGTCGGCCATTGCGCTCGCACCTTCTCTATCAACTGCTACTCCATTAACCATCCCAATGAGATGATTTTCTGCTGGTTCGCCATTCTAAGATGAATCAGAGACCATTGCACCACAGGTCTCCCCATCCTTTCCCATGTTTGTTTCTGTAATAAGTTTGCATCAGACCCCAGATCCAAAATGACCTAATCCTTCTCATAATCACCTATCTGTGCCTTATGTTTGCCAATTTTTCTGACCACCTGGTGTCCATCAGGGACCTTCTCTTTGCTGGCGCATTTATTTATTAATTCCTACAGGCCTTCCATAGCTTTGCTATCGCGCAACAGTTTTATGTAGGTCTCCAAAAACGTAGTGAGTACAAAGGGATCAACCTTTGCATGTGCGCTGATTTCTTGCATCTTGTCCTGGCTCCCTGAGGTGGAGGCCTCAACGAAGCTCTTCTTGGCTTCCATAAATGTTTCCTTAGTGCGATCTAGATCAAAGCCAACTTCTTTCTCTAGCGCTTTGTGGGCCCATCCTTTTTCTTCAGGCTGTTTACCTTTTTCAGCGCTAGTCGTCATTCCACTTCTTACCACAATATTAATGCTTTGATCTTCCTCGCGAGGCTTATCCCTCATCATTTGTATATTCTGCGTAGGCCATGTTTTCTTCTCTTGCATTTTGGCTATCAACACCAGGCATTCTTCTATAGTATGGTCAAACTGTCTACAATATTGACATGATGGGTGTGTAGGATTTTGGCACTCTCGCGCATAGTGCCCCAGCTGTCCACAGTTGTAGCAGATAATCTAACTGCGACCTCTACCAGGTCCTCCTCCTCCTCGGCCCCATCCTCAACCCTGATTGGTGCACGGGTTTCCCAACATATAACCATACTTTGCCAAATGATGAGAGGTTACCCAACATATACCCATAATATGCAAGAATCTGCATAAACTCTTCTGTCCCAGGTATTTGACTCTACAATGGAGTCAAATCTTCATACTTAAAATGGTTAAGGCCCTCTTGTATGGTTCCTTTGTATCAGAACCAATCACCCCACTGAACCTTTCTATCGGGAATCAAAACCCTTCAGAACCTTTATATAAGCCATAATCCAGATATATATATATATATATATATAACCATTCTTCTTTCAACCATTGGTTACGTATGGATTAATACACAAAACACTGTCGGCACTAATTTTCCTTTAGAAATCTTTTGCAAAGGAAATACCATGCAAACATACCTTCCTCTGCTTTATATGGACTTTGCATAGTCCCCGAGGTTAGACCTCATCGCAATCGACATTCGCTCCTATCGCGGGCACACCACATATATGGTTGCATCACCCCTCCGACTCCGATAATCAACTATTGGAGCGTTCAAAGCATATCTTGTGTTAAACCCTTCATCACACCACTTTATACACATACGAAGAAATACATTACAACTCCGATCCAACTCATATAAGGTCGGACTTCAAATTTCTTAATCCCGCATTCATAAACTCATCGCGTCCGCTCCTCTGTATCAATTCTTCTGCTACTTCGATTGCCAACCTTTGATTCAATCTCCGTTGTCCATCTCATTACCGATCCAATGGCCATCGGTGCGTTGCTAATCAGCCTATTGGCATTCCTTTGCATTGTTCTTTCACATTTGAATTGCGTCTAATGCGATTATTGACTAATCCTGGACCGTTGATCCTAACTCTGATCCAACAGTCCATACTTAATTGGATGATCGCTGTCGCTACAATTCAACGACCATTCTGATGACTTTAATAATATTATCCGCCGATGCGACTTAATCCCAGCTGTTGATATTTGAGATCAAATGGCTGTTGAGCACCGAAACTTCTCTTCTCTGTTCTTCCCTTTTACTTGATTTTTCTGTGATTTCTTTAACTTTACTTTTGTGGTTCGTTTCTTCTGAAGGTTTCGTCCTCTGCTATTTTGCTTTTCTCCCTCCCTCCTGGCTTAACTTTGCATGTCTATTGATCACCGTCCTCTTGATCCTTCGAATGGATTCAAGGATCCATTGCAAATCTTTGTATCATTTCCTCTCTTTGCATGCTCTGCAGAACTTTGCCTGCAACCCCTGTTACATAACTTACGAATTCAAATACAAATCACTACTTGAAACACACAGTCCCACTTGAAATTGGGTTGATTCTATTAATAAACATCAACAATGATTACAAAATCAGACCTCTGTCTCACACAAGCTTGTTCTACACTATTGTGGCCCTCTTTCTCCTATTGAACACGCAGGTTCACTATTTATAAGAATACATTGGATCGGATCACTAAAGGATCCGATCAATCCTTTAACAAAATCCCTAAAGCTCGCTATATGCATACATATATATGGAAACATTTTTCATCGTTACAAGAATATTGGATTGGATCACTATGAACGATTCGATCAATTCTCTCTTTGATCTCCTCTAACAACCCATTAATAATGCACACATGTAGATTACATTTAATTAACAAGTCTTCAAGAGACTTATCCATTTCATTGTTTATGCTGTTTTAAAATAGATTTGTGCTTATTTTCCTCGGTGGTCCACGTCTTCCTCTTCGCTCTGCTTTTGATTCCTCCTTTTGACTAAGGGTGCTGGATGCTCCTGCATCATTGATAACGTCTGCACGCTCCTCCGGTGCCTTGATCTGGAGGCCAAGTTTCTGCTTGCATCTGGTATGTAGGTGTTCTTTCCATCATCAACTTGTAGCTTCGACAATTGCACTCGTCGTGGGCCACAGATTTGCAAAAATTACAGAACAACAACTGGGGTGTGTGAATGAACTTATGAAGTAAATGACAATTGTTCGTCGCATGTTGCCTAGTAACTTGACAAATAGCGCACCGCAACGTAGCACCGATGCTCGACCCTGCAGGGGTCTCTAGTTTTAGTTGAATTGGACCCCCTCCTAATATAATTTGCATATATGAGACAATTATCCTTATCATGCCCGTGGCCTTTGCACTTCGAACACCAGACTTATACGTGCAATTCAGGCTTAATTCCCTTGTCTTTCTTCAAGCTTTGTATTTCTAAGTGTAAGCTCTCTAATTGTGAGTGGATCTGTTGTACTCCTAGGTTTGTATTCTATATAGGTGATTCATGCAGCCTCATCGCGATCTCCAAGGCTTCTGCATGTGTTTCTATCTTCTGTTGTGACAAAGCAATTCTCAAATGGGGCAAAAGCAATGCTATAAACCATTCGCGGTGCTACCTATCTGTGATCTGAATGTTAGCCTCCATGATCTGACACTTCAACCTCTAATCAAATTCCCAAGGCATCTCATTAACCCTTATCATGATCTATTTAAATCCAATCACTAACTAGGAGTTAGATTTAGGTTTACTAAACTCTTTGTTGAAAGTTGTCTTAGTCTCGGCTAGCGACGCGAGAGGATTATCAGAGTAACACTTAATGTACCAGGTTAGTGCACGTTCTTGCAGAGTGGTAACCAACTATGCCTTCTTTATATTATCATCAGTAATATGTTGCGCTGTCCATATAGCGTTCGAAACAAACCAAAACTGCTCTGGATGTTCACTTCCTATGCCTTTGAAGATCGAAATTTTTATTGCATTCACCATGTTGAAAGGCGGCGGTGAAGGTGAAGGTGTGGGCAAAGGTGTATGCGATGGAGGTGGAGGTGGAAATGGAGTGGATGGATGGTTTGTTCTAGGAATCCCTTGAGTGATTTGCTGAACAACATTGCACGACGTAGTCTACCCCACCCCTTTGTCGTCACTTAGAGGAGGTCCAATCAATGGACTATACTTTGGTCCTGATCCTTCACGATTTCTAAAGAACTGTCTGCTTCACGTAGCTCCGAACATCAAGGTAATGGCATCACCCATTTTTTCACATAACAACATTTAATCCAAGTATTCAATGATCTTAAATACTTACCTCGCGGTCCTTTGAAAAATCGTCCCTTCGCTTCGCTATAGCTGACTGAGGTATCAACTGCAAATTCTGTAACAAATCCTCCCAAAATTCAATCAAGCCAATGATCAACAACCCGTGTGATCTTATTTTAAGAAGTTTCTAATCGTCGCACTAATTCTGGAGTCCACACTATAGGACTATCGAGCTTCCACCTTCCTTGACTGTCTGTCAATTTAGCTAACCACTCATACAGTTCAATGGGGAAAGTGCAGAAGAAGATCTCGTGTATCTTCGTATACAAATACCTATTCAACAACTCTTCCTTCGACAGGTGCGAATTCCATTTTCTTACCCCACGAACTTGTGAATCTTCCGATCCAACCACTTTTCAATTTCTTTCTTGGTCGGATTCCAATGATGCGACATCACACATCTCTTTCAAGCAGATCTCGGTCCCGACAATAGAACCATTTGTTGGCTTAGGGGGTCCTGACCCAGGTTCAAAGTTAGCTACACCAACCAATAAAAACCTACACCACTGGCCCTTTTGGCAACAACCTGCATAGCCCAGGTTGCAGTCTCACCTGAAGCAGTATAGGGGGATGCAAGAACCAAGTTTTTGTATCCAGAGACTAGTGTGATGTCCTTCAGTGCCTTAGATCTACCTTCATGCAGATCGATAAAATACTAGGGCACGTTGCTGCAACTTTGTTAAATAATCCTTCAGACCTTCGCAAAGGTCTACGATCAGTCCTTGTGGACCTCTAACAGTCAATTTGCCTACTTACGCACATCAGAGAGCAATTCTAAATTAGTGTTCGTGCAAATTTACTTAAGTCATTAGTAAACATAAGAGAAATCACTAGAGTATTCACGAAAGTATTCAAACATGCATTGTGTACATAATTAAGACTTATTCAAGAGAATTGCGTAACATTCAATCATTTCTTCATAAAAAAATCATTTATCAGCAATATAACATTAATAGAGATAAACAAAATACTTAGGAATTCTTCGGGAAAATTGTCTTTATTGATCTTCAATTCAAGTTTACAGACTCAAATGACCCTGTGCACACAGCTTCAGGGGTTCGTGCACTCAGCTGTGAACTCTACCTAGGTCTCCGCACACTCAGCTGCAGAGCCTTTCTTTCCTATCTAAGTGTAGGAAGCAGAGCCTTCCTACCCTAGCTCCTGTCCTAGACCCTTCAATCAACCCAAATCTCTATATTTTCCTCATCGTTTTCTTCTCTACTACTTTTCCCTTCGCTAAGACTCACTATTTATAGACTTTTCATACTTTTCCAAATCTCAAAACCAACTCAAAACTTTACATAAAACAAAGGGCTAAGCCCCTTTGCTTCTTATTCATCTACGTGCTCTGCATCCACAAATTGCAGATACTTTACATTATCTACAAAACTGTACCAAAACTTGGGTTACCTTAACCCCAAACGAACCCAGGGGACCCCATCCCAACAATGAATAAACTCATGGCAATGTCAGACAAAGAATTTTGAACTTATGACAACAAAATTGACTATAAGTTTGACTTATTCAAATTGAAAATTAAAAAAAATCGAAGACATTCGACAAAATAAAAACTACTGACCCTAACATTGGCTCCATTGGGGATGGCAGCCTCCCAGCTAGGTGCCAAGAACAAAAACTGCCGACTAGTAGTTTGTCCATTGGGCACCAGAGTCAACTGATAAACTGAAAATATGACTGAAAGTATGATTAACAGACTGAAAAATGACTACTGACTGATAGGTCCTACTCAACTGACTGACTTATATATTTCACTTATTCTCAAAAACACTGTACAGACTGAAAAACTTCAAAGGACATAAGTAAATTTTGACAGCACATCACTGAAGTCTTAGGGCCTTCTCCTCGGGCTTCAAACTTCAATGAGAGTTGTCCACACCTGCTGGAAATATACATATTAGGTGATCTCCTCTCTCCAATGTAACTAGTCAAGCAAATGGCTACTTGATTGAATGTTGCTCATAGTTCCCTTGAGCAGGTAGAAGAAAAAAGAGAGTGGAAACTCACAATTTAACTGATGTTGAGAACCAGAATCCATAAATAGCACAACTTTCCATAGATCCTGCAACAAACTGGCCATGGGAAGACAAACCTCTTCTTTCAATGATTCCAAGAGGTCAACAAAAGGATCTTCAAAAACATAATTGGTTACCTTCACATGAGCACTATGTTCATCAATTTTGCTCTCTTCAACTGAGGCAACCACCTGATCCACAATGCTGATGTCTTCATCTAGGAAAACTTGCTCTTCTTCAACAAACTCTTCATTTTCAGAAACTGGAGGCAGATCTTCTGGAACAAAATCTTCCTGTGCAAGAGGCTTTAGAACAACCCCTTCATTTTCACTGCTCTCCTCTTCTTGATCCGACTCGGTCTGTTGAATTTCTTCATTAACCTCTAGCTGATCAGTTTCATCTGCAACTGCAAAAATTGTTACCTTTTGGTACTCTACCTGAATATCTAGGCAACAGACTTCTTCTGTTTCTTCCTGAGGAAAAGACAACTCAAGCAAGGCTTCTTCAATTTCATCAGTCATTACATCCTGATCATAGATGTCAATTCTCATGAGCTGAAATAGATCATCTAATTTTCCACAAAATATTTCTATCAGCACTATAGAAGGATAAGTTTGTTTAAAATTTGTACAAAATGCTGAATAGAAATTCGTCAGAGAACAAATACTTGTAGCTGGAAAACCTTCATACCATGATCTGGCTTTATCCTCTAAGGTTTCCATAAACATTTTCATCAATGAATCCTCATGAAAATTAACTTCAAGTCTATGTACATGCATGTGGAATTTAATTAAATGCAGAGCAACATCTTCTCCCTTTCCATCTCTAAATATTGGGAGATAGGTTGACCAATTAACATGAGGCATAGGATTCAGAAAACTAGGAATACAAGATCTATCCATAGGAGCATACCTGACATTTGTTCTTGCAGAACCCATTTTGAAAATAATCACCAGTAATTATGAAAACTACTGACCTTTAACCAATGAAGTCATTGTGAACGTTTGATCTTCTGGATTATTTGAATTTCAGAGTCGCCAGGTGAATGGTTCAACCTTTCTGTGTTTGTTTGATGTTCACCATCAACAACCAGATCTGCAACTTTGATAATCTTTCACGAGGAAAATGAAACCTTTGGTCCCCGAAAACGACACCACTATGTTAGCACTCCATAAATCCCTTTAAGTTGAAGCAAGGGCCACAGAGGTAACCACAATCTACTCTAGGTTGGAAACTCATCCTTTCCAATCGAAGGGGTCTCCCTCACTATTAAACTTTGATGATAAACACACTAAAGCTCACAGAGACCAGATCTGGAAAATATGATATAAAACTTAATGAAATGGTTGAGAGTTTTGGGAAAAGACTACTGAGGTATGAAGCCAATAACATAATCTTAATATCATGGCATGCATGAGTCTTTAGAAAAACAGAGGCAGGGTAGGCATACGTTCCAAGCTGACAGGAGTTGAAGTATAGTGGGGAATGGAAAGAGACACAATTATATCTTATCACAAGCAGCAGAGCATATTATAATGAATTCTGCAGCATAAACTAATGACCAAATACTAGAAGAACCATGACAGAGCAATGAAGAATTCCATCATGCATGATTCCACAATTACCCTGAGCATCTCAAAATGAATTCAAGATAAAAGCTTCAGAAATGGACATTTAGATAACACAAAGGAAAACAAACTTGAAAGCAATATACCACAAGAATCTCTGAGATCAAAGACACCAACTTGCACAACACATATGCACAATCCTCTTTTCCCAAAATCGAACCCATTCTTCATATTTATTTTAGATTAAATACAAGTTTTAGAATATGATCATCATGACTAGATACAACACATCCTTATCCATCAAGCTTAGAAACATCAATCTTTGAAAGCAAAAAACTAAGATAAAGCTAAAAATAAAATTGAAACATATTTTCTGATAAAATTAGCTTTATCTTATCTAATTCTATGATCCCTATCCATTCCTTTTTATCCATATCACCAACATCATTCTGGATATCTATACATTTCCACATTTTCAAACCGAAATCCAAAAATTTCATCATTTTGTCAACAAAAACTGCGAAAATGGGCCACCAAGTGACACATGTAACTCCCAAACGGTAGCACTTGTGTAAAATATGAGATAGGTTTTTGTATATGATCTTGTTTTGAAGAAAAACCTCTCTCAGTTTCTTCAAATTCTTCCCTAGCTCCTCAGAAACTACTATGAAAAATCATGACTAAAATAAGGGAATACATAGTCCGAAAAATATGCCTTAAAGATGCATTCGAAACTCTCGATATATGAAACTTGTACAGAAACTTGAAGAGGTTATTATGGTTTTACCCATGCTTGAGAAAAAAATCTTTCAATATTTTGAAATTTGGCTCCATGTGTTCGGAATCAATGTTTCAAACTAATGACTAAAACAAGGTATTTTGTGCATGGGAATCATTAGAACGCTTGGGTAGATACGTTGCTTAGATAGTGGGGGGAATATATGAGTTATGTCATGTATAATATGTAATCATGGTATTTTGAGGGATAGGTTTAGGATGGGATGGGGAAAATAAAAGTCATATGACTAATGAATATGGGATAGGGAAAGGGATTTATGAATGAACAATGGGAGATTGGGAGATATAGGTTATGGAATTAGGGAAACAAGGGTAGATTAGAAAGGGGAAAAGAAATAGGATATTCTGAAAAGACCATTTTTCTTGAGCAGTAGAACTTCAACTGTAATGAACTCAAGATAAATTTCTGACAGACACATAACTGACACATACCCCATGACTTGACTATTCAAAAATTTGTAACCATGACTCCCAATGACTCGATACTGCTTCATGCTTTGAATGGACCACTTGATGACTAAAATCATGGTGATGTCGGACGGTGAATTTCGAACTTATGACAATGATAGTGACTATAAGTTCGACTTATTCAAACTGAAAATTAAAAAAATTCGAAGACATTCGACAAATAAAAACTACTGACCCTAACACACTTTAGAGTTTCTCATAGTCATCGTTATTTTCATAGTCGTGGTTGTGAACACACGACTTTAGGAACAAGAGATTTTGAGGTTGGATTGATATTTTGCGACATATTCTGTGGAGATTCATTAGCTGATTGGTGCAACTTCTTACTCATATGAGTGTTCCAATAATTCTTGATATTGTTATCTATCTGACTGGGCAGGTGTCTTGCTATCATAAACCACCTACGGATACATTACATTAATAATCCAATGAGGAATCGATTAATTCTAGTGCATGAGTAGATCATGTCTAGTAATTCTCCACATACCAATTGCGAAGAAGGTGATGCAAGCCAATAATGAGCTCCTCCTCTTCAGGAGAAATGTTTCCACGTTTAATGTTGGGAAAGAAATGAAGGGTGGCATGTACTCTGAGGAGGAGCTGAGAGGCACCTACGCAAGCATCATAATGGCGGGAAGGGACACGATGGCTATTGTGCTCGCCTGGTTCTTCTTGATCCTGTAGCAACACCCACACGTCGAACATAATATTTCAATGGAGCTGAAATGGAGATTGTAGACATCAAAAGATGAAAATGACTTGAGCTGAATGGAATCAAGGTTGAAGGTGGAAAAAAAATGGGTGTACAAAATACTTTCCACCTGTTGAATTTTAATTGGACGGAGGATGATGAAAATGGAGCGCGGAGATTGGATGGGGTGAACATTGTCTGCTCACCCTAACTCCGTAAAAAAACACCTTTGATGTAAACTTTTATAATATTTTCACTTTTCATATGAGAGAGATATGTAATCCATTAATCATTTAAAAATATTTCAATATTTTCTTTAAATAAATATTTAAATATCCACACAGATGAGAGAAAGAGAGAGGAATAAGGCAGATGAAAAATGGTCGTGTAAAATAATTTCCACCTTTTGATTTTAACTAGACAGAGGATGACGAAAATGGAGCGCGAGGATTAGATGGGGTGAACAATGTCTGCTCACCCCAACTCCATAAACAAAACACCTTCGGTGTAAAAATTTATAATATTTTCACTTTTCATATGAGAGAGATATCTAATCCATTTATCATTTAAAAATATTTCGATATTTGTTTTAAATAAAATATTTAAATATCCACACACAAATATATATATATATATATATATGTATGTATGTATGTATGTATGTATGTATGTATGTATGTATGCATGTATGCATGTATGTATGTATGTATAGGCACACACACACAAAGAGAGAGAGAGAGAGAGAGAGAGAGAGAGAGAGAGAGAAGATTTGGGAAGATTATCTTGAAAAATGCATTTTAAAATAAAAATAAATAATTATAAGAACTTTGTGGGGTTGCACTAGACAAACATTGTTTAAGTAAAAATAAATTTTTAAAATCTGTAAGAGCACTCATTGATCATCCCTATCTACCAAAACCCCAAACTCCTCACACTCCTCCATCTATTTCTCGCTCAACACATCTGCAACTCTACTTTTGAGATTCTTGTAATATGTGGGAGGAGGTTTGGGCATGAACTCAAGCCCTCAAATCTCACTGCACATGCGCATCTCCTTCAGGATAGAGAATATATTAGAGCAAATGAGAGCCAAATGTTGCAATTTGGGGCCCTCATTGTGCTCCAGATAAGTCTGTATATGTGACTTCCTTTTGGTCCCAAATACAGGCTTATTCATGGGAAACAAAACCATCTCATTATTTCTCACCAACACCATTGAATTCAGGCCACTCTTTGTTGTCTGGGTCTTGAACTCAACAACATTGACACTGGCCCTAACCTAAACTCAACCTAATTGGAAATAAATAAATAAATAAAAATGAAAAATGTTAAGTTGACCAAGTTACAAGTTCTAATAGTTTCAATATGTGGAAACCTACAAACTAGGGTTACAAGCACTCAATACCACAAGAAGCTTCAAGAAAGTACTTAGAAAGGCATCACATAGTTATGTTTCAACTAAGTTTTTGGACAAGGGTAAAAATAGCAAAAAGGAAAAATCACTCTTGTTAGCATAGAATCCCTTTCCTAAAATAAATAATTTCGTTATTAACAAATAAACTCACAAATTTACTTATTGACAAATAAAATTACGAATATACAAAACTCAACAATCATTTGAAGAATCTGAATTAAAATGGTAATTTTCCCTTTTTATTATTATTATGTAGTATAAGATATAAAGAATTCAAATTTTCTTGAATAACCTGCATAAATTGACCCTAAAATAAAAAGGGAATATATATGAACAGTGGGAATACTTATAAAGATGTAAACCAACTCACCTCTTCAAGCCTACATTTTTCTTAAGATTACAAGCCTACCTTTTCAGCAGGTGGAAATACCTTGGACAATTTTTTTCACTAGTTTGTCATTTGATGAGAATCCTTCCCAAATTTAAACTGTGAAAGAATTTTCTACTAGCTTTCCCCTTCCTATTCCCAAACAACAATTAATCGTTGTTGGCCTACAAATTAAAACAATAATAATCTGTGATTGCATGCCTTTAAAACTAATCTTTTGAATGAGACAAATATCCATATAGATATGCAATGATCATTGGCACCTACTGAAGAAGGAAAATTGACCATGCAGAAAGTAAACAATACAACTACACTATCTTTTGGCAATGTGAGAATTAAACACCATCTCTGGGATTCAATTTGATTCATGGCCTTGTGTTTAAAAAAGAAAATAGAAAACAGAACCAAACTGCATTTCCTTGAGCATTCTTCAGACAACAAAGTTTGAGACAATAAAAGTTCAAAAACCTTTCAAGTTCATCATCAAACGCTAACTGTAAAAATTCAAGTGGTACTCATCATCAATAATAAATTATGTCATTATAGAAAGTAGAGGAGAGGGCATCTGAATGTCTTCCTTGACAACATTTCCTTTTGATTTATAGCCTATGAAAAATTAGAAAAAAATGAAATATGAATTATGGTATTCTTCATAAATGATGTATCACAACAAAAATTGAGTGTTCTTCATGGATAGGATGGAATTTTTCCATCATAGAAAGTAGAAAATGAAAAATGTAGTGTACTCTTTGGAAATAGTCCAGATACTGCTTTATTAAAAAAATTATAGAAAAGTAAATACACTAGAAACAATAAAAATAAGTCATATGAAGATATATGACACAATTAAACCAAAAGATGGCTCTTAATAAAATGTTTCTTACTTAAAATTTTGCAAGTTTCCCTCCCTCCAGCTAATGTGCATTCACTGACTTTGCAGTGCCTAGCTTCTGAAAATCATAAAATGAATCATTGTGGGTTCTTTTAGAAGGTAGATGTTCCTGTTTTCTCTTTTCCTTATCGTGGGTATGCCTACTCTTCTCGACACGATCGTGACTTGCTCCTTCACTGGCATTGTTCACACGGATGGAAGAAGCTCCACTTCTATGATTACTTGAAGATGCATAACCTCCCCTCTTTGAAACCTTATTGCAAAAATGTAGCCCAATGTTCCCCATAACAACCCTAGCAACACTATCAACAACCACTTCTTTGTGCATAAACTATTTTAATTGGTTAGTTCTTGAAATACGTAAGGCAAGGATTTTAAACTTGTTACATAGTTGAAAGGGAATTACAGGTTGCTGAGCTCATCAGTGAGGCCTTTGCTTGTGCAGACTCTCCTCACTACACTTTAATTCTTAGAAGCAACCACATTAGGAAGTCAATCCTAAAACAAGCTCTTTCTAAGAAGATTGTTGTTGGTCCCATTGGCTCTCTAGTAGTAGAGGAAAACAGGGGGGAATATACAAAATGAACAATCATTTGCAGAATTTGAATTAAAATGGTAAATTTTCCTTTTTTATTATTTTGCAGTAAAGATAAGAAATAATTCAAATTTTCTTGAATGGCCAGCATAAATTGACCATAAAATAAAAAGGGCGTAGATATGAATAGTGGGAATACTTATAAATATGGGAAACCAACTCACCTCTTCAAGCCTACCTTTTTCTTGAGCGTGCAAACCTATCTTTTCTACAGGTGGAAATACCTTCGACAATTTCTTCAATAGTTTGTCATTTGATGAGAATCCTTCCCAAATTTAAACTGCGAAAGCATTTTCTGCCAGCTTGCCCCTTCTTATTCCAAAACAACAATTAATTGTTGTTGGTTCAAATTAAAACAACAATAATCCATGATTGCATGCCTTTAAAACTAATCTTTTGACTGAGAGAAATACCCATATAGGCATGCAATGATCATTGGCACCTACTGAGTTTCATTTACTAGAATTGAATTTTGGAGATGGTAAATAATAAACATCAGAATAGGAAGTAATATTTATATAGCTCTATATTATGTGATGCTAACATGTAAGAAGCCTCATGTAGACATAATTACCATAACCAAAGGCATATCAACACATTTCCGTCTTTCTGTTTAGCATAGTAGCTAAGAATACATTAGGTTAGCATGTGTATCAGCTAAGGTAGCTAGTGTTCAAGATAGTAATAAGAAAATGTATGACAAGAGTATCAAGTATGAAGAAAAAGAAACAAGTATGAGAGAAATAAAACGAGAAATCACTTGAAGCATGATGTTTTCGGGGGCTTTGGGTGTGTATTGAAGAATTTCTTATGAACAATCCACAAAGTACTTAAATACAATGGCTTTATCAATTGTCTTTATACATAGAAACTAAGTAAATGATTTTATCGTAAATTTGTTTTGTAATATGATAGCTCTGTTAAATCTATTTTGAAATATAAAAGCCTTGTTGAAATCATCCGTTCATCTTAGTCATATAAGATCATTCCCATGAATATTCTTACATGTTGTAAAAGTGAGGATAACGACTATCATCATGTCATGCTTAGATAACTATTTATCCAATTCTTTCCCTTTTTCTTACAAGTTTCATCTAATTCAGAGAAAAAACACTCATATCTTAGAAAATTAGGTGCATCATACAACCTTAGATTATCTGCAGTTAGAAATGTGTGACACCAAGACAACTATTGGCAACACATTGCAGATAAAGGAAGGGCATTTCACCTTTCAACATACTGCACATCAATACCTCTGAATTGCTTAAAAATAATAGTTTTTTTATGAGTTCCCCATAGTTCTATTAGTAGGATATTTAGTAGTCCTAATTCTAACCAGCTCCACACACACTCTTTCTAGTACCAACATCTACAATGAATATTGTAGGTTAAATTTAGGCTTCTTCAATGTGGTGTAGTTTCCAAATTTTCAAGAAATAAAAATCCGTTGGCACCGAATGGCTTGCATGTAAGAAAACATAAAAAAGCTTAGAAACAAATCTTAAATCTATAAATTACATAAGCAAATAGGCACAAACAATTCATTACTAGGTATGGGCATTGTGCCCTGCTCCAGTTCCACATTTTGGGGAGAAATCATCAAGAAACAATGCTCAAGCTCATAGTTGATTTATTCATGGAAGTATAACCTTTAGAAGTGGAATCTAAACAACCAAGTAGGCCTTGTCTATAGGGAAAAAAGGTCTTTTTCTTTAGCTACTTATATTGTGCCCTATTGGCAGTATAATGGAGCTCGTGAGGTGAAATGGGCATCTTCCCACCAAACTTTGTAAAACTTCCCATAGATTGAGGATTCATAGTATAGTTCTTCGATCCTCCTGCCTCTTACTTGAACTTGATATAACATTGCAACTGTTTAAATTCTCCTGGTGCCTTTTCCCTAAATTTGAACTTTTCTTAGTGGGTTTCATTTGCTTATATTTCTCAACTCTCCCATGCTTCTCAGATTATTTTTCAGGGGCAACAGACAGACCCAACAAACCCTAGATCCTATCCCTACTCTGGGCCTAAACCTCACTGACACTCCTAAACAAAAAATCCTTCAAACTCCACCATTTGCTCGCCTTTGGCTTCTCAAGAACCAAACCCTTGACCTCATCATGACAAGAAAGCATGCAATTTTCTAGTTCTAACGAGAAAAAAATCCTTGGAATCCGATTTTCATGCCTTTTCATCCCAGTGGAAAATCCTCATTAGTAGTGGCGACAACAACATGGTGTGCCTTGAGTGGGATAAGGAATGATCTCACCCCCTTTCTTCCTTCCTAACCTCGTTCATGGCTTCCATAAAGGGGTAAAAATCACTTCAATCCCCATCTCCACTCCCATTTACCTTGGAAAATCCCTCAAAAGCCTCCTTGAGAATCCTCTATCCCTCCTTGATAGGTGATTGAGGTAACTTTGGGGAACACAACAAATGCATGTTCTAGGAAGCATTAAGCCATGAGAAGTTCCTCTTATTACCATCATTTGATTCAATACCCAATGACACATTCGTAGGCTACTGAAGCTGAAGAGGGAGACAAAATAGTGGGATTTGTCAATTATATAAGAGCACATCATCTGTAGATAATAAGCGTTTAAATTCAGTGCTCCATCCTCCACTATGAACCGTGCACTGAACTCAAAATCATCTCCACAAGAGTTCTCAATATTTCTCTCCTTTTTGCCAATTTTTTCAAAATCACCACCCCTCCATTCTTCTTCAGAATACCAGGATTATCCTCCCACATGAAGAGAACTACGACTCTGGTGTACTTGGAAAAATATGACAAAATAATAGTTGATTTCGTTGGGCTAGTAGGTGCACTAAAATAAAATCCTCCACAAAAGATATCCATTTCCTCTTCTAGAACTTGATGGCACACTTTGCGTTCTAGCTATTGAGATCTATTGATAATGTTGTAGATCCTCAATTTTTGGGGCTTCTTTAGAGGCTCCTATTGAGGATCGCAAAGCTTACAGGGAATCAGAACTTCATGAGGAAAGCAATGTTATATTCTTCAGATTCCCTATACCAAGCAAAGGGAACGATGATTAAATAACTGGGAAAAGGGGTTGACGAGTGAAAAATTGGAAAAAATGTGTCAGGTAAAATGTAAAACCATTTCCATGTGTTGATATTTTTAGTTGACCGAGGAAGACAAAAATGACGCCCTGGGATTGTTTGGGTTGAATAGGGTTTTCCCAGCCAACTCCATAGAGGGAACACCTTCTGTGTAAATATTTCCATATATATAAGAAGAAGTTATACAACATTGATGCCAAGAGGTTTCCTAAAATTGCTTCTAGCTCTAGCCAAAACCCACACCTTAGGATCAGGCGAGGGAAACATAAGGATGGCCAGTCTCAACTAGACCATTGGGGAATAAAGGAGAAGACCATCTTGTAGAAATAAGATAATATTAAAAATTATATTACTTCCAAATTTAAGGAGAAATTGTGGGGAAATAAAGAGTTGGAGGGAAAAAAGAAACTATTATATTATAAGGAGGTGATCAACCCAAATCTAGAAAACAAAATTATATCTGTCTTGACTAGTGTTAAGAAAAAAATGAACATTTATAAGATTATAACTAATTCTCATCAGCGCTAGTCAATTCAAAAAATGCCATGGGTTGAAACAATTTGTCATATGTGCAATCCTAAGATGGTTGAAGATGAAAAATAATTTCTCTTAAATTGTCCATCTTATATTCACATTTGATCTAATTTTCAAAATATTTGTCCCACTACCAACCTTCTTGACCTTTCAGCTCAATGAAATTATGGTGATTTGGATACACTTCTCTCACTTCTTTTTAAACATAGAAGTAAAACTTGTTTTTGAACATAGAAATAAAAAGTTAGAGAATTATGATTAATCTCTTACCTAGATTTTAGTGGAGGATAATCATCATCTTCAACATATATATATATATATATATATATATATATATATATATATAGATATATATCAAAAGAGAGAGGGTGGGGTGGATATTTCAATTACTTCCTACTTCTTAGTATGTTCTAGATGTGTAATTCATTTAATTCTTAATATGGAATTGCTATGTGGTATTTAAAAAATATTAATAACAAATCTTGATATGCATTTTAAGTAAAACATTTCAATATATATAATGGCGCTTTCATTTAAGGTATGAGGGAGATGTATAATTTCTTCAATGTTTAATATGGAGTTGACATGTAACATTTAATATATATAAAGAGAGAGAGACAAATTTATTGGTTTGTTAAAATGAAGGAGACATGTAGTTATTTTTATGCTCAACATAGAGTTGACACATAGTGTGTGTATGTGTGTGTAAAGAATAACCATAGATTCTGCTTAACCCTGAAGCTATCTCAAGGTGCAAACCCTTTTAGTTTTTCACTCTAAAAAGGGTTTACAATGCAAGAGATTTGATTTCTCTCTATGCTTAAGAGATCTAAAGTTAATATGGAGTGTGTGTATGTGTGTGTGAGTAAATAATAACCATATATTCCTCTTAACCCCAAAGCTATCTCAAGGTGCAAACTTTTTTAATTTTTAACTCTAAAAGAGTTTTACAACTCAAGAGATTTTATTTCTCTCTATGCTTATAAAGAGATCTAAAGTTAAGATGGATCTTGTTGGCTTAGGTTGGGCTTGACATAGTTTCATATTTTACTGCGCACCAACAAAACCCTTAATCACTGGCTCTCTCGGCTACGACCTGCAAGGAGATCGCAATCTCACCTAAAGTGACTATGGGAGGATGCAGAACCAAGTTTTTTCAGCCTTGAGGGATGATGCTATGTTGTATTTGAATGTTATTTTATCCTTAACATACATAGATTACTTCACAAGGTTGTACTATCTACTTAAAATTGCCATTAACAACCACAAACAATATTGCGTGGAAGTAAAATATAACCAAAATATTGAACAGAAAGCAAAAGATACAAAATAATCATACATAAGTTATGTCCATCAAATAATTCTTTGAAACATCATATAAATCCTTGACCTACACACCTAGCTGTAGGTGTCTGCGCACTCAGCGACAGACTTTAGGTCTTCACACACTCGGTTGCGAAGCCTTTCCTTTAGGACCCAAACACAAATTACAAAGATATTTCCTTATGCTTGTATCATATCATTATTACTATATATATTTGACTTACATCTTTTCTCCTATATATACTAATTACATCAAGAGGTACATCAAAATGCCATGGTCCTCCTAAAAACAATAAAGTATTGCTCGAACCCATTACAAAAAGAAGGGACTTCGACCCACCACAAAGCCACTAAAACATCGTGTGGTACATAGCTTCACAGTGCCACACACTCCGCTCCCTAAAATGCAAAGTTTTGACCAAAAATTGGGCCAAGTTGGGTTGTGCCCAACATGCCCCCAACACTCACATGTGACTCGTCCCGAGTCACTCAGCCGCTTTGCCTCGAATATTTGCTGCGATGTTGTTATAGGTGACGTTGTACTGCTGTAGTATCTCTGTTGTTTGCTTCTCTTCGTTGTGCACTTCTTCTAGTAGTGCATCTGTCACTGGTCTTGCAATCTTCTACAACACTACTCCTTCCTTTTGCCAAAGCTTCTAGAGCTTCTCATCCACTTCTTGCGATTGCTGGAGAGCCTCACCTTGCCATGGTTGAGTTCTCTCCGTCAACATTTTCTCTTCCCTTTTGAGTTCTTCTATATATTTCTTAAGTGCATTGCCTTCACTAATTCTTGCTAGCTTCTACGAGATTGGAAAGGTCTTTGCAGTTTCTGAATCTCCTCTAGCTGCCTCTACTTCTGCTGGATGTTGTCTTCTATCTTTTGTATGTTCGGATCTTCCTGCAGCGAAGTCCAAATCTGCAAGGTCTCATCCAATAATTTTCCACACTCTACCATTGTCTTAGAGATGCCTGTCACTGCAGTCTTTAGGTCGATCTCCCTTTGTTCGCGCACTTATGGTGGCGTGACTGGTTGCAACTCATTGATATTTATTTCATATTTGATCTGCACATCCGTGATCTTGCAAGGCCGAGTTCCGTGACCTTATATTCTACTGATTCCTCCTCGTAGACATCCATGCCTGAAATTTCCCTGCAAGTGGCTTCGACCACCTCTTTCAATATCTGCTGCTGTAGCTCTACCTGATCCTTATCCTTGATGACCTGGTCGAGTTGTTTCCTCAGCACAACATGCTCTTGTTCTACGTGAATATTTAATTGTGAGGTGCACTTTTCACACTCCTTTAGCTCATTCATGATGCCTTGGTGTAGGTCATGTAATACCAAAATGGGCAGTGCTACCATGTTCATATTGACATGATCCCAACTTTTTTCCTACTAATTGACTTTGACGAAGTTGAACTACAAAGCTTTGATAGGTATATGCATTATCCTCATCCCAAATGTTGTCTCTATTAGTCTTTTTGGATGGAGTCTTTGGCCTATCTGTGTTGGTTGTATGGATGTTTGGGCCAATATTTTCAATTCTGAAATACTTTGCGTACCAACTGTCAAGAGTGCACCGTAGAGATCCTCTATTTTTTTCCATGACTCTGCTGTGACTTCTTGAAATTTCTCCCCAATTTCATCTAGGTCCCCATCAGTAAGGACCAATGGCATTTCACCCTTGGATTTATCTGCTTTCTGCTTCTTTATGCTCCTCGGAGAAGTTTCGATATGCATCTTCCTCTTTCCTTTTTCTTTCTCTGTCTTCTCTCTATTCCGCTCTTCGGTGTGCTTTTGCTCTTGTTCTTGCTCCTGTTCATCCTTGTCTTTATCCTTTCCACTTGGTTCCCCATGTTGCGAAGTTTCCTCCTGTGTTTCTGATCCAGGTGCATATTGGTGGTCACCCACCAATTCCACTTCGACCCCCACCATTTCTTCTTTCAGTTTTTCAGTTTCCTTAATTGTAGCATAGTTTACTATTTTTAGCAGTTTTTTGGGTCCTAAACTTCCGGAGCCGTTTTGAGGCCCTAAACAACGTTTTTTTGGAAATCTACTGCCAACGATTTTTTGTCTAAAATATTATTTTTCGTCGTAGTCCTCGGAGAGATCTTTCCAACGGGCTATCATGCACGTCAAATGGAGATAATATGACCAAATCGCGACCCCAAGAAGTTGGCTGCCCAACTCACCCCGGATTAGTTTCACTATCTCCTGCATCTTTCTCCACCGTAGTCATCCATTCTATGAGCCATTGCTGTATTAATGTCATAAGATCATCTTCGGTGGCTAAGTATGGCAAAGGATGCCATGTCTTCATTGTATCCTTTCGAGCCTGTATATAGATCCTATGAAAGTCTGCTTTGAACTTCGCAATAGACTTATATTGCTGGTACAAGCTTGGTGACAGTCTAGGGTGTTGATTTACCAACATATGTAAATCCATGTGATAAAAGACAAAAAATATTATGTTCTCGTGTGCTCACGATATTTCCTTGTTATACTAGAGCGAGGCATACCGCGCGACTTCACACACGCTTGCTTCTATTAGAGGAAGTTGTGAATCCTCTGGCTCCTTCCATGCCAACAATGTTATGATCAAAATTAGCCATGCGTAATGAAAGGTCTTACCTTCCTCCTGAGCTTCCTGACAATCTTCCAAAAATTCTCTACATAGATATCTGGCCCAGTTGTACTAGACCTCGTTGTTGCACTGCACAACTAAGGAAACAATTGCTGCAAGGACTTCATTGGCTCAACATTTTCGCATAATATTCATAGCTAAGATATGCATGGAGAAGCATACTCCTTGATCACTGATCGAATTTATGTTGTAGCCTCGTGTTTTATTGACCAAGCTAAGCTTCTCCTTCATGTTCTACACTATCACTTTGTCCTGATCCTTACCCATGAAATCTTCGGTGGGGTCCCTTCCTTGGTATGGAAACCTGGTAATCCGCGATATTAGCATCTCATCAATGGGGATCCTCTTTCCCATCCAGAGGCATCTGTCGTGCACCAGCACGAGAAATTGTCTTATGCAAGCTGTGTTAGGTGTACTTCTACCAAAGTGTGGCATGTTTAGCATGTTCAGTAAGCCTGATCGCTCTAACCCTTGCACCCATTGATGTGGTTCCAATCTTGTTACTCCGCTCTCTAGGTAATGGATCTACTTCAGGTACTTGTTTGGTGTGAACTAGGGGTATTTTTTATGGTCGTTGAAGTTATTATCCTCGAACTTCAAATGTGGGATTGTTCCGATCAATTCTAATTCAAATGGTATTTTCTCTAGTAGTAATGGTGTAAATGTGCGATACTTCACATCCTTGGAGTCTTTGACTTGTTTGGAGTGGTTTTCCTGGGTGATAAATATGGCAGCAACAGGGATGGAATTGTTGCGCTCTCTGTCTCCATCTGGTGTTGTTCTGCTTCTTCTTCGCTATCTTTTACAGAGTGGGTTTCTAGCCGTGGTCCAACAAGATTCTTAGGCTTGTTATCTTGCTTCTCTATTCTTTGTTCCTAACTCAATTTCTTCCTTGGTGATCTTCACTGCGTGAGGGGTGATGTTGCGGGTGTACTAGATGGTGTTGTAGCTTCCATAATTCCCTCTATAACTCTCTCTTCAAATATTCAGATGAGCTCTTCAGTGTTCATGTAGTAGCGTGACTTCTGCAATTTCTTAATACTTAGCGACTTTTGAGCTCTAAGACAACAAAGTGCTAAAGTCTTGGAGGGAGCGGACTTTTATAGCGCTCCTGATCTTCTATCCCCATCATTATCCTAGATATTGCTCAGATTTTATTTATTAAATTCATATCTATCCCTAGATCCTTGCCAACATGTCTCCTTAAATGCAATTTTCTGCTCCTCCAACGACTAGTTTCCTTTTTAACGGTCATATTTCTGGTGAACTTCAATGCACCTTTCATTGTAGTGAACAATCCTTCTTGTTTCGTGGTTCTTACGAACTTCGACACTTCGACATACTCATGATTGTTGCGAAGTAACCTTCCTATGTTGAAGCTCTTTTCTGCTGTGTAGCTTATAGTCTAATGCCCATTTTCAACTACACGAAGCACTAAGACTTTTCTCCTTTCTTTTTAGAATGAATCTACCATGGCGGGGTTATCCCTATATAGTTTCAACCTAATGTTATTCACCCTCCCTGGTATCAATTATCCATTCAACTTCGCCAACTGAATTGCGTCTCCATCTGTGATATGCTTGATGATATAGGGGCCCAACCAATGCATCTTAAAATTTCTTGGGAACTTCATGAATTTACTGTCATACAGAAGGACAAGATCTCCTTCCTGGAACGTCTTCTACTTGATATGTCGGTCGTGCCAATATTTTTCTCTTGCTTTCTGCACCTACTGATGAAATCCTACTACAAATCTGTCTTCCTCTAATGCGAGAAACTGCGCCATTCTTTCCTCCATTATGTCAGGGTCAACCATGTCTGTAAAGGTTGCAATCCTTAAGCTCGACACAATATACTCCATGGGCATCACAACTTCTTGCCCATAAACCAACTTGAAAGGTGTCTAGCCTGTCAGCTTCTTGCATGTGGTTCTATAAGCCCATAACACCATTGGAATTCTCAGATCCCAATCATCTCTGTTCACATTGCACACTTTGGTCAGTGCATTTTCCAAAATCTTGTTAAAAGCTTCGACTATGCCATTTTCTTGAGGGTGATATGGGGTGCTCTTCTGATGATACACCTGTAATTCTTTAGTCAACGCCTCAATGATCTTATTCAGGAAATGTGATCCTTGATCACTCATCAAAACCTTTGGACACCCAAATTTGGACAAAAACTACTCAAAAATGAACTTCGCAACAATTTCTGTTTTGCAATCCCTTACTACTTGTGCCTCAACCCACCTTATGAAATAATCAGTTGCTGTGATTAAATTCCTCGCACCATTCTTCTTCCCAGGTGGGTTGATAAGTTCAATGAAATCAATGGCCCATTTGTCGAAGGCCTGTAATATCACATGTGGCACTAATGACATTTCATCTCTTCTTGATGGCTTCCCAATTCTTTGACATACATCAAATGCTTGAAAATACTCCTTTGCATCCTTGTGTAATTTGGGCCACCATAATCTTGCTCTTAAGACCTTCTATGGAGTAGCCTTCCTTGCATAATGTTCACCAGCTACGCCTCCATGAGCTTCTGCCAAAATAGTCTGTCTTTCATGTTCTAGGACATACCTGTGCAATATTTCATCTGGTCCCATCTTATACAAATGTCCTACTATCAATGAAAAATCAGTTGCTTTTACCACCAACTCCTTCTTTTGCTGCATAGTGTATTCCATAGGGGCCATTCTTGTAGCCAAAAATTGAATAATGTCTACTAAGTGATCATTTGCAATCCAGACTGCAAAAACTATGTGTCGGGAAGATTATCTTCAATGTTTGTTGGTTCTTCCCCTGTTTCCAACCTTGATAGATGATCAAGCCCGACATTCAACCTTCTTGGTTTAACAAGAACTTCAAAATCGTACTCCTAGAATAACAACAACCATCTACAAATTTTCCCTCCTAGGACAGGGTTATACACCAGATATTTCAATGTAGAATGATCTGTGAACATCTTAAAATGTGATTCCAACAAATAATGTCTAAATTTTTTCAATGCATATACCATAGCCAAACCTTCTCTTTCCGTGGTAGTATAGTTCTTCTCTTCTTTAGACAGCTTCCTGCTTGCGAAACCTATAGGGTGATCGATTTCTACTGCACCAGGATGTAACATACTTACCGATCAAACGAGAATTATTACCTCAAAACAGGTACTCAAGCCCAAAAACAAAACAAAAAAACATGAAAAACAACCAAAAAATAAAAATTGTTGATTTTGCATCACCATTTTTTTAGAATAAATTTTCAATATTTTTTAAAAATAACAGAAAAAACAATAAAAGTCATTTTGTTTGGTGCAAAAAACACATTGAAATCGAAAAGTGTTGATGCCAGAATAACGTTTTGTTGTTGTTGTTGTTTTGTTTTTTTCGTTTTTTTTGTTTTTGTTTTTTTGTTTTGTTTTTTGTTTTTTGTTTTTGTTTTGTTTTGTTTTTATTTTTTTATTTTTAGGGTACATTTTTAACAATTTTTAATAATGACGTTAAAAATAAAATATCATGACTCTGAAAAACTTTAAATTTCCAACGATTTTCAAGCATGACATTAAAGCTAAAATATTACATCTTTGAAAAGCCTTAAAATTCCAAGGATTTTTAAACATGCCATTAAATTTAAAATATCACTTCTTTGAAAAACCTTAAATTTCCAACAATTTTGAAGCATGGTACTAAGAAAAAATACTTATAATTGTTTTTAACCATAGCATTAAAGATACAATATCACGACTTATAAAAACATTAAAATCTTGACAATTTTTCAACCATGGAATTAAAACCAAAGATTATGACTACAAAACAATCTTAAGTTTTCAAAACATTTCAAGCATGACATTATGGAATTTTTTTATGACTAATAACACTTAAAAAATAAACACCTGAATGAAAGAGTTATTATACCAAGCGTAATTTTAAAAAAATGCTAAATGTATAGTGATTTTAAAACCTTAGCCTAAGACAACTTGATACATTGCAAAATAAAAATAAAAATCAACTATGAAATTGACATGCAGTGTGTGTGAGCTCAACCCATTGTAATGAAAACTTAAAGACCAACCATGAAATCAACACATTGTGGGGCAGACTCGATACATTATAACAAAAAATTTAAAATCAATTATCAAATTGCACATAATAGGATCAGGTCGCTAGACAAGCATCGACATAGACCCTATATATATATATATATATATGAAAACAAAAATTCAAATATTGAATAAAAATAAAAAATAAAAAATAAAAAATAAAAAATAAAAATAAAAAATAAAAAATAAAAAATAAAAAATAAAAACAAGTGATAAAATATAAAAAACATGACAAAAAAAAATCAAATATAAAAATATATTGAAATGACATAAAAAAAACTAACCATACCATGTAAAATTAAAAAAAAGAAAAAGAAAAAGAAAAAAAAAAAGAGTAAAATAAAATTAAAACCAAATAAAAAATAAGAAAAATTAAAAAAAGTTATAAAAAAAAATTAAAAACTTAAAAAAAATAAAAATTCCCCGGCCACCCTGAGGCCCAACCGGCATGAGGTGGCAAGGGGATGATTCATGACAAGAAATAAATCAAATATAAAAAAAAATAAAAAATAAAAAACAAAAAAATAATATCTATATATATATATATATATATATAATTTAAGAAAAAGAAAAAAAATAAAAAGAAGAATAAAAAACTAATTTTTTAAGTTAAAAATAAAAATAAAAAATAAAACCTCCATTTTAGAAAAAAAAGGGTAAATAATTACCAAAAGAAAATTTAAATAAAAAAAAGTAAAAAATAAAATAAAATTCAAAATCCAAAACAATTAAAACTAAAAAAATAAATAAATAAATAAATAAAAATTAAATTATAAAATTTAAGTTAAAAACATTAAAAATAAAAACATATTTAAATTAAAAAAGAAAATAATTAAAAATTAAATTAAAAAATATTATTATTATTATTTTAAATCGCACCCCACCGCTGCCCCTCGGCCCCACCCCACCACTGCCCCTCAGCCCCACCCCACCCTACCGTTGCCCCTACCCACGCCACCTTGCTCCCCATTTCCCCCCACCCCCTTACCCCATCTAACCCCGGAATTGGCCTGCAGCCCTTTGGCCACTGGCTGGGGCCCCGGGTGGGCGGGTGTCACGCCCCTACCCTGGCAGTGATCTTTCAACTGCACGATCGGGGGTGCGGCACCACCAACCACTTTCTTTTTAATAATACTCACGGTTGTGGACTACGCCTATTCCTATACTTAGTTTATTTTTCGATTAGCTAAGTACAACTTTCATTAACACAGCGGAAACATTAATCTTTCATAAACACATTATCATTATTTAACACAAGTGCACAATGGAATAACTTGGGAGGGGCAACTCCCTGCAAATATGAGTCTACCCGAAATAATGATAATACTTCAATTTTTACAATTTTACACCAAGCCTGCACCACCGTGCAGCTTCGGCTTTTTACCAAGCAAAGGCGCCCCTCGGGCTGCCTTGCCAACCTTCGTTTGCCTCATCGCACAAACTTATCATCCACCGACACACCAACTCGTCATGTCGCCCTACATGCGCCCACCGTTCGACCGAACGACTCGCCGAACGATCGTTCAGCTTTCCCGCCTATCGTGTCGTCGTGCTGACTCCACAACTCGTCGTCGCACCCACCTTACCAACTCGGGCGCCCATTCAACCCAACTTACCAACTGCCGAGTCGACCGCACGCTGCTCCGTTGTTTCACTTACTCGAGCATTCACCCTTGCCCGCTCGTCGTTTCGTTCAACCGGGTGTGTTCACCGCGACTGCTCGTCGTCGTTCACAGGGGTGCGCTCACCGCAACCGCTAGTCTCACGTTCGCCTGAAGCGTTCGACCCGCTAGGCCACTATTCATCGGGCGCACTCACTGCGACCCGCCAACCTCGTTCGCCGGGTGCGTTTCACCTAACACGACAACCGTTTCCTGTACAGACCTGCCTGCCAACCTGTTTTCAATCGTTGTTCAGGCCTCCCCCGCCTAACTAACCTACGCCCTCCACCGTTCGGTTTGACCCGCCCGTTTCGTTGTGCCTGCGGCCCGCCCATCTGTAGCTACCACCAAACTCTCCAACCTGGGGTTTGAGTGCTTCGTCCTAAGAACCGCTTGCACCTTCACCCAACCTTCAAGACTCCCTCCTTCAGCTCGCCCTTGGCTCTTTGATGAGCTCGTACTTTCCTTTGTGAGTTCGTTGAATCTCCTTCTAACTCTCTGGCCCATGCTCTATATATATGCCAACTCGCCATGTGTGGGGGCATCGACCCATGGCCCGACCGACCCACCATTTGGCTTTTTGGCTAACTTTCCAACGTCAGCCAAGGTGAGGGTGCACACTCGGGATCGCCCCACCGTATAAGCTTGTCCACCCAAAGACTCCAAAACTTAATCGATTTTAGTAATCCACCTCCGCGTTCATTCTTCGTTTCGACCGTCTCGTCTCATCGTGTGGGCACGCTAGCTCGCCGGTTACTCCAACTTGCCGCTCTTGCCCATCGTGCACCCATCACCGATCTCGGGGGCGTTACATCCTCACCCACTTCAAGTCTTTGTCGTCCTCGACAAATCCTCATCCCAGCAACCATCCGTCACCAAGATATCCATCTACACAACCGTGTATATGGGTAATCCAAATGTCCACTACTCAACCTGCCTCACACCATAGATATGCCACTGCACTGTAAGGAATCATTTGCTGGTACCTCTCATGTCGGTGATTAGTTGGGTAGCTAATCCAACCATGCATCACTTCCACAAGAACTCATGCCCCTACATTGTCATGACTGTCCACTGCATGCTACGTATCAATCTGTGTCATCTCACCCCTAGGTGCCTGCTCAAATTGTTTGGAGACTCACTGCCATGAGAAGTTAACAATGAGCCTCATCCTCTGTGATAGTCTAAGATGATGAGGAGGGAGCTGAGCCTGAAGGCTCTCCCTCACTAATCAACTCAATCCACCTATCCGGATCCTCCACTTCCATTCTCTACAAGTATGCCTCTCGATCCTCCATCTGAACATTCGGCCTCACATACTCTTCGTCATCGTCATCCTCCACTGCTTCCAGCCTCTTAGATAGATCTAAGATGCTATCTGACAATGTCCTGATCACCTGTGACTACTCCATAAGCTTTTCCTCTGTAATAGACTACCTCTTACAGATCTCTTCATCTCGCTTCTCATTCTCCATATTCATTGCTGTTAACTTACATTCGGGCTTAGTTACTCCCAAGGTTGGAACACCAATGGGTACATCCTCTCATCTGTCGTAAATGTATAGTTTCTTCATATGGGGAACAATCATATCATCAAATTCCTTCATGAATTCTATGCCTAGCATAGCCTCATAGTCATCTATTCACACCATAGTGAAATTGACCTTCCCTCTCCATTCACCAAGTGTCACATCCACTTTTTCAGCCACACCAATCACAGAATTCGGAGGAGAATTCACTGTCTTCATTTGTGCCTGCACTGGTACAAACTTCAGCTCAATCCTTCTCGCAGTATCCTCGCTCATAAATTTGTGAGTTGTGCCACTATCCACCATAGTAAGCACAACAACACTCCCAACCTTCATTTCGACATACTCCAACTTGCTTCTTTCCGGGTCTCTCCTTGAGACAGCTTCCATAGCTACTGCAGCTACTAGAATCTACATAACCCCTACGGAAGTTTCTTCTTTCTTCTTCGCATTAGATTGTGCCAAGGAAACCACCTTTGGTCTTGAAGGACAATTCTTCACCATGTGTGGTTCCTCGCATATCCAACACTTCAACGGTTTCTTCGTCTTCGACTTGTCATTTGATCTCGAAGTCTCCTCTTTCGTATTCTTCTCTTTCGGTTTGTCATACTTCTTCTTCTTTTCTTCGGAACCCTCATCGTAGTGTTCCACCAAACGATCCACAACAGTAAAATCCTCCTTAAGTGTCTTAATATTTTGTCTCTTCACTTCATTATGTGCCCAAGGTTTCAGACCTATGATAAAGTTGAACACCTTGTCCCTTTCTGCCATGTCTGGAAGTTCCAAAACCGCACTTGAGAACTCTCGTTGATATGCCTGCAGACTTCCTGTTTGCTTTATATACTTTATCTTCATCCTTGCATCCCATGTTTCATCTTGTGGACTGAAGTGGGTTTGCAAAGCCTTCTTCATGTCATCCCACGAAGTTATGTCTTCAGCATTTCCATTGGCAATCTGATCCATCCTCCTTCGCCACCACATCTTAGCATCCTTCGTCAAGAATTGAGCAGCTACCTTCACTTTGGTTTCCTCATCGGACAATCCCAAACACTCCAAGTACTGTTCCATATCCCATAGAAAGTTACCAAGAGTTTTCACACTCCTCATCCCATCATAAGAATCCGGCTCTTTGACTTTCACATGAGCCACACCTCCACCTGAGTTGTGTCTCACAGCCCTCTTCAAAACCATGATCTCATTCAGAGCATCATCAAGAGCTTGCTGCAATTTCAAGATTTCAGCCAAACCTTGATCTCTTGCTTCACCAATCTTCTTGACTTCTTCTTCCGTTTGTGTATACTTCCATTTAGTATACTCGTATCAAACCTTGAGGTCTTCAAGTTCCTCCTTCACCTTCGCATAGCCTTCATGAACCTGCACGTTCTTAGCCTTCATCGAAGCCATATCAGAACCCAATTCTTCCACACGATCCAATACCTTGTCAAGGAAAGCATCTCTAGCATCTTGGCTAGATTCACCTGTCATCACCTGAGGTTCTTCCGCCATCTCTGCCATCTGCTTCCTTTGTGATCTAGTGTAGACCATAAACTGCAAATCTGAATCACCAAAGCCCGCAAATCACAGAGCTCTGATACCACCTGTCACGCCCCTACCCTGGCGGTGATCTTTCGACGGCACGATCGGGGGTGTGGCACCACCAACCACTTTCTTTTTAATAATTATCACGGTTATGGACTATGCCTATTCCTATACTTAGTTTATTTTTCGATCAGCTAAGTACAACTTTCATTAACACAACGGAAACATTAATCTTTCATAAACACATTATCATTATTTACATAAGTGCACAGTGGAATAAATTGGGAGGGGCAACTCCTTGCAAATATGAGTCTGCCCGAAATAATGATAATACTTCAATTTTTACAATTTTACACCAAGCACGCACCATCGTACAACTTTGACTTTTTACCAGGCAAAGGCGCACCTCGGGCTACCTTGCCAACCTTCGTTTGCCTCGTCGCACGAAGTTGTCGCAAGAACCTATCATCCACCGGCGCACCAACTCGTCGTGTCGTCCTGCACGCGCCCACCGTTCGACTGAATGACTCGCCAAACGATCGTTCAGCTTGCCCACCTATCGTGTCGCTGTGCCGACTCCACAACTCGTTGTCGCACCCACCTTACCAAATCGGGCGCCCGTTCAACCCAACTTACCAACCACCGAGTTGACCGCATGCTCCTCCGTTGTTTCACTTGCCCGAGTGTTCACCCTTGCTCGCTCGTCATTTCATTCAACCGGGCACGCTCACTGCGACTGCCCGTCGTCATTCACCCTGGAGCGCTCACCGCAACTGCCCATCTCACCATTCGCTTGATGCGTTCGACCCACCCAACTCACCGTTCATCGGGCATGCTCACCGCGACCCGCCAACCTCGTTCACCGAGCGTGTTTCACCCAACACACCAACCTTCAACCGTTGTTGCCTCGCTCAAGCTCGCACTTAGGCGCTCTCGTGCAGCCCTGCCCGCCGACCTGTTTTCAACGGTCGTCCAACGCTTGGCCGCCTAACTGACCTGCGCCCTTAACCTTTCGGTTTGACTGGCCCGTTTCACTATGCCTGCAGCCCGCCTGTTTGCGGCTACCACCGAACACTCCAACCTATGGCTTGGGTGCTTCGGCCTAAGAACCGCCTACACCTTCGCCCAACCTTCAAGGCTCCTTCCTCCAGCTTACCCTTGGCTCTTTGATGAGCTCGCACTCGCCTTTGTGAGTTCGTTGAATCTCCTTCTAACTCTCTCACCCGCACTCTATATATATGCCAACTCGCCATGTGTGGGGGCATCGGCCGATGGCCCGGTCGACCCACCGTTTGGATTTTTGGCTAACTTTCCAACGTCGGCCAAGGTGAGGGCGCCCACACCCGGGACCGCCCCACCGTATAAGCTCGTCCACCCGAAGACTCCAACACTTAGTCGTTTTTAGTAATCGACCTCCGCGCTCATTCTTCATTTTGACCGGCTCATCGCATTGTGCGGGCGCGCCGGCTCGCCGGTTACTCCAACTTGCTGCTCTCGCCCATTGTGCGCTCATCGTCGATCTCGGGGGCATTACAATTGGGGAGGCTGCGAGGGCAGGGGAGGGAGGGGAGGGAAGGGGGCGGGCAGGGGTCGGGTGGGGAAGGAGGTACGGGGAGGAGGGAGGGGAGGGGAGGGAGGGGTAGTGAGACGGGTGGGTTGGGGCCGAGGGGCGGCGGTGGGGTGCAATTTTTTTAAATGTTTTTTCTTTTTCTTTTTAATATATATTTTTAAATTATTATTATTATTATTTATTTAATTGTTTTTCTTTTAATTTTATTTTAAGTTATTTGTTAGATTATTATAATTTTAATTTAAAAAAAAAATCCTAAATTTTATTTTATTTAAATATTTTTTAATTTTTAATTTTAATTGATATTTTTTTCTTAACCTTTTTATTTTTTTTGGTAATTATTTAAAAAAAATTAATGGGTTTTTATTTTTTATTTGTTTTAGATTTTTTTTTTTTTGTTTAATTTGTTTTTCTTTAAATTATTTTTTTGAAAAAAAAATCATTTTTCATTTATTTTTTTGTTTTTGTTTTGTTTTTTCGTTAATTTTTTATTTATTTATTTTTAAACGTTAATTTTGTTTTTAACATTTTTATAGGTTTTTTTTTGTATTTGATTTTTTTTGTCATTGTTTTTTTAATTTTTATGTTTTATTACCAACATGAAAATCATCAACATTTAAAAAAATTTATCCACACTTAATACATTAGAAAATTTGAAGTGTAAAAAATAAGTCCTCTAAACAAAAGGGTTGATGCTCATAAGCACTTTTCAAAATCAAGATGAAAATCACTAACAAAAAAAAAATGTTCACACTTGATACATAAAAAAATTTAAAGTGTAAAAAATAAGCCCTTTAAAAAAATGTGTTGATGTTGCATCAACACTTTTCAAAATATGCATGAAAATCACTAACATTTAAAAAAATTGTTCATACTTGATACATAAAAAAATTTAAAGTGCCAAAAACATGCTCCAAAAAAAATTGTGTATTCTGAATATGAAAATCACTCACATTTAAAACTTTTTTCATACTTGATACATAAAAAAATTTAAAGTGCCAAAAATATGCTCCAAAAGAAAATGTGTATTATGAATCACCATTTTTAAAAAATTGAGTGATTTTTTTCTATCTCAAAAAAATGGATACTAGGTAATTTTTTCATTTGATCGGTGACTATGTTATGTGCCAATACTACTCCTAAAGTTATGCAAGATGCATCCACATGAACATGAAACTCCTTATTCCAGTCTCGGAAAACCAAGATAAGCAAAGTTACCATCTTTTCTTTCAATATATCAGGACTTTTCTGGCATTCTTCATTCCATTGAAAAGTCACATCTTGCTTCAATAGTTTCTCCATTGGCACAGTTCTCTACACATACCCCTTAATGATTTTTCTGTAATATCCAGTGTGTCCCAATGTAGTGCGCAACTGTCTCATTGTTTTTGGTGGAGGTAAGTTCATAATGGCAGTGATCTTCGCGGGATCCACCATCAAACCCTGCTTGCACACAACATGCCCCAATAGTATACCAAAAGACACACAAAATATACATTTCTTTATGTTCAATGAGATATGGTATTGCCTACATGTATCCAACATAAGCCTTAAGCTTTCAACATGCTTTTTTAATAGTCCAAAGACTGTCAAATCATCAAAGTATACCTCCAGGAATTCGTGTATGTACTCCTTGAATGTTGCGACCACAACTCTTGATAATATAGCAGGGGCATCCTTCAACCCAAAAGGCATCACTGTATACTGATATGAACCCCACTCTGTTGCAAATGTGGTCTTATGCCTATCCTCTGGTGCAATCCCAATATGATGATAGCCAGAAAATCCATCTGTGAATGAATAGGCCTCCTGTCCTCCTACATTATCCAACACTTCATCTGTAAAGGGTGTAGTGAAGAGATCTGTTGAAAAGTGTGCAACAAGAAATGCTTGTTGAGAATGCAACAAGATGATGGAGCTTAGTGGAAAGGAGTCGCCTTCACTAAGTGGTCCCGCAGGCAAGTTTTGGCGCAAAGTCTATTTTTAGACATATGGATCATGGTCTATGAGTTGCAGTTTGCTGTTTATGGATGAGTGGTCATGTTGGGAAAATAGATGGACTTCTATTTTTGGATCATAGCAGGAGTGATCAGAGTCTATTTTTAGACTGCTAGTCAAAAATAGAAAAGTCAAATATTATTGTCTCATAATAATATTTAGACTATAAACTTTATCTTATCCTCTTGGAGCACTTCAGTTTGAGCTACAGATGTGGCACATGCAGCTGTCAGAAGGAAATACACTTTCTTTGTGGGTTAGTTGAGCTATTGCATGCATGATATCAGTTAGAACTCATGTGGCTGAGTTCTGTGGAGTTGGATGAGCAGTTAATGGAGTTGTGTTCAGTTTGACTTTGTTAAACTAGTTGTAATTAGTCTAACTACAAATAGACTAGTGATGAGTGATGTGAATTAATTGATTAAAATAATTCACTAATTATTAACTCATAATGCAACTGAAGAATACATCAGTTAACTCAGTGCATGTACAGTTCAGTGGAGACAGGTGTTAGAGGTTGAGATTGCTATCAGTTGTGACTATAGTTGTGCATAAGACTTTGCACAATCAATGTATTGAGTATGCCAATGAGTATTGCACAACATATGCCCAGTATTATAGCCTGTGCTCACGTGATTTCCAGTGTGAGTGATTTTCACAAGGTAAATAGGAGTTTGGATCAGCCATTCATCATTCATTCTCTTGCAGGGTTGTGCAGTGGAGGCAGGCAAACAATGGAGGAGATTTGAGGCATCAGATCTGAGCTAGTTTGTGTGTAACAGGTGGAGATAGTGCTGGATACTTGTGAGGAGTATTGTACTATGTAATGTTACATGTTCTCAATCATTAATATACAGATAGTGTGGGGTTTTCAGCTGTAAGCTTTCCCCGGGTTACATACTGTGTTAATGTGTGCATGCGATTGATGTTTCATTGTTTTTAATGCTGCTAAATTGATGATCAATGTAGAGGAGGTTATGTATTATGCATGTATTCCGCAATAGTGTATAATCGGGATAATCTTTGTTGAATATGTGTTTATTATTCAAAATTTCTACATGGTATCAGAGCTGGTTGATTTGTAGAAAAAGTTCTACAGGATATCAAAGCGAGGATTGATCATCAGATCTATTATTCAGAAAGTGTTTACATTTTATTTCTTCAGGCAGAGTCTGTAATCGGGCCAGGTAGCCTCTGGATTCATCCTTCCTTTGGAAGGTGAGATATCTGGTAAAAGCCCATACAGTCAATCTATGTACGAGAAATACTTTGTTCTCATGAATTTTAGATCAGAAGCGGTTGAGTTTTTTGAGCTGGTGGAATTCGAATTTGCAGCAGTGTTTTCTTGGTGTCAAAGTTGAAATGTCTTTCAACGGATTGCGATTGGAGTATGCCCTTGAGGGCAGCTCGAACTATATTGCATGGAAGGACAGGATGGAGGCGGTGTTAGATGATAATGGGTTGAAGGAGTTCATAGATGCGGATGTCCCAAAACCTACTAATGCTGCTCAAGTCGGGGATTGGCAAAAGAAGACAGCAAAGTGTCAAAGGATTTTGTTGGAGGGCATGAGGGATCACATTGTGTCCAACCTCCATGGAAAGGCTTCTCCATATTTGATGTGGAAAACGTTGACAGAATTATTCCAAAGCAAGAGCGACCAGAGGAAGTTGGTGCTCAAGGATAAACTCAGAAACATTAGGTGTGAGAATGGAGACAGTATGCCCCAGTATCTCACGAAGTTCACCCAATGCCGGGATGAGCTGGGAAGTGTGGGGGTAACTATTGAGGATGAGGATATGGTGAGTCTAGCACTCCTTGGACTTCCTAAGAGTTGGCATAGCTATCAGGACTCGGTGAAAGGAAGGGAGAAATTGCCAGGATGGGAGAGACTTTGGTCGGATCTTGTGCAAGAGGAGATTAGACGGCGCACCAGAGACAGTTCTTCATATATGCATGATGAGGAGAACTGTGCCTTAGCGAGTAAGGCGAAGAAGGGGAAGGGGAAGGTTTCTCTTTCCGAATCCAGTTCTTCCAATGATGGGAAGAAGGTTGACAAGTCGAAGGTGCGATGCTTTCGTTGTCATGAGTTGGGCCATTAAGCTACTAATTGCCCAAAGAAGAAGTCCAAGAAGGGATCCAGGGAAGGATCTGAAGGTGAGGCATCCTCACTTGCTTCATAGTTTGAGTTGGACTTCACACTCTTCGCATGCATGGTTTCATCCATGGTGGGAAGTGGTTGGTTTCTTGACAGTGGAGCTTCTTTCCACATGACCGGTGACAAAAGTTTGTTCAGTACTTTGAGGAGAAAGATCTCCAGATACTCATAGGGATGGGTAATGATGAGAAGTATAGTGTCTCAAGTGTAGGCACGGTTATTTGTCAGAGGGAGCATGGAGCTCGCCTTACCTTGACCGATTTCAAGTATGTACCAGGACTGAAGAGAACTTGGTGTCGATCGCGATGCTGGAAGACAGAGGCTATGATGTAGTCTTCAGTAAGGGAAAGGTTTTCCTTAGACACGTCATCACTAGACAGGTGAAGCAGATTGGTTCATGGGTCAAGAACCTGTATGCTCTTGAGGTTCAAGATGCATGCAAAGCCTTGAGCAGCAAGGAAACTGATGGAGACTTGGTGGTTGAGAGGGAGCGTATATTACCTCTCAACATGCAGAGCCAAAAGAAGTCTCAGACGATTGTGGAGGATCTATGATTGGTGCAACAGCTTCAGGAGGTTGTGGAGCAGCCACAACAAGGGAAGCTGAGAGGAGATCGAGTAGAGACATCTACTCATGAAAAGACCTCCAGTAGGGGGAAAATTCGAGCTAGGTGGGCTGAGGGATCGCATGCAGCCATACCTCCAGGTAGGAGGTGGGGTGATGTGGATTGATCATCCCAAGGAGGAGGGGCAGGATCCTTGAGGTACCCAACCTCTTGGATGAGACCTTGCTACGGGAGCCCCGATGTGGAGTAGCAGGAACTGATTGATTGGGTAGAGACAGATGCGGATGGAGCGGCAGAGAGAGCGACAGTGTAGGGAATCCCAGGACAGTGCATAGCATGCAGGCTGCAGCAATGCGAGAGGCACAAGTGTTTTGCACAGTGCTAGGTGGCACAGAGAGGTGTGCAATGGTGCGAGATGCATGGAGATGTTGCAGTAGCGCAGATGTCAGAGAGGGAGCACTTGTCAGCAGCAGGTAGAGCTTCAGCATCAGAGTATGTTCCTAACCCAACAAAGTGGTCAGTTGGGAGTGTTTTTTGTTCCAAGTGTTGTTGGAGCAAAGTGGACCGGGCAGATGTGTTGCATGCAGAACATTCCAGAGTTACATGATCGGGTTTGAGAGGAAGAATTTCTTATTGAGAGGGAGTGTTGAAAAGTGTGCAACAAGAAATGCTTGTTGAGAATGCAACAAGATGATGGAGCTTAGTGGAAAGGAGTCGCCTTCACTAAGTGGTCCCGCAGGCAAGTTTTGGCGCAAAGTCTATTTTTAGACATATGGATCATGGTCTATGAGTTGCAGTTTGCTGTTTATGGATGATTGGTCATGTTGGGAAAAATAGATGGACTTCTATTTTTGGATCATAACAGGAGTGATCAGAGTCTATTTTTATAGTGTTAGTCAAAAATAGAAAAGTCAAATATTATTGTCTCATAATAATATTTAGACTATAAACTTTATCTTATCCTCTTGGAGCACTTCAGTTTGAGCTACAGATGTGGCACATGCAGCTGTCAGAAGGAAATACGCTTTCTTTGTGGGTCAGTTGAGCTATTGCATGCATGACATCAGTTAGAACTCATGTGGTTGAGTTCTGTGGAGTTGGATGAGAAGTTAATGGAGTTGTGTTCAGTTTAACTTTGTTAAACTAGTTGTAATTAGTCTAACTGCAAATAGACTAGTGATGAGTGATGTGAATTAATTGATTAAAATAATTCACTAATTATTAACTCATAATGCAACTGAAGAATACATTAGTTAACTTAGTGCATGTACAGTTCAGTGGAGACAGGTGTTAGAGGTTGAGATTGCTATCAGTTGTGACTATAGTTGTGCATGAGACTTTGCACAAGAAATGTATTGAGTATGCCAATGAGTATTGCACAACATATGCCCAGTATTATAGCCTGTGCTCACGTGATTTCCAGTGTCAGTGATTTTCACAAGGTAACTAGGAGTTTGGATCAGCCATTCATCATTCATTCTCTTGCAGGGTTGTGCAGTGGAGGCAGGCAAACAGTGGAGGAGATTTGAGGCATCAAATCTGAGCTAGTTTGTGTGTAACAGGTGGAGATAGTGCTGGATACTTGTGAGGAGTATTGTACTATGTAATGTTACATGTTCTCAATCATTAATATACAGATAGTGTGGGGTTTTCAGCTGTAAGATTTCCGCGAGTTACATACTGTGTTAATGTGTGCATGCGATTGATGTTTCATTGTTTTTAATGCTGCTAAATTGATGATCAACGTAGAGGAGGTTATGTATTATGCATGTATTCCGCAATAGTGTATAATCGGGATAATCTTTGTTGAATATGTGTTTATTATTCAAAATTTCTACAAGATCATGCTCGCATGCATCATTTAATTTCCTTAGATCCACACAAATCCCAATTTCTCCTTTAGTATTCTTTTCTTGGACCACCATAGGACTTACCCACTTTAATTCCTCCACAAGTTCAATGATCCCCACGTTATCATTTTATCTAACTCTTCTTTCACCTTTTCCTTATATTTTGGGTTCAATCTATCGGGTCTTTGCTCTTGACATGTTTCACATCAGGTTTAAGGGGAATCCTCATGACTCCCAGATCCCCTAATATGCCCTTCATTTTTGAAAATTTCGTTCTTGGTATTCATGTAGTAGCTCTACAACTTTACTAACTGTATCTTCATCCCAATTGTCTCTAATTGTTGCAAACTTCGATTCATCCTTTGATCCTATATTCACCTTCTTAGCCTTTACTAGCTTCGCTATATCTAGTATTTTTGGCTCAAGTCCATCAACTTCATGATGTCCTTCTGATTCTGTTATGTCGATATTGTGTGGATCTTCATCTTCTACTGCAATAATGTTATAGCATTCCAGTGCATGTTCTAACTGCGCAGTCCAATCCGGTTGCTGCCATGTTAGCGAGGTCACATTCCCAAAGATCTTTTCTCTGACTATCTGAAGAGTCGAGTCTATGCATGGGAAATCATCTTCAAAACTAAATGTTAATATAAACCCATCAACCATATCTTCCCAACTCACAGTACCATGTCGAAGCTCTATTTCCAGGTACCAGTTCTGAGGAATTGTTTCCAATGTATGAATAAACCCATGTACCCATTCATGTTGTGGGATCTCCTTCCATGTTGTAGTACATAACCGAATATTCTCCTCAGGGTCAGCTTTACCATCATATTTCACCTCTATTTCTATATCTATTGGCCCAAACCTAATCCACATTAATCTTCGACGCTCTTGCCAATCTGCTATATTTATTTTATGTGCACCCCACCATCTAGCAGGGGTAGATCTCAAGGCCACATCCAAGGCAAACAACCTTTGCTCTTCTGGTATTTGTCTTTCATAATCATCAAGGAAATTTCTTACATTACCTAAACCATCATAGTAAGGCAAGTTACATACCTCAGAAGTTATACAACGAAGTGATTTAGTGATCTTTTCACATCGCCTTATAGACACTTCGTGTAGCCTATTTTACCAATTTTCCAATTCTTCTTTTGAATCTAAGGTACAAGAATTGTCCTGCTCCCAACTCAATTTTCCATCTGTAATGGGGTTAATCCATTCCTCTTCTTTGGTTGTCATATGATAAATGTTGTCTATATCTGCTGCGCAATACTCATCTCTGACAGGCTCTGTATATCTCACCCCTTCTGATGGGTCCAATGGAACAATTACTCTCATGTTGTCCTTTTCAAATACCATTTGCCTCTTCTTTAAGTTGATTATAGCCAGATTATCAAATGCCCAATCCAGTCCAAGAAATGTTGGATAGGGGTTGCTTTCATCCACAATTTCTATCACTTCAAAATCTGCAATAGTGCGTACTCCTTCAATGTCTACTGTAACACCTAGTAACCTCCCCATAGGGAAGATTTTCTGTTGGTTGGCCATTCTCAACTGAATTGGTGACCATTGTAACTTTAGCTTACCCATCAATTCCCAAGTCTGCTTTGGTAAAACATTGGCATCAGATCCTAAATCCAAAATAACCTGATCCATGTCATATTCTCTGATCTGTGCAGTGAGCCTCATTTCTTTTCCAGTCCTCCTCTTATGTCGATGTAAATTGTTAATTGTGCGCATGTCGCTTCGCAGTACTTCTTTAGAAGCACAAGAATCTATCAATTCCTGCTACCCTTCTACAACTTTCTGGTTTCTTAACATCTTTATGCAACTTTGCAAGAAAGACTTTAACATACTTGGATCCACATATTGTGTCATAGATGATATTGTGTCACAGTTATTCTTCTGCATTGGTTTTGGCTGCACGCTAGAAGTTGAACCCCCAATATCCATAAAGCTTCGCCTTGCTTCCACAAACGATTTTTTTTCCTTCTAAACATTGAAAGCAAGAACTTTCTCCGCAGTCTTTTTTACCCATGTAGTTTCAACTTCCTTATTTCCATCTACTTTATCATCTCTACTTACAACTCCACTCCTTGTTACAATACTAACACGAGGTTCATCGGTCCTTGGTTCTGCCAACATCATTTGAAGGTTCTGTGTTGGTTGCTAATTCCTTTTCTCTTGCATCTTTGTCATAAGAACATGATACTCCTCAATAACATGATCAAAGGATTTGCAATACTTACATGTGGTGGTGGGATTCTGACAATCTCTTGCAAAATGTCCTGCCTGGCCGCAGTTATAACAAATAATCTGGCCACGTCCTCGACTAGCTCCTCCTCCTCATCCTCTTCCTTAGAAGCCTCCTCAACCACTGTGTTGTCTCTGGTCTTCATGTCCCTATTCTTCTGCCTGCATTCTATATGCATCAACACCTCACTCCATCATCAGTTCATAAGCTCGACAATTGTTTTCATCATGTCCCACTAATTTACAGAACTTGTAGTATAGGTTCCTTGGAGTCTGCACATATTTTTGTAACAAATAACAATATTTTGATCGATTTTCACTTTTAGTTTTACATATCTCACACCATAAGATGGATCTGACATTCAAAGGATTCTGTGCTCCACACTGTTCTTTAGAGTGACCTTTTAATTTACACTTTGTACACCACACTTATTCTCTGACTTCCTTACTTTTCTTCATATCTTGTATCTACAGAGTCAAATTTTCCAACTGACTCTGGATCTGTGGCATACCTGCATTGGTATCCCCTATAGGTGAAGCTTCTAATTTCATCGCAAGTTCTAAATCTTTGGCTTGGGTTTCTATCTTTTGTTGCATGAAAGGCAATCTGATATGTGGCAAAAACACAACTATGAACCATTCCTTATGCTGTTGCAGAGCTATGTCAAAGCTCACTTGATCCAATAATACCTTAAGTCTCTGATAGAATTCCCAAATAGACTCAGTCGACCTTTTTTTGATCTCCTTTAACTCTGTGATACATTGCGACTCGGATTTAAGCTTAAATTCTTTTACCAACACTGTTTTAATGTCCGTGAATGACCTGATTTGATTTCTTGAATACTTCATATACCATGTCAACGCTCTATCTCGGAATGTCGTGACAATTTGTGTTTTCTTTATATGATCATCATGGACTTACTTCGCGGTCCATTCTACTTCACATAAAAACCAGAATTACTTCGGATCCTCTGATCTAGTTCCTTTAAAAACATGTAGCTTAATATCATGGGCCATAATTATTTTCGAAGGGGGAGGGGGAGGGGGTAGGGGATTCGTAAAGGGAGTGGGGTGGGGGGTAGGGGGATGGGGAAAAGAAAAGCACCATGATTACTACTCGATTCTAGCTTCGACGAACTTTCAGGCTGGAAGGGTGAATAATGTGGAGTTACTTCAGGGTTCTCAGGGAAGTTTTCTTCACTTTCAGACTCATTTAAAAGAGAGACTTAGACAGTTTCTATAAAAGTCTCGGGGTCTTGGCCACAGGATCTCTTTCTAGTGTCTATTCTATATCTTTTTCCACTACGGTTGTTCTAGTTTCTTCTTTGGATCTTCTCCCAAACATAAGTAACTAATAATCTGAATGCATTTGTAAAATTCCATTTTTGCACAAAAACATCTTAATCCAGAGTTTTAGAGATCTCAAGTACTTACTTCGCAGTCCTTTGAAAAATTTAAGTTCCGCTTCATTGTAGGATGAGTCTATCGCGAAGTCAGTAACAAATCCTCCCAAGATGCTATAAATCTAGAAATCAACAACTCTTGAGGTCCTATTGTCAGTTTTCTTGATTCGTTGTATCAATTCAGGAGTCCACTCCTTTAAAAAAATCTTTTCTCTCATTCAACCTTGATATCCACTCATATAGCTCAACATCAAATGAACCGAAGAAGATTTCATATTTATCTTTGTTGGGTTGTTTTATATTATTTCCATGACTAGCCCTAGTAGTTAAGCTGGGGGGTTAGAGCGAGGGCAGAAGCCCCCCCTGTCGGGGGATTTGAGGGGGGGGGGTAGCCCCCCTCTACAAAGTCCAGGGCACTGCCCCGGGGAAATTTCTTTTGGACCCTATATTAGGTGGTCAAACCTACCTATGGTTTTGCACATGTATTTCACACATGGTTTTGGGCGCGATGGTTTTTGGTCCATGGTATTTTGTAGATCCGGTCAAGGGAACTAGGATTATGTTCTAATCTAGGGTTAATGGGTTGGGGTTTATGGATGCTTTGGCATGTATATATATGTATTGTAACATTGAAAGGAAAATAATGAAAAATCAATCTAGTAGCCCCGATTTTGGGATCCAGGGGAAAATCTCTATGTATATTTGTTTTATGTGCTATGCTCTCGCCATTGTTTATTTTTTGTTTTTAGAATTTGTATGCAGGTAATTTTTGTACGAGGTTAAAAACTACAATCTTCAAAAATATACTTCTCCAACCACATTTCAGCTGATAGATGAGGGCTTCTATTCTCTTGGTCTGCAAATTCTCGTTCCTTCTGTTCTACCCAATCCTAAATTTATTTCTTCGACGGATGCCACATAAACATATCCCTCAAATAGATCTCGATCTAGGCAACATAACCATTTGTCATCTTAGGTTGGACTTGACCCATGTCAGATTGTACTGTGCACCAACAAAACCCTTAATCACTGGCCCTCTCAGTAACGACTTGCAAGCAAATCGCAGTCTCACCCGAATTGACTATGGGAGGATGCAGAACCAAAATTTTGTAACCTTGAGGGATGATTGGATGTGGTATTTTTATGTTATTTTATCCTTAACATACATAGATTACTTCGCAAGGTTGGACTATCTACTTAACCATGCCGTTACCAACCATAAAAAATACTGTGCGAAAGTAAAATATAACCAAAACACTGAATAGAGAGCAAAAGATACACCATAACCATACACAAGTTATGTCCATCAAAAATGTACTTCTTATATTAATTTTTTGAAACAATGTACAAATCCTTGACCTATGCACCCAGCTGTAGGTGTTTGCGCACTTAGTTGTAGACTTTAGGTCTCTGTGCACTCAGCTGCAGAGCCTTTCCTTCAGGATCCAAACACATATTACAAATATATTTCCTTATGCTTGTATCATAACATTATTACTATATATCTCCGACTTACATCTTCTCTTCTATATATACTAATTACATCAATGGGTACATAAAAATACCATGGTCCTCCTATAAACAATCAACTATTGCCCGAACTTGTTACAAAAAAAAGGGACTTCGAACCACCCCGAAGCCCCTAAAACATCACGTGGTACATAGCTCCTTGGTACCACACATTCCGCTCCCTAAAATGCGGCGTTTTGACCAAAACTTGGGCCAATTTGGGCTGTGCCCAACAAATCTGGATTCAATGGTAGCAAGATTTGTGTAATTCTCCCTATCACGGTTCATATTCCATATAAACATATTTTTCTCTTCATAAGCCATCTTGTTCATTTGTGGTTGGGACTTTGGTGAATTGCATTTCAATAATTGATGATAATGATGGTGATCCTTATCTTTATGTTAGATATTGGACTTTATCAAACATATTAATGTAGTTATTATATTTATAACATATTTATATAGTTATTATATTTATAACATAGGCATTTATAAATTATTTATGAAATGTATTTTAATTTTATTTCAAATACAATTAATACTTTCTTTTATGTATAGATATATTTTTCATTACAAAATTTTAAATTTAAAGCTTCAATGAAATATAATATTAATTAGGTTTTTGTTTTATTATAATAATAAATATTAATAATCTATTTGAAGGTCATGGCTAAGCTGGACACTAAATTGGTGTATAAGACCCCATTGTATGTGGGACCAAGAATTTGCCTTAGGTTTTTGTTTTATTATAATAATAAATAACAATGAGCTATTTTAAGGTCATAGCTAAGCTAGACACTAAATTGGTGTATGAGACCCCATTGTATGTGGGACAAGGATTCTGCCTCGACCAAAATATCTGAGTGCTAAAGTCTACTAAGTCTACATACTCTACCTCCTTTGGATTTGAACATGTGACCTTTTATGAGGAAACACATTTTTGAAATAAGAAAAAAATAAGAAACTGAAACTTTATTATTGTTTTGTAAGAAAGCCAATTTTTTTTTATATTTTCATAGATATAAATAGAATACAATCATGGAATAGTATATATCTCAGAACTATTTGCAAACATAAAAACATGTATGTGCTGAGAGAGAATTGGTGAGACCATCTTCACATGAGAGAGAAACCAAATGGTCTCCTAAAGAGTTTTGAACCAAAACGGCAACGGAGAGACAACAAAACAAAGTGAACATGGTTGAAACTATGAGGACAAGAGCGAAATTGGGGAGATAGACTGCCCATGAGAGGGAAACCATATGGTCTCCCAAACAATTATGAGCCATAGTGGTGACAGTATGACACCAAAACAAAGTAAACATAAATGAAATGTAAAATTAAAACTATGAGAATTTTTGTACAAGAAATTTAGCATGCATGTTTGGGTTGTTCCTTGTCCTCATCGGTCTTGGATTGGGTGAGATTCATTTTCTCCCTTGGAACCTTGCCTTTGTTCCTGCTGCTCTGGTTAGAGGACAAGATCGTCATATCCTTTAGGAACCCAAGAGGGATGCTCCCACTCATTGAATGGTCTCCTAGTGCATGATCTGGCTTCCCTTCATGAACGATACCCCTTGGTTGGGCCCTCAACACTAAACTAGTTGGGTAAGTTCATTGCTTTCTCGACTGGTTCAGGGGAGTTGTGACCATCAACCACCTTTTGTTTCTTGGCTTGAGGTTTTGGGTGAGTTTAACTGGAATGTATTTTCCCTTAATGGGATGATGCACCATCTTATGTCCCTTCATTCGAATTGGAGGATATAGAAGGAGGGGGAGGAGGGGGAGGAGGGGGAAAGGGAATTCCCATTGCCTTGGAAAAATTTCTTAAGGTTGTGCGCGCATGGACTAGGAAGGTGTTGATTTCAACAATTTTTCCTTTGAATATCTCTTGGGTTTGTTCCTGCTCCCAGAGTTGTCTTCCAAGCAAATTTTGGACAACCTACTGGCCATTACCTATGTTCGTCTCTCCTTAGCCTCCATAGCAGCAACAAGGTGATGGATATGCATAGGAATGTCCTCATCGAACTATTATTTACTTTAACCATGTAAGGGAGGGAGAGGTTGGCGGCCACGACCTTTGCCTCCAGGCTCGACCCCTTTCCCTCACCATTATGAACAAACCTGTGAAATCTCAGCCACAAACTTGAAACAACATAAGTCTCGCTGCCACTCCCGAACCCCATCGACCATCTACTCGCAAAGAAGAGAGACTAAAGGAATGAATGTCATAATCCACAATGATGGTGGAATTCATGACAAAATCTAAGATTAATTTCCCTGCCCTCACGAGGACCTCCTTCGATTGGATGTGATGAATGTGGACTATGGTGAGTTCAGGGAATGGATGCCACACATCCATTCCCATTAAAACTTCATGCAAATGAAACATTTGACAACTTCCCCTCCTTGTTTCACATGTGATCACCAAGATATATGGAACCGGAACTTTATTATTATTATTCACTAAGTTTTCTTTTTAGTGTGGTTCATGTACACCGAATATCGGTGGTTGCTATGTCCACAAAAATATTTGGGTAGATCCACCCGAAGGGATCACTTCTTGCCGACTCATTAGTAGAGCCTAACCCCGAAAGTGTCAAGGAGAATTGACCCCGTGACTTCCCATTAGAAAGGTGCTTTAATGAAGTGAACTCGACAATTTGAGATAACCCTCAGGGCTTATTAAAATTAACTAAGTTATTATTTAATTATTAAAAATAATGCAAATAGTTGTTATAATAATTATTTAATTTAATTATTAAAAGCCAATGTTAAAAGAGTTGTTAAAATAATTTCCTAATTTAAAATTTGGTAAATGTAAAACTTTATTATGTATATGAGTTAAATTTGTTTGATAAATTCGATACAAATATGTATTTTAAGCATTGAGAGGTTCTCTACAACTTAGTATAAGGAAGATATTGTCACGTAACTTCTACATTTAAAAAATAAAATAATATTTACCTTATCAAATTAAAAATTGTAATAATGAAAAAATCCAAAATATGAGGGGGCATGTATTAACATAAATACATCTTAATGTGGAGAATGTGAATCATAAATAAAATATTTAAATGTCAACTATGTATATATTATATAAAACCATTGAAAACAAAAAAAAATATCTTATAATTAAAACATTTTATTAGCGTTTTATTCAAAGCCATCATAGATTCATCTTAAATCCAAATCTACCAAGAGAAAAGATAAATAAAATTTCTCGAGGTGCAAATATTTCCTCTCAAAATTTGTAGTAGAAAAAAGGTTTGTATTTTGAGAGATTGGATCCGTCTCAATATTTACTAGATCCAAAGTTAAAATAAATCTATACTAATTTATATATAATTAAAATTTTACATATATTAGAATCATATATTTACTTTTATTGTGTAACAAATTTTATATTTTATTGCAATCATGTATAGTTAAAATTATCTATATATCATGGTAAGTATACCATCATATTTTGTATATGAATTAATTTTGTTTGACAAATTGCACACTAAAATAAATTTTATTCATGTATGGTTAGAATTATATATGTGTACATATTAGAATGATAGATTTATTTTTCTCTAATGAATTATTTTATATTTTATTGTAATTATGTATGATTAGAATTCTAGATATATAATAGAATTATAAATTTATTTTGATCAATAACCTATTTTATTTAGTTAATTGCCTATGAATGATAACCATAGATATTTTTTGGATGGTAAAATTAGAATAGGTATATTTAATTTAATTTTTTATAATATATATATATATATATATATGAACAAACTATGATGAGAATATTATATTAAATCAAAATATATGTTTGGATAAGGATTTGCAAAATATTTTGAGGCTAGTTATATCTATAACCTCATGACAATATTTATTCTCAATATCTATTAGCCACGTTACTATCCTAAAGGACACATGGTCTTTGGAGGTGTAGATTCTCCAAAAGACCTATAGATACAAACAAAATTTACACTGCATAGAAAACCCATTATTAAGGAATAGTTGCAAGAGAAGGAATACCATTTCTCATTAGGATTCTTGCATCCAAGTTTACACCTTTATTGGTGAGATCATTTGTAGTAGAATTGTTCATTATCAACACATGAAAGAAGCTAATAGTAGAGAAGGTTAGTTTCAGATTCTTAATTCGATAAATAATGCTTCGCAACTTGCAATCCTTAGGCAAAGATCCATTAACAAGGTGATGGATAATCAACTACGAATTTCATACCTTTGATGTTTGTTTTTTGGCTAGAAGGAACCCTTGCAATAATTCATATGCCTCTACTACATTATTTACGTAATTGCATAACCCCCAACTACACTTAATTTAAAATTTCCATTGATGTTGAAAACTACTGCTCTTACCACCCCCTAATCTAATAAATACAAATAATAATTTAAAAAATAAATTAAAAAAAGTTGAAATTATATGAAATAAAAATTAAATAGAAGCAAGTTTTTCTTAATTTGGGAGTATTAAGGTTCAATTGCCTTACAACATTTGAGAAACAATCCTTCATCTAAGAGGTTATAAGACGTATTTACTCATTAACAATTTGGGAGTATTAAAGTGTAGTTGACTTACAACACTTGAATAACAATTCTTCATGTCTATACGGAAGTGGGGAGAATTAAACATGCTCAACCACTGAATCAAGATTCATCTTAACCGTGGATATAGGGATCAAATCTCTTGAGGGGCAAATCTTTTTTAGAATAAAAATTTTGAAGAAAGGTTTGCACTTAAAGACTTTTGATCCCAATTCAAACCTGGAACTTGAATAAAGGTTTGCACCTCAAGATATTTGTTCCCTTTCAATGATTGATAGATGTAGGGTTAAAATGAGTATATATATATATATATATATATATATATATATATATACATATATATATATATATACATATATATATATATATATATATATATATATATATACATATATATATATATATATATATATATATATATATATATATATATATATACATATATATATATATATATATATATATATATATATATATATATCTGTATATATATATATATATGTATATATATATACATATATATATATATATATACATATATATATATATATACATATATATATATATATATATATATATATATATATACATATATATATATATATACATATATATATATATATATACATATATATATATACATATATATATATATATATATATATATATACATATATACATATATACATATATACATATATATATATTATACGCTGCATACAATATTTAAGAAATTATACATCTCCCTCATACTTTGACTCGGAAAACACCTGTTAATGGAAAAAGAAATCTTGAAATATTTTGTTTCTGCTCAACATTAAAAAGAAACTTTTACTTTTTCTCTATATAGACATATGAGAACTTGACATTAAAATATATTAATAACATCGATATTCAAATTTTTATTTAAAGTGGAAATTGAAATATTTTTAAATAAAAAAAGAACTACACATCTCCCTCATACTGAAAAGTAAAAATATATGGATAAAAAATTACTTTCAATTATTTTATCTCTCTATATAAAATTGATATAAAATTATGTTACTTAGTATGGACATTGAAATATATTATTTATGGTTAACACTCTTTTGTTATTAATATTTGTTTGAAATACCACATGTCAATTCTATGTTGAATATGGAGTGAATTACACATCTCCTTCACACTGGGCTGTAATATCTATATTATTTTAGATTGCATGTGCCTATTCCATATTGAATAATGAAGGAATCATAGATCTCTCTAGTACAATAAATTATAAATGAAATTAGAGATTTTTGACTATCAATTACATTATCATTCTCTCTCTCTCTCTATATATATAAAGATGATGTCAAATAAAGGTGGATGTTGAAGTATTTTATTTCTGGCCAACATTGGGTCATCTAAGAAACTACAATAGGTATCTATTCACAAGTCCCAACCACATATATGGAATTTGAACCTTTGTGGGGAGAATTACACAAACCTTGCTCATCCATTAAATCAAGGAAACATTCATTGTGTTCATGAAATTTACAATGTGAATTTTAAGTTTTTTTTTGTATTATGGGATAGTATATTGGTAGGGTGTTTTTGGGAGATTTGAGTTCCACGACTTAAGTTTATGAGTAATTAAATAAGGTTATGGGTTGGGGTGAATTTTGAAGCTATGTCTCATTTTTTGGCAAGTGGGACAAGTGGAATTGGTTCCCCCAAAACCCTTGATCAAGGAATAATCTGAAACCAAGTTTTTTTTGAAGGAAATGTAACTAGGTTCGGTCTTCATATATGTAATTTTAATATTTGTATTTAATCAAGAAAAGAAATATTATTTTTATAATAAATGTCAATGAGTTTCTTGCTCATTGAACTAGGTCTAGCACTAGTTTAAGTGCTATAGGTGAGTCAAATAGTCAAAAGGAAATGTTGAAGGCATGTTGCACCATGCATCAATATGTAGGGAAAACTTCCAAGTAGAGTCAAGTCTCCTCCTAAGGAATGACACCATTAAGAATCTCATTCAAGCATACAACTCCACCAAAGAACCATCTGAAGTCCACTCTACAAGTCAACCTACAAACAGTTGACTAGTTGGCCTAAATGGAGGGACAATCCTCTATTTATAGAGGTTTTCCACTCCAAATACAATGCACCAATTTAGCTATGAAATCCGCAAGAGAAATATGGCAAGAAGAACGAAGGAAGCCGAGGTAAAGGGTCTACTAGGGCAGCGAAGTAAGGAGGAAGAAAAATGAAGATTGATGGACTATTTTCTAGGGTATACAAAGTCAAGCGAAGAAGACCACTCTCTCAAGCAAAGGATCAAGGAGGTAAAGTGAAGGTAAGAGGGTTGTTCAAAGGCCCATTACAGTCACACGTGTGAGGGAAAAGGAGGCTACCTCTGCTATCATAACATCCCTCCCATTATAGTCATCCAAGTTAGTTGATTGGTGAAAAGAAGAAAGGAACCATAATAGGAAAAGGGTCTAATTAAAGGTCTCTTCTCTAGAGCAAGTGCAACAAGGTTTACTAACAAGTTGAAAGAAGAACAAAGTGCTGGAAGAAATGCTGGAGTATAAGGTGCAGAAAGGAGGGAAGACTTGAATTGTGCTTGGAGGATCCTCTTGTCAGGGGCCTAGGGTTTGGCATTGATCAATATAAGTTTCAATAAGAGAAATTCACTAAAGGGTTTTCCTCTCAAGAGAAGAGAAGTTTTGGCCCTAGCAGAGAGCCAACATCTTGTGTTCTTGTTTTTATGTTTTGGTAGACGTTTGATGAAGTACACACATATGCACTAATAATAGTAATAAGAAGAATAAGATAGCAAATAAAAGGAAAAATACTCCACAAATTGTTATCAAGTAACGAAGAATCACTCTACACTACTTTGCCCTAGATTCTTCAACATGGTTTGAGAGCGAAAGTGACACATCAAGGAAAGGGAAACTCAAGAACACTCATCAAGGAAAGACATCTACAAGGTTGAAGCATGAAGCCTAGAAGACTCAATCACTTCAAGTACAAGAAGGTTCTACAATCCATCATTCATAAAGGAGGTCTACATAGGAAGAATAAGAGCCTTACATAAAGGCACCTACAAAGAAGAGCAGATTGAAGCAGGACCTACATCAAGCTCCAAGTCATCAAGAAAATATCATCATCAAGCAAGTCCACTTGAAGAAGGAAACTTGAAGTACATAAAGATCATAGGAAGTCAAGCCATCAGGTATTCAAGGAGAAATCAAATCCATTACATCTCAAAAATCTATCAAGTAAGTACATGCCACATTTTGAATATATATCAATGTCTTTTTGCAAGTAAAGCAATAAATTAGTAGGAACCAATAACTTTCTTGCATGGAAGAAGAGGACTGATCTACTACTCAAGGAGAATGAAATCCTAGAGAATTTCAAAGGGAATATCACTATCCCTGCTAAGGAACAAACTCAAGCCTTAGCCAAGTACAATAAGGATGAGACAAGAGCTCAAAGGGTTATGATAAAATCAATCAGAGAATCTCTCATCCCTTATGTCTCTAAGTTTGAGACATTGAAAGAAATTTATGATAAGCTAGTAGAGCTATTCTTGGTATCTACAATCAGAGAAGTAATATCCCTAAGGAATGAATTATACATGATGAATATAACAGAGGAAGTAATAGCTCCGTACTTCATGAAAATCTTTGAAATGAGAGATCAACTTCAAGAGCTTGGGGAAGTCATGTATGATAGAGAGATGACAACTGTAGTACTCAATGCTCTACCTGAGGATTAGGGAAACTTCACATCAAGCATATATGCCAAGAAGGAAGCAACTACTCTCAATGAAATGTGGTCTCTATGCAGAACAAAGGAAACCAGACTTAAGGCAAAGGAAGATGTGGGATCAAACGAGCAAGCATTTGCTACCATGGCTAAGAGAAAGGGTAAATTTGGTAAGTTTGGTCCACGAAGAACAAACAACAAAGACATGTCCAAAATCTAATTTTTTGGATGCCAAGAATATGGACACTACAAAAGGAATTGTCCTAAACTTAAGAAGGACAAAAACAACAAAAGGAAGAGAGAAGAAGCTCACATAACTCAAAAGATGAAAGAAGAAGGAAAGAAGCAAAAGAAGGAAGATCCTCCAGATATCTACTATGACAAGGTCAAACTCTTTAATTCTCTACTTCTTTCAAAGTTTTGAGTAGGATAGGAACATGTAGGAATAAATTAAAATTTCATGGCTAGACACATCCTCTAGAATCTAGCAACATGATGTACATAAAGTTCTAGATACTCATGAAGATGTAGCATTTACGATAAGAACAAAAATGCATGAGTAGAAATATCTTCTAGAATATAGGAGCATGGCAGATATAGCTCAAGACATTCATATAGAAGAAGCATACCTAGTGTAAGACCTCATCCACGGTGAAAGAAAAATTGATCATGGTTAAAAATCTTAGAAGACCTCCATCATCAAAAGAAAGGAAACATTTGCAAGGCAAGGATCTTTAAGATCCTATGATGGAATCTTCAAAAGAAGGTTCATGGACCAAATAAAATGTCTCATTAGGATCCCATTCATGGGATTCAAGTAAAGGATGATTTGTAGGCAAATTAAGATGAAGTAAGAAGGGCCACACCAAAGGATGATCAAAGGAGAATCAAGATGAGGTATGTATGCAACAAATTTTAGTCATGTTATCATTTGTATACTACTGAGTCATGGGAATAGTTCTATAACATGATCAAGTATGAAATAATCTCTTTCACCAAGAACATGATCGAAGGCTTGTACTACAATGCATTGAAGGTCAACAAAATAATATGCTCACATAAGGAGTGTAAGATTGCTGACTAAGAATCAAGAAGAAATGTTGACCAGTCTAGAAAGAAAGCAATGAAGGAATGCTCTCAGAAGAAGCATTAGATGGTTGACCTATCTATCTGAGAAGAAGAAAATGAAGAAAGATATCAAGCATGTGAAGAACACCATGATCACCGAGAACCACTATCTGATAAATGATTTGAATATATCTCCTGAAAGAAGGCAGGACAACTCTGACAAAGAGAGAAAGGACCCTTGACACCTATGAAGGCCTTGGAGATATGAAAGATGAAGATAATTGATTCTACTCTACAAAGATGTCGTGATGAATAAGCCATCCAACAAAAGAAAAAGCAATGTTGAAGCAATATCAGGATGAAGTCATAATGGGCTACTAGGTCAAAGCATGTAAACAAGCAAGTACAATGAAGCATCCATGAGAAGAATATTCCGAAGCATGGACAAAATGACAAAGGAGTAGCCAAGATGACAAGAAAACCTGATGTATGACATGAAAGCCACTTTCCACGAAGGAAGCAATGACATGACAAACCAGGGAGGAAAGTGATTGATGGATGGTTCCCTACCTAGAAGAAGTTCGAACAAAGACTTCATGACATCAAGAAAGGAAGGAGATCAAGCAGTTGAAGGACCCACGAAGAAGAAGCTACTGATGAAGGAAAGAGTCCCTAGTTAAGAGGGAGCTCTGATAGGTCCCTGATCAAGAGGGAGTTTTGGATCACCCTTGATTACAAAGGAGTGACAATTGTGTTTTTCATTTCATGGGTCATGCACTAAACCAAGAATAACAACCGTAAGGCTAGATGAAGGCCATGCATGGAAGTGTAGATGCAAGGTATACACAACATTCTTGTCTTCACTTGGAAGAAAGAATGGGAGGATTATGTATCATCTGGCATCTGACACTCTTTGAGGATATGTATGGCATCCAATACAAGAGTAGGGAAGAGGAACAATATTCTTTGAGGAATGGGAACCCAAGATAAGAATAGTCCTAGAAGGTCATACTCGGAGAACACCCAGGTGGGTATGTACCTTGAGAGACAACGATGAAGGTGTCTATAAATCATTGGTCTCACCAACATTGTAGCTCATGATCTCATAAAGAGATGGAGATGTTAGTCAAGGCCTTGCATTATGACAATGTTGAAGGATATGATGCTATACCAGATGGATTTCTAATCTTGTTTCTCTTATGCGAATTCTTCAAGATTGATAATAGCCAAACACCTTGTAATGTTGTATGAATACCTCCCTAGTTAAGAAAGAGTTTTGAAGGAAATGTAACTAGGTTTGGTCTTCATAAATGTACTTTTGATATTTGTATTTACTCAAGAAAAGAAATATTATTTTTATAATACATGAAAATGAGTTTCTTGCTCATTGAAATAGGTCTAACACTAGTTTAAGTGCTATAGGTGAGTCAAAAAGTCAAAAGGAAATGTTGAAGGTGTGTTACACCATCTATGAATATGTAGGGAAAGCCTCCAAGCAAAGTCAAGTCTCCCCCTAAGCAATGACACCATCAAGAAGCTCGTTCAAGCATACAACTCCACCAAAGAACCATTTGAAGTCCACTCTACAAATCCACCTACAAACAATTGACTAGTCAGCCTTCTAGTTGGCCTAAATGGAGGGACAATCCTTTATTTATAGAGGCTGCCCACTCCAAATACAACAGACCAATTTAGCTCTGAAATCTGCAAGAGTAAGAGGAAAATAAGAATGAAGGAAGCTAAGGTAAAGGGTCTACTAGGGCAACGAAGTAAGGAGGAAGAACAACGAAGATTGATGGACTAGTTTTTAGGGTATACATAGTCACACGTGCGAGGAAATGAAGGATAGTCTGCGGCTATATCAACAATGATATAATCGTTATATATTCTTCCTTGTTTAGGCTACTCACTAGGCCTATAAGGCCTCCCAAGTAAAGTGACAAAGACCACTCTCTCAAGCGAAGGATCGAGGAGGTAAAGCGAAGGTAAGAGGGATGTTCTAAGGCCCATTACAGTCACATGTGTGAGGAAAAATGAGGATGCCTCTTCTATCATAACAACCCTCCCACTATAGTCATCCAAGTTAGTTATTGGTGAAAAGAAGAAAGGAACCATCATAGGAAAAAGGTCTCATCAAAGGTCTCTTCTCTAGAGAAAGTGTAATAAGGTTTACTAACAAGTTGAAAGAAGAAAGAAGTGCCGGAATAAGGAGGACGAAGTGCTGGGAAACGAAGTGCCAGAGTATAAGGTCATAAAGGAGGGAATATTTGACTTGTGCTTGGAGGATCCTCTTGTCAGGGGTCTAGGGTTTGGCATTGATCAATAGAAGCTTCAATAAGAGAAACTCACTAAAGAGTTTTCCTCTCAAGAGAAGAGAGATTTTGGCCTTGACAGAGAGCCAACATCTTGTGTTCTTGTTTTTATGTTTTGGTAGTAGTTTGATGAAGTACACACATATGCACTAATAAGAAGAAGAAGAAGAATAAGCTAACAAAGATAAGTAAAAATATTCCACAAATTGCTATCAAGTAACGAAGAATCACTCTACACTACTTTGCCCTAGATTCTTCAATAGTTTTAAGTCATCTATCTAGTGCTTAAACCCTTGATTCACACTCTAAAGACATAATTGGTGGTTTAGGTAAAATAGGACCTCAAGATAGGGCTTATAAAATCCCTTACTCAAGGTATTACAAAATCCTTGGTCAAGGTATTAACCTCGATCAAGGGTTTAAAAGTCAAGAAAACTTACATATTTTTGTATATTTCATGGAGCTTCAATTTCGAGAAGGTGGAACCTCTTCATCTCTTCTATGGAAGATGGTAGACTTGGTGGTTACATATTTGTTATTAAATCATCCATCCAATGGAATATAATTTTCTTCTTTCCAATTTAGTAATGTATTTTCAATTTATTTTGTTTTAAAACTATTACAATTTTTTTAATCACAAATAGTGAAATTCCCCAAAGAAAAATAAGTATCTTAAACTTTTTACAACCACCAACTAATTAAAATTATATGGAATACCTAGCTTTACTTTTTAAAATGGTATCCTAGTTTGTCAAATTATTTAAACTAGATAAAGAATTTGTAGAGGAACACAAAAGGTGTATAAATTGTGATTCAAATAAAGTTTATTGGGTAAAAAGAAAACACAATATATTATTTTTCTAAATAAATAAATAAGGTTTATGTAAATCAATTCCAAGATCAAGATTGTAAATGAAGCTGCGCGTGTCTGCCTGAACCGCGCGACCTCTGAGCTCTGATCTGCTTCGGCCTGGGCCTTGGCCCAGCCATGGGTTCTTCGGATCCGTCCCACGAGGATCCTGATCCGCAAAAAGCATTCTCTGAACTGGTGAAGTCCCTCCCCCCGCAACGACCCAGACCTGTAACCACGAAATTCGTCAAGAAACTTGATGTGCTGCAGGAAGTTCAACTGCCGCCAACTATTCCCCGTATGGCAGCACTTTCCCTTGCCGAGAAAGGATTAATAGGGCAATTTACAGGGCTCTGGCCATCGCCCAGAACAGTTCAAAGATGGGTCGAGCGAAACTGGTCAGACAAGATCCAAGGAAAAATATCCATCAGATTTTGTGGCAAAGGGTATTATACATTTCATTTTGAATCAAAGGAGGACAAAGATCTGATATTCAGGAACGGGCCATACTTCATGGACTCAAGGGGACTCTATCTCAACAAATGGACCCCAGATTTCGACCCGGAACTGGACATCCCAAGTGCTGTTCCAGTCTGGGTCCGCCTACCTCATCTTCCTCTACATTGCTGGGGGGATGATTCGGTTAAGGCCATAGGGAATGTTGTTGGCAAGTACATCGATCGCAGTGAGCCCAAGGACAACATGCAAGCATGCGCAAGGATCTGTGTTGAAGTGGATCTAGGTCGAGGATTGCCGGAAGTAATAAAGCTGAAAGTGGACGATTGGAGCCATATCCAGCAGTTGGACTACGAACAGATTCCTTTTAAATGCAAGGTATGTCACGAATATGGACATTTCGCTAATAGATGCACAAAAGTTGTTAATGTAGACAATGAAGAGCAGGATGGCCACTGGGAAACCGTCAAAAAGAAGAAACCAACCCCCCCTCCAAGCCTTCTTTGGATCCTGAAATCCCTGGACCATCCAATCTGCGCCCTTCCTCCTCTTCCCCTTTATCCTCAGATCTACAACCCCCCGAACCGCCCCTTCCTCCCTCTACCAATCCCTTCGCTATCCTCTCTGCAGTAGAATCTGTCCCCGACAACCCTTCCTTTGAACCCCCAATCTCCCAGCAACCTCCTTCCATCACCTCTCAGCCCTCTCCTGATCCCCTTTCATCCAGAATTACCAGAAGTTCTTCCAAGGATCATGGAGCAGCTAGTGATGTTTTAAAAAAACAGGGACCGGGCAGAAAATCAGCTAGGCAACAGAGGGATGAGAGCGCCCAAAAAGATATAGCTATGGGCACGCAAACCCCAATAGAGTCTTTCATTCTTGGGCATCAAGAAAAAGAAACAAGCAGTAAAGACCAAGAGAGGCGAGCACCTCTCCGCACGCCCAAAGTCCCATGATGAAAATCCTTTCTTGGAACAGCAGGGGTTTAGGGCACCCCTCCAAGCTAGCTGCCCTCAGAGAACTAATTCACAATGAAAAACCAGAAATCATGCTAATACAGGAAACAAAACAAGATCAGCACGAGATGAAAAAAATCATAAGCCAGCAGAGACAGTTTTATGGAAGCATCAGCGAAGCCAGAGGAGCTTCCGGTGGCATTGTAACCATATGGGACAACAACAAATGGGTTTGCAGCTCTACAAACATTCATCAGAACTGGATCAAAACCACTCTCGACAGCAGAACAGGCAGCCAAACAGTAACCATTTACAACGTTTATGCTCCCAACCACTACAGAGAAAAAGAAATCTGTTGGGACGATCTGAAGGTAAGCATAGAAGGGGAACAAAACAACAATCTTATAGTTGCAGGAGATTTCAATCTGATCCTTCACGCCAATGAAAAAAGAGGAGGAACTTTCACTCCAGATCCCTCCAGAGGCCGGCTAGAAACCATCATCCAGGAGCACGATTTAGTTGATGTTATTCCCAAAAATCGCAGATACACCTGGAGCAATCGAAGGATCGGTGTTGGTAACATAATGGAACGATTAGACAGATTCCTAATCAATATAGCCTTCCTCTCTTCCTTCTCAGCGGGATATGCTAATATTCTCAACACATCGGCCTCTGATCATTACCCCATTACGTTGACTCTGCAAAACCACTGCCCTCTTGGTCCCATCCCCTTTAAATACAGCCCTCTTTGGAACCGGATGCCAGCAGCCAGAGAAGTGGTCCAAACGACATGGATCCAGCATGTCGAAGGCTCACCAACTTTTATTTGGGAATCAAAGCTAAAAAGAGTCAAGCAGGCACTAAAAGAGTGGGCTAGGAACAACTACCAGGAACCAGAAGAGAACAAAAAGAAATTCAAAAGAGAGCTAGAAGATGTTCAGCAAAAAATAGAAGAACAAGGACTATCTCAGCAAAACAAAGATCACGAAGGCAACTTATATGCACAACTAAGCCAAATTAATAGGGAGGAAGAGATAAAATGGCGCCTAAAATCTAGGCAACTTTGGCTTCAAGCAGGAGATAAAAATACAGCATACTTCCACAAACAAGCTATTGTTAGAAAGCTCAGGAATACTGTAAGCATAATCAAGAATAATGAAGGAAATCAATACATCACTTAGGAAACTATAAAGAAAGCTGCCACTAAACATTACAGGGATCTACTAACTGAAAATAAAGATGAAGAAGACTATTCAGGTTTGCTCCAGCATCTGCCCAAAGGGGTTACTCAAGAAATGAACAACAAGCTCAGCAAAGAAATAGAGGAAGAGGAGGTCAAGGCAACTATTTGGAGCTTGCATCCCGACAAGGCTCCAGGACTGGATGGATTCCCCATCTGCTTCTTTAGGGAGTATTGGACAATGATAAAAAAAGACCTGATAAAGATGATCCGTTGGGTGCTGAAAAAAGGAAAGATAGGAGGATTCACTAACTCCACTTATCTAGCTCTCATACCTAAGGAAAACCGCCCCTCCTCCTTTTCTAGATTCCGACCCATTTCTTTATGTAACTCGTCCTATAAAATTATATCCAAAATCTTAGCAACCAGGCTCAAACCTCTTCTTCCCTCCTTGATTTCTGAAAATCAAGGAGGCTTCCTTCCCAACAGGCATATCACCGACTCCATTCTTCTTGTCCAAGAAGCCATTCACTCAAGCTTAACTAGGAAAGAAAAAGGATTTGTCTTAAAACTGGATCTAGCAAATGCCTTTGACAGAGTAAGGCACTCCTTCCTTTTTGTTGTTTTAAACAAAATGGGCTTCGAACCATCCTTCATCAACATGATTGCAGCCTGCATTTCTGGGCCCTGGATATCCCCCCTGATCAACGGGAGGCCCTGTGAAGCTTTCCAATCCTCTCAGGGGCTAAGACAGGGCTGCCCCCTATCTCCTTACCTGTTCATCCTCATGGCTGAATCCTTCAGTCAAGCCTTAGATTACAATCGCAGAGTAGGGCTCATAACTGGCGTCAAATTTGGGAATGGAGCAAAAAACATTAACCATTCTCAGTTTGCTGATGACACCTTGCTAATTGGGGGAGCATCTACCACAATAGCAAGGCGATTCAAGAAACTCCTGGACCAATTCATGGAGTATTCCGGAGGCAAGGTCAATCAGCTCAAAAGCTGCATCTATGGATGGAACACTGCAAATCATGTTATACACAACATTGCAAGCATATTTGGAGTCACATGCAACCTGGAATGGACCCACTTTTCCTATTTAGGTATGCCTGTGAGCATGGGGCCCTTGAAGGCCGAAACCTGGAATGGAATCCTTGACAAGATTAAGAGGAAAGTGTAGCAATGGGGTACAATGTGGCTTAATCCAGCAGACAGGTTTATTCTCCTTAAATCAGGTATTGCTTCACTTCCTATCTATCGCTTTTCTTTATATCAAGCTCCAGCTATTTTTCATCATAAAATGGAAGTTGCTCTTAGACATTTCCTCTGGCAAGGGGGGAAAACTGATAAGAACAAGTTCAACTTAGTTAGCTGGAAACATGTAATCCAAACCCAAGACAGAGGCGGGCTTGGCATCAGATCACCAAAGCTCCTAAATCTGGCCTTTGGCGCAAAAATTATATGGAGACTGATCACAGGACCTACAATGTGGTGGAAAAAGGTACTGGAGGTAAAATACTTGAGCTGTTCAAGACAACAACTTTTAGACACCAACATTCCTAACAGAGAATCCACAAAAATCTGGAAACTTTGCAAGAAGGCTCTTCCATTTATGCATCAAAACATCTCGAAAGTCCCTGGCGGGGGAACCAGCATTAAGTTTGGAACAGACAAAATTCTGGGGCAGCAACCTCTGGTCATGAACGCAGAGGCAACTCCTGTTATAAATTGGCTTAACAATAAAGGATTATACCATTTGTCTCAAATCTCAAGATGGGACTCCCTCTCCCATGTTTGGATTGGCTGGAATTTTCCTGAGCTTCCCAATGCCTTAGAACCTAGCTTCAACTCTCTGAAGATGCTCCTTCACAGTAAGGCTCCCATTCAAGAAGGTGAAATGGATGGTTTTCGATGGGATGCATCTGGAACAAATTATACAGTTAAAGCCGGTCATCAATACCTCTGTAATAGCATCTATCAAATAAGCCTATGGAATCATTGGAAAATAGTATGGCGAACAGAGGCTCCTCCAAAAATAAAATTCTTCATCTGGCTCTTACTGAAAGGTAAAATTCTAACAGCTGAAAATCTAAGAAGAAGAGGCATTATTGGTCCATCCAGATGTCCGAACTGTTGCAAATCAGAGGAAACGATGCACCATTTATTCATAGAATGTCCAGTTGCTGTTGGCTGTTGGGGGAAAATGGCCTCAATAGGAAATACAAATTGGGAACCCCAGCCCACTATAGCAGAGACAATATATAAATGGAGGAAAGATTGCCCCTGGAAAGAAAAAAGAAGTAGTTTGGTGAAGAGAGTATGGAACACCCTCCCACACACTCTACTCTGGCGCATCTGGCTAGCTCGAAACCATAAAGTCTTCCAGGATAAAGGCTCAAGCATTCGTAAAATTTGCCACAAAGCTAAAACACTTGCTCTGGAAACAATCTCAAGTAACACCACCGGCAAGATTGATGCAACAAACTATAGCATAGAGGAGCGAAACTTAATCAGTTACATCTTGGAGAACAATCCCAATGCTCAGGAAGCCCGCAGGAGGGAGACTCAGACAAAAGGAGAAGTCAGTACATGGAAACTGAGATTAAAAGAAGAAGAATTTTCTAACTGGATATGCAACTGTAACATCTTCCACTTATTTTTTGACGGGGCATCCAAGTCAAACTCGGGTCTAGCCGGAGCAAGAGGGCTGATTTGTAATGCCAATGGAGAATGTATTCTCCATTATGAATGGGGTGTTGTGTGTGGAGCATGATTGCTAAAAGGTCTTTGTTTCAGCCGGATGTATACCCCAGGAAGTCTTGTACACCCCTCCACGCGGGGGGGTGCGGGGGGGACTTGTCCCCCTCACGGGGGTCCAAGGCTAGCGGTCCCCCGGCGGGGGGCAGCGCCCCCGAAGCTAAAAACAAATGTAAAATTGCCTTGTAAAAGTATAGTAATTTCTAGTCAATCTGGGCCGTTCATTAGGCAGATGATCTGACGGTAGAACTTATGTTTAGTTTAGAGTTTTTTGCCCTAGAAGGAAACCCCTCTCTTTGTATGAGGGTATTGTATTTGAGGCTGTAAAATAGATGTGTATTCTGTGAGCGAGAAACAGAGAGGTGAGACTGTGAGAGAAAACAGAGGATATTACAGCAGATTTGCTGTAGGTTGTGTCTCTTCATTTTGATGGATAATAGAAAGGAAGGACTGGCTGTTCGGGGTGGACGTAACCCAAACTGGGTGAACCACGTATATCTGTGTCTCTCTTGTTTTGTGCATTTTCTGTGTTTATATTTCTGCAATATTTTATGTGTTCCATTGCTCTGTAATATATAATTTTCTAACAACTGGTATCAGAGCCGAAGGTCTATTTGGCTGATAAACTCGCAGGAAAGAAGGGTTCCTGGTTCGAGTGGGAGCAATGGCGGAAGATGGTAAGTTTAGGGTCGAGAAATTTAACGGCCAAAACTTCTCGCTGTGGAAGATGCAGATGGAAGATTATCTGTATCAGAAAGATCTATACCTACCATTGGGCGGAAAAACAAAGATTCCGACGGGTATGAAAGATGAAGAATGGAACCTTCTCGATAGAAAGGCACTCGGAACAATACAGTTGTGCCTTGCTGCGTCAGTCGCCTTCAACATTTCGAAGGAAACCACGACAGAGGGTTTGATGCAGACGTTGTCGAAACTATATGAAAAACCCTCGGCCTCAAACAAGGTATTTCTTATGAAACGGTTATTTAATATGAATATGTCGAAAGGTGGATCTGTTGCAAACCATTTAAATGATTTTAATACAGTTACAAGTCAGTTAAGTTCTGTAGGGGTAAACTTTGATGATGAAGTTAGAGCTCTGTTATTCTTGTGCTCATTACCAGAAAGTTGGAATGGTTTGGTAATGGCCATTAGTAACTCCGTTTCTGGATCTAGTACTTTAAAGTTTGATGATGTTGTCGGTGCTATCCTTAGCGAGGAAATGCGACGGAAAAGCTCCGGTGAGACATCGGGAAATGCTTTGAGTGCAGAGTCTAGAGGAAGAAAAATGGAAAGAGGAAAGAGCTCAGGATATCGCAGTAAATCAAGGAAAGGTAGATCCAAGTCCATATCGGGGATGGTGTGCTGGAAATGTGGAAAGAAAGGACACCTAAAGAAAGACTGTAGATCTCGAAAGGGAAAAGAAGGAGATGCACAGCAAGAAAACAATCATGAAGCAAATGTGACAGGTGAGGTGTTACAAGATGCTTTGATTCTTTCTTTCGAAAATATCATTGATTCTTGGGTGGTAGATTCAGGGGCTTCATTCCATGCCACACCTGATAAGAAATACTTTCATGACTATATTCAAGGAGATTTTGGACAAGTTCGTTTGGGTGATGATAAACCCTGTAAAATCGTTGGAATGGGTAAGGTTCTTGTAAAACAGCAGAATGGAAACCAATGGTTATTAGAGGAGGTAAGGCATGTTCCAGGTCTAAAGAAAAATCTGATTTCAACAGGGCAGTTAGGCGGTGAAGGTTGTGTGACAACTTTCACAGATAAAGCTTGGAAGGTCACCAAAGGAGCCCTGGTAATAGAAAAAGGCGAAAAGGTTGGTACATTGTATTTATGCAATGGTATTTCTAACTCTGTTAATGCTTTAACTTCCAAAGGAGCAGATGCAGCATTATGGCATCATAGGCTCGAACACATGAGTGAAAAGGGGATGAAGATTCTTCACTCAAGGAATTTGTTGCCGGGTTTGAAGAATGTTGATTTAGACTTCTGTGAGAATTGCATTTATGGAAAATAGAAGAGAGTCAGATTTCTCAGAGTTGGGAAAGAAAAGAAGAATGAAAAATTAGAGCTTGTGCATACAGATGTATGGGGACCTGCTCAGGTATCATCTCTCGGTGGCTCTCGTTATTATGTTACTTTTATTGATGATGCAATTAGAAAAACTTGGATCTATTGTATTAAGAATAAATCTGATGTATTTGATACTTTCAAGAAATGGAAAGCTTTGGTTGAGATTGAGACAGAAAAGAAATTGAAGTGTCTTAGATCAGACAATGGAGGTGAATATTGCAGCAAAAAGTTTGATAGGTACTGTTCAGAGCATGGAATTCGTAGAGAGAAGATAGTTCCAAGAACACCACAAGAAAATGGTGTGTCAGAAAAGATGAACAGAACAATCATGGAGCGTGCAAGGTGCATGAGATTGCATGCAGGATTGCCTTTACAGTTTTGGGCAGATGCTGTAGATACTGCTGTTTATCTAATAAATAGAGGGACTTCAAGTTCCTTGGATGGTGGTGTTCCGGAGGAAGCATGGACAGGTAAAAAGGTAAACTACTCTTTTTTAAAGCCTTTTGGTTGTGAGGCCTTTGTCCATATTGATAAAGAAAATAGAACAAAGCTTGAGGCAAAGTCAAAGAAATGTACCTTTATTGGATATGGTGTTAATGATTTTGGTTATCGCTTATATGATTACAAAAATCACAAAATCATTAGGAGCAGAGATGTAATATTCAATGAAAAGGTCTTGTATAAGAATCTGTTGCAGGAAAAGAAAAAGGAAAAAGAAAACAAGGAATACGCAGTTCTTGATGAAATCACTGAAAAGGTAAATGTGTCTGAAAATAATAATAATCAACAACAGCAACCACCACAACAACAACAGGCACCCCAAACACCTGAAAGTGGTGTTAGAAGATCTACCAGGATAAGTAGACCCCCTGAACGATACTCTCCTTCATTATATTATTTATTGTTGACTGATTCTGGTGAACCCGAATGTTATGAAGAAGCAATGCAGGTTGAAAGCAGGAAGAAGTGGGAGGTAGCCATGAAAGAAGAGATGGACTCCTTAATGCATAACCAGACATGGCATTTAGTCAGGTTGCATGCAGGAAAAACTACATTGAAGAATAAATGGGTTTACAGGCTGAAGGAAGAAGATGGAGGAAAACAGAGGTACAAAGCTAGACTTGTGGTGAAGGGGTTTGCACAGAAGAAAGGTATTGATTTTGATGAAATATTTTCTCCTGTTGCTAAATTACTTCAATCAGAACTATTTTAAGTCTTGTAGCAACTGAAGATTTGCATCTTGAGCAGTTAGATGTAAAGATAGCCTTTCTCCATGGGGATTTGGAAGAAGAGATATATATGCAGCAACCACAAGGATATGAGGTGAAAGGGAAGGAGAAACTAGTGTGCAGGTTGAAGAAGAGCTTGTATGGCTTAAAACAGGCTCCAAGGCAGTGGTATCTAAAATTTGACAAGTTTATGTCTAAACAAGGTTATACTAGATGTCACTTTGATCATTGTGTTTATCTGAAAAAGAAAAATGATGGGAGCTATATTATATTGTTATTGTATGTGGATGACATGCTTTTTGCAGGATATAACATGCAGGAAATAAATGTACTCAAAAGAAAATTGGAAAATTCATTTGCAATGAAGGATTTGGGAGCTGCAAAACAAATCCTTGGTATGAGAAACACTAGAGACAGGAAAAATCGCAAATTAACATTGTCTCAAAATGAGTACATACAAAAGGTGTTGAAAAGATTTAATATGCACAATGCAAAACTAGTTAGTACACCTCTTGCTAGCCATTTCAAACTTAGTAAGGAAATGTGCCCAAAGACCCAAGAAGACATGGATTATATGTCTAAAGTTCCATATGCATCAACAGTTGGAAGCTTAATGTATGCAATGGTCTGCACAAGGCCTGATATTGCACATGCAGTGGGAGTTGTAAGCAGGTACATGAACAATCCAGGAAAGGAACATTGGATGGCAGTGAAATGGATTCTCAGATATTTGAAAGGCACCACAAATCAAGCATTATGCTTTGGTGGTTCAAACATCTCCTTACAAGGATATGTTGATGCAGATATGGCAGGTGACAGAGAGAACATGAGGAGCACTACAGGATATGTATTTACTGTTGGAGGAACAGCTGTCAGTTGGGTTTCAAAAATCCAAAGTGTTGTTGCAATTTCAACAACAGAAGCAGAGTATGTTGCTGCTACAGAGGCTAGTAAAGAAATGATTTGGTTACAAAGGTTTATGGGTGAATTGGGTAAGGAGCATGATATGGGCACGTTATATAGTGATAGTCAAAGTGCCATTCATCTTGCAAAGAACTCAAAAATTCATTCCAGGACTAAACACATACAGCTCAAGTACCATTTCATACGATCAGTGTTGGAAGATGGAGAGTTGAAGCTGGAAAAGATACACACTAGCAAGAATCTTGCAGATATGCTAAAAAAAGTTGTAACTAGGGAGAAACTGAGAACATGCTCAGTTTCAATTGGTCTTGAAGGATGACGATGAAGATGAAAAACAGCCAGGTCCAAAGAGGAGTCATTGTCCAACAAATGAAGCAGCAGTGGAGTTGCTACAATCATTCTCCAAGTGGGAGATTGTTGTGTGTGGAGCATGATTGTTCAAAGGTCTTTGTTTCAGCCGGATGTATACCCCAGGAAGTCTTGTACACCCCTCCACGCGGGGGGGGTGCGAGGGGGACTTGTCCCCCTCGCGGGGGTCCGGGGGGGCTGATCCCCCTCGGCTGGGGGGTCCGGGGGCCAGCGGTCCCTCGGCGGGGGCTCGGGGGCAGCGCCCCCGAAGCTAAAAACAAATGTAAAATTGCCTTGTAAAAGTATAGTAATTTCTAGTCAATCTGGGCCGTTCATTAGGCGGATGATCTGACAGTAGAACTTATGTTTAGTTTAGGGTTTTTGGCCCTAGAAGGCAACCCCTCTCTTTGTATGAGGGTATTGTATTTGAGGCTGTAAAATAGATGTGTATTCTATGAGCGAGAAACAGAGAGGTGAGACTGTGAGAGAAAACAGAGGATATTACAGCGGATTTGCTGTAGGTTGTGTCTCTTCATTTTGCTGGATAATAGAAAGGAAGGACTGGCTGTTCGGGGTGGACGTAGCCCAAACTGGGTGAACCACGTATATCTGTGTCTCTCTTGTTTTGTGCATTTTCTTTGTTTATATTTCTGCAATATTTTATGTGTTCCATTGCTCCGTAATATATAATTTTCTAACATGGGGTCTCGGGAAGAACTCTAATAACAAAGCTGAAGCATTAGCTCTGTTCCAGGGCCTAACCCAGTTAAGCAAGCTAGGAATAAAAAAGGTGAAGGTATTTGGGGACTCCTCAGTCATCATTCGCCTTATGGTGCATCAACAGAACACACCAAATACTCTCCTTCAGCAAATTAACAGACGCAACCAGATCCTTCATCAGGCAATGGAAGATATTAAATATTATCATATTCTTCGTAAATTGAATAAGAAAGCTGATGAGCGTGCCAACAAAGCATGTGAAAGACCCATCGGCATCCTGAGCTGTAACTCCAGTGAGTCCTTCCAACCCTTGCCATGACTCAGTCACATCTCCTTAGCAGCAAGCATTGCATCACTGACAGAATCACTGAGATGAATCATGAGATTTGGGCCGTCAGCAGAACAGCTTATGGTATAAAGATTTGGAACAGATATGAAGTTCGTAAAACACTCAAGGGCATTGAAAGTCTCAACATCCCAGCCGGTAAATGTCTTCTCGGACCCGATCCTCGAGCCTTGCAGGATTTCCTCCAGTCCTTTCTGCAGATACACTATCTCTTCAACGCGATAAGCATGCTCCCTTCCCGCCTTCGCTCTACGCACTCTCCTCCTATTTATTGTTCCTCATATCGCTATTTTCATTACTCTGTGCTTTGTTACCTCCGCGAGCAACAGTTCTCTGAGGTCCCCTCTGTCTTGTCTTCTTCAACGATCTGTTGCGTTTCCCTCAGAAACTATTCCTACTCCATCTGCGCCTATCAGAACCTCTGGACAACTCCTCCTTGCTCCCGTTTGACCATCTGCGCCTTCAAGCAAGCTCGTGTTCCTCTGTTTTTTGTTTCTTTTATTGTTGCAGGGATTTTGGATAGCAACAGCCCTGAAGCAAGCATGGCTCGCTCCGAGGATTGCTTCCATTGTGCGGACCTGCAAGCTGAACTAGAGGAAGTAAGGGCGCAACAACGCACCTTGGAGAATCAGGTCAGGAACCTGGAGACCAGAATGGAGGATCAATATCGCACCATCAATGATAAATACAGAGCAGAGATAGATCTCTTTCTGCATAGGGTAGCCTCTCTTCACGAGCAATTTAGAAATCTGTCGAACCGTTGTAGCCATGCTGAGGAATCCATAGCAATACTGCAGTATATGATGGACAAAAAGAACAAGGCAGCAACTAGTTCCTCCAGTGTCAAGCAGATAGAACCGGACCCAAATCCGGAGGAGTCCACAGCAAGGCAGATAAGCCACATAGAAATAGATTAAAGATGTTATGCAAATGTAAATTTTGGTTATTTCGCTATGTAAGAGTCTATAGCAGCTCAGGAAGCTTTAGAGGTAAAACCAGCAGAACAAGGATCAAGGAAAGATCCCATTTTGTAACTCCTTTGATCCAAATCACCAAAAGTATATTGTACTCCAGGAGAACTGACTCCTCTTTTTTCAGCCATTAATATAGCAACCGAATTTGTCAAAAAAAAATAAAATAAGGTTTATGTAGATCAGACTCATAAAACTTTATTTTTGAAAGTTATACATTTAACATTGAATTAGTTGTTGGGAGTTAATTTTTAACATCTCTAGAAATTAACAAGAACAAACATGCATTTAAGTACAAATTTGACATAGTAAATGCCATGAATAATTTTTGAAAAAAATGTTATTAGAAAGATCATGCAAATCCCTAAAAATTCTAGGCATATATGGTATTTTAGGTATTCAATTTAAATTAGCATCCATTAAAGCGAATGTCGAATAGATATGTCGATTATGATGCGAAAAAAATAAGAGTTTTTTCTTTGTATTATCAATGAAGAAGGATATATGAAACAACATTTGTGTTTTTTTCATTCATGTGTAGATAGTGGTTATGCCTTGTGCCTCAAGAAATAAGATTCTAATAAGTCAATCATTAACAGATGTGTAGTGGAAGGAATATTGGATTAAGAATAAATTGAAGGTGATTGTTATATATTGGGACATTTCGTGGGCAACAAGTACAACACAATTATCTCACTTTAGAAAAACTAGGTGAAATGGGGCTAATAGACTAGCGTGGATAAAAATCAAAGACAATATGAACATATGCTATGCTATAATTTATAGTAATTTGAGTTGCCCCATTTTGAATGATAGATTAGTCTCTCCACAAGTTGTTAATACATTTGACTGTTTCTCGTAAACATTTAATGACAATGTTCTAATACCTCAAGTACAAATTAATATAAATATTCCCTTCCGCTAAAAAATATTTAATACCCATGCAATTGTTAGACGTCTCTCCTCCAATTAAACTTAATTTAATACTCTTAACTCTTTTTATAGAATATAGAACCAGGTACCTTTGACTAATCCTAATGCCACAAAGCAACAAACCTACACCATTTTAAAGCAATTAGCTTCCAATGTGTAGAATATTGATAACATGGTTTATAGGAAAAATATGAAACTTACTCTACCTAGGGCCAATGTATCCTTAATTAGGTTATTAACATAATATTGTCATTTAATCATGTATAATTTAAATTACTCTTCAAGTTCCTTTTGTTAAGACATTTTCTCATGGTTCAATTTCATCTTATTTTAACAAGGCCATGTTTGTGGAATATACATGTACCAAAGTTATATTTCCATGTAGCTTATATTTTTGAAGAGACTCCACACACTTTAGATGAATTGATTGAAAATGATTTGTAAACTTTGGGATTATGTTTAATATCACCCACATTTAACATACGATTTTTAATGTAGTATATCTTTAAAAATAATATTAAAGGAAATAAAATAAAAATGGGGAAAGTCTCAAAGAGTTTGGGATAATCATTGATGTAATCATAGGTGCAAAATCAACATTTAAAGTTGTAAATGGACGTATTCATTGATACTATTGAGGAAACTCAATGTTTCATCTAATTAGTTGCTCAGAGTTATAATGTGAAGATAGATGACTAACCTAAAAAATAAGAAGAGATTGCATGTTGTGTAATAACCTATTTAATCTAGTGGCCTTGGGCCCCATAACGATCAATGTTGATCCTTTATTTATAAGAATAGAAAATTTGTCAAATCTATAGATGATTGTAGTGAGTTAGCTAGCATTCTTATTTTACTATATACCTTTAAAGGGTAATGTTGTGGGTAGTCGTACGTGTATGATATGTTTGATTAATGGTCAAGAATTGTACCTTAGTTATGCTTAACATTACATATCATATTAATGTTTTATATTCTCTCAACACATAGTTCCATCCACACTGCAAGAAGTTGGTGGATGAAGACAATGTAATATTTGCATATAGAGGAACTCATGGATAGAGATAGAAATATAGGAGGTGATCCAGGTGGATATTGGTGGCCACCCACCTATTCCACCTAGACTCCCTAGTTAGTTTCATTTCAACCTTTACTATTTTTACCAGTTTTTTGGGTCCTGAACTTCTAGAGAAGTTTTGATCCCCTAAACGATGTTTTTTTTTTTGGGTTTGGCAATAGGCTCATAGTTGTAGGCAAGGGCCTATGGCAAAAACTGTAGTACTCGGTGAGACCTTTCCAACAAGGTACCATACATGCCAAACAAAGATAATATGACCAAGTTACAACCCTAGGAAACCCCAACAAGGCCCACAAACTCTTGGTGTTACATCTCCTGGGTTAGGGTTTTGTTGTTTAGGGTTTTCTCATGTTTTCCAATAATAAATAGGCCCTTGAGCCTCATTGTAACACAATTCAGAGGCATGTAGCCATCACATCTCTTCTTAGAGATAAGATACCATCGCATGAGCTATCTTATTTCCATTCTGTTTGTAAGCATAGTTCAATATTTTTATATTAATGAAATGAAGTGTTTTTCTGCTACATCTATATGTTTATGATTATATTTGTAAGTTGTTGCGTTCCTGTTTAAGTTTGGATCAGTGGTATCAGAGTGGTCTGCTCTTTCTCTGTTTTTCTTTTCATGTCCCCAATGAGGTCAGGGTATAAGGAGTTAGGGCTTGATCTAGTTGAACCATTGCAAGATTAGCCTCGCAAAACTCGATGACCTCCCATGGCGAAAGAAAAGAAAGACGAGGGGGTAGGAGATCCTTTCAAAATGTTGCTCGAGGAAGCCCTCGAGCGACAGAGGGACGCGATGATGGATAACTTTGCCCAGATCTTTAGACATCTACCCATAAGCGATGCATCTTCATGTTGAAAATAGCAATAAGAAATTCTAAAAATATAAATGCTACAAATAGCATTTTAGGTACCGACGTTGGAAATAACAACAAGGAATGATAAAATAGAAATGCTAAAAATAACATTGCTATAAATAGCATTTTAGGATAGATTCCAATTTTACTTAGTCCCTGAACTAAAATTGAGAATTCAAATTCCAATTTGATCTTAGCAGCTGTTTAAAAAATAATTAATTAATTCATCTTGAGTTAATTAGTTGGAGAAAATCAAACATGAAGTCTATGTGAAGACATGCAACAGTTATCCCCTTGATTGAGGAAGTTATCCCTTAATTAAGGAGATCAGGATGAGTTGTAATTAGTTAGCTCAGTTAATTGAGTTAAGTCCAGTTAGATTAGTTCCAAAAATTTGTGGAACTGATTATGAGTTCAGTTAATTAATGCATGCATGCATGTAACTAGTGTACTTCAGATAATTGAATATTCTCTCATAAATAACTCATGCATGTCAGTTCAGTCAGGGACCGAGTCGAGATCAGAGGAAGGGACAATGTACTATCAGTTGGAGGATTTTTCCTATATAGGAAACTCTTCCATGCAGAAGGAATGATCTCCTTTAGGATTGCATAGTTATTTTTGAGTTTGGTGAGTTGTGTGAGAGGTGAATTCACACAGGTGGCAGCCAGAGGACCCAGGAGAAACTGCGCAAGGAAATAGGAGGCTTAGAGGACTGGAGGAAGCCATATGTTGTGTCTATTCAGTCTATGAGCAACATTGAGGGATTGTACTAAGAGCTAGATAGCTTGTGAGCTAAAACTTTGTGTAATCCGGAGATATTTCCACTTATATGATAATACAGATAGCGGGGATTTTAGTTGAGGCTTTCCCCAGAGTATTCTTCTGTGTTCATGTGTGATTGATTTCTCATTCTTTGTTATATGTGTTCTATTTGATCTTGCTCAAAATCGATTAAGATTCTGTAAGTTTGTTTGTAGAAGTAGGTCAAGTATTTTGCTTTAGTATATTGCATTATCAGGTGATCTACAGTGGGAAATTCTCAAATTTCACCAATGTCGTTCAACAGTTTGAGACTTGAGTATGCCCTGGATGGCAGCTCAAATTATATAGCCTGGAAGGATTGCATGGAAGCAGTATTAGAGGGCAACGGTTTGAAGGACTTCATTGATCAAGAAGTCCCCAAGCCAGCAGCCGTTAATGCCCAAGAATTGGCGGAATGGAAGAAATGTGTGGCTAGAGTGAGGAGGATTCTCCTAGAGGGAGTTCGAGACCACATTGTCTTGAGTCTCCCTGGGAAGGAGACACCCTTTTCAATGTGCAAAACATTGAAGGATCTATATCAGAACAACAGCGATCAGAGGAAGCTGGCGCTGAAAGAAAAGTTTCTGAAAATCAAGTGTGAAAAGGGCGACACGATCTCTACATATCTGGACAAGCTCACCACCTGCAGGGATGAACTTGGGAGTGTAGGAATCACGACAGCCGATGATGACATGGTGAGTCTTACTCTCCTCGGTCTTCCTAAGAGTTGGCATAGCTACCAAGACTCAGTAAATGGAAGAGAGAAACTACCAAATTGGGAACGACTGTGGTCGGATATGATGTAAGAGGAGATAAGGAGAAGCACTAGAGATGGTTCTTCATCCAAGGAGGATGAAGAAAATTGCGCCTTAGCGAGTAAGGCAAAGAAAGGGAAGGAGAAGGATTCTCATCCCAAATCGAGTTCTTCCCATGGTGGGAAGAAGATTGACAAATCGAAAGTGTGATGCTTTCATTGTCATGAGGTGGGCCATTATGCAACAAATTGTCCATTGAAGAAATCCAAGATGGGATCCAAGGAAGGATCTGAAGGTGAGGCATTGGCCTCTCAGTTCAAATTGGATTTTACCCTCATTGCATGCATGGTTTCATTGATGATGGGTTGTGGTTGGTTTCTTGACAATGGAGCCTCATTCCACATGACCAACGATAAGATTCTGTTCAGTACCTTGGAGGAGAAAGACCTCAAGATACTCATAGCGATGGGTAATGATGAAAAGTATAGTGTTTCAGGTGTGGGCACGGTTTCTTTTCAGAGGGAGCATGGAGCTCGCATTACCTTGACAGATGTGAAGTATGTGCTAGGACTGAAGAAGAACTTGGTATCGATCGCGATGCTGGAAGACAAAGGCTATGATGTAGTCTTCAGTAAGGGAAAGGTTTTCCTTAGACACATCACCATGAGACAGGTGAAGCAGATCGGTTCACGAGTCAAGAACTTGTATGCTCTTGAGGTTCAAGATGCATGCAAAGCCTTGAGGAGCAAGGCAACTATTGGAGACTTGGTGGTTGAGAGGGAGAGTACATTACCTCTCAACATGCAGTGCTAGAAGAAGTCTCAGACAATTGTGGAGGAGCCACAATTGGTGAAGCAGCTTCAGGAGGTTGTGGAGCAGCCACAACTGGAGAAGTAGAGAGGAGACTGAGTGGAGGCATCCACTCATGCAGAGACCTCTAGTAGGGGGAAATTTCAAGCCAAGTGGGTAGAGGGATCACATGCATCCATACCTCCAGGTAGGAGGTGGGGCAATGTGGAGCAACAGTCCCAAGAAGGCTGAAATAAGGGTAGGATCTTTGAGGTACCCAGCCTCTTTGATTAGACCTTGCTACGAGAGCCCCGACGAGGAGTAGCGGGAATGGCTGAGTGGGTAGAGATAGATGCAGATGGAGTAGTAGAGGAAGATTCAACATCATAGGATGTTTCTAGCCCAACATGGAGGTTAGTTGGGAGATGAGTTACTTACTTCTCAGTAACTGAGTTGCAGTGCAGTAGTGGGCAACACGATGCAACATGATGAGAGGAGGTGCAGTGCAGATGCAGTGTTGGGAGATAGGACCAGCAACAACATGGATGCAGCAGGAGGAATCAATGTGATTGATGCAGTCAAAGATCAAAGTGATAGAGGCTAGAGAAGTCAGATAATGAAGAGCACAGTGGTGCAGAGTTTCCAGTCAACAGAGGTAATAGCAGTTAGAGACTTTGATGACAGAGGCATCATTCTGATTTAGGTTGGATAATTTTTTGTTTCTAGAGTTGCTGGAGCAACAACACTAGGGAGAAGTGTTGCATGAAGAACATTCCAAAGGTTCATGATTGGGTTCGATTTGAATGTCTTTCTTGTTGAGAGGGAGTGTTGAAAATAGCAACAAGAAATGCTATAAATAGCATTTCAGGTACCAGTGTTGGAAATAGAAACAAGGAATGATAAAATAGAAATGCTAAAAATAGCATTGCTATAAATAGCATTTCAGGATAGATTCCAATTTTAGTTAGTCCCTTAATTAAAATTGAGAATTAAATTTTGAATTTGATCTTAGCAGATGTTTGAAAAATAATTAATTAATTCATCTTAAGTTAATTAGGTGGAGAAAATCAAACATGAAATCTATTTGAAGGCATGCAACAGTTATCCCCTTGATTGAGGAAGTTATCCCTTAATTAAGGAGATCAGGATGAGTTGTACTTTGAGTTGTAATTAGTTAGCTCAGTTAACTGAGTTAAGTCCAGTTAGATTAGTTCCAACAATTTGTGGAACTGATTGTGAGTTCAGTTAGTTAATGCATGCATGCATGTAACTAGTGTACTTCAGATAACTAAATATTCTCTCATAAATAACTCATGCATGTTAGTTCAGTCAAAGACCTAGTTGAGATTAGAGGAAGGGACAATTTACTATCAGTTGGAGGATTTTTCTTATATAGGAAACTCATTCATGTAGAAGGAATTATCTCCTTCAAGATTGCGCAGTTATTTCTGAGTTTGGTGAGTTGTGTGAGAGGTGAATTCACACAAGTGGAAGCCAGAGGACCCAGGAGAAACTGCACAAGGAAATAGGAGGCTTGGAGGATTGGAGGAAGGCATATGTTGTGTCTATTTAGTCTATGAGCAACATTGAGGGATTGTACTGAGAGCTGGATAGCTTGTGAGCTAAAGCTTTGTGTAATCCAGAGATATTTCCACTTGTATGATAATACAAATAGCAGGGTTTTTAGCTGAGGCTCTCCCTAGAGTATTCTTTTGTGTTCATGTGTAATTGATTTCTCATTCTCTATAATATGTGCTATATTTGATCTTGCTCAAAATCAATTAAGCTTCTGCAAGTTTGTTTGTAGAAGTAGATCAAGTATTTTTCTTTAGTTTATTGCATTATCAGGTGATCTATAGTGGGAAATTCTACACTTCATCCAAAAACCACTCTAGAGGTGCCACTCCTTTTAAGGTATAAGTTAACTTCGATACTGCCGTATTCGATGGCCTGATAGATGCAGACACCATAGATAAATGGTTGAATCTATTGGAAGGATACTTTTTAGTTCATGACTTTTCTAATTGGGAAAATATTACTTTTGCACTTCTCAAAGTCGCCCCACACATAAAGGACTGGTGGGAAACCTACTATGAAAAAAAAGACGAGAGTGAACCCTCGTTGTTTTCAACCGCACTGAGTTGGAATTCTTTTCGAGATGCCATCAAGGAACAATATTACCCTGTCAGGAGCTATGAAGAAAAATACATAAAGTGGACCACACTATGGTAGGGAAGGGACCAAGATGTGCTAGAGTTCACAAATATTTTCCATACCCTTGACACTATGCTGGGTATCAAGGATACAAAGTGGAATTTGGTGCTCATGTACCATGACTGTCTACACAAGTACATCCAGGGCGAGATGGAGTTCCTAGACATTTCCTCGCTCAGCACGGTTTATTGGTATGCTATCAAGATTGAGCAGAAGTTTAAACAGAAGAAGTGAGACTTTGGTTATGAAAATCAAAAGCAAGGAAAAGGTGCCCCCAAACCATAGAACAAAGGACCAAGCTAAGGCAGGGCTACCCAGGACAGCCCGCTAAAGCCACAAGAAAATAACAACACCACGAAGATGAAGAAGGACACAGGAAAATGGTGTGAGTTCCATAATAACTCCACTCACAATATAAGTGAGTGTCACACCAAGAAGTCACTGGTGGCTGAGCTGAAGACTTCCGAATCAGATGCAGGTTCCGACTATGAATCAAAACTCGATAAGGGAACTGAAAAAGGGAATTAGATCATTGATGCAGAGCCCAATGCCATCGTGGCCACCACCAAGATCTAGAAGATTGAGCTTGAGGATCCAAAGGAAAGAGAATGCCTCTTCCACTCACAAATGTGGGTGAAGGGTTCTACGCTGCAGTTCATTGTTGATAGTGGGAGGCAAATGAACCTCATTTCAGTAGAGGTCGTGAAGTGGATGGACCTAAAGACTACAACACATCCAAAACCGTACACTATCGGTTGGCTTCACCAAGGACGAGATCTTCGCATCAGCCAACAATGCCTCCTTCCCTACAACATCAAGCCCTTCACAGATGAGGTACTGTGTGACGTTGCTCCTCTTGAAGTTTGTGATGTATTGTTAGGAAAACCATGCTTGTGGAAGTGACATGTTGTATATGAGTCTATACCTTGCTCTGTGATTATTAATTTTGCTAATAAGTTGTATAGGATACCATAGGTAGCCCTGCTTACCACCATATCTTTGATCACTGCAAAGCAATGCAGTAAGACCATTTCCCAAACCAGGAATTTTTTTTTCCTTATCATTCTCCCCCAGGGCAAGAAGAAGGTTGTGGCCACGACTTCCAGGTAGGGCTCATCTATACAACAACAACAAATGGACAAGGTCGTGGAGGAGTATAGGGATACTTTTGCCTCACCCACAGGGGTACCTCAACACTATGAGGTTAAGCACTCCATCGATCTGACCCCAGGTGCACTACTAACCAATGGACCAATCTATCGATGCTCTATTCTAGAGAATTATGAGATCAAGAGGAAGATTTAAGAACTATTGCAGAAAGGGCACATCGGGCCAAGCTCATCACCTTGTGGGAGCCCGATTGTATTGGTACATAAGAAGGATGGGACCTGGAGGCTCTATATTGATTATCGGGAGTTGAACAAGATCACTCTCTGGAATAGGTACCCAATCCCGCGGATTGATGACCTTCTGGACCAACTCAAAGGGGCAAAATATTTTAGCAAGATTGACTTGAAGTTAGGTTATCACCAGGTGCCTATCAAACCCTCCGATGTTTGGAAGACTGCTTTCAAATCCAAGGAGGGCCTTTTCAAATGGTCGGTCATGTCATTTAGATTTACGAATGCTCCTGCAACGTTCATGAGACTGATGGACAACATCTTGAAACTGTTCACCAACGCATTCGTGGTGGTGTATTTAGATGACATCTTGATCTTCAGCCAGAGTTGGGAAGAGCACATCCACCATATTCGACAGGTCCTTCAAACCCCACGACAACACAAGATGTGTGCTAACTTGAAGAAATAAACCTTTGGCCTGACCCAGGTTCAATATTTGGGATACATCATTGATGAACATGTTGTACATGTGGACCCATCCAAGATACAAGTCATTCGGGATTGGCCAGCCCCAACAACTCTAATAGAGCTCCACAACTTTTTGGATCTTGCCAATTTCTACCGTAGCTTCATGTTGGGGCTCTCTCATATCACTTGGATTTTAAGTCAAGTCACCAAGGGTGGAGCGAAAGATTTTTTTTTGGTCGGAAACCCAAAAAAAGCGTTCTCCAAGTTGAAGAATCGCCTCTGTTCTGCACTAGTGCTCACATTACCAGACCTGCAACAACCATTTGAGATTGAGACATATGCCTCTGACTATGCTATTGGTGTGGTTCTTACTCAGCATGGGCATATAGTGGCTTACCAAAGTGAGACACTTTTAAACACAGTCTAAAAGTACCCCACTTATGAAAAAGAAATGTATTCCATTGTGCAGGCCTACCGTTAATGGAAGCATTACATTATGGGGAAGGAAATGGTCATCCACACAGACTACCGACCTATATAGTTCATACAGACACAAGGGAAGTTGCATAATGATTGCCATCATAAATGGTCCACCTATCTGCAACAGTTCCATTTGAACATTAAGTATATGAAGGGAAACACCAATAACATTGTTGATTGCCTTAGCCACTAGTCATGGCGTTGATCATTGTGCTCGACTCCTATGGGCATGAGACATTAGGGTGGCCTCATATTTACAAGAGCGATCCAGAATTTTACAGCATATACCAGACACTCTTGGAAGGGAAGAAATTTCCAAATTTTCACCTTCAGGATGCATTGTTATGCCACCTGGGACATATTTATGTTCCTTCAAGTGAGCATGCCAAGATGATTTGGGAGGCGCACTACAGTCGGGTCGCTGGACATTTCGGAGTAGAGAAAACAATGGTGGTATTGTAGAAGTATTTTAATTTTCTGAAACTTCGTGAGGATTTTGGAAGTACATTAGATCTTGCACCACCTGCGCCATTGCTAAATAAACCATCAAGAAGCAAGGCCTATATACTCCTCTACCTACTCCTAGTCGACCTTGGGAATCTATCTCCATGGATCACATGTTGGGCCTTCCTTCTACTAAGAACGCCAACGATTGTGTTTTCGTGGTCGTTGATAGATTCTCTAAGATGGCCATCATAGCGGCCTGCAAGAAGAGTATCACAACAGAGGCCACTGCTAAGATTTTCTTTGAGCAAGTGTGGGTACACTTTGGTATCCCACAGTCCATTGTCTCAGATCGGGACAACAGATTCCAGAGTGCATTTTGGTAAAGTATCTGGTAGATGCTAGACACAAAACTTACTATGTCCATGACTTTCCAACCCCAAACTGATGGCCAAACAGAGGTTGTCAATAAGATGATTGTACACATTCTACGCATGTACAATTCGAAGCATCCACGCACATGGGATGAAAGTCTCCCCTATGTCCAACACAGCTACAATAGAGCTCTCCACAGCTCAAAAAGCCACAACCCCTTTCAGGTAGGGCTGGGATTTCAGCCATTATGCCCCGTTGACGTGGCCATACCATTTGCAGCCACTTAGGTGGGTTCGGTTCACGTTTAGTCCAAAGCTGAAAGGGCTAACAAATTATTTGAGTGCATTCAACACATCTGCCAACTGGTCCATGATATATTGGACAAAGCTAATGGTAAGTACAAGCAACCCCATGATCAACATCAAGTGCCACACAAGTTCTAGGTGGGCGACAAAGTTTGGCTACATTTGCAGAAGGAGCACCTTGCTGGACCCCACCACAAGCTTCGCCCGCTCTGATATGGGCCAAACACCATCATTAAGGTCGTCAGTGACAATGCCTTCAGGCTCAACATCCCACCATTCCTTAGTTGGCACCCAGTGTTCAATGTAGATCGTCTTCAACCATACTTTCCACCATTGTTGGATACATATGACATTGCAGAACAACTCACACCAACAGATCTCAACCCGGGCTGCATGGAACATGCTAAAATTGATCATATCATGGACACACAAATCAAGAACACTTGCCAACAAAGGATACAATTATATCGAGTTGTCAAAGCAGGCCAACTCCTTCACCAGGGACCAGGTTCAACAAAAAATTCCTCACCTCATGGAGGTTCTGTATGCAATGAGGAACATTTCTTCCTAAGGGGGGACGAATGATCTAGTTTGATATTGGTGGTCACCTACCTATTCCACATAGAACCCCTAGTGAGTTTCATCTGTTTCCTTGTTCATTTTAGCATTTACTATTTTTAGTAGTTTTTCGGGTCCTAAACTTCTGGAGTAGTTTTGACTCCCTAAACGACGTTTTTTTGGGGTATGCATTAGGCCCAAAGCTATAGGAAGGGGCATGTGGAAAAAACTATAGTACTCGATGAGAAATTTCCGACAAGGTATTGTATGCGCCAAACAAAGATAATATGACCAAGTTACGACGCCGGGAAGTTGGCTGCCCAACTAACCACAACGGGGCTCACAAACCCTTGGCGTTACATTTCTCGGGGTTATGGTTTTGGTTGTTTATGGTTTTATCATGTTTTCCAATAATAAATAGGCCCTTGAGCCTCATTGTAACATAGTTCAGAGGCATGTAGCCGCCACATCTCTTCTCAGAGATAAGCTACCATCGTCCGAGCTATATTATTTCCATTTTGTTTGTAAGCATAGTTTAGTATTTTTCTATTAATGAAATGAAGTGTTTTTTTGCTGCATCTCTGTGTTTATGATTATATCTGTAATTTGTTGCGTTCTTGTTTAAGTTTGGATCAGGAGGATAGTACAAGTGGAAGGGGATTTCCATATATTGGTGGTAAATGTTAATCATTCTTGAGTGGAAAAAAATGGTGACACATTGGCATATCTAATTGAACTCTAAATCCACAAATTGACACCAAAATTTGATGTATATAGGATAAAGAGCCATAAACAATGTAATATTTAAGATCTCTTCTTAAAATAATATATTTGGTTTACATTTTATTAGTCTATACCACTAATTGGGTTTAGCTTAGGTGGTTGGGAGGAACAATTGTTATCCTCCCCACCCAACTTCAATCCCACAAGTGACATGTTGATTTCACATTCAATATAATATTGTTCTAATGTCTTCAAGCCATATTGTTGATTTCCCTTGTGCCCTAAATATTCTAGGATTTACCCTAGGTACCAACCTTGAAATGAGGGAAATTTCTCAAGGTTTTTCCCTAAGCTTAGTAACATGGGGAAAATTTATTACTTTAGACAAAAAAATTATATTTACAAATAATAGACATTGAAATCATAGACTTTCCTTAAGGAATCAATTCATGAATTACAATTTCTCTTTGTTATCCCTATTTTAAAAATGTGGCTATCAACAGGACCCAAAAAGTTAAGTGATCAGTCACAACGTTTGTTTCTTAATTAGAAAACAAAATCAATATGAGCTAGGATGTTCAATTCACTATTTATGAAAAACTAAGACAACCAATTTATCAATCTTTAGAGGCTAGACTCTTGGTTAGTGGTTGTTGTGACATGATAAAGTAACATTTAATCAAAATGTTTATAGGTCTTATGTAAGTGTCAAAAGCACCCTATACATGTGAAGTCACTTCATCCATTGGATGGCGTGAAAGATGACACTATATGACAAATTTATGGAAAATTACAATAAATAACTTAGTGTGGAAGAAGTGACACTTTGAAAAATAGTCATGTTGTTTAAATGTTATTTTTTTGGAGTCATCACATCCCTGTTTGAATCAAAAATTTTAGACTAAATCAATATGGTATTAATATTGAAAATACTATTATTATTATTCATTTATTTGAAAATAATAATAATAATTATTAATAAGGTATCCAAAAGTGTATACAAAATACATTTAATGACCAATTAATAGTAAAGTATATTCATAATATGTCAATTGTATTTAGCATGGGTGGCTGGGAGGAATGGTTGTTATCCTCCCCACCCAAGTTCAATTCCCACATGCATTGAACTCTTGATGAGTATATCATTATAATAGATCCAAGTATTGTTGTTGACCATTCTTGTGACTTAAATATTTTAGCTTTACCTTGGGTACCATCCTCAAAATGAGGGGAAGTACTTGGACATTTTCCTTGGGATAATTCAGGGAAAAAAAGAGTGGATAAATAATACATTTAATGACTAATTAACATTAGAATTATTAGAAATTCAAAGAAAAAAGCAGGACCTGTTCCACGAGACATCCCATTGTTATCATTGAATTAACAAAGGGTCATCCATCTAGAAATCCAAATATTTTCAAAAGATACATTCAACATCCTTAACCAAATAAAATTAGGTACATTCCATTGAATTCTCACTATATATTGCATATAATGCATGAAGATTTATTCAAGGATTATTGTAGTTCTCTTTCAACCAAGCTAGGCCATCTTTATGTACAATTAATTTAAAATGACTAATCAATAAGACTAAGAAATCATCCCTATTGGTTAATAATTTGGAAATAGATAACATGCTTTGACTCCACCCCTTATTTTAATTGATCCAAATTATCTTTGTGTACCATTACATGTGCCACACCATTTCATTAGGGAATGCAATTCATCACGCTACAAACAAATCCGACCCACAACATTACGAGGAGATTTATGAAATGCAATAATGGAAGTCAACATTGACAATGTTTTTAATCCAATCACCCATTTTCCTTTAGGAATGCATTAATATACAATAATTATGAATCAAATGACTTCAAATTGGGGTTGTTGCAAAGTTTTGATCTTGCATGGAGCTCTATGTATCTTAAACACAAGCCAAAACGTGCTAATATTTAATTTTGTTAAATTATTTTATTGGTGCAATAGGTAGACTTCTATGTGTATCTGACAATAATGTCTCTAAGGCTTTGGTATGTGGAATTGGCTATAGGTTTAGAGATCATTGTGTAGGAGGTCACTCAAGCAGGGATAAGGTAGATGAAGCTCTCTAAATTCCTCTTAGGAAACATAAACATTGGCTTCCACAAAACATGAGCCTACTTGTAAACACATTTCTCTATTAGCAACCAAAAATATATGCTTGCACTGGCACACATTAGAAATGAGTGGAGGAGGAATTAGGAGTTTGATCGATGTTGAAGTAGTAGGCAACATCAAAACCCATATTCAAATCTAGAGTTTGTGGAGTTGTCGAACACATGGCATGTGAAAGCCAACAATAAGTTTGAATAGCGGATGAAGACATATGACAATGTTTTATAAATTGTCAACAAACATTAAATATTGGAAACATCAAACCCTTAAAAGAATGTTTTTGGCATTAAATTATGTAAAAAATTAAATCTTCATTGCCACATTTCACTAGAATGTGGGACACACCTTCATGGATTCACTTGTTAGTTACAAGCACTTGCTCACTGTGAGGTATATTACTTTGTATATATCATAAGTAAGAAGTTTATGGATGTTACAAATGGTAAATTTATGGGAGTCATAGCAATTGTATGAGGATCATAACTAATTGAAATGGAAAGCACCTTAATATTCCAATGGTTGAATCATTAGATCATATTTTTAAATTGAGCTTATGCTTCACTATGTGACTATTTATGTTTTTATTAACCAAATAGATAAATAAAGTAGATCACATGGATTCTTTAGCTACACATAAAAATAAAGATACAATATGTAAGACACATATTGGAACACCATCCTCTGCTATTTACCTTGGGAACCGTAATATAGGAAATCCTACATAGAAATGAAGGACTATGCCTTTCTTCTTAATCAATGGAGAGCGCAAGAAAAAATACAAAGGTTAGAATGCTCATTATAGAGCTACGAGACAATATGGCTTGTTATGATCCCATGCAAAGTGCCCTTTCGCCTATGCTCTACTATATGTTTGTTCCTCTTAGTGGATACTATTGAACATCAATTTACCAATATAGGAGTTGAAATTCTTTCCTTCTTTCTAGCCAAGGTTTTAACATCCTTTATCGATTTCCATGGTTAGGGTTTATCTTTTAATTCCTCTAATGGATTCTTATACATTAATTAATCAACATTGCTAAATCTATGGGGGTTTCATTTGGGGATAAATACCATACCACATGTGTTCATATTGAGGGATATATATTGAGGAAAAAATGACATAATATATTGAGAATATAATAGGGGGTAAAGGGTTTTTATATTGGGAAGTATAAAAAATGGAACTCAAAGTTAATGAAAAAATATAAAGGGGTATAAAAAATGTTAATGAAAAAATGGATACCTACAATATCTAGTGAAAGTAGGCGCTTTTTAAATTGGGAAGGTGTACTCGGTTCATATTGGCAGGGGGTTAAACAATGTGATTTTTAGAGGTAGTTTCCAATATGTAGTCAAATTAAGGGTATTGTTTAGTATGCCACATACATACATGATATGTCAGAGGTTCATTTATTTGTTGATAACATGTAGCAAGAAAGGCTCAATTTGACTTTAGCCTTAGTCAAATTGAGTAAATCGAATTTCCACATCAGCAGGATAACTTGGAGGCAATTAACTAGTGTGACATTGCTCTTGTCACTTAGTTAGCTCAATAAATTCGAGTTAGAGGGCTTGTAGTTCAATTATTTTCAGTTGTATTCAGTTAACTGACCTCTATTGATAGAGTTAGTTGAAGGTTAGTTGTGCAGTGGGACAACAGTCTAACTGAGAGATCTATCAATTAACTGATCAATCAACCCAAAATAGCTAGTGCATGCAAGGAATTCGAGTTCCTTAGCTGAAGTGGAGATGATAAGGCAATGTGACAAGAGTTGTATACTAGTTTTGAGTGTACAAGTGTTGCATGCAGTTAGTGATCAAATCCTTGGGAATTTTGAAATCAATTTGCAGGAAATTCCTATCTTTTAGGGGCCAATTTCCTCAGCGTTTTCCCAAGGAAATAAGAGGCTTGGTGAGTAAATAATTGGCTAAGTGTTGGCTATAGTTTGTCATTGAGCAAAGAGAACACTTATTCTTTTGCAGGTTGAGCTCAGAGCTAGAGCTAGCAATTGTAATAGTTTCTCTATTCAATTGATTAATGCAAAGAGGCTTGCTTTTTTTAGGCCAATGAGCTATCATTTAAAAGATATAGACAAATATAATGTAGTGAGGTCATCTATGAAAGTTTTCCTTAAGATTAGAGGCACAAAAAATTCCACCTTTTTTATCCTCAAATGAAAATATTTTTAACTCTAGTTGAGTGTGGCTTTTAGTATATGTCCCATTGTGCTGCTCTAGGTCCTAAATTCTATCCTCACATTTTATAACATAAATAAATTCATATAGTGACAGTGTATAGGGTCATTGTTGGTATGGATATTTTTGGGTAAGGTTTAGAAGTCATAGAAGAAAGCACTACTAGTCCTAGCTCAATGGAAGAAAACCTAGAGTTAGTGGATTGTAAAATGGGTGATGGTACATGCCCAACCTTTATTTTTAGGTTAGATCAAGAGTTCAATGAAATATGGAAGATTAATAAAGGATCCAATCAATTAGTAACTCTAGTAGATATGACCTTAGCTTTGGAAAAGGGGATGTTAAGTGGAAGTCAATCATTACAAGTTTTTGGCCAAGGATGGACATAACTTATAATGATCTTGGTCAAAGTAACATTGGAAGCGGAGAATAGTTATGACACATCCTATTTAGAGGTGAGAATTGATCCAAAATTTTATTATGGTAAGAAGCTAACTCTTAGTGACTATTCTAATAAGCCAAGCTCTATGGGTGGTACTTACCATACAAAGGTCAACCAAGATTCCTCAAGTCCTAAAGCAAACTGTTATTGGGGTCTAGTCTCAATCCATATTGTGAAGGTGTCATGGGAAAAAAAATTATAGAATTTGAGGTAAATATCCATCAGGTGACAAGGAGTCCCTAGTAGTAGTTAAAAAAATGTTAAGGAATCATTAAAGAGTGAAGATTGAGGAGGTGATGATGGTGGTGTGCTTAGATGTAAACTTGTTGAAGGTGAAAGTGTTGATGGAAAGGGCCCCAGTTAAACATTTCATGAGAATATTTGTTAAAGGGCCCTTAGTTTTTGGATGTTTATTTACTTTCTATTCCAAAACAAGCTTGAACCCCTTCAAACCATATGGAACATACCCAAGGACTTGAACGTTCATTTGCCTTCTATTCCAAACTATGCTTGAACACCTTCAAACCATATGGAACATACCCAGGTACCCAAAGAAGACCGAGACAAACAAAGTCATTCTACCACAAGTCAAATTATGCAACAATCAAATCCTCCTTTTTGCTTTCAAGTAGTTTGTAATGAATTCTTATCATCTATTAGGTGTTTAACTTCTGTTGATTTGAAACAAGGGTGGGTTAAGGATAACATCCATGAAACCCAAACCTCATAAAAGCACTAAAAGGTACAGAGAGTTTATTTGATTGATGCATATTATATATATGAATATGCTTGTTTATATATATATTAAGCACTTCATGCTATATGACACTAAATACTTAATGTAAACTTATAATTGCATATGATACTAGATATAAACTTGTTACACTATTTAATCAATGTTCCACCAAAACTCTGGTGCGGGGAGACGCACAGGGGGGATGTGTGGCAGTAGCCTCAAATTTTAGGGAAATTTTGGGGGGTGTGAGGGGATGTCAGGGTATATATATATATTTAAAAATTCAAGTTCATATTCAATAATGAATGCATAAATAGACTAGTATATTACTATATAATATATAATAGATACTAAAGTTTGAACACTAAAATAGTAAATTACTAAATTCAAAATTTATATAACTCAAAGTCTCAAACTAAAAAATAGTTAAGAGTGAGGAGTCAAGAATCAATTTGAGGCCATCAATATCTAGTGTCACAACTCAAAAGTTAAAATTGAAAAGTAAAAATGGTCCATGGACAATGAAAACTAAAAATAAAATCAACATCGAGGACTCAATCTCAATAATTGGTCATCTACATCCATCTTCTACATGAAGTCATTGAGATAATAAATGGGAATTTCGTTATCTGAGTTAGAGTCACTCTCTTGAGTAACCAACAGAACTCCAACCAAACCATGTTGCATCTTATCTGGTCCATCCTCATCATCTACTCGTGCACTATCCTCTGGATCCCCATCTCATCGTGTCGCCGATCCCCTCTGATACTCTAGTGTTTTCCTATGTGTAAGACGTAGAGAACTATGCACCGCAACTAGCCTCTCTGCTCTCCTAGAGGAAAGTCTATTCCTCTTGATAGAGTGGATGAAGCTATATGTGGACCAATTCCTCTTTGTTGCAAAGGAACTAGCAATCTGAGACAATAAGTGAATAGCAAGTTTTTGGATCTCTCGAGCCTCATCTGCATGCATGGTCCACCAACCAATGGGGTCATCTTGGCCTAAGTCATTGCAATCTTCCCTTGTATCAAGATTGTTGAAGGGACCATTGAGACATGCAAATTGCATCCACTGTCTCCTAATTATTCTCCCTCTTCTGAAATATACGTCTTTGTAATGGCAACTCAATATCCCTTTTTGACATTTGGATCTTTAATGTGAATATTTCTACCAGTCCTTTCCATATACCATTTTGGGTTGAGTGCATATGCTAGCATGTGCAAAGGTGTATTCATTCGATCCCACCTACACTGAATAATGGGTCGAATTTGGGTTGTATAGAAATCTAAGGAAGGTCCACCTTTCTCATGAATGGATACCCTCATTTGATCCAACATACTATAAAAAGTCTCATAGATTTCTCCAAGACGAGGAGAATCTGTGTGAGTGTAGTGAATGACCTCAACTATAGGTCGTAAGAGTGTCACCAAATAACCACAATTTGTCCACCAATCATTATCCAATATATGAATCCTAATTTTCTTCCCTTCCTCTGTTTTGGATTCTGCCCATCTGTTCCAATCTAGTGTCACAATCATGTCCTGCAACGCTGACTGCACCTCCAACATCCTTTATAATATAATGAAATAACTAGCATATATGGTGTATGTAGGCTTGAGGAATTCCTTCCTCGCATGAGACCTGTACATGGCTAAGGAGGTAAGGTGATTGAAAATAAACATCTGCACATTTCTTGCAGCTATCACCAAGTTGGATACCCACTCAATTTCACCAATGTCTTTCAATGCATTATTGAGTGCATGCACACAACATGGGGTCCATAAAACATGCATGTATTTACTCTGAATCATTAATCCTGTTGATCTGCACACTTCTGCTACATTAGTCACAACCTGTACAAGATTTGTATAACCAACCTCCTTTATAGCATCACGAAGAAGCTCAAATTGGAAAGCTACAACTTTGCGCTTTCCAGAAAACAATAGCTCTAAGAAAGAAAAACCCCTCTCAACAAGTAACTATAATGTTGATAAGTGGATTTTTGGCAATGTTTGTCCACCCATCCATAACAATAGAACAACCTTCCCTCACCAAGAGGTGCCTCAGATTTTCCTTTTGCACATTAATATTGGCGACTTGTCTTTCTAATATCACTATCCTCAACTTATGTTCACCTGGGGGAATATATGAGGGTCCTGTTGTTGCAATTGCGTTGACCATCTCCTTATATTACAGAGAACGACTAACATGGAAAGGAATTCCATTGACAAAAATAAAATTTCCAATGACATCATCTGTATCATCATAGTTCAACTTACTATACATCACTACAAGAGTTTCTCCCACTGCATAAGAACGAGAACCCTTAGTCCCAAAAGGATATGGTGGAGGCAAATTTTTGATTTCTTTTAATTTTCTTTTGGAGCTTGTGGCTTCATCAATATTTTGATGAGCTTGGGCCATGACATTTTTTCTTGAGAAGGTGCCTTTTGCATCTACTACCATTTGCATCCCCAAGAGCTCTGATTTTTGCAGCATGGTTAATTTTGTACATATATGAACCCCTTTGCCACTTGCACCCAAAAGATGCATCTTGATCCTACTATAACTCCCAACCCAAGAATGTCCACGAACATTACATTTCCAATGGCGTGTCCCACCTCTTTTCTTTTCTGGTTTTGGTTGGGTTGAGGGGCCAACCATTTTGGTAACATATAACAAAAGAGGTTTGCTCGGATTAAATGTCCCCTTTGCATATTCTGCCAATGTCTTTGATGGGGTTGCACTGGAAGCAAGACTAGTTGCACTACTGCCATGGGTTTCATTCATTGTTGATGGGATTTCAATTCCAAGTGGAATTTCTATTTGAGGATCATATTCACTATCATTGTTAGTGGCATTATGGCTGCTCATGTTGTCGTGATCAATCATTTTGCACTTGCATCTTGCTGGGTTTTAAAATTTTAATTTATTTTGCAGTTTTTATTTTTATTTTTTGTGCCTTGCAGGAAAGGTTTTAAAAATTTAAATCTCTAATAACGTAAATTTGAAATGAAAAATCTACATTGTCATTTTTGAAACTACTATGTAAATTTCATTTTCTAGAACTACTGGAATTAAAAAAAAATGCATTTTAAAATTTAATTACACACTACACAGTAGTTCTAAAAATAAAACAAATTAAATTACACAGTTGAAACTACTTTGCAGCGTATAATCCACATTCCATATCATAAAAAATTAAAATTTAATTTTAAAAACGTTATGGCATATGCAGAACTTACTTAGACGCACAAAGATTGAGAGAACGACGGTCGACGACTACAACAACTGCAAGCAAAAAAATAAATGGATGCTGGAGGTATGGACACCAATGGAGGTCGATACACCTGCAAGCAGTGGCGCAGTGGTGGATTCTGGAGCTTTAGTGATCCAGGTGGATGTTGGTGGCCACCCACCTATCCCATTTGGGCCCCCACAACTGTCTCTTTCAGTTTTTCCGTTTCCTTAATTATAGCACAATTTACTATTTTTAGCAGTTTTTCGGGTCCTAAACTTCCGGAGCCGTTTTGAGGCCCTAAACGACGTTTTTTGGGAAATCCACCAGCGATTTTTTTGTCTAAAAATCATCTTTTGTCGTAGTCCTCGGAGATATATTTCCAACGGGCTATCATGCGCGTCAAACAGAGATAGTACGACCAATTCGTGACCCCGGGAAGTTGATGTACCAACTTACCCAAAAACAGGGCCCACAATTTGGCGTTTCATCTTCTAGGGTTAGGTTTTGGAATGTGAAGGGTTTTCCATTGTTTCTCAACAATAAATAGGCCCTCGAGCCTAATTGTAACACAGTTTTTGGAGAACAGTTCAGAGGCATGTAGCCACACATATCTTCTCAGAGATAAGCTACCATCGCCCTAGCTAGTTTATTTCCATTTCTGGTTTTAAGCATATTTTCAGTATTTTCCATTAATGAAATGAAGTATTATTTCCACTGCATATTTGTCTTTATGGTTATCTTTGTATTTTATTGCGTTCTTGTTTAAATCCGGATCAGTGGTATCAGAGCGGTTTGCTTTTTCTCTGTTTTTCTTTGCATGTCCCCAACGAGGTTGGGATATAAGGAGTTAGGTCTAGAACTGGTCGAACCTTTGCAATACTAGCCTCGCAAATCTCGACGACCTCCCATGGTGGATGAAAAGAAAAACGAGGGGGCAGGAGATCCTATCAAAATCTTGCTCGAAGAGGCCCTCGAGCGACAAAGGAACGCGATGATGGACAGCTTTGCCCAAATCCTTCAGCGGCTACCTAGAGGCGATGCATCGGCTTCCAACAGCTACTCTGGAAATGCCACACCGTTTAAGGTACAAGTTAATTTTGAAATCCCCATCTTCGAGGGTCAAATAGACGCAGATGTTGTAGATAAATGGTTAAATCTACTCGATGGGTATTTTTCTGTTCATGAATTTTCAAGTCGGGAAAAGATTGTGTTCGCTCTTCTCAAAGCAGCCCCCCACGTCAAGGACTGGTGGGAAACCTACTGCGAACAGAAGGATGAAAGTATAGGCTCACTGTTTTCAACCACACCCACTTGGAATGACTTCCGGGATGCCATCAAGGAGCGGTACTACCCTGTCAAAATCTATGAGGACAAATACATCAAATGGACCACACTGCGGCAAGGACGAGACCAATATGTGCCGGAGTTCACAAACATTTTTCATACCCTTCGCACACAATTGGGTATCAAAGATTCTGAGTTGCATCTGGTATTCAAATACCGCGGCTGCCTACACAGATACATCCAGGAAGAGATGGAGTTCTTGAACATCTCCTCGCTCGGCACAGCATACTGATATGCTGTTAAAATCGAGCAAAAGTTCAAACAGAAGAAGCGAGACTTTGGATCTGCAAATCCAAAGCCCAAAGGACAAAGCCAAGGCGGGGTGACCCAAGACAACCCGTCGAAGCTGCAAGAAAAGAACAACACCACGAAGCTGAAGAAGGACACAGGAAAGTGGTGTGAGTTCCACAAGAGTCCCACTCATAACACAAGTGAGTGTCGGACCAAGCAGTTGCTGGTGGCCGAGTTGAAGGCTTCCGAATCAGATGCATGTTCCGACTCTGAGTCAGAACCCGACAAGGGGAATGACAAAGGGAAGCAGATCATTGATGCGGATCCCAGCGCCACTATTGCTACTGCCAAGATCCAGAAAAATGAGCTCGAAGATCCAGAGGAGGGGGAACGTCTTTTCCACTCACAGATGTGGGTGAAGGGTTCGCCGCTGCAATTCATTGTTGACAGTGGCAGCTAAAAGAACCTCATTTCAGCAGAGGTCGTGAAGTGGTTGGGCCTACCAACTACACCACACCCACAACCGTACAGTATCGGTTGGCTTCACGAAGGACGAGATCTCAAAGTTCGCCAGCAGTGCCGCCTTCCCTACAGCATCAAGCCCTTCACAGACGAGGTATCGTGTGATGTTACACCTCTGGATGGTTGTGATGTACTATTAGGCCAACCATACTTGTGGAGGCGACATGCTGTGTATAAGTCAAGGCCTCGCGCTGTCATCATTTCTTTGGATAATTCATTATACAGGATACCGGAGGTAGCCCCACCTACCGCCACCTCTTTGATCACTGCTAAGAAAGGCAACAAGCTCATCTCACAGACTAGGAAATTTATTTTTTGTCTAGTTCGCTCCCAAAGTAAGGGGAAGATCGTTGCTACATCCATGACCCCCGCGAAGGGTTCCTCCACACAGCAGCAACAACAGAGGGATACAGTCGTGATAGAACATAGGAACAACTTCTCCTTACCGGAGGGGTACCACACAAGTTTCAGGTGGGCGACAAAGTTTGGTTACATTTGCAGAGGGAGCGCCTTACCAGAACCCATCAGAAACTCAGACCACTTCGACATGGTCCTTACACCAGTAACAAGGCTACGGGAAACAATGCTTTGAAGCACAACATTCCTCCATTCCTTCGCTTGCACCGAGTGTTCAATGTGGACCGTCACCGACCATGCTCCCCACCATTTCTGGACACATCAGAGATTGCAGAACAGCTCACCAGAGACCCAGCTCAGCAGAAGCTTCCTCATCTCAGGGAGGAACTCAACGCAATGGGGACCATTGCTTCCTAAGGGGGGAGGAATGATCTAGGTGGATGTTGGTGGCCACCCACCTATCCCATTTGGACCCCCACAACTGTCTCTTTCAGTTTTTCTGTTTCCTTAATTATAGCACAATTTACTATTTTTAGCAGTTTTTCGGGTCCTAAACTTCCGGAGCCGTTTTGAGGCCCTAAACGACGTTTTTTGGGAAATCCACCAGCAATTTTTCGGTCTAAAAATCGTCTTTTCTATCGTAGTCCTCGAAGAGATCTTTCCAATGGGCTATCATGCGCGTCAAACGGAGATAGTACGACCAATTCGCGACCCCGGGAAGTTGATGTACAAACTTACCCAAAAACGGGGCCCACAATTTGGCGTTTCATCTTCTAGGGTTAGGTTTTGGAATGTGAAGGGTTTTCCATTGTTTCTCAACAATAAATAGGCCCTCGAGCCTCATTGTAACACAGCTTTTGGAGAACAGTTCAGAGGCATGTAGCCACACATCTCTTCTCAGAGATAAGCTACCATCGCCCTAGCTGGTTTATTTCCATTTCTGGTTGTAAGCATATTTCAGTATTTTCCATTAATGAAATGAAGTATTATTTCCGCTGCATATTTGTCTTTATGGTTATCTCTGTGTTTTATTGCGTTCCTGTTTAAATCCGGATCATTTAGGGTAGAAAATGACCTCATAAATGATTCATGAATGAGCAACATAAATTTCAAATGAATGACCTTAGTGGATTCTGAAGCTCGAGGGTGGAAGATCTAGCTCGACAGCATGAGAGGAAAGCTCGATAGGAAAGAAGAGCTCGACGACGACGGTAGAAGAAAGTAGAAATTTCAAATGAATGACCTCAGTGCATTCTAGAGTTTGAGGGTGCAATATCTAGCTCGACAGTAGGAGAGAAAATCTCGGTAGGAAAGAAGAGCTTGACGATGATGACAAAAGAGAACTTCGCTCAGGTCGACGACAAGATTTTTTTTTTTGGAAATGAATAAGTAGGTTATTAAGTTAACCTAGGTAATGTTTAGTTTAGTTTTTATGTTTTATTTTTTTATTTTTAAGTTTATTTTTAATTTTATTTTTAAGTTTTTTTAATATGTTATTTTAATTTTTTTTATATTAGGGGTTATTAGACAAATTCAAGGGCGGACACCAAAAAACACCTATTTTGGGGAGTCACATCCCACACACTGGGGAAACACAACCCCGCGTCTCCCCACAAATCCCCAAAAAAACTGCATGGGGAAACACACGCCTAAATGTCCCCATCCAGAGTGCGTGGGATCCGTGCACCCGACACGAGGGACACGTCCCCATAACACATTGTATTTAATTGAATAACAACATTATAATAAAAGGCACAACAAACACATTCAACTTGAAAATCAACCTCAAAATTTATTGCTTAAAATTATAACCAACTTACCAAACTTTTTTTTGACAAAATCTATATATCAACTCATAATTAAATTTATATTTAAAATTAATTCCTTATATGCTAAATGTCAATTATCTTTTTAAAAATGAAATAATACAAATTCAAATTTCATATAACTTAACTTTAATATTACTTAAAATACATATATTTGTTGTAATATCAATTTGTAAATTAAATCATATAATTTGAATTTAAAATTCAAATTTGATAATAATTAAATTCAATATATATATATATTTTTTTAAAACTTAAATAAGGTTAATCCATCTCTCCTTTCCTATATTAATTATAAAATAAAATATAACTGAAGGAAAAATCACAAATCGCCATCAAAAATCTTACCATGAACTTAAAAACTACAGAGATAGATTATGAATTTGAACTTGAGTTGTGTATATGATAAACGAACATTAAATTCAACCCTCAAAACATTTTTTAAAGGTTGACCAAATTAATTTTGGGCAAACCTTATGACATAATCTGTGGAACCTACCTTTCTTTAATATTTCAATTTCAGATCGATATACTAGAGGTGTAGCCATCTGGTGATCTTACAGAGGAATTTGTCAATGCTCAGCTTCTTTTGCACTTTTTTATCTAGAAAATCCAGGGAACCCTTAAAGGATTCTCTTATCAGGTATGCCATACACAATTCCCTTCGCGGAGGCGTCAGTTTCAACAACTTTGTCGAACCTACAAATTTGACCCAGATTTTCTGGTTGAATTATAGTTTGTGTGAGAAGCAAGTTTTAATTAAGGTGCTAATGTTCAAAATGCTCAAAGTGCTTCTGAACTGAGGATTACTTTACCAGGAAAATAACAGGAAAGTAAAGTATAAAGTGCTTCTGAACTGAGGATTACTTTACCAGGAAAATAACAGGAAAGTAAAGTATGTTAAGGTTTCTGGTTGAATTATAGTTTGTGTGAGAAGCAAGTTTTAATTAAGGTGCTAATGTTCAAAATGCTCAAAGTGCTTCTGAATTGAGGATTACTTTACCAGGAAAGTAAAGTATGTTAGGCTTTCTGCTTGAATTATAGTCTGTGTGAGAAGCAAGTTTTAATTAAGGTGCTAATGTTCAAAATGCTCAAAGTGCTTCTGAAAGTAAAGTATGTTAGGGATGACGAACCTCTTCATGTGGATCGTAGATTGGAGAATATTTTAGAATCTAATGGTCAGGAGAACCAATTCTTTAACTTTACTTTCCTTTTGACAGTCAAATTCTGAAATATGCCCAGAATTTATAATATTTCTAGAATTTACCATTGATATAAGTTTAAAAATCGGATAAGTCAACTGAGGAATTGCCGGGATGTTCACTCTTGGCTGAAATTCGGGCAAAAAAATTCAACAAATTTTGCAAAAGCAGTGTTTAAATCATGTTTTTGAAGATGACAATAGATTCAGCACCATCAAAAACCTCAGGGCACTCAAAATCTTGAAATTTAACAACTTTAACTGAGATTTACAAAAATCCCTATTGGAATTTAACAAAATATTGCCAAAATTTTCATGATTTTCAGGGAAAAAAACAGTCTGGTTATACTACTGCTTAAAAATCTACCATTGATACAAGTTTATAAAAAAATGGCAAAAATGATGTACAGACTTCCTGGCTTGTGCGTGGTGAAAAACTATAACCATAATCGTTTTGTAGAAGAAGGAAAACCATTCTAGGATATATAGCTAAAGATGTCGAGAGGCTTTTATGCTTGCTGATATTTATCGATGATGATTAAGCTTAATTTGTCACAGATCTCCACTATCCACAAGCTCCCATGATCTGTTAGGCAGGCTACACGTACCAGAAAAATAGGCAATATTAATACTTCACCAAGAAGATCATATTTCCATTTTAAAGATTTCATATATAATGCCTGAAGAGATTGACTACTGTAAATCATAGATTGCATTTAGTAGAAACTCCAGCTTGTCCTTGATAAGGTAATATTCTTATTTATTTCTGGCATCTGTATTGACAAAGAATAAGTTAAAATGGCTTTAATTAAATTGTTCTGTGCATTATCAAGGCATGACATTTGTCTTTGATCACATTTTGTTTTACAGTGGAGGTAATTTGTTTCATTTTTTTATTCTGCACTTTCAATGGCAACGCTAACTGTATACCAGCATCAAAACCATAGGCCTTAGGGCACAACCTGATCATTCTCTGCAGGAGCAGTTTTGCCAAGATTTTATGTAAGCTAGCTGTAACTTTTAATTAAGATTTTAGGCGAGCTAGCTTTTTCTGGGAGTTCATTTGGTTAGTACAAAAATTTCATGTTCAAATCCCCTGTTACTTACCCATGGATAATTCAGCTAAACATTAAACAAAAGTTTTTATGAAAACTGTCTTTCTCTGTAAAAATAGCTTGGCTAAGCGTTCATTACAGAAAGAGACATCTTTACACAATGATTTTTCCCATAAACAAGAGCACTACTTGTAACAAGTGGTTGAACTTTTATTTTTGTTACTGTATGGCATTTGTGATTTTGATGAGTGCTTCCATTCACCCACCCATGTTTTTCTTCTCCATTTGCATTTGCTTTAACTGTAGGATTAACAACTTATGATTTGTTAGCAATTTTAATCTCTGTTGGACCATCTTATCCCAATACTTTAATGGAATTTGAAATACATCGACAGATAAACAGAAATAATCAGCTTTTAATATACAAGCCATAGATTCATTATGGTGAGTTTAAAATTAAATAGATTCTGAACCTGTTTAATTTGTCAAGCGACTGTGATTTCTTCCTCCTAGTAAGCTTTCCATCTCAACGAATGTTATAATGTTGTCTGTGTTTGTCCTATAAAATATATTTTTCGTTCATTGTGAATAGTTTCTCCATGGATCTGAAATAGTTTTAAATTAATTGAAGGTTGATGATGGCAGATTTCAGAAACAGAAAGATGGACCAACATATGTCAGATTCCAAATTGGGATAAGTGTGATGCCAGACCTCTCTTTTTCTATAAACATTAAAATATTTAGTCACTCAATAATTTTGAAACATTGACCTGTCACATTTTACCTGCGTTATGAACAGTCTACTCCAGATATCTCTGATCAGTCAGAAGAATCTCATGTTAAGGCTTATAGTAAAGGGTCTCTGCCTAAAAGTCTCACAACTTGAAATGCTGCCCTGAGTATTCCAGTTGAGGCTTCCCCTTCTCCACTTTTGACCTGTCACACTTTACCTGCGTTATGAACAGTCTACTCCAGATATCTCTGTTGTGTCAGAATAATCTCAGGTTAAGGCTTATGGTAAAAGGGTCTCGCCTGAAAGTCTCACAACTTGAAATCCTGCCCTGAGTATTCCAGTTGAGGCTTCCCCTTCTCCACTTTTCATTCCAGGTAATGATTGGTTCTTCTTCCTCCCCACCAATAGTGGAATGCATCTTTGTTCAAAGTACCAGAAAATGGAGGGATGCATCTGTATTCAAAGTACCAGAAAATGGAGGGATGCATCTGTGTTCAAAGTACCAGAAAATGGAGGGATGCATCTGTGTTCAAAGTACCAGAAAATGGAAGAGTTAGGGTGGAAACCCAACTACATGTTACTGAGCAAGACATTCTCTTCACACCTTCAGCCGGTTTTTGAAGTTGAATTGAATCCAGGAGATGCAAAATCGAAGGTTCGGTCCCTGCTGATGTTGATGCCAATATACAGAAGGCTCTTGTGCATTTCAAGATGCATGCATCAGGCGGGCAAGTGTGCTTAATGTAGAGAGTCGAAATCACTTAAATTCAGAGTGGGATACCAAATTTTTTATTAACGTCGGTTGAAAAATTTATTAACCGATGTTTAAACAATATTAACGACGGTTAAAAAATTATTAAACGATGTTTGAAATTGTTTAATGCATTTTATTTCTCAAATGTTAGATTGATTTGCCAAGTAAGGTAATTGTTAAAATAAAAGAAGAGTAGGAATCATTTTCATATCTTGGATTTGACTTTTATTTTTGTGCAAAATAAAATAAATTATATAAAATATTTAATTGAAAATTATTTAATTAAATAAGAAATACCACAATAGTTTTCATTATTTACTTGATTGATCAATTGCAACATTAACAATTATTACTCAATTTTCTTACAACACAACTCCAGTAAACTTAATAGTTGATTAACTTCATTTAACTTATTCAATAAGTGAAATGAAAATATTGTGTTAAAATAATGTTTTTTTTGCCTAGCAAACTATTTTAATGGTTATAGGGATGTTTTATAATTTTATTTATTTGGTAATGTTTGTTCAAATTGATAAGGAGAAACTTAGTTTTAGTTGAATGAGATGTGAAATTGTTACACAACCCTAAGTCAAATACATTCATAATAAAAAAAATTGATAGTAAAGTGAGTTTTTACCAACAAGTATTTACATACATTAGTACTGCAACGCTGCCAATGCTATATTGTCTTTTTTTTACATATCATAATATTTTAATATGGCACTATGAATCTTACCAAAGCTATAATTGTTACATTTAATATGGTATGAGCCGTGGTGTACTATCCAATGATTCATATGTAAATATAAATCTTGGCGAACACACTATTTACTATGAGCAGACATTTGGTTGCGTTTCTAACTAAGTCATTGGGTTTTGACTACATACATTTGAACCATGTCTACTTACAACGACAGATATCCGAACTGTGATTTAAGTTATAATATTTAATTCCATCAATCACAGATCCAGGCATTAATGTGCCATCCGTCATTATTTAAGACTGCAATAACTCGATGGTTGATGTGTCGGCCCTAGGTATGAAGATGATACCCCTCTGGAGTCTTCGACTGGTGTACAACTGTGCCATTGTTCTTGGGAGCTGCTCCTCCACAGTCTATGCTTGTCGAGGCGGATCGGATGGTGGTGGTGGGTTTCGGGGTTCTATGCCTCTGGTGTTGTGCCGTTGCCTTCACAATTCTTCCTTTTAGGGTTAGAACTTTTGCGCTCTATAGAGTGGCTCTCCTGTGCACAGGTAGCTTCTGACCTATCCTTCAATGTTGAGGGCTTTTTCTTCCCTTTCGGATGCTGAACGTTCTAAAACGACCATGGTTACCTTTGACAGGCGCATCTGGTTTTTGGATCGACTCCCTGCTGCGAGGAGGGTTTCCACTTGTAACTTCATTCCAGGTAACACAGTTGATTTGTTTTTATTCGTATGTTTACCCATTTTTCTTTGTCTACAAGAACAATGATTATTCTCGTGTTGCTCTGCCCAAGAGTTATGGAAGATTTCACCATTGGTAATACATTTTGAACGAGGTACCGAAGCTAAAAAACCCTGTTCGGTTGGCTCAGTGTGGCGATGGTTGTTCCAATCCATCCACCGGTATTTGAATTAGCCCATTGGGATTTTTAAGGGTTTTAAGTTGGGATTTTTGGTTTTTAAGGAAACAAAAGAATCCTGTATAACTGAATTGTTGATGTTGCCGCGAACATTTGTCTTTGTATATATTCATAGCTGGAACCTCTCTAATGTTAAGAGTTCACTGTGTTTTTGTTGCTAAGGTGATTTAGTTTTGTAATTAAGTTATGCATTAGTTCTTTGGCGGCCAAACCCTGGCCTAGCTTTGTTTCCCGCCTCTCGGGTTGATAGTTTAATACTGGGTCTTGACTCTGTTCAAGGGCTCCTCTTTCATTTTATGCGGTTGTCTCGTTGGACATTATAGTTCTCATTTGTCATATTAATGTATTTACTCTATTTACCTCTTTTGTGTAATCTATGGTTGATGGAATACAATTCATCTATTTTTCCAGTTGTTAAAGTCGATTTCTAAACTTTCAAGGGTGAAGCTATAATTGTTGTGATAAATCTACCAATTTAACTTGCTTGCCACAAGGTTATGAGTCTGGTAAATGCATGGGAGAATAAAGATTATATTTATTTATTACAGGTCCTAAATTTACTTCATTTTGCTCTTTTTGTTGTATATAATATTGTTATGACAGAAAGTCTGAGTTTCTAAATTTCCTTCTTTACTTAGTTCGAATGTCATAGAGTTGTTTTGATCATAACCCTCCTTTCCTTTATGTTATAGGATTTAAGGGCATACTAGATCCTTCACAATCTGCAAAAATTCTCAGAATATTAAGTTTTCCGGTCTTGTTCTGTTTAACTATCTATCTGCATATCTAAACTATTGTAAGACCTAAGGAATTTTAACGACTTGATATCATGGTTCCTTTCTTGGTTCGAGGAATTCTTCTATTCGTTCTTCTTTTAACTTAATTACATAAATTTCCGTAAGAACTGTTCTACACAGAAACACGTAAAATTTACCCATTCTATCCCTAGAACAACTGATAGCAAATAATCATGCATTAACATACTTCAAGTCTATACTTATATAACATGGTTTTTTTTACTTATCTGGATTGCGCTAGATTCTAGTTTTAGTCTGTGACCAGACCTTAAACATCTTTCTGTTTTTCCTCCCAACCTTGAGACTTCCGCACCAGCTAGTCTCCCCCCGGTGTTGTTCCTGGGTACAGGAACTGTTTTTTTTTTTTGTTGAGAAACCACTGTCTCTCTTGTTCAGCTATTTGGTCCAAACCAGACTTAGCTACAGAAATCTGCCTGACATCTCAGCACAGGATTTCGCCTTTTCTTTTCTCTTGCTTTCTTTTTGTTCTCTTTTTCCTCTTGATCTCAGATACCCCTATCCTCTTGATCTTTCTTGAATAAATTTTCAAGAAAATTAGTTAGGGATAGATAACTATCAGCCTAACTAATCTAACATGTGAAAACAATATTTACATGTAACTGCTATTTCATTTTTGCAAAATTTAATTCAAAAATAGTTTTATAACTTAAAATAGTAATCGATTTGTTTAATCTGCAGTAAATTAAATATTTACATTGGCTGGGGATATCACATCTTCCCCCCCCAAGATGAAACATTGTCCCAATGTTTTTCCTCTGAAAATAATTTCGGAAAGGTCTCCTTCATAACCTGTTCATCTTCCCAGGTAGCCTCCTTCGGTCCATAGTGCTGCCATTGCACTTTAACCTGGGTGATAACTTGTTTCTGCAGTGTTACTTCTCTCCGATTGAGTATACCCAGGGGTTCGACCGAGAATTCGCCTTCTGGTTCGACCTATATAGAGAAAGACAAAATTAATTCAGTCCTTCCATTATTATTCAGCCTGTTATAATAAGTCCTAATTCTTTAATTTTTTTTTACCTGAATGTCTTGCCAATTGATTATATGTTTAGGATCATATATGTATTTCTTAAGTACTGAAATGTGAAAGACATTATGCACATGAATATGGCTGGGTAAGGCAAGCTGGTAAGCCACTGGCCTGATTCGAGCCAAAATTTGGAAAGGGCCGCAGAATCGGGTGCTAATTTAGCACATCTGGTCCATTGCAACGTACTTTTCTTGGCTCGTACCCATACATAAACATGATCTCCCACTTGGAATTCCCGGAAGCTTCTCTTTCGATCAACAAAATTCTTTTGCTAGTCTTAAGCGACTTTTAAATTGGAACCTACCTTTTTAACCATTTCCTCCATTTCTTTTAACATATTTGGTTCTAACATCAATATGTCCTCTGGACCACCCCAACTCAAGGGTGTCCTACACTTACATCCATATAATACTTCAAACGGACTCATCTGTAAAGAGGTATGGTACCCGTTGTTATAAGCAAACTCTACCAAGTGTAGGTAGTCCTCCCATTTAGATGGCTGCTGCATTACATAAGTCTGAAACATGTCTTCTATGACTTGATTTACTCACTTCGTCTGTCCATCCGTCTTAGGGTGATAAGCAATGTTGAAAGCAACTATGTGCCTAGACCTTCAAATAAAGATTTCCAGAAAGTTGAGGTAAATTTCACGTCACGGTCGGAGATGATAATCTTGGGTATTCCATGTAATCTAAAAATGTTTTGCATAAAAATGTTAGCAATTTGCACCGCCCTGTAGGTTGACTGTACCGGTATGAAATGAGAAGATTTGATCAACTTGTCCACTACCACCATTATTGAATTGTTCTTCTTTCTAGACTTTGGCAGTCTCATAATAAAGTCGATGGATATGGTCTCTCATTTCCATTTTGGAATAGGCAATGAGTGGAGTAATCCTGCTGGGTGACAGTGCTCCACCTTCACCCACTGGCATTCTAGACAACGGGCTAAATATTTTGCTACCTCCTTCTTTATACCCGGCCAGAAAAATTCTTTTCTAAGAGCAATAATCATCTTCTGGTACCCAGGGTGGCCTGCATACAAAATCTTATGATATTCATCCAAGGTTAAATTTTTAAGATTTTTCTGGTTCGACACATATACTCTTTTCCTATAAATCAAAAAATATTCTGAATTTACCTCATATCCCTGGTGCTGTTGATGGTTGTTCAGAATTTAAGCTTGCTTCCATAAATGTTTATATTCCAAACTCTGCATTGTTGTTTCTTTAATTTGTTCATAAAAAGTAGTTCGTGACTCACTGAAAGAGACATCATATAAACAATTTACCTTTCAACTTAAGGCATCCGCGACTCGGTTCTCCTTCCCTTTCAAGTGCTTGATCTCAAAATCGAATTCACTTAGAAAGTCAACCCAACGAGCTTGCCTAGCATTCAAGGTGTGCTGTTTGAAATAGTTTGTTAGACTATGATGATCAATCACTAACATAAATTTCTTACCCATCAAGTAATGTCGCCACATCTTCAAGGCATGGATGACTGCTGTTAGCTCTAAGTCATAAGCTGAATATTTTTTCTCTTACTCCTTAAGCTTCCGAGACTCAGGAAACAACTTTTCCTTCTTGCATTAATACACCACCTACTCCTTCCTTGCTGGCGTCTGTACAAACCACATAATCTTTATTGGGATCCACAATGCTCAAAATGGGTGCGGTGGTAAGAAGATGTTTGAGCTGATAAAAAATTCCTTGACACTCCGTGGTCCAATTGAAGTTTTTCCCTTTCTTTTGTAGAGAGGTAATGGTATATGCCACCCTAGAAAAACCTTCAACAAATCGCCTATAATATCCATTTAGACCCATGAATGATCTTATATCAGCCACGTCTATTGGTATCGACCACTCCATGATAGTCTTTATTTTCTCTGGGTCCATTGTAATTCCATCTTTGGTAATGACATGTCCTAAGTACTGGATTTGTTCCTTAAAGAAATCACATTTACTGTACTTAGCGTATAGTTGGTGTTCTCTTAAAACTTGTAGAACAATACAGAGATGCTCCTTATGTTCATCTATGTTTCGAGAGTAAATTAGTATATCATCTATAAAGATTATCACAAAATTATCCAAATACTGATGAAATATACTGTTCATGAGGCACATGAAAGTTGCGGGGGTATTAGTCAGCCCAAAGGGCAGCACAATGAACTCATAATGACCATAATGAGTTCTAAAATCATTTTTTTCTATATATTCTTCATTTATCCTAATCTGATGGTAACCCGAATGGAGGTTGATTTTTGAAAATACAGTCTCACCCTTCACATGATCAAACAACTCATCTATACAGGGTAGGGGGCATTTATTCTTAATAGTCAGTTTATTTAATTGATGGTAATCCATGCACAACCGCAAGGTTCCATCCTTCTTCTTAACAAAAAGCACTGAAGCTCCCCAAGGTGATACACTTGGACGGATGTATTTTTTATCAAGCATCTCTTGTAACTACATTTTTAATTCTATTAACTCTGGTATGCTCATTCGGTAAGGGGCTCGGGAGATGGGGGCAGCTCCCAGGATTAACTCAATGGTGAAATCTATGTCCCTTTTTGGTGGTAGTCCCAGGATTTCTTCAAGAAATACATCCGGAAAATTTTGCACCACCGGTATATTTTCTAAAGAAACAATTTTATCCTTAGAATTGACATACCCTACTAGTATTGCATAAACCTGATAGCCTTTTATGATAGATTTTGCTAATTGGGAGGTTGTTATAGGCCTCAATTCTAGAGGTTTTAGGATGCCTTGAACTTCCTGCCTTTCTCCTTTCTCATCCAAGTAATTTATGGTTTTGGTTTTACAGTTAATGAGGGACCAATATTTTTCCAACCAGTCCATACCTATAAGGATAAAGTATGATCCCAGGGGTAACACATTTAGGTCTGCTATAATAGACTGACCTGCTAACATTAAGGGACAGTTGTTGACTTTGGCTAACACCCTTCTTTTTTCTCCCATGGTTAGTTGTACTAACCAAGGACTTTTAAACTTAACAACTTGCAAACAACATTGTTCCACTATCTTGGGGCTAATATAACTCAAAGTAGCTCCTGGATCATTTAAAATGGATATGGTTCGATCAAAGACTTTACTTTCGAATTCAACCATGGTTGGTTGATATTCCGCCTGATGGTCTTCAAGGGTAGCATTAATCTTAGGAATATTGCCACTTGTCCCACATTAGATGCTTCTTGATCAGTGAAATTTGATCAGTTCCTTTGCGATGTGCGCAATTTTTGACATAATGCGGCCCTCCACATCCCCAACATTGTACAAGAGGTCTGCCTGCTAATTCTACTTCAGATCTGCCTGACTTCTCATTCACTTTGGTTTCACTTGGGAGCTTAAATCTGGGTTGATTTCTATTTATATTTCGTCTAGTTTGACCCTTATAGGGTCCTTTGTTGACTATGCCTTTATTTCCCTTGTGATTGGAAGTAAATTTAATCCCCTTTTTGTTAGCCCATCTTTTTCCCACATCTCCCTTTTGTTTGTTTTGCTGGTAGCATATCCGTGCTTTCCATATAACTTCATCCATGGTTTTCGGGTTATCAAACTCAAGACGTTCTTTCATGAACAGTGGCAGACTGCTGATAAACCATTGTACTTTTGCCTTTTCTTCGCGTATGTAAGGAACATACTGAAGTAAATATGTGAATTTTGCTATGAACTCATCCATGGACAACTGACCCAGTCGAAGATCGTGAAACTCCTTTGCCTTTTTGTCATAAAATCTTTCAGTTAGATACTTTTCTTTAAAATACCTTTGAAATCAAAACACTCACGCTTTCCACAACACATGAACCATACAGTACGGAGTTGCCCGGGGAAATTTTTGTTGTTAGGGCTCCGTGTGTGGCTTTTGTCACAATCGTAAATGGTTTTAACCTCTGTTACAATAGGCAAATAATAGAAAACAGTAATTAATTGAATTTGTAAGCAATTATTGTAATTAGAAAGAAGATTGCAAAGTCAAAGAAATGGTTGTACTATATAAAACAAGTGCAATAAACCCCTGAAACATTTTTAGGTTCATATTTAATAATGATTAAATGAATTATAAAAGTAAGCATTATTGTAATTAAAAAGAAGATTGCAAAGTCAAAGAAATGGTTGTTCATGGGCATTGTACATGATTGATATGGTCTATACTTATATAACATGGTTTTTTTTACTTATCTAGATTGTGCTAGATTCTAGTTTTAGTCTGTGACCAAACCTTAAACATCTTTCTGCTTTTCCTCCCAACCTCGAGACTACCACACTAGCTAGGCTCCCCCCGTGTTGTTCCTCGGTAAAGGAACTATTTTTTTCTTTTGTTGAGAAACCACTATCTCATTTGTTCAGCTATCTGGTCCAAACCAAACTTAGCTAGTCCAAACCAAACTTAGCTACATAAATCTGCCTAACATCTTAGCACATGATTTTGCCTTTTCATTTCTCTTGCTTTCTTTTTGTTCTCTTTTTCCTCTTGATCCCAAATACCCCTATCCTCTTGATCTTTCTTGAATATTTTTTCAAGAAAATTAGTTAGGGATAGATAATTGTCATCCTAACTAATCTAACATGTGAAAACAATATTTACATGTAACTCCTATTTCATTTTTGCAAAATTTAATTCAAAAATAGTTTTATAACTTAAAATAGTAATCAGTTTGTTTAATCTGCAGTAAATTAAACATTTATATTGGCTGGAGATATCACAGAAATCCATGAAACTTGTTTTGCACCACCATTTGTCTCCTACAATGTTCATGGGCATTGTACATGATTGATGTACATGATTGATATAAAGATGAATACACTTGTGTCTTTTGTACTAAGACAAAGGATATGGAACAAAAATTTTATTGTTATTTTTGAAATGGTGTCCTATTTTAAACAAGATTGCTTTCTTTTACAGAGCAAAATGGAGTTGGGATGATCAATACCTTTCCATAATATGGAAATTTGAAGCTTGTGTTGTTTCAATGTTATGTGTTACAAAGCCAATTAACAATCCAAAAAAGCACCGATCCATTTATGTTGAGAATCTTGCACAAACATTTATTCCTAAATACAGAAAAAGTAAATTTTGCACTTTCAATTTTTTTAAAAATATAGAAAATAGTCAACTTTCAAAAATAAAAAAAAAATACCTAAAATTTTACATATAGTTAAATTTTAAATTTTAATATTTTTATAAATTAAAAATAAATATATTTTTTTTCCAAAGAAAAAAACGAACTTTTTATATTATAAAAAGTTGCATGTACATACACAGCTCCATTGCTGTTATAACAGTTTTGTTTGTACAAAATTTCTCAGAAAAGAGTGTAACTTCTCTTCCCGAGAAGAGATCATTTCACCACCGATCTGTCCTTTGCTTCTTTTGGTTTTTTTTTTATGTGTCCATCCTGTTTCCTGTTTTGAGCTGGCTATATCATAAGGCATCCAAAAAGAAAACATATACCTCGCTACCTTAATCCACTGTAAAGCCAAAAATACTGTTTCAGCAGTATTTTATAGTAACAAAAAACCAAAAAAGTGTATGCTGATCCACTGGTTCTATTAGAGATTTTCTGCATATGGAGGCTGGTCCGAGACGAAGCTTTCACCATTTGCTTCCTCCCTTATTCTCCAACTGCCCACAGCTTGTTCAATACCGTCTTTAGATAGTTTGTCTGCCATATCATTTCGTTCCCTGTAAATATGATTAATGGACAAAGAATTAAAAGACAATTTCAGATTCTGAATTTCTTCAAATAAAGGCTGTAATACATAATTTTGGCATCTGCTACGTCCATTTAACCAATTGATAACATTTAGTGAGTCTCCAAAAATTTGTACTGTGAGGGTGTTTTTATGAATCAACCAGCATAAGAGATATTTTAGGGCAGATAATTCAGCGAAATTATTTGATCCACTTCCCAGTCCAATGGATGCTTTAAGAGTATGGGTATTGTTTAAATTAATAACAATGCCTGCACCAGCTTTGTTTTCCTGGGAGGCGCCATCAAAATATGCCCAGGGAACCCCTTCCTTTATTTGCTCCTCCGCCACTTTCCGAGGTTCCCTCTCATCCTCAGCATCCGGGATAATTGAATATATGGACAAACAACGAATCATAATTTGGACTGCCTCTGTTTCCTTCTCCTGAAAAATGTTTCTGTTTCTGGCTATCCAAATTCCCCAACAGATGATGGGAGGCAGATTCCTTAGCTTCTGTTCAGAAATTTTGTTCCACCAATTTTGCCATGCTTCTGATAGAGACTGCCCTTCCCATTTGATAGTTAAATTCATCTGCTTTAATACTTCAGACCATACTTTTTTTGCTGTTGGGCATTCCATAAAAAGATGATTCGCGGTTTCCAAATCATTTTTGCATAATGCACACCTTCCTGGACCTTGTTTGTATCTGGATTGGAGAATGTCCCAGGTTGGGGCTTTCTTTTTAAGGATGCACCAAAAAAAATATTTTTGCCTTTGCTGGGCATTTTAACTTCCATAACGATTTTGCCCACCATTCCGGATCACCCCATCCTTTTTTGGACATGAGAAATTTGTATCCAAATTTTGGAGAATAACTTCCGTTGTCCACATGGGCCCAAATCAACTGGTCTGGTTCATCTTTTATTCTTACATTTGTTCTGGATAGTTCTATCTTGAAAGCCTCCCATTCATCCCACCAGCGAGGGTGGATGTTCAGTTCTTCGCCCGACTTCCATGCTTGACCCCAGATAGATGAAGCACCTATCTTTTCCACCTGTTTTAAATAAACAATGCCTTTTGAAGCAAGGTGTCTTATCAGGCTAGGGGATAGTGCAAAGTTCTCACTGCACCCCACCCATGGGTCCCTTCCAATACGAATATTTTCCCCATTCCCAACCTTCCAAGACAAACCTTGTTCAATAACTTTGAAGGCCTCAATCGTTGCTTTCCAAATGGTGGACACCTTTCCGCCCTTTTTCTCCGGGTTTCTTATCCAATCTTCCAAAGGGGATGGATCAATGTATTTCCTTTTTACAATTTTTGTCCATAGATTTTCGAGCTTTACAATCTTCCACCCTGCTTTTGCTGCCAGGGATGCTGTAAAGGCATTCAAATCTTTTATGCCCCATCCCCCCCATTCCTTGGGTCTTGCCACTTTGTCCCAGGCGATCCATGGTAAAACAGATTCCTCCTTTGCTCCTGCCCATAGGAATCGACTGCAAATTCTTCTTATTTTCCCCAGGATCCCCTTGGGGACCCATGACAAAGAAGCCCAGAAGACAGGAGTAGCCAGAAGGACTGATTTTATCAGAGTTAATCTCCCCGCTCTAGAAAGCCATCTGAAGCTCCAGTGAGTAATTCTGGCTTCTATCTTTGCTATTAGCCATGACCAGTCTTGCTTTTTGTAATTGTCAGGCTTCAGCCAAAACCCCAAGTATTTAAAGGGGTCCCCCATTTTTGAATTCTCTAGAGGGAGAATGGCCACAAGCTGGCTAATCTCCTGCCTAGTTAGGCCTTCTGTTATAAGCTGAGATTTTCTATAGTTTACAAGCATACCAGTAGCCTTCATGAACAGCTCTAGAGCCTCCTTTATATTTTTGAATTCATCCCGACTTCCATTGCAAAAAAGGAGTATATCATCAACGAACAGGAGATGTGTGATGAAAAGATTTCCTGCCACCTCCAATCCTTTTATTGATCCTTCTCTTTTTGCTTTTAACAGTAGCTGGCTTAAGCCTTCAGCCACTAGGAGAAACAACAGAGGGGACAAGGGGCATCCTTGCCTTAATCCCCTTTTCCCTTTGAAAAAGGGAGAGGCTGCCCCATTAATGAGCACTGCGAAACTGACACTACTGATGCATCCCATTACCCAGTTTATAAAATCTATTTTGAAACCCAGATGTGTCAACAGCAACCGGATGTAGGTCCAGCTGATTCTGTCATAAGCTTTTGATAGATCAATTTTTACCACAGCTCCTTTCTTTTTCAACAACTTAACGCTGTGTATTGTCTCCTGGGCCACACCTATAGCTTCATGGATTTGTCGACCATCCAAAAACCCGAACTGTTCATTTGAGATACATCTGGACAGAATTGGTTTTAAACGAGCTGCTATAGTTTTTGCTATGATCTTGTAGACACAATTGCATAATGAGATAGGTCTGAAATCTTCAAAGGATTCCGGCTCATCCTTTTTTGGGATGAGGGCAATAAAAGTGGCGTTGAAAGGAGCATATATCTGCCCCTTCCTTCTGGATTCTTCCACCACCTCCGTAATTTCTGAGCCTATCTGCTCAAAAAATTGTTGGTAAAAATCTATTGGCCAACCATCCGGGCCAGGGCTTTTATTCTTTGCCATGGATTTTACTACCTTCTCCACTTCCTCCAGAGTAACCTCCCCCTGTAACCCTTCTGCTTCTTCTTCTTCTACATATCTGGGGAAGCTTAGCGCTGTCCTGATAATTTCTGCTAGCGAAGACCCCCTCTGTTCAGAAAAAAAGATTTTGAAAATGGTTCCTCCCCAAAGAAGAAAGTGATTCAAACGTATTTGCCTCTCTTCCTTCTTCATCTTTTAGTTTCCATATAGTGTTCATAGTCTTTCTGCCTTTTGCGTAGTTGTGAAAAAATTTTGTATTTTCATCTCCAGCCAACAACCATACCGCCTTGCTCTTCTGCCTCCATTCCTCTTCTTTGTCCAATAATATTTTGCTTCTCTGCCTTTCTAGAATCATAATCCTATCTTTTGATTCCTGTGAATCGTATCCGGGACCGGCAGGGTTTTCAAGGCCCCCAAGTTCCCTATCAATATTGTTTAGGGCTTCATTTTGATCCTTCTTCCTTTTTTTTGCCCATTCTATTGTGGCCTTCTTCAGTCTTTTCAGATTTTCCATAAACAGGAAAGCCTTGTCTTCCAATGCCTCCCTGTTTGGATGAAGCCATGTTTCATTGAAGAGCTTCTTGAAAGATTCCTCCTGCATCCAAGCAGCGTTGAACTTGAAAGGGGCTGCTGGCTTTTTTGGGGGAGTGGCAAGTTCAAACAAGATAGGGAAGTGATCCGAATTTCCTCCTTCTCCAATCCACTGTCTAAACATCGGGACCCTGGAAGCAAGGTCCTCACTTAAGAGAAATCTATCCAACCTCTTTGCAATCCGTCCCTCCCCCGTCCTTCGATTTCTCCAGGAAGGCTTAAGTTTTTGCAAGTTTGCATCAACCAGCTTATGCAGGGATAGGGAGTTTTGAAAAAACTCTGAAAGAGGATCTTCCCTGGCTGAGGGACCCCAGGCTTCCGCTCTCCCCATAGAGAAATTCAGGTCGCCTCCAATTACCAGATTTTGGATTTTCAACATGGGTTTCTCCAGAAGGTTGTTCCAGAACGAAACCCTCTCTTTACAGGGCCCATAAATGTTTAAGATGGTCAATGGCCAATCTAGATCAGGGGTTAAGACCTCCATCCCCAATCCATTGGCAAAACCCCACGAGTTCAGCTGCTTAATTTTTCCTTCTCTATACCCGACAACCACTCCTCCCGAATGACCATGGGAGTCCAAAGCTTGGAAACTCCACCCCGGGAAAAGAGTGCCTAAAGACTTCTCTACTTCTGGGCTTGTTCCTAGAGTTTCCTGCAACATAAAGAAATCTGGATTGTACCGCTGCATCAACTCCTTTAGAGCCACTTTTTTGGGTTTACTGGCTAAACCCCTACAGTTCCATGAGAGACATATCATTTTGAAACCTTTTCACAGGGTTTCGCCGCTCTAAGCACCCCAGAAATCGACATCTACTTCATTAAAAATAAATATTATTTTAAAAGTAATATTATGATTATTTTATATAAAACATGGAAAAAAATCTAAAATCAATTTATGAAACGCAAAATCTAGGAAATTTAATTTATTGTCAACTATTATTTCTTAATTAATATAAAATCAATTTATGATAGGAAATTTAATTTATTGTGAACTATTATTTCCTAATTAATATAAAAATGAAAACAATTTTATTAATCACTAATATTATTAATTAATGTAAAACTTAAAAATTTATTATAAATTTTTATAAGTAATATAAAAATAAAAATAAAAAAATAAATTAAACAATAATGTTAAATTTGTAAAATATATATTATATAATTAATTTTGTATAGTTACAACTTTTATTATGTATAACGTTTTTGTTTTAATTTGGTATTAGATTGTTTTTGATAGAAAATTTATGGCACTTATAGACAACTTAACATTAGGAATTCAATTTTTGTAATTTTTTATTATTACTTAAATTTATTTATTTGTAAGGTGATTGGTTGAGGTCTTATTAATGGTTGTTTTGTAACTTCCATTTCTATTAGTTACTAATTCTTTTGCTTTTGTTTTATTTCTTTTTTTTTTTTTTAATTTTTTCTATTATTTATATTTCATGAATTATAATTTTTTCATAATATTTTCAATTTAAATTGAACTATTCTTATATTAAAACATATTTTAATAAATTTAATTATAAAAATTATATATATTAATAAATAAATAAACACACAAAAATACATGGATGTTAATATAAACAATATTTATTGATCATATTTCTTAATTTTTAGTGATGGTATTCAACAATACAATATTTTGTTAGTTGTTTTATTTTTGTGATGAATTTTTTGTTTTTGTTATTGTTTTATTTATTTATTTAATTAAGCATATTTAAGCTAAGTAGCAAGTACTAGCTACTATGTAGCCCTTGTTTTTTACAATTTTATTTACAAAATTAAAGTAATAACATTTTTGAAACCTGTGTTATTTCAATATTAATATGGTCAAAAGCTACTTAATAGTTGTGAAGGAAAAATAATCAATATAAAAGACATATGAATATGTATTTCCAAATATTTAAAAAATAAATATTTACAATTCAAAAAATTGTAAAAACATGTTTAAAACTTTGTATGCAATTAGATTTAAAATATAAACTATGTCACTTTTTGGCATTTTGAAAAAAAATTTAAAAAATATTTTCATTGTAAGATTGAAGATACAAAACTCAATACTTTACTCATTTGTCAAAAATGAATAAAACAATATTTAAAAAAAATCATAAATCTCACTATTTTGAGAAAATGTGGCAAACCAAAAACAAGTTAAATAATAATACTAATGAAAAACAAATTTATAAAATATATATTTTTCCTTAAAAAATTAAAGTAATACTAGTTTTGAAGCTTGAGTTATTTCAATATTATTATCGTAGAAAACTAATCAATACACTCGTGAACAAAAATTAGTCCACTTATGTAGAGGAAATTGCACAAACATGCATTTCTAAATATGTAAAAAATAAATATTTTAGAAGTATAAAAAATTATAAAAACATGTTTAAAAAATACAAAATGTGTCTCTTCACTCTTTCACATTTTCACATTTTGTAAAATTTATTTAAAGAAAACTTTCCTCCAATAAAATTTAAAATATGATAAGAACTTTATCTACTTGAAACTTTGTCTAAAATTCTTTAACAAAAATTCCCTGCCATCAAAACACTCACACTTTCCACAACACATGAACCATACAGTACGGAGTTGCCGGGGAAATTTTTGTTGTTAGGGCTCCATGTGTGGCTTTTGTCACAATCGTAAATGGTTTTAGCCTCTGTTACAATACGCAAATAATAGAAAACAGTAATTAATTGAATTTGTAAGCAATTATTGTAATTAAAAAGAAGATTGCAAAGTTAAAGAAATGGTTGTACTATATAAAACAAGTGCAATAAACCCCTGAAACATTTTTAGGCTCATATTTAATAATGATTAATTGAATTATAAAAGTAAGTATTATTGTAATTAAAAAGAAGATTGCAAAGTCAAAGAAATGGTTGTATCATATAAAACCAGTGCAATAAACCCCCAAAACATTTTTAGGTTCATAGTTCTCCATTCACTTGCCTCATTGTCAATCTAAAACTCCAATTTTGGATAACCAAATCTGTTTGGCTAGATAAAATGCTAAGAAGAGCTAATAAGTGTAGGGTTGTTAGTGGAAATAATGTCAATGGGCTAGTAATCTTTTCCAATATAACCCACATGCAAGGCAATAATGTAAATGGGCTAGTAATATTTCCCAATATACCCCACTTATAATAGAAATGCAAACCAGGTTTAATACTTTTCACTCCAAAACACAATCATTCATTTTTTGATTCAGTAGTTTTTCATTAGCAATAATTTCAATGCCTAGTAATCTTTCCATATAAGAAATATATATGTTTTAGTTCATTCTATTATAAGTTTGAAGCCAAAACATCAAAGAATGCATGAATTGAACCTAGGTGAGGAAGATCCCAATCATCCCTCCCAACCACCATAATAAACTAAATTGACACTAAAACATGGACTTGTACATATGGGTAAGGAAGATCCCAATCATTCCTCCTAACTACACATAATAAACCCAATTGACACTAAAACATTGACTTCTTGTGGGCACTTGTTTTAATACATATAATTTTTATGTTTATTTCTTTTCAAGATTTTCAACTAAATAGATTTAATTCCTCTCCATCCTTGGATGAAGAATTAAGATGGATTTATGATACTTCTCAGTAATAATATTTATATTATATAAATTTCACATCTCTCTATATATTATAATTTTATTAAAACCCTAATAATACATATAATTATACATATGTATTTGAAATTTGTCTTTTAACATATTTTATAAAAGAAAAAAGATTAATTTAATTTTTTAGTGTTATATATATAAAAGCATTAAGTATTTATATATTTATTAACTAAATTTAAATATAAAGTTATAAATATGAATTATTATTATTTTAATTTATATGTTAAAATGTATATTTTTTAATTAGTGAGCGGAATTGACTTCATCTAAATGTTTTAAAAATGATTTTCATCACAATCTTGATTTGAATTATATAATTGGAATACCCCACTTCTAATCTTCTAATCTCCAAATTAATAATGTATATTTCTACAAGTTGAAAGCATTAACAAATTTTGAATATTAATAATAAAAATACATTATCTGAACAAGACAAAATTTAATAAATTTAATAAGGGTTTTATGATTGCAAAAGAGGAAAAACCAAAATTAATATTCTGTTTAAACCATATTTAAATTGGTTGAGAAAAAGAGTTACACGATTTTCTTGAGAGAAGCCACATTAATGATGTCTTTGGATGGTTAGAAGGGGATTCCTCAAATTTTTCTTTCTTTCTCATTCATCCTTGTTCATGCGGAGAGAAAACATGTTTCTATAGTAGAAAGCTATTTCTAGTTGGTTGTTTGGTAAGACTAGATTAGTCTATGGAGTTTCTAGTATTGATATTTATTGACTAGTAGCACTAGAGCTTTGGAGGGAATTAGAACATATTAAGGAACTACATTGCAGAGAAATATATTCCTTTCCTTTGGTTACATGCGCTGGAGCGAAAAGAGAGCTAGTAAGTTAAGATTGTTATGTGACTAGTTCAGCAAACTATGATAATTGGGTTGCTTGTGTAATTGAGTAGTCTATGAGACATGAGATTTTTGTGTGATCCAGTAGATTGATAGCATGAAAGTTCGATTATCTATGTGAGAGTAGAGTTTTGCCCAGGAGCCCATTTTTGTGGATTCATAACCTCAACTTGAAGTGATCTAGTGTTGAGAGATTTGGAATAAAAGTGTCTATAGTTAAATGGAATGCTTGATGTTTGTTGCCATATAATTTTCTTATTAGATAAAAATAAGTGTTCACTTATTCATGCTATATTTACATTATTCATTCTTATTAATTATTTTGTGAATGCTATATTTCTTGTTTAATGAGTATATGTTTCTTGTTTAATGAGTATATGTTTCTTTATGTTGCATGATTTTCTTATCGAATACATGCTTTTTGGATCATGTAAATTGAATTAGAGCGTGGGAGTCTACTCAAGGGCACGAGTTCTTGAGTTACCTTGGCTACATCATAAATGGTAATAGAGCATATTAAAAAAGAAAATTGTGGTAATTTGATTTAGTGTGGAGTTTGGTATGTTATAAGCATTGAGGAAAAAGTATAGGGAGGTTGAAAAATTTAGAGTTCGGTATGTTATAAGCATTGAGGAAAAAGTATATGGAGGTTGAAAAATTTATTATGGACTTGAAAATAACGGTAAATCAATAAAATTTTGACTATAATATAAAAAAATCTTCTTTAAAACTTTGGTCACCGTTATTATCTTATATAATTATGAAAATTAATGCTGCAATATGTCTAGAATAATAGAGAAACATATTAGAGAAACATATTAAAATGTAGTCATCTGCAGATCTTACATAGTAAACTTGCTTAACTTCTTGTGCACTTTTTTTAATCTTAAAAATCAAGGGAACCCTTGCAGGATTCTCTTATCAGGCAAGCCATACACAATTCCCTTCTCGGAAGCTTCAATTTCAACAACATTGTAGAACCTAAAAATTTGAATCAATATAGCACTCTTTACCCAGATTTTCTGGTTGGAATTATAGTTTATGTGGGAAGCAAGTTTTAATAAAGGTGTTAACGTTCCAAATGCTCTCAGTGATTGTGAAGTGAGGATTACTTTACCAGGAAAGTAGAGTGTGCTAGGGATGACAGGAATGACTGGCAGACTTCACAGCTCGAGCGTTGGACTTGTGCATGGTGAAAAACTATAACCATAATCTTTTTGCAGAAGGAGGAAAACCATTCTAGGATATATAGCTAAAGATGTCGAGATATTTATCAATCTAGGATAATTAGTGGTTTTATGCTTGCTGACATTTATCAATGATGATTAAGCTTAATTTGTCACAGATATCCACTATCCACAAGCTCCCATGATCTGTTAGGCAAGCTACAATTACCAGAAAAATAAACAGTATTAATACATTACCGAGAAGATCACATTTCCATTTTAAGATTTCATATGTAATGCAAAAAGAGATTGACTACTGTAAATCATAGATTTCCATTTTAAGATTTCATATGTAATGCAAAAAGAGATTGACTACTGTAAATCATAGATTGCCTTTTGTGGAAACTCCAGGTTGTCCTCAATAAGGTAATATTCTTGTTTAATTCTTGCATCTCTAGTGACACAGGACAAGATAAAATGCATTATTAAGGCAGGGCATTCGTCTATCATCACAATTTGCATCATGGTGGAGGTAATTTTTATTTTTTTATTCTGCACTTTCAATGGCAACGCTAACCGTATTCTGCACAAAGATTTCATATTCAAATCCCCTATTACTTACCCATAACTATTTCGGCTAACATTAAACACAAATTTTTGATGCAAACCTCCTCTTTTTTTTTTTTTTCCCTGCTGCTGCTGTAAAAAAAATAGCTGGGTTAAGTGTTCATTACTGAAAGGGACATTTTCACATATTGATTTCTGCCCTAAACAAAAGCACTACTTGCAACAAGTTGTAAAGCTTTATTTTTTGTTACTATAGGGCATTTGTGATTTTGATGAGTGCTGCCATTCACCCACCCATGTTAGTCTTCTCCATTTGGTTTAACTGTAGGGTTAACAACCTATGATTTGTTAGCAATTTTAATCTCTGTTGGACCATCTTATCCCAATACTCCATTGGAATTTGAAATACATTGACAAATAAACAGAAATAATCAGCTTTTAATATACAAGCTATAGATTCAATTAAGCGGAGGCTGAACCTGTTAAATTTGTCAGGCGAGTGTGATTTCTTTCTCCTAGGTGAGTTTTCCATGTTAACAAATGTTATTATGTTGTGTGTTTGTCTTATAAGATAGATTTTTCATTTATTTTGAATGTTTTATCCTAGGATTTACACCAGTTTTAAATTAATTGAAATCGATGATGGCAGATTTCAGGCACACAAAGATTTTCTGGATCAACATATGGTAGATTTCAATTTCTGAGCAAGTGTGATGTTAGATTTTTCTTTTTCCTATAATTAGTATAGATCCATTTTAAGTATCAATTTAACATGAGTCTAGAGGGATCAAATTTTTTCAAGTGTAAATTTCATTAGAATGTAAAATATAATGTATTAATTTTCATTGTTTAATGTATATTTTAAAATGATAAATAAAATATATATATATTTTTTTCAGAGGAAAAAACCAGTATAGATTTATATTAAGAAAATATAAAGGTCTTCAATACATAAGACAGATGAATGAGCTATAAGATAAAGCCCCCCACTATTTGCAGAATAACAATAGACAGATAGTCCAAATCAACCAGTGACTGAACCAGGAAAAACCCATAAAACACATCTATATAGCCCGCTTGTCCAAGATTGCCACAGATTACAAAACTGGAAGAAACAGCCCACATAATGTAGAAGGATCCGACAGCTTCTCCTTTTAACGGAGATCCAAAAAGACTAAATCCATCGATGCCAGAAAAAAGCAGCCGCAGAGTCATGTATCATGAACATTTGGCGAAAGGACATTTTGGTGAGAAGATTCATGGAAAGCCAGGATCTTCTGAAGAATAGCATGTAGGGGTTCCCTTGAACCTTGGAAGATATGTGCATTTCGCCAGATCCACATGAACCAACAGGATATAATAAACAACGACCTCCAAGATGAGGATTGCCTACTCCACCATATAAAAGCATCCTGAACAGAAGAAAAAATCATGTAAGGAAAACCAAACTGTAAAGACAAATCATACCAGATATTGAGGGTCGAGGCACATTGAAAGAACATATGCAGATTTGATTCCGCTTCGTTGAGGCACATGGGACATCTGCTCGGGCCCTGCCAATTTTTTCTCTGAAGAACCTCCCAAGTAAGATTTTTATTCCAATATAACAGCCAGGAAAAAATGATCATTTTGAGAGGACATGTAGCCTCCCAGAAACAGGAAGGAAACAACGGATGAGGACTCCCTCCAAAGACAGAGATCAAATCAGCGTAAATAAGCTTCACGCTCGCAGGCTGATTGGTTCTTTTTAGGCTCCAAACCAGAAGATCTTTAGTGCCCGATCGCATGATTCCCAAGCTGCTGAGACTTGCTTTAACCGAATTCCATAGAGAGAACATCGAAGGAGGCAGATGCAAGTCCTCCCCTTCTTTCCAAACCGGGAAAGAACCAGACCATTCCTTTATCAACTTATCCCATGTAAAATATCCCAGCCTGTGAAGAAAGAGGACCAACGGCAGAGGAAAAGAGAATTTCCGGGCGCATGAAATTGAATCATAACCAATGAGCATACTAGAACCCGAGAAGAGATTCCAACTTAAATACTGCATGAATAAATGCTGAACTTTCCTGAGACTCTGCCAAATCGACGATCCACTCCTGATAGGATTAAATAAACATTTTAACAATAAAAACTCATTTTTTTCATGATACATATATAAATTTTTTATATATGTGTATTCAATAAAAATATTATTAATCTATTATTCAATTTCCCTACAATTACAACTAGGAAATTGATATAAACTTAATGGTTCATAGACATCCTTTTATAATAAAATATGTGCATGAATCACTTTCATATCTTGAATTTGGACTTTTATTTTTGTGCAAAATCAAATAAATTATATAAATATTTAATTAAATAAAATATAGCACAATATTTTTTATTGATTATGTTAATTTTTCATTGTGTTTAAATATTGTATATTCAATAAAAATATTATTAATCTATTATACAATTTCCCTACAATTACAACTAGGAAATTGATATAAATTTAATGGTTCATAGACATCATTTTATAATAAAATATGTGCATGAATCACTTTCATATCTTAAATTTGGACTTTTATTTTTGTGCAAAATCAAATAAATTATATAAATATTTAATTAAATAAAATATAGCACAATATTTTTTTTATTGATTATGTTAATTTTTCATTGTGTTTAAATATTGTGTATTCAATAAAAATATTATTCATCTATATTCAATTTCTCTACAGTTACAACTAGGAAACTGATATAAATTTAATGGTTCATAGACATCATTTTATAATAATATATGTGCATGAATCACTTTCATATCTTGAATTTGGACTTTTATTTTTGTGCAAAATCAAATAAATTATATAAATATTTAATTAAATAATATATATATATATAATGGTAATTTTTCATTGTGTTTAAATATTCTGTATTCAATAAAAATATTATTAATCAATTATTCAATTTCCCTACAATTAGAACTAGGAAATTGATATAAATTTAATGGTTCATAGACATCATTTTATAATAAAATATGTGGATGAATCACTTTCATATCTTGAATTTGGACTTTTATTTTTGTGCAAAATCAAATAAATTATATAAATATTTAATTAAATAAAATATAGCACAATAATTTTTTATTGATTATGTTAATTTTTCATTGTGTTTAAATATTGTGTATTCAATAAAAATATTATTCATCTATTATTCAATTTCCCTACAATTACAACTAGAAATTGGTATAAATTTAATGGTTCATAGACATCATTTTATGATAAACTATGTGCATGAATCACTTTCATATCTTGAATTTGGACTTTTATTTTTGTGCAAAATCAAATAAATTATATAAATATTTAATTAAATAAAATATAGCACAATATTTTTTTTTATTAATTATGCTAATTTTTCATTGTGTTTAAATATTGTGTATTCAATAAAAATATTATTAATCTATTATTCAATTTCCCTACAATTACAACTAGGAAACTGATATAAATTTAATGGTTCATAGACATCATTTTATAATAAAATATATGCATGAATCACTTTCATATCTTGAATTTGGACTTTTATTTTGTGCAAAATCAAATAAATTATATGAATATTTAATTAAATAAAATATAGCACAATCTTTTTTTATTGATTATGTTAATTTTTCATTGTGTTTAAATATTGTGTATTCAATAAAAATATTATTCATCTATTATTTAATTTCCTTACAATTACAACTAAGAAATTGATATAGATTTAATGGTTCATAGACATCATTTATAATAAAATATGTGCATGAATCACTTTCATATCTTGAATTTGGACTTTTATTTTTGTGCAAAATCAAATAAATTATATAGATATTTAATTAGATAAAATATAGCATAATATTTTTTTTTATTGATTATGTTAATTTTTCATTGTGTTTAAATATTGTGTATTCAATAAAAATATTATTCATCTATTATTCATTTTCCCTACAATTACAACTAGGAAATTGATATAAATTTAATGGTTCATAGACATCATTTATAATAAAATATGTGTTATATTAACATTAAAACAAATCATAAAAAACAATTATGTTATAAGTTTATATTAAGTTACCAATATTGCTATTATATATATATATATATATATATATATATATATATATATATATATATATATATATATATATATATTCAGAAACAAACTTGTAATCTTAGAAAAAAAACTTGTAATTTCATTTATGGGTATTAGTAGTATTACATTTTTTAGATGCATATGTTGTGTGTATTCATATATCTAATAACTATGTAATTTAGAGGACTTATGCTTTCACAAAGCTTTTTTGACTATCTGGTTGTTTACGAAATGTTATAACATTATTGTTGAGGATCATACTAGGATCAAAACATATTTTAGAATCAACCCTCATAGGCTTTCAAAAAATTGCCTATCCCAAGTGCAAAGAAAACATAAAAAGTGCCCTCTATAGAAGCTATAAAGAAAAAGGAAAAAACATGAGGTTGGATGCTCACAAAAAACTTAAGATGTTATTGGTCCTTTCATAAAGTCCCTGTAAAGCTAATGAAAAAACTCATAGCCTTGTCCATCTCTATGCTCTATAATACTCCACAAGTCTTGTTCCAAACTGAGGCCTTCTTTTGAGACACTCTCTCATGTCATGTTATTTTCCCTGTAGATATGGTGGGATGTAAAGAGAGAAAAATAGAATAATTCACATGATTTTCTCCAAAATAGGCATAAGAATGATATTTCTACAAGCTTAAGTTTTATTTGAAAAATTTATAATAAGCATGGAGTCCTTAAAGATCTAAACTTGAGTGCATCCCTTTTCTAAAGCAAATAATAGTAATTTTTTAAATGCTAAAGAGTTTTGATTGGTTGTTGGTTCCTCTCCCTAAGCCAAAATTTTTCCTAATAATGACGATCTTCTAAGAAGAAGAGGATGAAACCACCTCCGCTTTGTTATCCCATGTTGATTGAGGCCTAGTTGAATTTTCCACGATACTAGAGAATATAGGTTTGGGTCTTACAATATTTGGCACAACCAACTCAAATGCATGAACAAGACTACTTTGCACAGTGGAATAAACACCGCAATAATGCACAATAGATTTTTTTTTTGCAATTTCAACCCAACTTCGTTATAATAACAAACTTTAATACAATTTTCTAGGGCTCCTGTACCAGGGATCATGACCCTCATACAATCACTGATACAAGAATATAACTAGGGTTTGGTGTCAGTCCTTTGAAAACCAATCTATGCTGAACTAGACAACACTTGAGCTACTTGCTGATGGGGCGACCCGCAATCCCTTTAGTCCACATGTCCCAAACACATCTTCCTGTACTTTGGCACCCAATCTACAACAACACCAATCTGTTTCTATCAATGAATCCTGCTCCCCTAGGTCACTAAACACAACTCACCAATCTGCCCTCTAGTTGATCATTAGTCCATTAAAGAATCAAGACATAGGGTCTTCTTGTGAGTTATTCAAAACTTTGTTTGTGAACAACTCCTAGGCTAGCCACTTGTTTCTCAACACTTTGGGACTTCTTCCCTCTATTGCCTTCCTGTGCTGCTCCAATGAAGATGAACTTAGGGCATGAAGGGATTCCCTCTATGACTGTCAAATGTCCTTCTCCAAGAGTAAACTTAGAGCCTATTCATAAACCCACTTGGCTGCCTTTATTCCTTCAAGAGACAAACCCTTAGGCTTCACTTCCTTTTCACCTCTAACAATCCTTAAAGTTCTTCTCAAGTGACTGTACTTAGGGCTGGCACTTATTTTCATCCCTCTAACTGTGCCTTTAAGTGCCAAGAAATTTGTCCAAACTAGGACTTTCTATCCATTAACAACACAAAAACTTAAGAAGACAAAACATACCTTTTCTACCTGAGATCCTCCTTGGTTCTGTGCCGTAGCTTTTGAGGTTTTCGGCCCATTCTTTAGGGCTTTCCGTACCACTATAATTAGCCCTCAACCAAGCTTCAAACCTCTGTTAAATTCCGCATTGTCCTTCTTCCCTTCTATCCTATTAAAATTTGAAACTAGGGCCAAACTCCATGTGGGTCATCTTATTCATGGCTGATAATATTTTTATTAGATTTCTCTTGTCGATAGGTGTAGGATTGATCTAAAGATCATCCGACTCCGATAAGTATTTATGGAGATATGAATTTATTTTGATTATGGAATAATTATCAAGTTGACCAGCAACTCATGTAGGCTCAGAAGCCCAACAGACGCATTTATTCATCATCAACATTTGTATATAAATATAGGAGGTCTTTCCCTTATTTTGAGACACACTGATCATCACATCTCTCTCTCTCTTTGGTGCATGGCGGAATCTTGCATTGGTGCGTGGTGAAATCTTGCACTGGTGCGCAGTGAAATCTTGCACTAGTGTGCGGCGAAATCTTTCATTGGTGCGCGGCAAAATCTTGCACAGGTGTGTGGCGAAATCTTGCACTGGTGCGCGGAGAAAATCTTGGACTGGTGCACGACAAAATCTTGGACTGGTGCGCGACGAATCTTGGATTGGTGCACAGGGAAGTCTCGAACTGGTGCACGGTGAACGACTCACCGGTGGAGACTTGACAAGTTATATCTAGGGTTTGATGCCCTTGTTTAGGGCTGATCTGGGGTTTGTTGTTGTTGATGTAAATCAAATTTAAGTAATATTTCTCTCTGCTGAATTATTGAACATAAAGGAAGATTTGATCAAAGGGTTTCCCCATATTGGGGTTTGTCCCTGGCTAGCCACCACATCTTGTGTCTCTTGTCTTGGTTTGTTTTCTGTCGATCGCTTAATGTTCTATCTGCACTTTACTTAATGTACATGTGATTGTTAATCTGTGGATAATAATAATAAAAAGAAGTAAACTTCTCTAAGCATAGAACATACCATAACTTAACATGGTATCAGAGTTGAGGTGAAGACAAAGCCCAAGCAAGAGCAAGAGCAATCATCGAAGAGAAGATTGGCAGGCTATCCAAAAATAATTCATGGGGTCCTCAACACACTTCCTTGCTGAAGACAAGCTCTGTGAGAAGTCTGACTACCACGGATGGAAGATGTCTCTCGATCTAACATTAGAAGAACAGGAAGTGTTGGACCATGTGAAAGGCGGAATTGCTGAGCCTCCATCAAATGCATCTGCTGCTGCTAGGAACAAATGGACCTAAGGGTGGAAGAAAAGGATGATGTTACATTTGTGATAAAGCAGGTCACTATGCAAGGGAGTGCCCTGATAGAAGGGACTCACACTGGGACGATGATCAAAATCCCTCTCATGGCAATCAAAGGAATGGAAAATCTGATAGCAGAGGTAAAAGGAGTGCTGGAAATCAAGGAAGAGGACAACCATTCAAGAAGGCTAGAAATTCCAGGATGTATTATATGTCCTAAATTGAAGAAGAACCTGGTGTCCATCTCGGTAATGGAAGACAAAGGCTACAAGGTGGCTTTCATCGATGGAAAGGTACATGCATGGAAAAACAATATTAAAAATGTTTTCACTCTTGGGTTTCGAGTTGATTCATTATATCAATTCGGAGGAAGTCTGCTAGGTGTCATGTCTTGTGACACATCTCAAGCCTTGATCGTGAAATCTGAAAAGAAGATCAAGATCTTAAGGACTGAATATGAATCTAACGAGTTTCATGACTTTTGTAAAGAGGCTAGCATTAAGAGGGAGACTACTACACCATATACTCCTGCATAGAATGGTGTGGCGGAATGGAAGAACCATACAATTGTGGAAGCTGTCTGTGCCATGCTCCATGATCAAAGACTTCCAAGCTTCTATGGGCCGAAGTTGCAAACACCACCGTATATGTACAAAATCGATGCCCTCATTAAGCATTGGGTTCCAAGACTCCTGAAGAAATGTTCACCGGTAAGAAACTTGACGTATCTCATTTTAGAATTTTTGGAAGCCCTGTATATTTTCATGCGCCGAAAGATAAAAGGAATAAATTGGGTGCATCTAGAAAGAAAGGAATCTTTGTGGGCTATGGTGAAAATACTAAGGGCTATAGAATCTATGTAGCCGGTCAAAGGGAAGTCGTGATTAGTCATGATGTCACCTTTGACGAAGATATGGCTCTCAGTAAGGTGAACAATCTTCCTACTTTAAGGAGCTCTCAAGAAGATCACACCAGGGAACCAAAAGAAAAAGATGATGAAACAATGCCTAATGTGGATGAACCCATGGATCCTATTGATCCACCAGAGCCTTCCTCTTCTAGGAAGAGGCCCTCTTGGCTTAGGGGGCTACTTGATGATGCTAAAGGACACACTGCACCTCGAGGAACCTTCTATGAAAGTAAGAAACCTAACATGTATGAGGGATACCTGACCATCATGAGCACGATCATACAAAATGAGCCTTCATCATTCTCAAATGCCATCAAGTGTCAAGTATGGAAGGATGCTATGACCGAAGAATATGAGTCTATTATGAAGAATAATTTCTGGGAAGTAGTTCTCAGACCCCAAGACAAGACAATTGCCACTTCTAAATGGCTTTACAAGATAAAGCATGCAGCTGATGGAAGTACGAAAAAGTATAAGGTTCGTTTTGTTTCTCGTGGCTTCTCCCAGAAGGAAGGTCTAGACTATGACGAGATATTTGCACCTGTTGCCATATTCACCACCATCCGCTCGATCATAGCCCTTGCGGCTTCACAAGGATGGAACCTACATCAGATGGATGTCAAGACTGCGTTCTTGCATGGTTCGATTAAAGAAGAGGTCTACGTGGAGCAACCCGAAGGATTTGAGATTTATGATCGAAAATCTCATGTATGTAGGTTGAAGAAGGCTCTCTATGGGCTGAAGCAAGCACCCCGACCATGGTATGAGAGGATCGATAGCTACTTGATGAAACTAGGATTCACTAGGAGTGAAGCTGATCCTAACCTTTACTTTAAGGTTGAAGATGACAAGCCTCTCATACTGGTGTTGTATGTGGATGACCTATTTCTAACAGGTTCAGACCCTCTGATTCACAAATGTAAGAGGGAGTTGGCTTCTGAATTTGAAATGAAGGACCTAGGACTGATGCATTATTTCCTAAGACTCAAAGTTTGGCAAAAGCTAGGGGAAATTTTCCTAACTCAAGGAGAATATGTGGTGAAGATATTGGAAAGATTCGTTATGGTGAACTGCAAGCCCATAACTACCCCGATGGAGCTTGACTTCAAGAAGTTAAGCAGTAGTGCTGCTGGACTTGTTTTACGGAATGCCACCGAGTATCGTCAACTCGTCGGAGCATTAATGTTCTTAGTGAACTCCCGTCTAGATATATGCTTCGCAGTCAACACGTTGAATCAACATATGGTTGAACCTCACCACATACATTGGATTGGTGCGAAGAATCTGTTGAGATATATTTATGGCACAATTACTTAGGGTTAAGATACATTGTCGGAGATATGAGACTACTTGGATACACTGATGCTGATTGGGTAGGTAGTGTGGTGGATCGGAAGAGCACTTCTGGATGTTGTTTCTCCTCGGGATCTGCTTCAATATCCTGCATACGCAGGAAGCAGAAGTCGATGTCTTTGAGCACCGCCGAAGTAGAGTATATTGCTGCTAGCATGGCTTCCTATGAGGTAGTCTGGTTGCGAAAGCTCTTTAGTGAGCTGTTTGGATTTACATTGGATACCACTATGATCCTATGTGACAACTAGAGTGGGATTCGTTTATCAAAGAATCTCGTATTTCATGATCACTCTAAGCATATTGATATCAGGTACCACTATATTCGAGATATGGTGCAGCGGAGAGCTATAAGGCTCCAACATATTGGTATAGATGAATAGGTCGCTGACATTGTTACAAAGCCCCTAGGGAAGGTCAAATTCCTGACTTTCCGAGAACGACTTGGTGTCATTCAAAGACCCTTTGATGAGGGTCCTGTATGATCTATTGAGCTCTGGGAGCTCCGGCAGGCGTGGGGTACTTCTTGGAGCAATGTATGACGACAAGGTGACTCACCATCCCCTGGTGGTGCACGTGTATAGGGTAAAAGAATCAACACTTTCCCTATGACACCCCGTGGCGACTATGTAGCAGGATGATTAGTTCTCCTATGAGGTCTGGATGATGTGTTCTCCATGACGATTGTGTAGCAAGATGATTAGTTCTCCTGTGAGGTCTGGATGATGTGTTCTCCATGACGATTGTGTAGCAGGATGATTAGTTCTCCTGTGAGGTTTGGATGATGTGTTCTCCATGACGATTGTGTAGTAGGATGATTAGTTCTCCTGTGAGGCTTGGATGATGTGTTCTCCATGGCGAATGTGGACAAGATGATTCGCTCTCTTATGGGACAGGATGATTTGCTCTCATGTGGACAGAATGATTCACTCTATTGTGGACAAGATGATTCGCTTTCTTATGGGACAAGATGATTCGCTCTCTTGTGGGACATGATGATTCGCTCTCTTGTGGATAGGATTGATTAGTTCTCCTATCAAGGCATCCTACCCATGCAGTCGGGGACTCATGGGAAGTACCTCTCATCTGATCAATGAGTAGGGAAATGAGGATAGGGACCATAGTAGTGCCGATGGACGCATCACTGTATCTACCGTACTCCCTATGCTAGGAAGACCTTCATTGATCTAGGATCAATGATACTGGTTTGGGACCAGTGGTAGGAGTTGTACCCACTTTGACACTAACTTCGGGTCGGTTGAGGACTGGTCTGGGACTAGTGGTACACACTCTGAGACTGACTTTGAGTCAGTGAAGGATGATACTGGTCTGGGACTAGTGGTAGGAGTTTTACCCACTATGAAATTGACTTCAGGTCAGTTGAGGACTGCTCTGGGACCAGTGGTACACACTCTGAGACTAACTTTGAGCTAGTGAAGGATGATACTGGTTTGGGACCAGTGGTAGGAGTTGTACCCACTATGACACTGACTTCGGGTTGGTTGAGGACTGGTTTGGGACCAGTGGTACATACTCTGAGACTAACTTTGAGTCAGTGGAGGATGGTATGATACAACCTCGATCATTTCTTCCTCTTCATAATTCGTACAAAGTAGAGTAGAGCAAAACAGAGCAGAGCAGATCAGAATAGGGCAGAACAGAACAGAGCAAAGCAGGCAGAATAGAGCAGAGCAGAGCAGGGGTCAAGCTGTACAGGGCAATGCATTTGATGGATGAATAGTAGCGACCGATTGATGAATTGCAGATGGAGTTCTCCCTAGTTGAGAGGGAGTGTTAAAATTGGCAACTAGGGCCAAACTCTATGTGGGTCATCTTATTCATGGCTGATAATATTTTTATTATATTCCTCTCGTCGAGAGGTGTAGGATTGATCTAAAGATCATCTGATTCCGATAAGTATTTATGGAGATAAGAATTTATTTTGATTATGGAATAATTATCAAGTCGACCAGCAACTCATGTAGGCTCAGAAGCCCAACAGACACATCTATTCATCATCAAAATTTGTATATAAATACAAAAGGTCTTTTCCTCATTTTGACACACATTGATCATCACATCTCTCTCTCTCTGGTGCACGGCAGAATCTTTCACTAGTGTGCGACGAAATCTTGCACTGGTGCACGGTGAAATCTTGCACTGGTGCGCAGTGAAATCTTGCACTGGTGCATGATGAAATATTGCACTGGTGCATGATGAAATATTGCACTGGTGCATGACAAAATCTTGCACTGGTCCGTGGAAAAATCTTGGACTGGTGCGCGGTGAAATCTTGGATTGGTGCGCAGCGAATCTTGGACTGGTGCACAACGAAGTCTCGGACTGGTGCACGGTGAACGACTCACTAGTGGAGACTTGACAAGTTCGATCTAGGGTTTGCTGCCCTTGTTTAGGGCTGATCTGGGGTTTGCTGCTGCTGATGTAAATCAGATTTATGTACTATTTCTCTCTGCTGAATTATTGAAGATAAAGGAAGATTTGATCAAAGGGTTTCCCCATATTGGGGTTTGTCCCTGGCTAGCCGCCACATCTTGTGTCTCTTGTCTTGGCTTGTTTTCTGTCGATCGTTTAATGTTCTATATGCACTTTACTTAATGTACATGTGATTGCTAATCTGTGGCTAATAATAATAATAAAAAGAAGTAAACTGATCTAAGCATAGAACATACCATAACTTAACATATCCCTTCCTTTCCACTGTACTCGACCTCCTTCAAGGCTGTTATTATAGACTTTGTATGGCCCATAACTTCCCTAAAATATAGCTCTATCCAACCTGAGGTAACACATAAATGCAGACTACTAAACAAAGATAAAATAACACATAATTAACATAGAATCCCTCCTTCTATTGCTGGTTGCCTTCTCAAAGAACTTGGCTTGCTTCCATGAAAAAGTAGAACCATAAATTTCACCTTTTCCCTCTTTTGCTAGGATTCCCTTGTTTGTAACTATCTCAGAGGCATTTGCCACTATGAAATGTTGCACTTGGATGCAACGAATGAGGATCCACATCTCCTTATTTATATATCTTCTTAGGCTAACATCTAGCCCTTCAAGAAGGGCCTTGATCCAGGTGAATATTGGTGGCCACCCACCTATTTCACCTAGACCTCCAGTTGGTTTCAACTGTTTCCTTGTTTATTTAATATTTACTATTTTTAGAAATTTTTCAGGTCCTGAACTTCCAGAGTAGTTTTGACTCCCTAAACGACGTTTTTTTGAGGTCCTCTGCATGCTCATTGTTGTAGGTAGGGGCCTGCAACAAAAATTGTAGTATTCAAAGAGACCTTTCTAATAAGGTATCATACATTCCAAACAGAGATAATATGACCAAGTTACGACCTTGGGAAGTTGGTTACCAAACTAACCCCAACAGGGCCCATAAACTCTTGGTGTTTCATGTCCTGGTGTTAGGGTTTTGGTTGTTTATGGTTTTCTCATGTTTTTCAATAATATATAGGCCCTTGAGCCTCATTGTAACACAATTCAGAGGCATGTAGCCACCACATCTCTTCTCAGAGATAAGCTACCATCACCCAAGATAGTCTTATTTCCATTCTGTTTGTAAGCATATATCAATATTTGATATTAATGAAATGAAGTGTTAGTTTTGCCACATCTTTGTATTTATGGTTATATCTATAATTTGTTGTGTTCCCATTTAAATTCGAATGAGTGGCATCAGAGCAGTTTGCTCTTTCTCTGCTTTTCTTTTCATGTCCCCAACGAGGTTGGGATATAAGGAGTTAGGGTTTGAACTGGTCAAACCTTTGCAAGACCAGCCTCACAAATCTCGACAACCTCCCATGCAGAAGAAAAGAAAGACGAGGGGGTAGGAGTTCCTATCAAAATATTGCTCAAAGAAGCCCTCAAGTGACAAAAGAACACGATGAAGGACAAATTTTCCCAAATCCTTTAGTGGCTACCCAAGGGTGATGCATCTACTTACAACAACTACTCTGGAAGCGCCACACCCTTTAAGGTACACGTTAACTTTGGCATTCCCATATTTGAGGGTTTGATAGATGCATACACCATAGATAAATGGTTAAATATGCTAGAAGGATATTTTTTTGTTCACAATTTTTCCAGCTGGGAAAAGATTACTTTTGCTCTTCTCAAAGCCCCCGCCCATGTCAAGGACTAGTGGGAAACCTACTGCGAGTAGAAGGATGAAAGTATGCCCTCACTATTTTCGGTCACACCCACTTGGGATTTGTTTTGGGATTCCATCAAGGAGAAGTACTACCCTATCATGAGCTATGAGGATAAATACATAAAGTGGACCAGACTGTGACAGGGAAGGGATCAAGATGTGCCGAACTTTACCAATGTTTTTCATACCCTTCACACGAAGTTGGGTATCAAGGATTTTGAGAAACATTTGATGCTCAAGTACCACAACTGCCTACACAGGTACATATAGGATGAGATGGAGTTCCAAGACATCTCCTTGTTTGACAAAATGTACTGATATGATGTCAAGATTGAGCAGAATCTTAAACAGAAAAAACAAGACTTTAGATCGGTGAATCCGAAGCAAGGGAAAGGCACCCCCAAACTGCAAAGCAAAGGGCAAATCCAAGGCGGGGTGACCCAGGATAACCCATCGAAGCTACAAGCAAAGAAAAACACCACAAAGACAAAGAAGGACATGGGAAAGTGGTTTGAGTTCCATAAGAGTTCCACTCACAACACAAGTGAGTATCGGGCCAAGCAGTCACTGGTGGCCGAGCTGAACGCTTTTGAGTCCGACACATGTTCCGACTTTGAGTCAAAACCTAACAAGGGGAATGACAAAGGGAAGCAGATCATTGACACGGAGCCCAGTGCCACTGTGGCCACCACCAATATCCATAAGAATGAGCTTAAAGATCCAAAAGAGGGGGAGTGCCTATTCCACTCACAGATGTGGGTGAAGGTTTCTCCGCTGTAATTCATTATTGACAGTGGGAGTGAAAAGAACCTCATTTCAACAAAGGTTGTGAAGCGGTTGGGCCTACCGACTACATCACATCTGCAACCGTACACCATCGGGTGGCTTCACCAAAGACAATATCTCCATGTCAGACAATAGTGCCACCTTCCCTATAGCATCAATTCCTTCACGGATGAGGTACTGTGTGATGTTTATCCTCCAGAAGTTTGTGATGTATTATTAGGAAAACCATACTTATGGAAGAGACATGCTATATATGAGTCTAGACCACACTCTTTTATTATTTATTTGGGTACTAAGTTATACAGGATACTGGAGGTAGGCCCACCTACTGCCATCTCTTTGATCTATGCTAAGAAATGCAACAAGGTCATCTCCTAGACTAGGAAATTTGTTTTCTTTTTTATTCGATCTCAAAGTAAGGGGAAGGTCGTAGCCACGTCCATGGGCCCAAGGAAGGGTTCCTCCAAGAAACAGAAGTAGATGGATTCGGTCATGGAAGAATACAGGGACACCTTCTCCTCACCCACTGTGGAACCCTTGCATTTTTAAGTCAAGAAATCAATTGATATGACTCCTGGAGCACCTATGCCAAACAAACCGATATATCGCTACTCCATTATGGAAAATGAAGAGATCAAGTGGAAAAACTAGGAGTTTCTGCAAAAATGGCACATCCGACCAAGTTCCTTGCCTTGTGGGAGCCCAATTGTACTGGTACATAAGAAGGATGGAACCTAGAGGCTCTGCATTGTTTATTGGACATTAAACAAAGTCACTGTCAAGAACAGGTATCCAATCCCATGGATTGATGACTTGCTGGAGCAACTCAAGGGGGCTAAGTATTTTAGCAAGATCGATCTAAAGCTTGGTGATCACGAAGTTCCAATAGATCCCATAGATGTATGGAAGACTTCCTTTAAATCCAACGAAGGTCTTTTTGAATGGTTGGTTATGCCCTTCGGGTTGGAAAATTCCCCCATGACTTTTATGAGGCTAATGGATGACATCTTGTGGCCCTTCACCAACTTGTTCCCGGTGGTTTATCTGGATGACATCCTGATCTTTAGCAAGAGTTGGGAAGAACAATTGCAACACATTCGACAAGTCCTTCAAACCCTTCGGCAGCACAAACTGTGTGCCAACTTGGAGAAATGCACCTTTTGCATGAGCCAGGTCCAATACTTGGGGTACATCATAGATGAGTGTGGCATGCATGTGGACTTGACCAAGATCCAAGTCATTCGGGATTGGCCAACCCCAACCACTCTAATGGAGGTTCGTATCTTTTTGGGCCTTACAAATTTTTATTAGAGGTTCGTGTTGGGATTCTCCCATATCACTTGGCCTTTGAGTCATATTACTAAGGGCATGGTAAAAGCAAAGTTTTCCTAGACCTGCACACTACTAGACCTGAAACAACCATTTGAAAATGCCTCAGACTATGCTATTGGTGTAGTCCTCACCCAACACGGGCATCATAGTGACACACATTCCAATACAATTTGGAAATACCCCACCTATGATAAGGAAATGTATTCCATTGTGCAAGCCTGCCGACAGTGGGAGCACGCATTCTAGGGAAGGAGATGGTCATCCACATCGATCACCGACCTCTTTAGTTTATACGGACACAGGGGAAGTTGCAGAATGATCGTCATCAGAAGTGGTCTACATATCTCCAACAATTCCACTTGAACATTAAATACAAAAAGGGTATCACCAATCATGTTGCAAATTGCCTCAGCCCATCCCCAGTTGCATCACTGAATACTATTCTCAACTCTTGTAGTCACGAGACCTATGGATGGCCAAAACTATATAAAAATGATCTAGAGTTCGCCTCTACATATAGATGCTAGTATATGGGAAGCAAGTTCTTGATTTCCACCTCTAGAATGCATTATTATGCTACCTAGGCCACATTTGTGTTCCTTAAAGCGAGTGTGCCAAAATGATTTGGGAGGTGCACTATAGTCAGATCGCATGACACTTTGGGGTGGAGAAAATTATGGCTATACTACAAAAGTACTTCTATTGGCCCAAACTTCGAATGGATGTTGGGAAATATATAAGATCCTGCACTGCCTGTGCCATCGACAAGCCATCGATCAAGAAGTAAGGCCTGTACACTCCTCTGCTTACTCCCAGTGAGCTGTGGGAATCCATCTCCATGGCCTATATGCCTGGCCTCCCTTCTACCAAACGTGGTAATGACTGTGTATTTGTGGTTGTGGACAAATTTTCTAAGATGGCTATATTGGCAGCTTGCAAGAAGAGTATCAAATAAAGGACACTACCAAACTCTTCTTTGAATGAGTATGGGTACATTTTGGGATCCTGCAGACCATTATATCAGATCAGGATTGTAGGTTCCTGAGCACATTCTGGTCAAGCCTCTGGACATTATTGGACACCAAGCTCACAAAGTCAACTGCCTTCCATCCCCAGACTGATGGCCAGACGGAGGTCATCAACAGGATGATAGTTCACATACACCGCATGTACAACTACAAGCATCCTCGAACCTAGGATGTGAGTCTTCCATATGTGCAACACAGTTATGATAGAGCTCTCAGTAGCTCGATTGGTCACAGTCCCTTTCAAGTGGGTCTAGGATTTCAACCGTTGTGTTTGATTGATGTTGCCATGCCTTAGGCGACTACACAGACATAATCCACACATGTATCATCTGAGGCAGATAAAGAGACCAGATTTATTGAACACATCCAACACATTCCCTAACAGGTTCACGAAATCCTAGAGAAGTCAAATTCCAAGTACAAGTAGCAACATGATCAACATCGGGTTCTACACAAGTTTCAGGTGGGCGACAAAGTTTGGTTGCATTTGAAAAAAGAACGCCTTATCAGAGCCCATCAAAAGCTCAGACCACTCCGATATGGCCCTTACACCATTACCAAGGTTGTGGGAGACAATTCTTTTGATCTCAACATTCCTTCATTCCTTGGTATTCACCCAGAGTTCAATGTGGACCGCCTTCGACCGTACTTCCCACCATTACTAGACACATCAGACATTATAGAACCACTCACACCAATAGAGTTAAATCCAAACTGCATGGAACATACCAAAAATGATTGGATTATGGACACACAGGTCAAAAACACTCACCAACAGAAGATCCAACTATATCGGGTTGTCAAAGCTGGCCAACTCCTGCACCAAGGAAAGTGGCTCAGCATGGACCAAGTTCAACAGAAATTTCCTCACCTCGTAAAGGCTCTACATGCAATGGGGACCATTGCTTCCTAAGGGGGAGGAATGATCCAAGTGGATATTAGTGGCCACCCAGCTATTCCAACTAGATCTCCAGTCAGTTTCAACTGTTTCCTTGTTTATTTCAGCATTTACTATTTTTAGTAGTTTTTTAGGTCCTGAACTTTCGGAGTAGTTTTGACACCCTAAACGGTGTTTTTTTGAGGTTCACTACAGGCCCATAAACTCAAAGAGACATTTCCAACAAGGTATCATATGCGCCAAATAGAGATAATATGACCAAGTTACGACCTCGGGAAGTTGGTTGCCCAACTAGCCCCAATGAGGGCCATAAACTCTTGGTGTTTCATCTCCTGGGGTTAGGATTTTGGTTGTTTAGGGTTTTCCCATGTTTTTCAATAATAAATAGGCCCTTGAGCCTCATTTTAACATAATTCAGAGGCATGTAGCCACCACATCTCTTCTCAGAGATAAGCTACCATCGCCAGAGCTAGTCTTATTTCCATTATGTTTGTAAGCATATTTCAGTATTTGATATTAATGAAATGAAGTGTTATTTCTGTTGCATCTTTGTATTTATGGTTATATTTGTAGTTTGTTCTATTCCTGTTTAAATTCGGATTAGGTCTCTTCAAGTCAAGGACAAGTTGATATCTAGGAAAATTATCCCACATAAAACATATAAAAATTAAGATCTCACAATTTACAACACCTCTCTTTGTGTTCTTGGCGTCCCCTTGCTCCTTTAAGGGTGATCTACCATCTCCAAGGGTCAAATAATCAAATCTGTGCATGGTTTCAAACCCACAGGCTTGGGTGACAAGTCCACATCTTGGGTACTTAGCCCACAAAGCTCTTTTTTGATACCAAATCCTCCACAACCCTATACCTTAGGGTTTGGAGTACCTCCCAATCTACCAATCTCAACACTCCCTCTTAAAGAAGAATGTACTTCCAACACTAGGAAGTATCTCGACAGAATCTGAAGATCTCAAATCTCCATAAGGATTCTCCCTATGAAGCTAGACTCCTTTTTAGTCTACACGATCTCCACTGGCTCATACTACTAATCTCATGTCCTACAAGGTCAGTCTGAGTTGTTGTCAAGCACGAGCCATCTTCACCACAACTCAACTCTGCAAGAACTCATCCTCCTGGGTCAAACACAACAGATGCCTCTACTCTCGGATGTACAACACCTCTTCCTAGAGAAGAAACTGGCCTGCCAACATCCTCTCCATCACATGAAGCAATCTCGTCCATGAAAAAGCAACCCTTGAGTAGTCCTAATAATCTATGATAATTCATAGGAAGTCCATGATCAACAACCCACCCTACAACAAACTTATTTTCAACAGGTTCACCACCAATTCATGAGAACTCCCAGCCTATCTCGCTACCAAGCTAGTCAAGACCACATATCCACGTCTTTAGCGGGATCCTTTGCTCCATGATCTAGACAATCTCAAACCCCTTTGAGCTACTTCACTGGTCCTTCAAAGTAACTCTAATACCAAGTGAATTTTCCATGACACTATAGAATCTAGGTTTGGGTCTTCAAATATCTAACACAACCAACTCAAATGCCATAACTAGACTACTTTACATAATGGAAAATAAAGCGGTAAATCAACACATCCATAATAGATAATTTTTTTTGCAATTTCAATCCAACTTTATTGTATTAACAAGCTTTAATACAATTGTCTACAACTCCTGTACCAGGGATGACGACCTTCATACAATCACTGCTACAAGAATACAACTAGGGTTTGGCGTCAGTCCTTTGACAACCAATATACCTTGAACAAGACAACACCTGACCTACTTACTGATGTGGCACCCCATAACCCTTTCATCCACGCGTCCTGAACACATTTTCCTTTCCTTTGGCTCCTAATCTGCAGTAATACCAATTTGCCTCTATCAATGAATCCTGCTTTTTTAGGTCATTGAACACTGCTCACTAATCTTCCCTCTAGGTGATCATTAGTCCATAATTGAATCAACACATAGGGTCTTCTTGTGAGTTGTTCACAAATTTGTTTGTGAAAAAATCCTAGGTTGCTCACTTGCTGTTTCTCAACACTTTGTGACTTCTTCCCTCTATTTCCTTCCCGTGGTGCTCTAATGAAGACAAACTTAGGGCATGGAGGGCCACCATTTATGACTATCAAAAGTCCTCCTCCAATAGTAAAATTAGGGGTTGTTCATAAACCCACTTGGATACCCTTATTCCTTTAATTGAAAAACCCTTAGGCTTCACTTCCTCTGCACTCCTAATAGTCCTTAAATTCCTTCTCAAATGATTGTACTTAGGGTTGATTTGGAACTTATTGTCAACCCTCCAACTACTCATTTTGAGTGTCTAGACAATTGTCCAAACTCGGACCTTCTACCCACTAATAACACAATGACTTAAGATGACAAAACATACCTCTTCTACGTGAGATCCTCCTCAGTGTTGTGCCCTAGGTTTTGAGGTTTTTGGCCCACTAGTTAGGGCTTCTTGTACCATTGTAATCAACCCTCAAATCAACCTCAAACCTCCCTTAACTTCTGCTTTTCCCTTCTTCCCTTCTAGCCCTGCCTTTCCACTATACTCAACCTCCTACTAGGTTGTTATTATAAACTTCGTATGGCTCAGAACTGCCCTAAACTAGGGCTCCTTCAAACTTGATTTAACAAATAAATTCATCCTACTAAATAGAGATAAACTAGCACAAAATTAGCCTAGAATCCCTCCTTCTTTTGCTAGCTTCTTTCTCTAAGAACTCAACCTGCTATCATGAAAAAATAGAACCACAAACTACCTCTTTTCCCTCCTTTGTTAGGCTTCCCTTGGCTGTGGCTATCTTATAGGTGTCTTCCACTATGAAGTGTTGCACTTGTATGTGAGGAATGAGGCTCCACATCTCCTTATTTATATGTCTTCTTAGGCTAACAACCAACCCTTCAAGAAGTGTCTTTTCAGGTCAAGGCTGATTTGATCACTAGGACAATTAGCCCACATAAAACATATAGAAATTAATATCTCAGAATTCACAAATCCTCTCTTGGTGTTCTTGGTAGCCCCTTGCTCCTTTAAGGGTGCTCTACCATCTCCATGGGTCAAATCATCAAAATGCATGGTTTCAAACCCACAAGCTTGGGTACAAAGCCCACATCTTGGGTGCTTAGCCCACAAATCCCTTTTGTGGTGCCAAATCCGCCGCAACCTTATACCCTAGGGTTTTTAGTACCTCTCAAGCTATCAATATCAATAAAAATAGGCCCATGGCATAGATTCATCAATCATATCTAGTCTGTGCACTTTGGGAGGTGTGAGGTCCTTCTTTTGGGGAATGTGGCTTAAAATGGCTAGTGCTTTAGCTGCAATATGATTAAGGATCAAAGTCTTATCCTGAAAAATAGGTTTTTTCCTAGCCAACAATACCCCCCAACAAATAATGAAAGGGAATGATTTTATAGAGAGACAACAAGGATTTGAGCACCACGCCTTCCAGACTTCTTCCAAATCTAGACCTTCCCATAAAACAAAGTGACAAAGGGCATTCTTGCATGTTGTTGACACCTACTAATAAAAAGGGAAAGAGATGAATAGGTGCAGACTACTTTCGTCACTATTTTTATACAAAGAACACCATCTTGGTCCACTCAAGAACAATTTTTGCAATGTATCCCATGTTGGCACTTCTCACCATTTTGCACCACATGGACAATTTTTCTTTTGGTGGGAATTTTGCACACCATATCACTTTCCACCACCAAATATGATCAAGTGGCACTCTGTCAGCGATTAGAAAGAGGAAACCTAGCTTAAGGGTGTAAATCCAAAGGGGGATTTGCTCCAAGTGAGCTCATCGTCTCTGTTTATCAATCTGATATGAACATTAGAGAGGGATTGCAAATATACCTACCATGGGCCACAATGAACCTCCTCCAATCCTAGCTCCTCGGTTGAAAGCCAACCATGACTCTAAATTTAGGAAGTTGCAGGAAAAATAATTAATATATTAGTTAAACATACACATTAAAAAAATGTAACAAGATTGTTAAACAATGAGATTTACCTAATAATTATTGATAATTAAATTAAAATTACAAAAATCCTAATCCAAAATAAACACATATATTAGCATAAATACAAAAGAAACACACTCACAATATGAGTTAATAAGTTTCAATCTAACACAGAATCGTTGTCTTACAAAGCCACTTGTTTTAATATGTATAGATCCATCTTAACTCTAGATTTATCAAATGTTAGAGGGATAGAGGGATCAAATCTCTAAGGGTGCAAAACTCTTTTTTGAGTGTAAAACTTGAAGAAAAATTTGCAGCCTAAAGACTTGATCCCTCTAAACGCTTGATGAATCCAAAATTAAGATGATTTATATTTTTATCATATTTTATTTCAATATTTATTAAATAGTTTTTGTATAATAAAATTTATTTATATTAATAATTTAATTTTTAAGTTAGTAATTGATTCAAATAGTGTTTCTTTATTCTCATATATATATATATATATATATATATAATTTGATAAAACAATTCTTGATTATTTGAATTTGTATTTACAAGTATGCAAGTTGTCATATTATTTTCTTTAAACATTTGTTGTTTCCACTCAATCTCCTTCTATCATATTTTCAAGCAGCAAAATTCCCGAGCGGGCTCTCCAACCGTGGAATTTCTGTTATGCCTGGACAGATTCATTTTGATTTCTTGGAACATGATACCATTATTGGCTTTGGAGCCTTCCCCTTCACTTGAGGTCTCTTTATTTTTGGGAGGCGTTGCTGGACTTTTCCTTTATGATCAGATTGTATAGTTTATGCTGTAATGGCTGCTCCCCTGTTTTGTAGCGGAAGTGATCTGTTCCTCTTGCTGCAGTTGTCTTCTTTTGCATATTTTTACGATTCCAGTTTTCACAGATGTTGTGGTTAAAATTTCTGTAACTGTAACAACTTATATTGATATATGAACTGTTATTTTTTCTCTTGAAAAAAAACTCAAAACCCAACAATGATAGAATTCTCAATGGAAATGATCGCGAGTTACAGATTGCCTATATGCCAGGGGAAATCTGTGTGCTTTCCACGACAAGTACGGACATATGGAGGTAATAATTGTTGCATGGCTCATTGCTTGAGTAAAAATTGGGAAAAAACTTCATCGCTTGAGAAACATTCATAAAACGTCTATGAGATAAATTCAAACTTAATCAAGGCCTAATCAGAGTCTCATAGAAATGCAGGCCATCAAACTGGGGATTAATCGTTTTCAGTCACCGCCCCTCCCCTTATTTTCTGTTATCATCCCCCATTTCCGTGATTGAACAACCGACACATTTCATAATTAAAATTCACTTACCATGATCCCATATGAAAGCCTAGGAATCACTGAATTCTCAATGGAAATGTCTGTCAGTTGCAGATCGCCCATATGGCCGTGAAGGTCTGTGTGATTTCCCAATGACTACTAGCAGATGGAGGTAAAAAACGTTACATGGCTCATCACTTGGGTAAAAATTGTGACATAACTTCATCGCTCGAGTAAAATTCATTTTTTCTATGAGATAAATTCAGACTTAATCAATGCCTAATCAGAGTCTCGTAGAAATGCATACCATCAAATTGGGGAGAAAAAGATGCCTTCCACTGCCCCCGCTATGATTTTCCATTTCATTCCTCGCTCTACCAGCTTCAACTTTCATTCTGCACACCCAAAAACCACCATGATTAGAAAACCTGGCTCCAACTATGTTGACAGTAAACCCTTACCACTTCAAAAATTACTCATAAAGATTAAATTACCTTTAATTGCTACTTAATTACACAGGCAATCACCAAAATTCCTTTTAATTGCTACAAATTTGGTTATTGTGTGAGGAAACTACAAAAACATGAATTTTAGTCCTATGAGCCATCAGTGTTACACAACAATTTGTCACCATTGGTCACTGTCCCTATTACCCTTGTTTCCGTACTTTGGAGGACTCATTTCGGGACCTGTGAGCAGTGACATAACCTGAAAACACTTGCATTATGTTCCCCTAAGTATGTACTTCATGTTCCCTGAAGACACCTCCTGCAAAATATCCCTGAAAAGTGCCCTTTTTCCATTAGCGCGAGTACACAATGTACTACCCGCGCCAATAAATGAGATCCTCAAAAGAGGGTGCGACCATTGGCGCTCTGTCTTAGAACAACACTCGCGCCAACCAAGTTTGGTAAAGATTTTTGACAAACGCGCGCCTAGATGTTTTTTCCCTTCAAGTCATGAAGTCTTTTGAGGATAAAGCTCATCTTCTAGATGTCGAGAGTCATCATCTATCCTTGACATCTATCCATAGCGGCTTTTTGGAGATAATTCCAATCCACAATGGGTGTCCTGATGCATTGTATCTTCTTCCCCTACTCCATCTATAAAAGTCTGTCCTCATGCATTTGACAAGCTAGTTTTTGGAGTAATGCTAGTTGTGATAACGCTTGTCTTGAGTGATAGTAAGAGTCTTGAAGCATAGGGAGGTTATGCTGCCGGAAGTCTGAGAGAGAGAAGGTCTATTGCAAGACATGTATAGCTGCTCGCCCAGCCAGAGGAGAGGTTCAACGTCAGAACTTTGGTTGTATCTTTCTCTGTTGATTATTCATTAATAAACGCCTACTATTATGGTTCCGATCTTATTGTTCATCATGATAATGTTTGATCTATTTCCTTTCTGACTGAAATATAGTTCTATTTAGTGGATTTTATGCTGGTATTCGCTTTGTTCTTTGCATGTGCAGGTATCCATTCGCGGGGATCGCAAGGATTGTGACCTGCCGGAGCAAGGGAACGAGAGTATCAACTCTTCTTTGACATTAGCGTTGGACTCCAGGTTGGTTCTCATAATCCACTTTCGATTTGCAACTAGGAACTTGCATGGTAGCGTGAATTGATTATTGCTAGATCCATTTTGGTCTAGTGGGATCACCTCTGTCCGCAGAGGGGATTTACCTCTCCAACAATTTGGCGACTCCACTGGGGAGGAGCTATTTGTTGTTTGATTCATAAACCTTGGACGGAGTCTGAAGCACGGCCAGGCAGCCTTTGAAACGCTATTGCTTTGCATTAGCGGAGTAGATCAACGCCACTTCAGTCAATCTCCGGTTTGGTTTATGAACCGAACAGCTTGGAGTTTGTCTTGCATGTTAGTTTTCTCTTGCCTGCTTGCGTAAATGAGCTTTCTGGGTCAGTTTTAAAGTTGTTTCTTGCTGTTGGATCTGTCTGAGTACTGTTGACCAGACCCTGGACTGCTTTATTTATTTTTTGGGCCAGCAAACTGTGTTGGCGCGTTTTTCTACCTGACAGTCGCGCCAGTTGGCGCATGTTGCACAACAGCAACTCGCGCCAATTCCTTAATAGCGCAAGTTGCAGGCTGACAGTCGCGCCAGTCCTGTGAATTTTGCCAGTGTGTTTGTTGGAAGCTCTTTAAACTCAGATTTTTGTCTTTTTACATCCTCTGCAGCTTCTGGAAGTGTGTTGGAACTCTGTTTGACTGGTTTTTTACCTTTATCCTTCAGGTGTTTGCCTATTTCTATCGATTTTATATCCCAACCCTAGAGCATCTAGTGGCTTTGTATATCGAGCCTTCTGTGGGAGTTTTGGTTCTTTGATTGCCCAGTCAACTTTTTGGTTGTTTTCCGCACCTGTCTAGTGGTTGTTAAAGCTTATTATTCTGTGCTTCAAGCAATTCACCTCTAGCTCGTTTGGATTTTGCTTGACTTCGTTTGAGCTTAGATCACATGGTTCATTGAGGTCTTTGTAATTTTCCTTGTTTTGACAGTTTATCTTGGTGTTTCAGACTTGGTTCTATTTGCATTGAGTGAAATTTGCCTGTTTATGCTTGTTAATATCTCTCGAGATTTGTTTAAGTGCATTATGCCATTTAAAAAAAAAAAACAAAGGATCTTTTTGCATTATATTAGTTAGCATTTATTGTTATTGGCAATTAGTCACTTTTAAAAAAAGAAAAAGAAAAAGTTTCATTTATTGCTATTAGTTGCATTAGGATCTTTGTTGATTGTTTGGTGATCGTTTTGTTTGTTTGAAAATCTCAACTCTCCTGTAGTTAGCATTCATTGAACGAAATGATATAATTTTGGCATATAGTTTGCATTTAGGAAGTTTTGAGAGATCACATACGGTAGGACCTAAAAACTGAAACTTAATTGAAGATCAACTGTAAAATAAACCGAATGAATCTAACAACGCATTGGAACCTAACGCATATATTCTAGAGGTCTAGGCTAGAGACGTGTTCCGGCGTTGTTAAACCTAGTCACTATTGTTTCACATTACGGTTGGGTGATTCCTCCTCTTGTGACTCGATAGTGGTCTAGCACGGACTGAGCTCCCATGTACCGTCGCGTATATAAGGGAGACCCCACTAGGTTATCATCCTTTATCCACAGGAAGCCGTGTCTGCCGCCTTACAAGCCGTAATGCACTGAACACAGCATTCGAGAAGATTGACTGCCGTACGGGAAGTCCTTGGTTTTCATCTGATTGCCAAGGTGTATAAGCAGTTTTACGGATTGTTTGGTAAACCCTTTTCCTAGAGTCTCCAGAGTAGTCACTTTTGATCCTTTTCGGACTCCTTAAAAGAAAAGGTGCCAGTGAGCGTCTTGTCACTTCGTGCTCATTAAACATTCGAAGGAGACTAGAGTCATCTTTTTGTCCTTTTCTCGACTCTTAAAACATGAAAAGGTCAAGTTGTGTCTTTGCGTCTTAAAATTTATTCGGCCACGATAACATTTACCCGGTTAGATTTTGTTTGCGTTAGTTTGAGTAGGTTTTTTGTCTCGTTAGATTCCCTAAGTTTTGTGAAGTTTCATCCTGGCGGAATTACCAAATTCGTCTTCTTCCGAGATACCGGTTGTAAGTGAAACTCTTCCTGTGGTTCCGAGTATACAACCGATTAGTTCTCGTGCTCCAGGCGACGAGACTTACGAGTTCCATTGGAACCCTGTTTGGGAACCTTCTGAGGACAGTGTCCCTTTTTGGGACTACACTTCTCCTTGTGTTTCAGTCCCACCTTCTTTCTCTGACATGGAGGACTTGTCCCCTACTTCGATTGATGAGTCCGTTGCGACAAGCGGTGAAATTCCCACCGCGACGGACCCTACACTTGTCAGTAGCACTCCCACTACTACAAACCTACCACTAGGCTATAAAGCATTAAGGGATACTATGCCCTCTGGAACTCCTTTCACGGGTTCTATTTGGTCACCACTCGCTTTTCCTACCACAGAGCCTTTTACTCCACAAAGTCGCAGTATGTTCATTACCTCAATCACAACCGCTCCAACGGTATGTGTAGCTTCTTTGACTCCTATTTTTAGTCGTCCTTCGGCTTCTTTATTCAGAGTCTTTGATCCTACGTCAAACGTCCCAGCAGAGGGGCCATACGATCGATATTTTTCGTCTCAACCGATGGTTGAGATTTCAGTTCCGTTGTCAATTGATTGGGGCTCCACCTCTTTTCATGGTGGCCAAGTATCGTCTGCGCAATCTCCAAGACAACCTCCTCAAGACCAACAAGGGCAATCCTTCCATGGAAACCCTTTTGCCTCTGGTGGTCCGTTTTTCCCCTCTTATGTTCAACCTTCTGGTAACTCAGGTCAATCTTCTGTTCAACAAGCCCAACTTGGTATCCAGCAAGGTTATCCTACTGGACAAATTGGTCAATCATATGTTAACCCAAACCAATCCAATGTCCAGTATGGTCCGATATCTGGACAAGCTGCTCGACCACATGGTCAGCCCACCGTCCAGTATAGTCAACCTTCTGGGCAAGTCGGTCAGCCTCAAATCCAATCAGGCCAACCAATTGCCCAGCCCACTCAACGATCTGGTCCGTTAGGACAACCTTCAGTTGTGCAACAACAACTCCATTCCCAGCAGGTACAACCTTCTGTGCAGGGAGGCCAACCTCAATATCAACAAGGTTATCCTTCCGGCCAGATAGCCCAACCTACAGGACATCCTTCTGGCACTGCTCAACCTGGTTTTTTTCCCCAGGCTGGACCCCAGACCCCATCTGGTTTTCAAATGCAAGCTGGAGTTCAATCTCAACAAGCCTATCAAACTCAGCCTGTTTCTCAAACTCAGTTTGGAGTCCAGCCATCGTATGGTCACCAACAACCTCAAGGGAAACTTTTGTTTGCCCCATATCAAAATTATCAACAACTGCAGACGAATCCTTATCAGAATTATCTGCAACCATATGGTGCTCCTGCAGGACCGTTTGGTAATCCATGGAACGCTGGGGGCAGAACCCAAATCCTTACGGACAAAACCCTATGGGGCCAAATCCGTCTGGACCAAGCCCTTGGGGGCAACCGCCAGTTGGTTGGAACCCTGGTGCTCCATCCCACCAACAGCCCTAGATGTCCTTTAATCCTCAATTACCTTTCTTAGCGACTTTAGAATTACCGGATGTGTCTAAATTGACCAATGATCCTATTCTCCATAACCCATATTGGCCTCCGGTTCCAACGAAAATTCCCGGTGATTGTCCAAAATTCGATGGTAAAGCTAATGAAGATCCACAAGCCCATGTCATGACTTATCACCTCTGGTGCTCATCCAATTCATGGCTTGATGATTCAATTCGGCTTCGCCTTTTTCAAAGGACTCTCACTGGCTCTGCAGCTAAGTGGTATATTGAGCTCAATCGCGGATCCTTTCAGGATTTCAACTCGTTGGCTATGGCATTTCTCACGCATTTTCAGTTACCCATTCGATATGAAACGGGTACACACCTCCTCACATCCTTAAGACAAACAACGGCTACGCATATCTCTGATCATATCCATGAATGGAGATGACGTAGACGTATGATTAAATTTTGGATTCCCGACCAGCTTCTTACCAATAGCTCAGGACATTGCCATGGGGGTGTGTGTCACTGAAGAGCAAGCTATCGTGTGCGCTCAGTACCTTGACTTGGTTTACTCTCAGTCAGGTACATTGTATGATTATCTACCTGATGCCCCGAGACCAGGAACATCCAAAGCCCCGCCGACACCAACTGTTGACAGTATTATTGGTTCTGTTAGTTCATCCTCGAAGAAAAATTCCGCGAACCCTGGGAAGCAAAAACCAACTGCTTCGAATGAATAGAATTCTCAGGTAACACCCATTTCGAATGTTACTTCCGAGGTCAATGCCGTCCAATCCACCACGACAGACAAAGCCTCGAAAGGAAAGAAGAAAGGGAAAGCGAAGAATAAACCAGATCAACCTAAACAGGACTCCCCTAAACCTCCGCCCGAGGATGGTGCCAAGTGCAAACCCAAGTATCCTTGTCTTAACTGTGATGAAGATCACTATACCAAGGACTGCCCGAGGCGGTCCGAAGTTAGTTGTTTGTTGAAAGGCACTCCCGGGACTCCTGTGGTGCTCAAAGAACCCTTTCCCTCAAAACAAACTCAAAAAACTCAAATAGTGGCTGACCCTTCTCAGCCTCCCTCTTTTTTCGGTTCTCAAGTGTTTATCGCTGGAACGATACCTGTCAATATCAGTACTCGAACAAAAGATTATCCGCCATCTGCCGGGAAAGAGCCTGAGATCCCCTCTAGTGCTCCACCGTTCAGTTCAGGTCCGCTCCACATTGAGAGACCTACTACTGAGACGCCTCTTCGACCCCCTCCAAAAGGAGTACTCCGGAAATCTTCTTACAACCCAAATGCTCGTGCTGCAAAACACTACAATATCGTTGAGGACTTAGTGCAGACTCCGTCGGCTATGTCCGCTTTAGAAGTTCTCTAGAGCTGCCCTTCTCAGAGGAAGTCCTTGCTATCAGCTATTGGTGGCATAGACCCGGCCGACTCGGATTTAATTACTTTTGACTTAGAACGCCATACGCAGAGACTGCCGCCCCAAATCGCATTCCTCATACAGGTTATTATTGATTCCAAAACGATTCATCGTACAATCATTGATGAAGGTGCTTCAACTTGCATCATGTCTGTCACCTGTTGGAAAGCTATTGGATCTCCTACGCTGAGCCAGTCTCCCATGACCTTGGAAGCTTTTGATGGAAGAGCCTCTCGTCCTTATGGTATACTCCAATGTTTACCCATCTCTTTGGAAGGGAAGATGGTCAAAATGGAAGTTGAAGTCGTTGATGCTACTCTTACCTACAACCTCCTTCTAGGACGTAGCTGGATCTACGCGATGAAAGCTGTTGCTTCATCTTTGTTTCGTATCATCTGTTTCCCTCATCAAGGGAAGATTGTTACCATAGACGAGCTATCATTCTTCGCTTCCTCTTCTGAAGGCAACATCCCTTTTGTGGAGCATACCTCGAAATTATCTGAGAGTCTGGGAGCCGGACTTTTCAAAGATCCCGCTCTTATGGGTGTTTTTCCGCTCCCACCTCCTAACGTCGCTTCTGTTAATATGATTACTACTTGTTCTGATCCGTGGATCATTCCTCCCACCGACCAAGTAGATTCTTGGGGTGACCAGATGCCGTTGAGTCCTGCCGAACTCAACTATGTTGAAATTATTGCTGCATCGGCTCCTTCTTCTGAACTTGCTCCTTTGAGCAAGGTTCTCCACTCATTCGCTCCATCCTCAGGGCTTGTAGATGAGACTTCTTCAGATCCTTTAAAAGAAACATTCTCTTCCGACGAAGCCATTATTGAGACTATGTCTCTCGAGGAACTTCCTTGGCATGATTCTCACCATCGTTCCTCGTTTCTCCCTGCCCCTCAGGATATTCTCACTTGCCTTGAGCGGTTTGCTCCTTGTCTCCCATTACAAACACCTATTCAGATTTATCAGGTGTCTTCTGAAGGGAATATGGCAAACATTACGCAAACCCAGCCCATCGACATCTCTGTGAAACCAGGGATTGTCGAGCATCTTCACATTGGAGTCACTTGTACTCCAGAGGAGATTCAACTTTATTCCAATCTTTTTCGCGAATTTCGTGATGTCTTCGCATGGTCCTATGAAGAAATGCCCGGCATTGATCCTAGCATAGTGGTGCATGAGATAATCACGTACCCAGGTGCTAAGCCTGTTCGTCAACGTTTACGCCCCGTACACCCCCGAAAGGCTGCAGCTATTAAGGCCGAGGTCGAGAAGCTTCTTAAAGCCGGTTTTATTTATCCTATCCCGCTCACAGATTGGGTTTCTAATATCGTACCTGTGAATAAAAAATAGGGTACAATTCGTGTTTGTGTCGATTATCGTGATATAAATCGAGCCTGTCCTAAAGATAATTTTCCCACACCATTCATTGATCAAATTATTGACGAGTGTGCCGGAAGTGAAATGTATTCTTTTATGGACGGTTTTTCTGGATATAACCAGATCAATATTGCTCCCGCTGATCAACACAAAACTGCCTTTATCTGTCCATGGGGCACTTTTGCCTATAAGAAGCTCCCTTTTGGTCTTAAAAATGCCGGTGCTACCTTCCAGCGTGCAATTTCCTATGCATTCCATGACATTCGACACATTGTACAGCCTTACCTGGATGATCTCCCTGCTCATTCAGCCAAACGTCAGGACCACCCTAAACACCTTCGCGAAATCTTTCTTCGCTGTCGATACTACCGAATCAGGCTTAATCCTCACAAATGTGTCTTCTGCGTTGAATCTGGCCGACTTCTCGGGTTTGTCGTTTCCCGAGAGGGCATCCGTTTGGATCCCCTTAAAGTCGAGGCTATAGTGAATCTTCCTCCCCCTGCTTCTTTACAGCAATTGCAGAGCTTGCAGGGTAAAGCAAATTTTCTACGTCATTTCGTTCCAAACTATGCCGAGGTGGCCAAAGGTTTTACACGATTACTAAAGCGCGATGTCCCTTTTCATTGGGATACCATTGCTCAGGAATCTTTTGAGCGTCTCAAGGGTCTCCTTGTTTCTGCTCCATTGCTCCGTCCTCCGAATTATTATCGTGACTACACTCTGTATTTGGCCGCCGCCGACACCACGATCGACATGGTTCTTGTTCAAACTGACGACGATGACACTGAGCATGTTATCTATTATCTCAGCCGCAACCTTTTAGACACAGAAACTCGATATGCTTATGTCGAGAAGTTGGCTTTGGCCGTCGTTTGTGCTGTCCAACGTTTCCGTCATTATATTCTGCTGCGTACTACTACCGTGATTTCTGATTGCAACCCCATGACCTATATTTTGTCACGCCAGTTGCTGGGGGGCAAGTACTCAAAGTGGATTGTTATCCTCCAAGAGTTCGACTTGGAATTTACCACTGCCAAGTCCAAGAAATCCCTTGTATTTGCTGAGTTAATTTGCTCTTTGCCATCTTCTTCCCTGACCTCTCACGTAGAGGATCAAATTCCGGATGAGACTTTATTTCTCATTAGCACCCTCGATCCCTGGTATGGAGATATCATTATATATCTGCAAACGTCCTCTTTTCGCCCTGGCGTGTCCAAAGACGCTCGGCGAAGGATTCGTCATCAGTCTCAACCATACCGTATCATTGGCGATACGCTATATCGCCTCGGCGCCGACTCTGTTCTCCGCCGATGTTTAACTCTCGAGGAAGCTGAGCGTGTCTTGAATGACTGCCACTCAGGTGCCTGTGGTGGTCACATGTCCGGATATGCCACTGCCCAAAAAATCCTCCGTGCTGGCTATTTTTGGCCCTCTATTTTCAAGGATTGTATTCTTGCCATCCGTTCTTGTCATGAGTGCCAGATATACCAACGGAAAATGCGAGCGCCTCCTGCTCCATTGCACCCTGTGGTCACCGTCGGCCCTTTTGCAAAATGGGGCATTGATTATATGACTTGTAACCCTCGCTCGGCCGGGGGGCATGGGTTTATTGTCGTTGCCGTCGATTACTTTACTAAATGGGCCGAGGCGATGCCTACATTAACCGAAGACGGTCACACAGCGGCACAATTTTTATTCAACCATGTTATCTCGCGGTTCGGCATCCCTCAAGCCATCGTTATTGATCACGGGAAGCATTTCCGTAATCATATGATGTCGGAATTAACAACCCAGCTAGGCTTGCAGCATGATAGTTCAACTCCATACTACCCTCAGTCCAATGGCCAAGTTGAGGCTATCAATAAGGTTTTGGTTACAATGCTTCAACGTACCGTTGGCATGCATAAGTCTAACTGGCATTTGATGTTGTTCCCTGCCTTGTGGGCCTACCGAACCTCTGTGAAGGATGCCACTGGTTTCACTCCATTCCAACTAGTTTATGGACTAGAGGCTACCCTTCCAATCGAATGTGAAATCCCTTCATTAAAATTGGCTATCGAGCTACTTCCCAACACTACTCCGTTAGAAGAACGCCTTCTTTACTTGGAATGGCTAGATGAGACTCGTCGCCTGGCCTCTTTGGCCATCGAAACACAAAAGAAGCGAGTCAAGACTCACTTCGATCAGATCGTACGTCCACGTTCTTTTGTTGAGGGAGATTTAGTCCTGCTCTACGATCAGGCAAAAGATAAGCTAGGAGCAGGAAAGCTCGAGTCTATGTGGCTAGGCCCTTACATTGTCAAGAAAGTTTTGCAGAAAGGGGCGTACGAGCTAATTGATTATGAAGGGAACCCTCTTGGGAAGCCCCGAAACGGGCTGTATTTGAAAAAGTACTATGCATGATGCTAGTACATTTTATTTTGTACATACATGTACTCTAGCAAGTGTGTTGTGTGTGTGTGTGTCAGTTTTAAAGGCGTAACTGCCACTTATTGTGTCTTTCGCTTCTTATGCAGATGTCTGATGCACCTTATGTTGGTTTCGCTGATGGTGCCTGCCGCAGTACTCGCAACTTGTCCTCTGCGGCGTGGGTGATCTATGATCCTCATGGCGAGCTGATAGATTTTTAGGGTGTTTGTTTGGGTCGTACCACTAACAATGTCACCGAATACTGTGCTGTAATCGAGCTACTTGCTGAAGCAATTAATCTCGGCATTCGTGCATTGGTAGTGAACCTGGACTCTCAACTTGTCGTCCACCAGCTCAACGGGCAATATTCCGTCAGAGACCATCGCATTCTAAGGTTGTATTTACGTGTGAGATTGTTAGAAAGGAACTTTGATTTTATCACATATCAACATATTCTACGACAATTAAACACATTATCTGATGCATTGGCTAATTATGTATTAGATAGACATTTGTGTAATTTGTAACCAAAACATTATATAAGCAAGAACATGAAAACACAATAATAAACTATAGGCATATGTATATATATACGTGTGTTTCATAATGTTTGCGCCACGCGCATTACATAATCCAAAAAATAATACATGTCCGAATCTCATATGGCCGCAGACAACATGTCTCTCAAAAATATGCAAAAATGAAACCTAGGCGTCTAATCACGGTGATGCTCATGATAGCATGTCACCGCTCGCACCAAACGTCTCAGCAGACGATGGACGCGAGTAAGTACTCCCACTGTGTGCCTCTGGTACGCGAAGGGCACATCTGCCAGTCTGGCATAGTCTAGAATCCCTCGAGTGAGTGCCTCAAGGTTCTGTACTAGCTCATCACTTGCACCACCCTCTACCTGAGGGTCGGCTGCAGGTTGTGCCCTCTGTGCTATGTGAGACAAATCAGTTGGTCACTCTACACCAACATCTGCATACATATATATAGCTATTGTCAGAGACAGACATGTATTACAAAAAAACTTAAATACACAAAAAACATCAAAAACACAAAGAGTTCTTACCAAGCTCCTCATCCCAGTCTTCTCCCGCAGGCAATGGGAGATCTGGGTCTCCAGTAAAATCAGTGCCCGCATAGGGCCAGTCCTCTATAACGATCATCTGGTGACGGAGCCATATGAAGAACTCGGGCCTCCAGGCCATCTGCTGGCCCCCTCCTCCTCTGGGCATGAGTGCTTCCCATCGAGTCAACCTCGGTTCCCGTGGCACTGGATCTGCCACTATACCTCCCTGAATCCGGAATATTGGTAGTCGCTCCAGGAAGAAGGATACCACGATGGATCCATACCCGAACTGTTTGTTGCCATCACGCTTACAATTGGTAAGCTGCCTCTTGATGTTTGTAGTCACTGCCGTGGCCCAGTCAAACAGTGTAGGTTGGAGACACTCGGTTTCTAGCAGTAAATGATTCTTGCTGGCCTCGTGGGGCGCCTGTACCCCAGCCGTCCATGTGATAGTGAACAGTATCACTCGTAGCACTAGGTCTGGGACTGTGATAATATCTACCTTGGCACTATTTGATCCAAACTGTGCCCCAGGACAAACCCGTTCCATCACCTCCCCCATCTTTTCCCCGGAAGGCCTACTACTAGTCAAGATGGGTCGTGCACCTCTCCGCGATAGTCCAGTGATAGAGTAGACATTGGAAACATCTAGCTCCAATGTCTGATCTTTTAGGCGGAATACCTGATCCTCTGTATCCCAAGCATCCACGATGAATCGTAGTAGCTCCGGTTGTGCACGCAAATAAGAGGTGAGGAAGAATTTCTTCAAGCCGCAGTCCCTCAAAGCATCCATGCAGGCTTCATCCTCTAATGCCATAGCATCTACGGCATCATGCTCTCTTTCTCTCCATTCTACAGCCATTCTGACAAATCCCTGCAACCATAAAGTCGAAAATATCATCATTAGATCATTGATGAAACCAAAATTAAAGGAAAATTGCAAAATTAACGGTCAAATCTATGGGAAAATTAGGTCGCGCGGTTGGCGCGACTGTTTTCAAAACAGTCGCGCCAATGTCGCGCCCCCTTTGGGAAAAAAATCCCATTGGCGCGATCCCGAGCGGGAAACTCGCGCCAATGGCGCAGCCCTAAAATTTTGCAATTCCTCTTGCAGGGGACCCATCTATGGATGAAAAACTGAAAAAATGGAATGAAAATGAAGCTAAGGATGAGACCTCTTACCTGCTCTGGACGGCGGCTCGATTGCTTTCCTGGATTGATCACGATCAACAGTTGAAGTTTGCACCCAAAACCCTCCAATGGTAAACTCACAAGGTGAAAAGTAAAAAGTAAATTTGTTTTTTACCATTTCACTATTTATAGCATTTTTTGACCTAAAAATACATTAAAAATAATATTTTTTGGGTATTTTTGGAATATATTTATGTCGAAGTGGGTTTTACACTGTTTTTTGTATGATGACAGGGGTTGGTGCAACTCAAGCAATGAAACGAGCTCCTTTTTCTACTTTTTCAAGCTCGGTAAAACATGTGAAAAGGTTATTTTAAGGTCTGCTTTCAGCTCTTTTCTGACCGTTTAAAGAGGAAAAGATTGCCGAGTTACTCCTCTTGACTCGTTAAACGTTAATAAGGGGCGGTCGTTTTAAGTTCTTTTTGTCGACCGTTAAAACGTAAAAAGTTTACCGGGTTTTTGTCGTTTCAAACTCGTTAATGGTTACGAAACGACGTGGTTTTGACCGTTTTTTTACTTTTTCAGGTCGAAATCACTATTTATGAAAAGTACTCCTCGATCGTAATGGTCAGGCGGTTCTTTCGAGCATTGTTTTATACTTTTTCGGGCTCGCGAGACACAACTTTACGAAAAAGGACACCCGTGGAGTTTCCTTTTCTGTTGTCTTTTCAAACTCTCTAAACATGAAAAGACGCCGAGTTCTTCCTTTGTCAGACTTGTTAAAACCTGATGACATCAGATTTTGTCGAAATGACGCACCACAAGCATATGTTATCCCCATCAAGCTTGTTAAAAATAATTGGGGTACTTGCCAGAAATGGGGGGGGGGGAAAAGGAACCATAATTATTGTCGTGTAGGCAGTATGTCGCTCTTGAACATGGCACTTGTCTGCTTTCGTGTCTGGGTGGGGATATCTCATCTCATTTTTCACTTGCCTCCGTGGACTTGGGTAATCCTGTTTGACCTCTCATCTGCTCATTGCCTCGCCACCATGACCTCTGATCCATTGATGTAAAATACTGCCAATTCCACTATCGTGCCGCCGATGTGTTCAAGAGAAGTTGACCTCTGCAAATAAACAACCTCCCTCTGATAGTTCACATAATTTTGATTCACAACATTATCTCTCTGTCTCGTGTCGATGATGTGGGAAACCTTATGGCCCACCTTCGATCAAGGTCACTTCCTGTCGACTTCAGCTCATTATCCAGGAAGTTGATCTAGAGACTCCCTTCCGGTGCCTTGGAGCCTGCATGCCTCAATGGCAGGTTCTTCGTGTTCGACGTGAGGTTTTCATCATTGGCCTCCGATTGAATGATTCTACGGGTGTTCGACATCGGATCACTAATTCGCACGCCATAGATTGTACCTATAGTACCTTGAGGGCCATTGTCATTATTGGTGGTACCTCTCGCGTCTGTTAACAGTTTTCAATATTGACTGGTAATCAGACGATGTTCATGCATGTTCGACTTCAGCTCATATATTCGCATGCTTGAACTTGTACTTTTGTTCGGGTCGAGATGGAGCGCAAGACCCTGGATTGTGTCTGTTGTAATCCAGGCGTGATTCTTGATACATGACTCATTCACTGGATGGCTGCGACCATACCTGAGTCGATTCATTGATCCTAACCAGATGGCTACGTCCATACTATGGATCTAGATTATTATGTACTCTCTTATGGATGGCTGCGACCATACCACATACATCATGTACTTGAGCTATCAGTTGTATCTCTCAATGCAGATTCTCGGTGGCAGCTACATGTGTTCTTGTAAAGCATTTCACCCCTCTCTCTCTCTCGGGCCTCATGCTTTAGGGGGCATCTGTTACACAGCAATTTGTCACCATTGGTCACCGTCCCTATTACCCCTGTTTCCGTACTTTGGAGGACTCATTCCGGGACCTGCGAGCAGTGACATAACCTGAAAACACTTGCATTATGTTCCCCTAAGTATGTATTTCATGTTCCCTGAAGACACCTCCTGCAAAATATCCCTGAAAAGTGCCCTTTTTCCATTAGCGCGGGTACACAATGTACTACCCGCGCCAATAAATGAGATCCTCAAAAGAGGGTGCGACCATTGGCGCTCTGTCTTAGAACAACACCCGCGCCAACCAAGTTTGGTAAAGATTTTTGACAAACGCGCGCCTAGATGTTTTTTCCCTTCAAGTCATGAAGTCTTTTGAGGATAAAGCTCATCTTCTAGATGTCGAGAGTCATCATCTATCCTTGACATCTATCCATAGCGGCTTTTTGGAGATAATGCCAATCCACAATGGGTGTCCTGATGCATTGTATCTTCTTCCCCTACTCCATCTATAAAAGTCTGTCCTCATGCATTTGAGAAGCTAGTTTTTGGAGTAATGCTAGTTGTGATAACGCTTGTCTTGAGTGATAGTAAGAGTCTTGAAGCATAGGGAGGTTACGCTGTTGGAAGTCTGAGAGAGAGAAGGTCTATTGCAAGACATGTATAGCTGCTCGCCCAACCAGAGGAGAGGTTCAACGCCAGAACTTTGGTTGTATCTTTCTCTGTTGATTATTCATTAATAAACGACTACTATTATGGTTCTGATCTTATTGTTCATCATGATAATGTTTGATCTATTTCCTTTCTGACTGAAATATAGTTATATTTAGTGGATTTTATGCTTGTATTCGCTTTGTTCTTTGCATGTGCAAGTATCCATTCGCGGGGATCGCAAGGATTGTGACCTGCCGGAGCAAGGGAACGGGAGTATCAACTCTTCTTCGGCATTAGCGTTGGACTCCAGGTTGGTTCTCATAATCCACTTTCGATTTGCAACTAGGAACTTGCATGGTAGCGTGAATTGATTGTTGCTAGATCCATTTTGGTCTAGTGGGATCGCCTCTGTCCGCAGAGGGGATTTACCTCTCCAACAATCAGACAATATCCACCTTTAAAATATGAGAGGCAGAGAATGACATTATATAGGATAGGAAATCCGTAGAAATGTGGACCATCAAACTAGGGAGCAAACGATGCTGCCAAGTGCCCCTTATCCATGTTTCCATGTAATTCGTCGTTCTGTTCGCTATAACTTTCATTCTGCGCACCCAAAAACCACCATGATTAGTAAACCTAGCTCCAGTATGTTAACAGTAAACCCTCCCCTCTTGACAAATTATTCATAAAGATTAAAAAGAAACACACAATGTGAAAATAACTACATAATTGGTATCTGTTGTTGATGGATGACGGTGAGACTCGAAGATACAGAAAGATATAATGGCAACAACTGTAGCTGCAGTTGTTGTAATGCTCCTACCAGTTTATGATGCAAATTTATATACCTTGATATTAGGCTAGTGATCCAGAGTCATTTTGCGGGTCTACATGCCTATGTATTGTGTAGTTATGTTATGTATATTTTGAGAGCTAGCATGCTTAAACATATTTTTCGGTCTTGAGGATGTGACCAAAAGGCCACAATTGTAAATATGTTGTAAATGATGTACATGTTTTATAATAAAATAATATAAAGTACGCTGGCTACGGAGCCCACCCTACGGCAACAGTTGAGGGGTTGTACAACTCCATGAATAAGAAATGAGGCAGTGATAAAGACACCCGGGCCCAAATGGGTTCGGTGTGCCTATGGTGGAGAGAGGCCACACACACACAAAGTTTCTTGGAGGCATTATGATTATGGAAATAACTACTATGATTCTAGTGATTGTTCAGAGGATGGTTTTTGAGTTCAGTCCTTAGCAACTAGCTAGCGAGCCCTAAGCTTGGGTTTGGACTAGCTGGGAGTTGTTTTATTTTTTTCCTATATCGTGCTTAAATAGCTATGGAGCAACATGGTTGTTTGGTTGGCACATTGAAAATTGATGTGGTTTGGAGGGTGCTTGGAGCCCTGGAGTTGCATGGTTGTTGGGTTGGCACCATGGCAGTTGATGTGGCTTGGAGGGTGTCTAGAGCCCAGGAGCAACATGGTTGTTGGGTTGACACCTTGGCCATGGAGGCGATGTTGTTTCTTGTTACCGTTTCCTACGGAGTTGCATTCCTTGCTCAAAGGTGACTAGTGGTTGAAATCCATGAACCATATCATTTATGGTAGGGTGGAATGTGGAGAGCCCGCAATGAGTTGGCATTTCTATATAGATAACTAGTTCATTTTGTGTGACATGTGGAATGTTGATTTTATGCTTGAATCCTTAGTTCCAAGGTTATGTGTTTGATATGGTTAATTATCTTGTATTTCCATCGTGCGTTCATGTGTATGAAAGTATATGTGCCATGCTTACAATTTATACGCTATTTTTGATATAAACCCTAAATCAAGGTTTGCTAATTACATGCATATATTATTCTATTATGCATAAGTTTAATCCACTACATTTAAATCCTAATTCTGCGTGAAGCACTACATGGACTGCTTGTTAAGTATACATGTTTTAATAAATCCAAAGCCAAGGTTGAAACCTAGGTGACAAACTTACGATGGAGTTTACACAGAGTTCTAGGTGGGATTTGACTGCGAGCCAGAGTTCAATAAATGGTATTTATGAATTATGAGCTTCTGCAAGAACACCAGTGAATTAATCATTTTTTTTTGGTTAAGGTTACACAGTGTTGCCCGACAGGTGGCCAGGGATGTTACAATTGTGAACAGAGGCATATTCACTACAATCTCATTTTTCTTATCAACTAATTATCCCTTCTATGAATCACACAAGCAATCACCAAAATTCCCTTTATTTGCTATAGATTGACACACACAATCACCAAAATTCCTTTTAATTTCTACAAAATCACACATTTAATTGCCAAAATTCCCTTTAATTGTTATAGGATAACACAACCAATCACCCAAATTCCATTTAATTGCTATAAAATCACATGCGCAATCACCAAAAATTATTTTAATTGCTACATATTTGGTTACAGTGTGAGGAATCTACAAAGAGAAAAATTCTAGTCCTATGAGCAATTAGATGATATTCACTTTTAACCTCTGAGAGGCAAGGAATTATATTATATAGGAGAGGAAGTCGTGACATGTGGGCAGAGATAAACAAAGATGCCCAATGCCTAGAAACTTTCGTAGCAGAGTAGCTTTCGTGAACCTTGCAAAATTACATTATTGTTTGTGTTGCAAATCACGACTAGAATTTTTAATTTTAATTTAATTTTAAATAATTTGATCAAGTCAACATAACATTACATTATATAACCTTCTACGACATCATTGCCATAGTAGATTACCTCTTGGCGTACTAAATCTAATTCTTCTCAACATTTAATTTATCTAAAATTAAGATACATCTATAATATTTATATTATATAAATTTCACATCTCTCCATATAAATATTCTTATTTTTAAGTTTACTAAAACCTTAATAATACATATAATGGGACCTCCTTGATGATAGGAAGGAAGATGGAGCTCCGCAGGGCTTAGGCTAGGGTTTCGCATATAGCCCATCTCCACTACAGTCATTACTGAAGTATCTTCACTCTCCCGGCAGCGTGGCACTATCACCGTGACAGTTTGTTGATTGTTGTCAGCCCTTCCAACGATCTGTTTCCTCCGATCCCGTTATTGTCTGCTGTTTGTCGGAATGGAGATTGATGTTTTCGATTATTCGGTTGATCTGAATCCCAATGAGCCTATTTGGTCACACTTTAGCACATTGCCAGAAGTGTCAGTTATGGGACCCCCATGCGACATCCTCCGCCGTGGACGAGATCGTCGTCTATCCTTACGGATCCTAGACCCTCTGTGCCCTACCTACTATTCTCTGCTCTCTCAATTGCTTCGCCGGGATTCGATTGCCCTCCCCTATCACCAACCACTCTCAACCTCCTTGTTTCCTGCATCCCTTCTTCCCCATCATTCGACTATTCGTCTCCGGATTCTACCCTTCATCCTACCTCATCCACCCTTTCCTCATCGGTAGGGTTAGACCCTGCTGTTAAACTTCCCCCCCATATCCCGACCTCATCCACCCTCCATCCTTCCACCGATCTAGGGAAGTTATCTCTCCCTTCTGGCTGTTTTGATATTCCGGTCATCAACCCTCGGGCTTGTAACCCTATCTTGCAGGCGGATAACCTTGGTTCACGGTACCCCCTTTGGGACCATCCGATGACACCCCACTCTGGCAAAGCCAAGAAGAACAAGTGCGTCAAAGCTTCTTGTAAGGATTTCTCCCTCTGTTTTGGTGAAGGTGTTAATATGGGTGATGTGGTGGACACAACAAATAGGGTTTTGGTGGGCTGAGTTAGGGGTAGGACTTATTTTGCTGCTCGCCTACGTCTCTGGGTTATGGAGATTTGGGGTAATTCACTAAAGGAACTTCCATCTGTTATGACTCTGGAGTGGGGATGGTTCGCCCTCAATTTTCACAGGGAGGAATACACCTCTTGGATTCTGTCCTAATATTGGCACATTGAATTGGCTCCTGTTCTCCTCAAGAGATGAAGTCCTCTTTTCGATCCTAAATGGGAAAATTTAGGTGCTGGTATGCTTTGGGTTCGCCTTCCTGGACTCCCATTTCACTTCTGGTCTGAAGATATTTTTACTCGTATTGGTAATGCCCTGGGCATCTTCTTGGACTATGGTAATTCCTATACCACTACAAGAAATAAATCTTTGGCTCGCATCGTAGTTTACCCAGATACCAAGGAAGGTCTAGAGGAGAAAATTACACTACACTGGAGACATTTCACCTGAATACAAATTCTTGATTACGAAGGGGTGCCATTTAGGTGTAGAAGGTGTCATAAGGTTGGACATCTCTTCAAATATTTCCCTTTGGTTACTTTCACATCACCCCCTTGCAAAGGCACGAATGTACCTAGACCTGTGGCAACAACACCAGTGGATGGATAGGTTCCTCACTCCACTCGATCGCATGCAATGGATGGTGGCACTACACAAATGACTTCTTCTGTCTCTCCCCAACCTCCTTCTTTGCCCATAATGAGATATTGTGCTGCAACTGTGACTGCTCTCTCTTTGGGTACTCTTCCTCCTCTTTGCTCCTCTGTTACTTTATCTTGTTCTGCACATCAATTACATGTTGCATTTGCATCTACTGCTTGCATGTCTACCACTCCTCTCACTTGTCCCTTGGATATTCCTAATACAAAATTTTCAACCACCCCTCCCTCTGTTCCTAGACTGTCTGACACATCCACTTCTCCTTGTCCCTCCATTTCATCTCATCAATCAAATTCCTACAATCTCTTCTCCTGAGTATCTCTCACACCTGAGCCATCTGGAATTGGTCTTATCTCCCCTCTTAAATCCACCAAGATCCCTCGGGGGCGAAAATCATTTATTTTAAAAGCTATCATCCAAGATGGGGCAGATGTGGCCCAGGACAGGCAATCCACTCTTGACAGGTTTTTTAGAGCATCAAACACCCTCTCTCAGTCTCATTCATGAAGTGGATGTCATTCAATTGCAAAGGGTTGGCTAGCCCCGCTAAAAAAATAGCCCTCAAAATACTTCTGGATTCAGATCAGATTGACATTATTTATTTACAAGAAATCCTCAGGAAGGCTGAGTAGGTCATCTCGGTTCTGCATTCTTTGAAGCCAAGATGGAGCTTTCATGCTCTTTATGTCAATGGTCAATCTGGGGGAACTGCACTTGGCATCAATCCTCACTCTATCAACCTCATCTCATCATGGGTGGGGGTTCTGGATTTATTGGCATGGACATTTACTCCTCGGAGATGGGTAGGGACTTTAGAATCATCAATGTATATGCACCTTATCTCAACAGGGTTGATTTTTGGAATCACTTACTCCACCTTTCCCTGACTAATTCCAACAATCTTATTATGGGAGGGGATCTTAATTTCACAATTGGTCATGCAGAATCCTGGGGACATAATGCATAGTTGGAACCCCTATTGGATTTTATGGAGAAACTTCTGGAGCAACACCATTTGATTGATATCCCTATGAATAAGATGCAACCGACCTGGCGTAACAGAAGAATAGGAGAAGCAGCTCTGGCTCGACGATTGGATCGTTTCCTCATTAAGGAACATTTGTTAGGAACCCTGTCAAACTATCGACAATGGGTAGGATCTGGTGGTATCTCAGACCACTCTCCTATCTACCTAGAATTGGCAGGACCCTTTCAGAAACCTAGAGCACCATTTAAATTCAACTCAACTTGGCTGATGGATCCTGATTATAACAAATTGGTCACTGATTTTTGGCGAGCTCATCCACCCACTCAGGGGAGGACTATTGCAGAAGGTTTTTGTCGCAATCTCATTGAACTTAAGAGCCTATCTATTCAATGGGAAAAAACCAAGCGAGCCTGGGATGATCAGACATTGTGCACTATAGAGAACAAGCTGGCTGAGCAAGGTTAGGGTTTCTCCTCTAATGAAGCTAAAAACACTCTCACTAATTTAGAGGCTCAGAGGACCAAAATACTTAAAGATTTAGAGGAGACCTAGCGACTAAGGAGAAAAGCTATCTGGCTGAAGGCTGGGGATGACAATACAAAATTCTTTCATAATTATGCGAAGGGGAGACAGGCTAGTAACACTATATGGAAGATGCCTATTGAAAATGGACAATTTGCACACACCTTTCAACAACTAGCTCATCTTGGAACTACACACTTTCATCATCTATTCAAGGCTCCATCTGGGGCCTCACTTGCCTACATAGTCCGAATTGCTAGGCTTTTCCCTTGCTTCCTTGACCAGGATGCAACGAAAGATATTAATAAGCATGTATCCATGGGGGAACTAGAAAGCACTCTTAAATGGTTCGAGAATGATAAAATTCCAGGTCCAGATGGTTGGACGGTTGAATTCTATTTAGCCTTTTTTGAGATTATTGGACTAGACCTTCTTAAGGTGGTGGAGGAATGCAAGAATATTGGTCGCTTGTATGAGGCTATCAATTCTACTTTTGTAGCCCTCATTCCAAAGGTAGAATCTCCTCAATCCTTCAATGATTTCTGGCCCATCTCCCTCTACAATTGTCTATACAATATTATTTCCAAAATCATCGCCAATCGTATCAAGCCTATTCTCTCTGCCCATATCTCTTCTGAGCAATTTGCCTTTTTAAATAATAGAAAAATTCATGAGGCCATTGTGACTACTCGGGAGGCTCTTCACTCCATTAAGATGAAGCATTTAAAAGGAGCCATTCTCTAAATTGATCTCTCTAAGGCCTTTGATCACGTTAGATGGCTTTATCTTAGAATGCTTCCAACACATTTCGGCTTCCCCCTCATTTTCATTCAATGGATCATGTGTTTCATTTCTACTGTATAATTCAACATCCTTATCAATGGTTTTGCCTCCAATTTCTTTCATGTTGAGCATGGTCTCAAACAAGGGTGCCCCCTTTCTCCACTTCTATTTATGCTCGTTATGGAAGGACTAAGCAAATTGATATTGTAGGAAACTAGAGAAGGGCGTATTCAGGGTCTCAAGATAACAAACCATTTCACAATATCTCATCTCCTATTTGTAGATGATGTGCTTATCTTCCTCAATGGAGGCATTCAAGATTTCTCTACATTCTATGATCTCTTGCTACTTTTCTGTGATACCACTGGGATAGAAACTAATAGGCTAAAGTTTTCCATTACTTTCTTAGCATGCTCTCCATAGGAAACTCGATATGCTTATCAAAAATTCCCATTTCGAAGAAATCTATTGGAAGACTGTCATAAATACCTAGGTTTCCGCATCAAATCTCATGGTTATAAAATAGTGGATTGGATCTAGCTTGTGGCCAAGGTAGAAAAAAGACTTATCAACAAGAAGCATAGATTCTTATCCAGAGCAGGGTGATTGGTCCTTATTAAATCCGTCTTGGAAGCTATCTCGGTTTATTGGATTTCCTTGGCATGGATACTTAAAGGAGTACTATCTCATATCCAAAGAATTTTCTGTTTGCTTTGGAATGGTCACAAGGAAGGGAAGTTGTTTGCCTGGGTGGGATGGAGTCATATTGCACTCCCCAAGAAATGGGGGATTGGGGACTAAAAGATCTGCCTTCATTTGCACATGCACTAGCAGCCAAGATGGGATGGCTCATACTTAATTCCCGTAGTCACTGGACATAGGTGGTATTATATAAATACATATGGTCATTACACATTATGGAATGGATAAGACTCCCTTCATGGCACAGGAAAGGAATTTCGATAATCTGGAGGACTGTTATTTGTACTCTTCCCACCATCATAAACGACCTTATTTGGCGCATTAAAGCAAGCACATCAGTTCACATTGGTTTGGACCCATGCACTGGTTGTGGTAATATGTACCGCCTTTCTCCTAATCTCATTAATTTTCTCAAAGATAGGGGCATTGATACGATTGCTAATATTGCAGACTCAGAGAACTCCACAATATTTATGCAGGCATGGAAATCTGCCGCCTATTTGGGAATACCTGACCAGTGGATCCAGGATTGGGAGGGATATATCTCAGCATTGATTGAATCACATGTCCGTATAAAAAAGGAATATGACGAGCAAATTTGGGCACATAGATATTCCCCCAAGGAAGGATACCCATCATTCATGCTGCTCACAAGCCACCTGCTTTGGAGGGGTGGTGGCGATCTCTTTGGAAACTCAAGGCTCCCCCTCGAACCCAACTATTTATGTGGAATGTATTAATGAACAAGACCCCTAATGGGGAAAATCTGATGAATCAATCCCATTATGGTCTGACCTAGTGTGCCTTATGCCAACAGGTAGAAGAATTGAATGATCATCTCTTCCTTCTTTGTCCCACTGTTAGCCATATATGGGAACAAGTCCTCTCCTCCCTGACTATCACACAACGATGGTTTGGTCAAAATATCTTGGATGCCTGGAATCACTGGTGGCCTGGGTCCTCTAACCTGAAAAATCATATCTCCCATTGATTATATGCTAGACTATTTGGTTGAATAAGAATGGTGTCATCTTCAACAACAAAGTAATTCGATGGCCCATAAAAATTTCTCAGATTATCAATGCATTTCATGAGATTCCCGATGATGATCATACTCCTCTTGTTCGAATAGAGATACCTAAAGCTATTAACCGTAATCAACCTTGGGCCTATTTTGACGGATCGCTCAAGAACAAGGATGTGGGGGGAGGGGGGGCATTTTATTACACTTATCAGACAATCATTCTTACTGTATCCAGATGGGATTGGGTGTTGGTACTAATAATTTTGCTGAACTCATCACACTCAGACACTTACTACACTTTGCATTGGCACATGAATGCAGACACCTACAGATTTTCGGGGACTCCAAAATCATTATTAATTGGTTCAATAACACATCTGCATGTCATGTGCACTCACTCAGGAACATATTGGATGATTCCATGCATTTAAAATCACAATTTGATTATATTTCTTGTCTACACATTTATAGGGAACACAATCAGGTTGCCGATCAATTATCCAAGGAGGCCACGAACCAGCCCAGAGGTCTATGGTTAATTCAAGAGCAGCAGGAGGCAGAGCATTTTTAGTACTACCACAGGCCATACATCAATAAGCTATATTAGAGGGCTGATAGGCCCTAATTACAACTATTATACTGCAACACACATCAACTATCTATACCTTACATATTTTTGTATAAATCATTTTACAATTATTTTTTGAAGGCTATGGCCTAACATACAACATATGCCTTTAGGCATCTACAACATGTAATTTTCCAAATTAATAGAAAATTACGATTTTTCCCCGGGGAAAAAATACATATAATGACATACTAATGTATTTGACCTTTTTTTTTAAAATTTATATATATATATATTAAATTTAAATATAAATTTATAACATGTCATGGTTATGAATATAAATTATCATTATTTTAATTTATATAGTAAAATGGATCTTAATTTATGGCCTATATTTATATATTTCTCTAAAGCTTTCTCACATAATTTTATATCTAATTATAAGTATATTAATTAAATTTAAATATGATGTTTTGAAATATCATTGTTATGAATATTAATCATTATTATTTAAATTTCTTTTAATGTGATATGCATATTATAGTTAAGATTATATTTTTTTTTTTTTTTTTTTTTTTTTTTTTTTTTTTTTATCTAAATAATATTTTTTTTTTATTTTAAAAGAGACATGTGACCACTTGAAATTGAACAAGAAAATAATTAAACATCTTTCTCATATCGGGTTATGAAAATATTATTATAATATTAATTGATTTTATTATTATTATTTGTTGATTTTATTATTTCTTACTAAGTATTTTTATCAAAACAAACACTATTACTAACATTAATATTTTTTATTAGTTATTTATTAGAAAAAGAAATAATTGAATTAAAGGTTATTTGTCTTTTATTATATTATTTATATGATAAATAATATAAATATTATTTGAAAGTAGTAAGGCCTAAATTGATGTTGTCTTTGTTATTAGTTGACTTCCTTATACCCTCCATAAAGCCCCATTTTAGCTATAATATACTCTTTCCTTATGTATATTAAAGGAAAATCATGCAACCAGGGTTAAGAGGTAATCGAATGTTGTTAATAATTAATTATCCATAGTTTTGAATACATTAAAAGGGTTTAATTTATATTGTTCACACTAATGGAGGTTGATGGAGATAGGTCCAGTAGCTCATTCAAGTTCCTGCAACAAAATTTCATGGTTAACTTAGGCACGTGCTTTTAAGATGGGAAAGAGCACATGGTTACTTTTCACAACATCCTCAGGAGTCACCCTCATCTGCTAGATCTAGTTGATGGTCATTTAGGGAAGCATAAGTTGGAAATAAAATTGATGTTCAACTACTTTTGGCACACAAGCAAAACATGGAAAAGGGTGGCTAAGATTGTGGGCTTACATACAAGGTTCACATATTTTGAGTGTGATTGCATCATTCCAGACCCTTATTGTTTCAAATTTGCAAATGAATGGCTGAACTATTGGACCATTCCTTAGTTTAGTTATGTAGAAATAAGCTTTATGAACATTCTGTAATGCCCTATAATCTATAAAAGAAACACCAAAGTCTTCGAACATGGTTAGTTGTGGTCTATTCTCTAAGTTTATATTGTAAAACAACCACACCAAATTGCTAGATACTTCTTCACTTATTTGATGTAATGTAATCTATGAACCAAGAAATGGAAAGATTGTTGTTGATGTTATTTCACATGCCTTTGTTTTGAATCTAAGAATAACTTAAGGTTTCTTTAGAGCAACATGTGTTGGTTGGTAAGGGCCCACTAAATCAACCTTAATGCCTTTGTGTGTGTTAGATTCTTTGAAATGAAGCTCTATTGTGTGTTGATTTGAGATTCGTAGATACAATTTGAATATCAACTTGTATGCTTTGGTTCTGAGCATTATATTTTGATTGATACATGAATAGGATTTTATGCGTGTATGTAGACAACAATAGTCTCTTGTAGACCAAATTGTGATATTAATCCTCACAACTAAGTTAAATAAATGTGGTTCAAAGAATCTTTGATGATAGTATTGTGTGTGTTTCATAAAGTAGATTTGATTATGCATTTGATTTTATATTAGGTTGATGTTTTGCAAAATCATAAGAGTTCATTGAAGGAGTATTAATGAAATGCAATCTTTCATGCCTACAAGAAAGCATTTGAGTGTGAAAGACTAAGGGGGATAAATGAAGGGGCCCTTTGTCAATTACCAATGATTTCCCTAGTTAGAATCCTTAAATTTTTCTGTTGATTAATAAGTTGGTCATTGTCTGTGGTGAGCACCAGTATTGCAGCAATGATGCTGCAACTCCTGGGCTGCCTACTTTACTCTTATCAACCCGGTAGTTCGTAACAAACTTGGAAGTGACGGTGCTATATGCACAAGTACTAGTTCTTGCTGTAGGTTGTCACTTGGTCAGCCCGCGCAAGATCACTAGGAGCTCAAGCCAACTTCCATGGATTCTAGAATAAGCTCTATATGTGATGAAAGGAGAGAAAGACTACTCTATAGATACTATTCTAACTGAAGAAAGGAGAAAGACTGAAATGTAAAGCAAACCAAGTAAATCCTAAGTAACCAACTAACCCTACTTTTGCAGAAAGCACTATGAAAACCATGAAAATAGCGCCATTATCTATTCAAAGAAGTAAACAACATATAACTAATCTATTTCTGGAAGTAAATGAGCAAAAAACATCTTTTTGGATTTTTATATATTTTTTATGTGAATTTGACATGCATGTACTTTATTGTTTGTGAATGTGGCAGCGAAAAGGTGGTGTTGAAGGGCGGTTTTGGAACTTGAGAGGATGTAGGATGGTGTGGTTGGGTCCTAGGAGGTCTCAAGTGGCCTTCTGGAGGCTTTTCCCACACTCGGCCTTCAAAAGAAAGCCTACAGGAAAATCTACAGGAGGACACAAGAAATCTACAGGAGGAAAAACAATGTTCTACAGGAGGCCTACAAGAGGAGGCTGAGAGCAGTTTTGGCTGTTTTGAGGGTGTGAGAGTGGGTGGAAAAGGTGGATGAGAGTTGGAATGAAGTGTTAGGGCACCTAGGGTCTACCAAGAATCATTAGGAGAAAGAAAGATGATTGGATTTTCTCAAAGAGAGAGAAATAAATTTTATGGAAAATGTAGGAAACTAAGGCAGAATTGAGGGGAGACTTGGGCGACCTATAGGGCATGGATCAGATGGAGGATGGTATGGCTGATAGGCTGGCCTGTTGCTAGAAGATATCTGCTGCATAAACAATTGATAGTCAACCAATGAGATTAAGCAAGTAATGAAATAAGTGCATCTAGAAAAAAAACAGAGTTTTGCATCAAACTAGTCTAAACTGTGATCTATGAAAGGAAATGCTGAGAGATGTTGCAAGAAAGGAAAGCATGAACAAAGACTATTGTAAATAAAGAAGTGAGCATGATGAATAATTTCTGAAGCAAAGCAAAACTATACTATTAACCACTAAAAAGTTGCAAACACTAGAAGTCCTATGAAGGAGGGAAATCTGTGTTTTTGGGGCAGCAAGAGGGTCTTTGCCTCAAAACATTGTCGCAAAGGGAGGAAGAGAGGCCAAGGCATTATTTATAGCCTTTTGGATCTTTTCTTTATCACTACTTAACCTGCTATAGAAAGCACAAATGGAAGCAAACTACGAAATCATAAAAAACAACCTATTCTTGACCATAAGAGGAATGCATCTAACAACAAGCTAATCTACAAACTGAAATGAAAACATACAAATACAAGTAAAGAGGAGCTTGGTTGCTTGGATTGGGTCCTAACCCAAGAGCTTCAGCCCTCTGAGGTAACTCAGTGCTAACTCAAAAAGGATTCCATCTTTATTTCCAAAACAATAACAAGATTACATGAAACTGTCACAAAATAATAAGCGCAAAGTTGAGCAGAGTTTACATAAGAAAAAATGCAGCAAAAATCCAACAAAAATACGACAAAAGTCCAACCCTAGTGAGGCCCTAGGCCTCTATACTTATACAAATGAATCTCCCAACAACTTCCTCAAAATCAGGGAGGCTTGGCTCCCAGAACTCGAGATAAACTTCAGTTATCCTCCACTTGCTCGGCTGCCTGCTAATGCATGACTTGGCTACCTGTACTCCGAGCTGAATGAAGGGAAATTCGAAGTGGGGAGTAATAAATGAGGGGGATTCCCTCCTATAAATCCTCTCCTTTTTCCACTTCGAGTTATTGCTGCCATTTGTCCACTAGATCCTCGACTTTGACCACAAAATTCATCAAAAATCTGCATTAAACACATATTAGACCACATGGCATCATAACTAACTCAACTTACTCTATAAGCATAAATATAATTAGAAAATCATACAATAAGCTAAGAGAATGGTTGATTTGACTAGGTTAGGAGGTAAAATGAGGCCATATAATTACCCATTGATTAGGCTCATCATCACCCCCCTACTGAAAGTGTTGCTCATCCTCTAAGCAACTTAGTCCATCTCCTCATCTTTTATGGCCCTGGTGGCCTCCCTAGCATCCCATACTTCTGATGTGGTCTCCTCTTATTTTTCATAGAATCCCGCCTTCCTGTCTACCTCTTCCCACCGCTGTTGCTCTTCTTCTTCTTTTCTGCCTTCTAGTATGCCTAGTAGCAGTGGGGGACTCAATTTGAGGCCAATCCAATTGACCTTATACCTCTGCATGGAGTCCTTGTACATTGGCACTCTCCTTAATGCCTCTTTCATCCTCATTGGGTAATGATATTCCCTGATCTGCAGATTGTGTGGTAAGGTGTTCCATCTCCTCATACATGCATGCACACAATCATCCCCAAGTAACCTTTCCATATCCTCAAAATGTGCAATGGCTTGAGCCTGATCACTGATATATCTAGGGGCAATCTGAGGATTATGTGCAAGCAGGTTATGTGTGCTAATGAGTGCCATGGGGTCTGATGGCTCAACTCTGATCATTAAGGGCTCATTTTGTTCTTTTATCATCAACCTTCTTATTTCTGCTACCCTTAACTCTTCATGGTTCATCCATGAGGCCATGGCCATAAGTTGCAGGTCCCCTAGCCTAACATTGGGGTCCCACACATTCATGTCTATGAGGGCCATGTTATGCAGATAGAATTCTGCCATCTTTGCCTTATCTTCTGATGTGCTTTGGTCACACAGGTACATAAATTGCCTGTAACCTTGGAAAGACATTGTGCCTCTTTGTGCCAAAGTATTGATCTGAAATTGCATCCATTGGTCCTTGAGATACATGCCATATGACTTTGCTAGTGTCCTACATTGCAATGCCTCCATGGACCAGTTGGCCATGCATGCCAGTTGAGTCTCTTTCTCTTACAGCTGTCTTCTTAGCAATTCATTTTTAGTTTCAAGGTGATTTCTTGTGATTGCTTCTCTATATCTGACAACACTTAATTCTCCGCCCATTTCTTTGAATTTGTTCTCCATACGGCCAATATCCTCAACTCCTTTGGATTTGGCTATTTGCATCCACCTATGGGTCCTTATTCTTTCTTTCTCCAATTCAAAGAATAGTGGAATTGCAAATTTTTGTGGAATTTCTTCCCCCCTCAAGAAGATTGTAGTAAGAGCTAAGACTAGGTTGGGGATCAGGTTCTTGTGCCTATGTTGCTTCCTCCTTTCCCTATGGCTGTCCTTCTATCCTTTTTTCAAGTTTTTTGGTCTCTTTTAGTTTTGATAGGGTCTCTTGTAGAACAGTCTGTGCCTCCTGTAGGACTATTTTTGAGTCCTATAGTTCTACTTTTTCTTTCCATGTGGGAGATCTAGGAGTCCCCCTTTCATAAGTGATAGGTGCCTTGGAAGGGGATTCTTTTCCTTGGGCAGAGGGTGAATCTTCAATAATAATTTGCACTTTAGAAGAAGGTCGGGGTTTCCCTGTTTTGATCCCTGTGCTCTTCCTGGCCCTGAAATACATTGAGGTCTACCTCTTCCTCTTTTGTTTTGGTTTAATTGGTGTGCTAAGGGCAGTGAGAGTAGCTGCTGCCTCTCTTTCTAGGGTCTCAGGAGACACTTCTGTCTTTTCTACCCCTTTTTCTCCTCCTTCTTTCTCTTTCTCTGTTTGCTCTGTTCCTTCAGTTTTCTCCTCCTCTCTTTTGGTTTCTTCCTTCTTCCCTTTTTGTCCCTCTAAATCACCAGTTTCTTCACCTTCTCCCCCTTGCTGCTCTTCCTCCTCACTACCAGTAGGGCTAATATCATAGGTCAAGGCCTTTATGTCATCTTTAGTAGTCATGTTTCTGAAAATTTCCCATGTTATGGGGATTATAAATGTATGGAGGGCTTCTTCCACTAAAATTTTGATTAACCCATGGTGAGCTAGCTGGTCTGGATTTCCTGCTTTTAATTTAGTACTGGAATCAATGAGGGACTATAGGAGCAAGTAGGGGATGCTGACCTTTTGAGGGGCTAGAGTGTCCATTCCATACCTTAATTCATGCATGATTCTAAAGTGGTAACCATGGACAATTTTGTACCTCCCCTCACAGAAATATACTTGATTATCTGATAGCTAACCTCATCCCAAGGGTATGGTATGCTAGCCCTTCTTATGCCATTCTTATATTCTACATGGGTTTCATTGTTTTGGAAGAAGTTTTTCTTGGCAGCTGTTAGATCCTAGATTTGTCTCAGGCTGAAAAGACAAGGTTCTAGGTCCACATCAAACCACGCTCAGCCTCGTAGCTAGCCCTACGAGGACAGGAGAGGGCTCTCTCCGGGTCAATCTCGGCAAAAGACAAGCGATGGGGCTCGAGATGACTGATTTAGCAACTGATTTTAGGCTAGGTATTAAGTGCAGGGATTTGATTTGGTTTTTTGAGGGTTTTGTTGAAAAGATGGGAAAGGTAAATTTGGGCTCGGGGATGAGGCACAGTTTCTGAAGAGGTCTGATTGGGGCAAGGAAGGCGATCATTTTGATGCTTTAAAGTGAGTGAGATGGATAGATCAGACTGGTGAGGAGCTAAGGAGAGCAAGAGAGTCTCAAGAATTCTCCTTAAATTGAAGAAAACATGAAAATTTAAACAAATTCAAAGGCAGAGCATAACAATTATGGATTCCACCTTAATCACTCATTTGTTCAAATTCAGAAGAAGGAGCTTGAAAATGATACACATAACACTAGATAAACTTACAATTACTTAGAGAAGCACACCATCAAAACATAAAGCCACATGGATCCCAAATAGTGCTGCAAAACCCTGGTCTTTCCTTAGCCAAAAATGCAGAAGTGAATGTACAATGGAGTGCCAAACTTTTCCCAAGAGTCCAACCCTGAAAATGACTTAGAAATTACATAATATAGACAAGCCAACCTATTCCATTTCCTCTAGGGGTCGAGCTCATCCTTCTATGAGTTGTTTCAACCAATTCTAAACAAAGCACTAAAATCTAGGCAGTCAAAACAACTTGCCTCTATAAGGTAGGAAACTGATTCATTCATTAAATTTTCACCTTTTAGAGAATGAATCTTCTAGAACAAGTAACTAAGTGCCAAAATTACATCATGTTCATTCAATTACATCAAGATAGGTCAAAAATAACATCACAAAGGAAAACTAGTCAAACTGGCCGAATTTCTGAGCTGGAAGGTGAAAAATTGGTAAAAACCTCTGTGTGCCGCGCCAATTTCTGTATGCATCGCGCCACTTTGGAGCTGATTTTGAGGCACTTTATGAAGTCAAATTTGAGCCCAAGTGTGCTTGTTGGAAAGCCCTACCTATCTACTTCCCAAACCAAGTGGAATTTCTAAATTTGGTGCCCATTTGCCCCTCCAAAACCTCAATCTCCCAAGGCGGCTTCCTGTGTGTGAAATTAGGGGCAGAGAGGTCATTTTTAGGGTGCTTTTGACTTCCTGAGGACTCAAAACTTGCCCAAACTTCTTGGCCATGCACCAAAAGTCATGATTTTTCATGAAAAATCCAAAACTATAATTTTTTTTTTCATTTGGAGCCTCCTATTGTAAGCGCGCGCCATGTGGCGTGGCGCACAGGGAGAAAAACCCTGTTTTTTGCACAAAAATTTCCAAAAATACCAAAAATGCCCCAAATTTCTTGAAATTTGGGTTGGAGCTTCCTTATCAAGTGTTATTCTGGGCTAAAGAGGCCTCAGCCAATATCTAAAGATGATCAAGCTCCCTTTGCCTCTTTTTCTTCTTGATTGCCTTCCTCAATTTCGCCTTCAAATTCCTGATTCGGGCCTTGCACACTTTGTTTCGCGCCATGTAGTGGAAAGCCATGTGTCTCAGCAATGCATGGTCTTTGTCGGCCTTGTCCAACAACCTTTCTAGGTGCATGTTAACTCTCTCGAGATTGGCCTCCCGATCCTCATTAATTTCTTGCTCCAATGATGTGAGCTCAACTCTTCTCCTTTGTGCAGCTTGGCGATGCTCACGAATGTTTTGTAGCTCCATGATCGCTTCCTGATCCTCAAGCTGTTTGTTCCTCTACTCCAAGTACTTCATGGTCCACTTAGCCCTCTCCAAGTCAAGGGATAAGGCTTCGATCTCTGATTGCTGCTCCTGGATGATCTCTCTAAGTTTGGCGCTTTGTGGACCCGTATCTGTATCATCATCATGAAGGAGAATGAACTCGGTCTCTCGTTCACCTGATGGCTCACCTGAAGGCTCCTCACCCTGCATTAGCCTCTTTCCTTTGTCTTGTACCTATGATGTTGATGGAGGAAGAGAGGCCCCTTCCACCCCGGGTGGAGATAACACTCGCTTTGCCGCTGCAAACAAATGTCTGGTGCCTCTCTGATATGTGATGAAAACCGGCACACTAGCAGTCTCATGGCACTCATACTGATGAGAAGGTTTACCTTCATGCTTAACCTCTGATACTCCCCGTGAAGCTCTGAAGAAGTCATGAAAGATGAAATCATCCCAAGTGATGCCTTGCAGTCCAAGCTGATGAACCACCAAAATCTTAATAAGAGCAAAATGATATACACTGTTTAGTTGCTGCTGAGGTGTTTTATGCTGTATAAAGGTGGTCATCCTCTCTATATTTTGGCAAATGAAATACAGAATGTTCATCATCCGTACCCTGGCGAAATGCATGAACAACCTGATGTGATATGCATAAAGACGAGAGAACCATCCCTCACAGCTGAAATATTTCATAATCAATCTCATGAGTGGAGCATATTCATCTTTCAGATATCGGAACGGGAACACTCTCTTAAGCTGCCTCAAGAAATTGGTTTTGATGTATGGCTCATAATGCTGCCGGTCAATCTTTTGTTTCTTGTGCCATGGTTCACCAATATTCGGTATACCGGTTGCTAATGAGACAGATTCTGGTGTAAGTGTGAAGGTGACACCAACCAAGATAGCTTGATCTCCGTGCAAGTGCAACACAAAAAGACGAGCCAACTCATGATGAAATTGGACACTAGCCACCTTTTGACAAAACTCATAGCATGATTGATGCTGCAAACACTGCATAGCAAAAGGGCAAGCCTGCAATTTTGTAAGAGTGGTCGGTTCTTCCCTAACATGTCTGCCACTTTTATGAGGCCTCCGGGGTGCCTGTTCTTCCAAGGGAGAGTCACTTTGAGTTTCTACCTCATAGTCCGATGAATGCTCAGATGCCATGACTGCTGGACAAAATACCTTGAAGACAAGACTACTGCTGTATATAAACTGTACTTGGACTGCTCTTTTTGGTGTTGTATTTCAATTTCTGCCACCAAGGGAAAAAACAAATGCAACAGGGACTGTTAGGGATTGTTAGGAAGGGGAAACAATATTGAGAAATGGGAATTGTTGGGAGAAATTTAATAGGGAAATATGGGAGAGGGTTTGAGGGATTGATGTATGGGAATAGGGTTTTAGGGTTAGGATTATTGTATAGGTTTTGAGGTGTGAGGTTGGAGGATTTGGGGATAGAGTATGTAGGAGAAGGGAGTAATGAATTTAAGTGATAGGGAATTAGGTATTGGTGAAGATAAGGGAACAAGGGGAAGGAGAAAAGATTTTGGTGGCAAAACTGTGAATTCTGAAACCCTGGCAGCAAATTTGTTTGTGTTGGGTTTGAATTGTTGTTTCAACCTTTATCACCCCTACAACACCATCTCTTATCATAAAAGTTGATGCAATGTCAAAATAGAAGGCCCTACCTGACAACTCCACGCAAGGGATGAGCAATTTGAAGAGATTTGACACAATTTCGGGCTCTGAACTGTGTGCGCCGCACCAAGAACCCAGTGCGCCGTGCTCTCTATGTGCATCGCGCCCATTCAAATTAACACTGGGCGGAAATCCCCAGTGCGCCGCACCACCTGTTATATGCGCCACGCTACCTTAAACTCACACAATCGGCCTCTTTCAAACCAGTTTTGCTCTTACACTTTCAAAACACGATTTCTCTCTTGGATTCTGAAGGACACTTGTTGCAAAGGAATAAATAGCTTTGAGAAATAACTTGACAAGAGATGGTTTTGATTTTTACTTCTTCAAAACCCATTTTGTAATGTTTTGAATCTGGCACTTTTTGACAATTAATAGAACTTTGACCTTTTTTGTTTCCTCGATTTTTGGTTGAAATGATGAATTTTTTAGCAATTTTTTGTAGGAATATGTGACATGAGATTTGGAAAAGGAGACTAGGGTTGCGGTTGAAGATTTCAAGAACCGAAAATTTTGGAAAATTATTACAAAAAACAAAATGTCGACTTGTCTTCAAAGCAAATTTTTGAAGAAAAGTCATAATCCATCTATATGACGATAAAAATCTTTGAAATAACAACTTATCAAGAACCTCCCTCTAGCCTGCTGGCTTTATTAGACCTTGTCGAAGACACAACTTGACTAACCCTAGACCAAATGACTAAAATGACTGTAATGACCTAGAAACTGCAACAGGACTGCGAATGACTTTTAAGATTTGATTTTGATGGACAGACCTGAGCCAGCAGTGCAAAGCATGAGGGGAATGAATGACAAAAGCCCTTCTGTCAGATTTATGGCATGCTCCTAACGAAATGCAACTGATCGAGAGAGATGGGACACCTAAACATGAAATGCAAAAAGAGTTTTGATCTCTGACGGAGGGATGACTAGACCGACTCTAACAGCAGCTTGGCCAATTGATTTTTCATCCTTACTCCAAGGCAACCCAAGAGGAAGGGTAGTGACCCTACTGATAAATTCAGGGGTTATCTCCATGGAAAGGCCTCTAAAGGTGATAGTGGCATGTGTTCTGGAGTGAGGGACCAAAGAGTGGGCAAATTCCTGAGCAATCTCCTCATCAAACCCTCAGAATTTCTAAAAAAAGCTCATCCAATTTGCTCTTGTGAATATGTCCACTACTTGGGGGTGTGCATGGAGCCTGGAGGAGTTGGTGGGCTCCTTCCTCATAAAACCTCCTGTCATTTTGTCTATGCTTCCTTGGAAAACCAACTATGGAAATGGAGAGAACAATTTTTGAATAAAACAAAGAGACAGAGAGACTGTGTGTTTTTTTTTTTAAAGAAATAAGCAGCAATTCTTTTTATGAATTTCCTCCACCCAAAAGTTCTATTTTCTCCTCAAAATTAAACCACTGCTTGCATATTTTGATATTCAATGGAGGTATGCCAAAAACCTACCTCTTCAGCCCAAGAATTGTGCTAAAAACCGTGTTTTCGGTCTCCAAAACAGCTCACTGGCCCTCTCGTAGAACACTACCAGCCCTCTTGTAGGATTGCTGTAGGTTCTCTTGTAGAACCTGTAAGTGCTCCTATAGAAAATGCCGAGAGCAGGGATATGTGAGAGATCAGTGGAGAACGTTGATTATGAGGCTTGTAGGGGCACGAGAAGGTAGCAGGAGTGGAGTTTCGAGGAGAGAATGAAGGAAAAAGATTAGGGAGGAGTACTTATTTCTTTTTATGGATATTTCCGGTGATGGAGGGTGAGATGGCCAAGTGTACGTTGGCCCCATTCAGACCGTTGGTCCCCACCTACCTTGTCATCATGGCCCTTTCCTCGTAATCATCCCTCATGATTGCATTGGAGTTCACACCGCCTCCACTACCTGTCCTTGACATCTCTCTTGAGTTTGACTAAGCGCACATGTGAGTGACATTTTTGGATGAGTGAAGTCAACTGGATGAAGGTGGATAAGTTAACTGGCCACCTCAACCTCAACCAGTCAAAACCATCTCGTTGCTATTGCATGCTCTCTAATTATACAAATGCAGACAGAGGAGCGGGTTAGTTACTTACCTGAGATCCAAATGCATTTGCTGTGAGGTGCTATGGCCTTTCCTTTTGCTGCATGCCTTTATTTCTTTTGATGCATGCTTGTCTACTTGCTAAGGTGTGGTTGTGCTTTGTGCAGGTTCCTTTTTGGCTAGATCTGATCTTTAGGTGTCTGCTTCAACCTTCAGATTTGCACCCTCATGCTGCTGATGCTAGATTTTAATGGGATCAACTGCTACAGGAATTCCTACAGGAGCTATTATAGACATTTTTGGGCACTGCAACCCCAAGCATAAAATTTCCATAAACCAAGGGCTCCTAAGTCCCTAAAAGTGTTGTTCTAACCCCTGAAGGAACAAGGTTAATTGATTACAGCTTCTCCCAGAAGTTCTCCATGAAAAACTGCTCAGAACTGGTCAAAACAGGATCATTTCACCTGCTCCATAGGCAAAGTGCGTTGCATCTCACCTAAGTACACTCTGTGGGTGAGTTGCATTTCGAAAAGCCCTTCTATGGGGTGCGATGGGAGAGAAGTGACAAATGGCAGTGTCAATCCGCGAGGTGGAGAGGCATGGAATCTTCCAGAAACTTCTCCTGTGACACTTGCCTCTCTGAATTCGACCAAGGATGAGTAAGAGATCGTCAATCTCCAAGTGGAAGCAAGAAATATCAGAGGGAAGACACTAATCAAATCACAAGCTGACTCATCTCCCTTACAGATATCTATATATGGATCCCTCATCCCAGAGATACAGAGGCTGGAATTTTGCATCTTGTAAGGAATTGCTGTTGGTTTCTTGAGACAACATCATAATGTTGGGTGATCTAAGCTTTGTATGAGGTGAAGAACGACTTACTTGCTGAGAGGATGATGCTGGGTCAGAACAACTGGTTGTAACTCCCTTGGCTCTTTCTTGATTATCAATAAAAGCTATTCAAGTTTTCCTCCATACTCTTGTGTCATTTATGTTTTATGCATTTGTATGGTCAATTTACATCTGATCCTAGATTATTTATGATTATAGATCCATGTTCTTGTATAGTGTTATGCTACTCTGATTCTACAGGTACTCTGTGAAGCTGGGCGTACAAGGGAGCAAGTAGCAAAGGACTATCAGAAGAGAGAGGAATCGAACTAGGAGCCAAGCGCAAGACAAAGGTTGGTCTCCTCTATTCTTCTCTCATCTATCTTTCATAAAGGAAAAACGAAAGTAGCTTTACTTTGTTTGTTTCTAAGGTAGCTACCACACCTTAGTGGGATAAGCAGTTCTGTATATACACTTTTGCTTATAACAAAATGGCGACTCCACTGGGGAGCGACTAGGTTGTTTGTTTATCTACCTTGTTGTTTACTTTATAAACTTACAGACGGAGCCTGAAGTCGAGTCAAGTAGCTTTCGAACTGCGTTGCTATGCAAATGCAAAGTAGATAAATGCCACTTTAGTCAATCTCTGGGTTTTGTTTATGAATTAAACAACTGATTTACAAACTCTCTAATTGCCCTTTGTGGTGGCTCTAGTAACCTCCTTAGATCTACCCCTGTTGTTGATATACTGATTACCACTTGCTCAGCCAAAATCCCTGAACTGAACTGCAAACTGTGACCTGGAACCCAAGCAAAGTCTCGTCTCTGGCCCAATGCAGTCTCTGTTCTGTGAATCTGAACTTCAGCGCACCTCCCGAGTGTAGTAGGTGCGTTGCATTTCAAATTCACTGTGTTACAGGTGCACTGATCAGACTAGACATTGTTCCTGAATGTTGGTTTCTGTTCATTCTTTTCAGTTCTATTCATGAGTTTTGCTGCCTATAATCAGTATACCTCTGTTTGAAACCCCTTTTCCTTACTGCTATTCCGCCTCCATTGTGCAAAGAACTGTAAATGTTTTTGTGTATTTGTTGAGTCATTTTCAGTTCTCATTTGCAAAAAAGTAACGTAGTTGTACTATCGTTCTTGATTTGAAATTGTCGCAAGTGTCGTTTTCAGTTGTAGAAGAGAGTCTGATTGCTCTTGATAGTCGATTACCCTGTTACTGTTGTATTTGATCTGGATTTGTAGTTTTTCTAGTGTCAAAAGCAAGTATTCATTTCCAAATCGCAAAGTGTTGTAATTGTCTTCATTTTTTATTTTGAAAAGAAACTTGTTAGTAAGTGTCGCTTGAAAAGTAATTCAGATTTGCGCATTAGCTTTCTTTTTATCATTCACATATTAAGAAGACTGAAAAAAAATACATGCACGTGCATTTGCATTTAGACTGCTTGATTGGTTTGATTTAGGACAGTGCATATAGTGTGTGCTCTTTGCTCTTTGTTGAAAGAATTCTGTCTTTCTTTCCTTAGCAGCTAGGATTTTCATTGCACAAAGAAGATAAAAGACTGTTTATCATCTTAGATTGCATTTTAGGAATTGTACATCTACATCATGCGGTGAACCTGAAAGGAAAATTTCTTAAGCAAGATCAACTATAAAATAAATTTAATGAATCTAACAACGCTTTGGAACCTAATGCACAACATCTAGAAGTCTAGGCTAGAGACGTATTCCGGCGTCGTAAAGCCTGGTAACTGTTGTTCTCACTGATGGTTGGGTGATTCCTCCACTTTGAGACGATAAGTGCCAGTATGGACTTGTGATCCCACGTACCGTCGAGTATATTTTGGGAGACCACAATAGGCTTAATCCTTTATCCATAGGAAGGCGTGTCTGCCGCCCTATCGATCGAAATGCACTGAACACAGCATTTGGGAAGATTGATTGCCATATCGTAAAAAGTATTCTACAGTTTTGCGATTGGTTTGGTAATCCCTCTACCTAGATTTCCAGAGCAGTCCCTTTCGTTCCTTTTCAGACTCCTTAACGGAAAAGGTCCATCTGAACACTTGTCACTTCAGGCTCATTAAAAATCGAAGGCGACTAGAGTCATCTTTTGTTTTTTCTCGACTCTTAAAAATTGAAAAAACAAGTTATGTCAAAGTGTCTAAAATTTATTTTAAACAGAATATTCATCACCCTTTCCTACGTTGATCTTAGGTTGAGAAAATGGAATCCACGAACCAAGGAATTCCCCTTGGAGGAAATCCTAGTCCCTTCTCCTCTTGGGGAGATGTTGGTGCACCCCATATGGCCACATTGTCACTTCCAGGACTGAAAATCGGCTTGCATGTATGGCTCTTCTCAACCTCTGTCGTTCAGAACACTGCAATTCCTGAACAATCGAGTCAGCATCTAAACGATTCCAGAGTTACCCACCAACCTTCTACTTCCTCCCATTCTTCCTCTCCTCCTTCCTCTTCGCTTGATGGGGCTGGTAAAGCCACAAATCAAGTACCTGAGAAGGAGAAGGAAAAGAAGAAGAAAGAGAAGAAGAAGAAGGAGCCAAAAGTGAAAGGGGGCAACCAAGCATCATCTAGCGAAAATCCACACACTGCACCGACCAAGCCTAAATCGCCATGTGTCATTTGCAAAGGTGACCACTATCATAGAGATTGTCCCTGCATCCCTCAGATCTTAAGGGACTGGTCTCCTCGTTTGCACAACCCGATGTGGTCAACCTCTGATGATCATGTCAAAAACACACCGTTGACTAGTGAAAGTGAAGCCCCAGGACAAAAAGGAAAATATAGATTTCCTTGTAAACTGTGTGAAGGCGATCATGCCGTCCACCGTTGTCCCTTCTTAGACGAGGCTAAAAGAGTTTTGGACGATCGTCCGGTTTCACCATTACGACTTCCTCCTGGATATAAAAAACTCTTGCCGAGTCCGTCGCTAGTCGAAAATCCGGCTGACCCGCCCAGGTGGTCGGCCAAAGCATCTATCATTGAAGACAAACCATCTGAAACCATACCAGACGAAAGTCAAAATGTCGAGGTGGCAGTTGACCCGGTCTTGCCTTCAGAGGTTCCATCTTCAGATGATACAGTCACAGAAGAGAATAAGGATGACACCGTCCAAATTCTTTTCGTAAGCACAGACTCTGATGAACATGGGGGCAATTTACCCATTCCTTTACCGCAGGAAAAAAGTTCGTCAGAGTCATACCCGGCCATCTATTCGGTCCCACCTCCAAGCAACCTAGTTGTTTCTTTTGACTGGAATCAACTAGGCAGACCCCGTTTACCGGCTAGTGTACCATTCCGAATTATTGCTCAAATATATAGAATGGTTATGGCTGGTACCATCGTAGATGAAGGGGCTTCTGTGAGTATCCTTTCCTCGACTGCTTGGAAAGCGCTTGGTTCGCCATCGCTTTTGCCTGAGATGAGAAATCTAACAGGCTTTGACAAAGGAACCAGTCGACCGTTAGGGATCCTTCCCAATGTGCCCATAACATTGAGAGGGAAAACCGTTCACATGAACGTAATGGTAGTCCAAGGACCCTTGGATTATAATCTACTCCTTGGACGAGACTATATTTATTGCATGGGAGCCATTGTCTCATCACTCTTTAGAGTAATGTGTTTTCCGCACGAAGGAAGAGTGGTCAAGCTCGTAGACCAGCTTTCATTTCTCGGATCACGCATAGCAAATAGTAATATACCATCCCTAAATGGTCTTTTCACACAAGGAATGTCTCATCAATCCCCAGTTTGTCCACCTGATGAGCACGAGTGATTCGGGGGACATGACTGAAACCCAGGGGGCATGCACCCTGGTCTGCTTCAGCAGGAAAACTTCAGGTATACGATAGGTTTCCACGAGAGATATATGACTAGTCTGTACTCCCGTCCGTGATTGGAAAAGGGGGTTAGACTGGAATAAGATTCCCTCGTCAAAGTTATGTGAGTGGAGTCGTCTCCGCCACTCGCCTTTGTCTATTTCGGTAGACATCACCGAGGAAATGTTTTGTTTGCGCTGTGAATAGAACAATCTTTGGTAACCTGAAAGAGGTAGACCTTTCCTGATAAAACAAATGTTTTGTCGGTAGAACAAAAGGTGACCTTAAAACTTTATTTTATACCTGGGGGCATGGAAACATTTTGGCGTGCAAGCAAAGAGCGACTATTTATTTTTTAAATTTGTAGGTCCTCTAACCCTTTAAACTCGTAGGATTGGTCATTTCCTAACTTGCATAAAAAAAAGGATGTGGGGCAAAACTCTAAAAATTGCCGTTTTCATATATGAGACATTCTTATTATACAACTGGATTAATCGAGCAGTTTTAGCACATAGTTCAAGCTCGTTAAAAAATAAACATAAGTCATGAGCAAATGTTTCTCCCCGCATTTAAGCTCATTAAAAAATGAACTATTTCCCGGTAAATAACCATCGTGAATGTAGTACTTCAGCCTTTAAAGCCTTGGTCGTGTTCTCATCATCACCTCCACTCTGTATTGGCCGATCATTCACCTCCATTTGATTCTTTACCCCTTTTGAGGAACAGCTGCAAAGAGTGATCCCACTAGCCATCCTTGTAACACTGCCGTGATTGGAAAATTCCAAACCTTACCTGGAATCAGCTGCTACCCAATTTTATCACTCGTTCCTCAAAAGACGAGTCTCCTTTAAGATCTTTTCAACTGACTCGTAAAATATGAAAAGATTGCCGAGCCATTGGCCTCTCCAGCTTGTTAAAGGGACCGGAAGTGCTATCCCTCCTTTAGATTTTAATCTTTTTGGACCTGAGGGATTATTACACAAAAAGATCGAGCGCTTGTTTTGTTCGGCTCGTTAAAAGTATCGAAAATTCATCCCTTCTGTATTGTTTTATACTTTTGGACTTAAGGGATTAGATGACGAAAAAGGAATTTTGGACTTTCCTTTACGTCCCTTTTCAGACTCTCTAAAATTGAAAAGGACCGAGTTATCTTTGTCATTAAACTCGTTAAAACCTAATAGCGAAAAACTTGTCCATAGCAGACAAGAACGAGTTTCACTATCGCTAGGCTCGTTAAAACATAGCAATGGGTTTGCCCGAAGGGAAAATTATAGAACAAGCATATGTTATCGTCCTCAAGCTTGACAAAAATAAAGAGGTACTGGTCAGCAATGACTGGGGAAAGATTGGGAAGAAAACTTGAAGAAACTTTGTTGGTAGCAAGTCGCTCTTGAACATGACACTTTCACTCCGCATCCAAGTCGGGTTGGGTTGTTTCATTCACCGGTCACATTGCCATGGTCCCATCACACCATCCACATTTGGGGTTAATGCTACCAATCCATCATGTCAGTGTCACCGATATGTTCAAGAGAAGTCATTCAGAGAATTCACTTGTGTCTCACCCGCTACAATACATTTACACTTCATTCTTTCATGACCGCCACCCTGAACCCTATATCACCAGATCGTTTTCACCTCCATTAAAATCATTTGCTCCATTCCGTGTCATTGATGTGGGATTCATTAAGGCCCTCCTATGACGGATCGCATCTTGTCGACATCAGCTCATTATCCAAGAAGTCGATCTAGGAACACCCCGTTCAGTACTTTGAAGCTTGCATGCCTCAATGGCAAGTTTCTCACTTCTGGAGACAGGTTTACATCAATGGCCTTCGACTGAAAGATTTTGCGTGGTGTTCGACGCCAAGTCCTTTATTCACACCATGTGAATTGTACTGCAGTACCTTGAGGGTCATTATCATTATTGGTGATTCCTCTCATGCCTGTTAACCGCTTACATCATTGGCTAGTAATCAGGCGATGTCTTTCCATGTTCGACTCCAAAACATCTCTCACATGGATAGACTTGTACTTCGAGTGAAGATAGAACGAGATTGAAGACCCCGGATCTAGTTTCATCCATCCAGGCTGCGATATATATTCAGAGAAATAAAGACATAAAATGTACATCGTTGCTGCACAGATAATCAGCCAATCAAAGGGATGATGGCTCTACCAGAATCATCAGTCTACACTCAGACGATTGTCTGTCCTATGTACATGAGAATGAATTTATAAAGCTGAGCATGGGAATGCCCGCCTCAGCTAGATCATGAAAAAAATTATGAAGATAATGTATTGTATTGTATCTTATTACAGGTCTCCTCCCAGCTTGAAAGAACTTCGGATCCTCATAATAAAGCATTTCACCCGACATAAAAAAAAAAAAAAAGATTAATGACCTCATGCTTTAGGAGGCAACTGTTATAGACATTTTTGGGAACTGCAACCCCAAGCATAAAATTTCCATAAACCAAGGGCTCCTAAGTCCCTAAAAGTGTTGTTCTAACCCCTAAAGGAACAAGGTCAACTGATTACAGCTTCTCCTAGAAGTTCTCCATGAAAAACTGCTCAGAACTGGTCAAAACAGGATCATTTCACCTGCTCCATAGGCAAAGTGCGTTGCATCTCACCTAAGTACACTCTGTGGGTGCGTTGCATTTCAAAAATCCCTTCTATGGGGTGCGATGAGCGAGAAGTGACAAATGGCAGTGTTAATCCGCGAGGTGGAGAGGCATGGAATCTTCCAGAAACTTCTCCTGTGACACTTGCCTCTCTGAATTCGACCAAGGATGAGTAAGAGATCATCAATCTCCAAGTGGAAGCAAGAACTATCAGAGGGAAGACACTAATCAAATCACAAGCTGATTCATCTCCCTTACAGATATCTATATATGGATCCCTCATCCCAGAGATCCAGAGGCTGGAATTTTGCATCTTGTAAGGAATTGTTGTTGGTTTCTTGAGACAACATCATAGTGTTGGGTGATCTAAGCTTTGTATGAGGTGAAGAATGGCTTACTTGCTGAGAGGATGATGCTGGGTCAGAACAACTGGTTGTAACTCCCTTGGCTCTTTCTTGATTATCAATAAAAGCTATTCAAGTTTTCCTCCATACTCTTGTGTCATTTATGTTTTATGCATTTGTATGGTCAATTTACATCTGATCCTAGATTTTTTATGATTATAGATCCATGTTCTTGTATAGTGTTATGCTACTCTGATTCTATAGGTACTCTGTGAAGCTGGGCGTACAAGGGAGCAAGTAGCAAAGGACTATCAGAAGAGAGAGGAATCGAACTAGGAACCAAGCGCAAGACAAAGGTTGGTCTCCTCTATTCTTCTCTCATCTATCTTCCATAAAGGAAAAACGAAAGTAGCTTTACTTTGTTTGTTTCTAAGGTAGCTACCACACCTTAGTGGGATAAGCAGTTCTGTATATACACTTTTCCCTGTAACAGGTGCTCCTGTAGCTACTTCTCCCTTTGAAATTTTAGCTTTTTCTGTGCTTGGAGCTGTGAGGATGATGCCAAAAATGCAGACAGAGATGGAGAGGTAATAGGTAGGATTCAGGTGAGGTGGATGGTGTTGTTCCTTTTCTTAATTTTTTTTTTCTTTTTCTAAAAAACTGTTTTTCTTGTGTTTTTTCTTGAGCAGGAAGAAGAATGATGCTTGGGATGTGATGCAGGTCTAGAAATGATGGAAAAGAGGTTTGAAGACTGCAGGAGGATTTATAAATATTTTATGAAGCTTCCCTGTTCCTCAAACTGCCTTTAAAATCCAATTCTTGCTCTTTGTAATTTCTATAGGAGCCTCCTATAGAAAACATAGAGCCTCCTGTACAAAACACAATTTTTGAAAAAGAAGCATAGTGAGGTGAAAAGAATGCCAAGAATGATGGAGAAAAGTGTGGAGAAGATTAGATGGGTGCTGGTATGAATGTTAGGGTCCCCTTGGCACCTTCTTCTACTCCCTGTAGTCCTCCTACAAACCTGCAATGCAACAAAAAATTCTCCTTTTTTCTCTATTTTTTTTTGTCATCACTGGGCTGCCTCAGAAGAGGTTTTCAACCCAATGATGGGATTCAAGTGCCTCATGGAGGTTTTCACTTGAGTCCTTATTATTTTTTCTCTTATTTTTCATTTTTTTCTCCTACCCTACCCTACTTGAAAAACAAAATCACTTTCAAGTATAAGAATACTTCCAATGGAGCCATGTGCACATCAAGATGATAGAAAAAATGATGTGGAGGCTTGAAATGTATGCTTTGACATGTACCTGGATTTCAGAGACCAAATGATTTGACTTTGAAAGGATCAAGCATAGTTGAGGAAGAGAGTGATGCTGCAACTTAGTGACTGTCTGGAACCATATTTCAATATAGTTGTGATGTCCTTGGTCCTTTTGCTGATCTGGATCATTCTTCATGTCTTCTTCTACCATGACCTTCACATCTTCCTCTTTTTGCTGATTTTTCTCTTGAATACATGGAGGATTTGATGGTAACCATGAGGGAGCTCTCTCGATCTCTGATTTTGATGTCTTCTCTTCTTCTTCTGGGCAAGGAAGGGCACTTATCTATAGAATGATTTTCTTCACAGATTGAACAAACCTCTATAGAGTTCAATGGGAATTCATTCCTAGGATGCCTCCTGGTGCATCTAGGGCAAAAAATGGCCAAAGCCGTCTCTGCTTCCTCTTGTTTTCTTTTGAGATGTAAGGTATCCATTTGCATGGCAAGAATCTGTAGCATCTCACTCTTGAAGTCTTCCAGCACGTTTCCAATTTCACCTTTAATGGATAAGTTGGAAGAAAAGGTATTGCCCCTAGCATTTATGTTTTCAGCCATTGGCTCCAGAGTAATGTTTTCTTCTTCTTCTTCCCCTATAGGTTCTTCAAATATATCTAGATGTTCACCTAAGGGTTCTTCTTGATTGCAGCCATTGAAGAAGAGAGAAGGTTGGCTGTGTGAAGCAATGGGGGTGTTGGGCAAACATTTTCCTGAGTTATCTCTATTCCTACGAGGCATGAAAATAAATATTTTTGGTTGGTTTTTGTTTATTTTTTCCCCACACTGATAGTACCTGTAGAAACTGCAATTGATTGAATAAAATAATTTGCAACTAATTGAAATGAACTTGCTGAAATGAAATTTGCAGAATTTGAAAAGGAAAGCAAGGAAATGCAGAACTTGAAAGGAAAGGAAATGACTAGTCTACTCTTGCTGAAATGAAATTTGCAGAATTGAAAAGGAAAGCAAGGAAATGAAGAACTGAAGGAAAAGATAGGACTAGTCTAATTTTGCTGAAATAAACTATTAGCAGAATGTTGCAAGAAGAAAATAGAAGAAAGCAGTAATCACAGATACTCTGACGCTTCCCTGGAAACGATGCCAAAAAGTGGTGAGCACTAGTATTGCAGCAATAATGCTGCAACTCCTGGGCTTCCTACTTTACTCTTATCAGTCCGGTAGTTCGTAACAAACTTGGAAGTGACAGTGCTGTATGCATAAGTACTAGTTCTTACTGCAGGTTGTCACTTGGTCAGCCGACGCAAGATCACTAAGAGCTCAAGCCAACTTCTATGGATTCTAGAATAAGCTCTATATGTGATGAAAGGAGAGAAAGACTACTCTATAGATACTATTCTAACTGCAGAAAGGAGAAAGACTGAAATGTAAAGCAAACCAAGTAAATCCTAATTAACCAACTAACCCTAATTTTGCACAAAGCACTATGAAAACCATGAAAATAATGCCATTATCTATTCAAAGAAGTAAACAACATCTAAATAAGCTATTTCTAGAAGTAAATAAGCAAAAAACATCTTTTTGGATTTTTATGTATTTTTATGTGAACTTGACATGCATGTAATTTATTGTTTGTGAATGTGGAAGCGAATAGGTGGTGTTGAAGGGTGGTTTTGGAACTTGAGAGGATGTAGGATGGTGTGGTTGGGTCCTAGGAGGTCTCAGGTGGCCTTTTGGAGGTTTTCCCACACTTGGTCTGTTATGAAACCATCTCACAAAAAGATAGAAAAGAGAGATCAACGCCTTAGAATTCAGCCTCTTCGAGGGGGCAACCTCCTTTACATTACACAAATGAGCAATTCTTCGATGATACAAATGAAAAGACCTCCTTTCTATATATAGGAGTCTAAGGGGTCATAACATAATCAGAGCTGACATAACAATAATAATGTAAGGGCACAATAATAACAATAGTGGGCTTCTATGTGGCACAATAGTAACAATATGGGCACTACATAGGTACATCAATATAATAAGTGGGTTGTACTAAGAACAATAAGGGGTTACACTAGTAGTATAGGGGTCTAACATGCCCCTCTCCTTTAAAAGGCATTGTCCTCAACGCTTGTGTAGTTCTTGATGCTTCTATATAAAATTCTTGTCCTCCCATCTGGAATCTTCAGTGGGTAAGTTCTTCCACTTGATGAGATACTCTGAAATTGATTGATTTCGTAGCTGTTGGGTTCTTGTTTCTGTGACTGCTCCAGGTTCCAATATGATTTTTCCTTCCTCTTCAATTTCTGGCAATATTGTTTGAATTGGGATCTTTTGCAACTTTTGAATAAGTGGCCATACTTCTTCGTCCTTCTTCCATTCATCCCTTGCTTCGTTTATCCAATCTGGTTGGATAATAGAAATAGCACAAAACAATGCTTCCACATCCTCATCCTTGAAGAGTCTTCCCATTTGGTAAGGTCGCCATTTTTTAAGTGCATGTAGTATTGCCAATATTTCCTTCACATAAATAGCTTTCTTGAGATGTAGCAGTAAAAATACCCAATCACCTACATCAAAACATTTTTCACTACGATGTTGATCTACCTGTTGTTTCGTTTGATTTTGCACCGAAGTGGCGTTATCCTTTAAAATTTGGAGAACTTGTTGTTGATGCTCGATGTGATCTTTCTCCGCTTGAACCTTTTTCTTCTTGATATGTCCTTCTATCTCTAGAGTTTGATGAGTGGTAATTTCTTCTAATCCTTTACAAGATATGGTTGGATTCATTTCTTGATGCTTGATGTGATATTTCACTTCTTGAACATTTTTCTTCTTGATATGTCCTTCTATTTTGATAGTTTGAGGAGTGGTAATTTCGACCAATGAATTACAAGATATGGTTGGATTCATTTCTTCTTTCTCAATTTGATCTTTCACTTCTTGCACCTTTTTCTTCTTGATATGTCCTTCTATCTTGAGAGTTTGAGGAATGGTAATTCTAGCCAATGCTTTACAAGATATGGTCTGATTCATTTCTTCTTTCTCTGGGGTGGGGTCCTGGTGTATATCCTCTTCTTTTGATGTTTCTTGACCCTTTTCTTCCTTCTCTTCATATTCTATGTAAAATAATTTCTTCGCAACACACTTACGACCTTTAGTGCATTTGCTATCACAATTGTAACAAAGCCCTTTTTCTCTTTTTTCTTCCAATTGCTGTGGTGTAACCCTTGTAGGTTGTCGAAGGCTGGGAGAAACAACACTTTCATCTTTATAGTTGTGAGGGGTATGCTTCATGGCTTCCATAATTTTTCTTTCCACTATGTCAAAAATCCCTTTTACTCTTTCCAATTGTTGTGGTGTTTCTCTAAAGAAGGTGTTGCTCTTTGTATCCTCATAATGTGCTATCATTTCCTCTGTGAAAATTGACCACGTAACAATTTTTTTACGAGAAAAAAGCCCTTCATACCATAAAAATTGATCTGGTTCTACATATGAAGATGCAATACATACCTTTTGTAACAGTGGTACACCATGTAGATCAAAATATTGCTCCATCTGAAGTATCCAATTTACTGGATCCTTGCCATCAAACTTCCTCATCTTGCTTTTTCTTGATTTGAGGAGCTCGATCTTGAAATGACTGTAACTCTGTACTTTCAGATCTTTAAGTTCTGAAATTGTGACCTATAGCAGCCCTCTGCGTCCTCTTTCCAATGCGACCAGTCTGATCCAAATTGGATTCTCCAAGAAATAGCTATGCACAATCTCCCAAGATGACCTGATTATATACCTTTCCAGAAGAGCGAACTTGTATGAAGTGCCACGTGTCACTGTTTCGACCTTTGGCTTTAAAAAATATATAAAAGAAACTACAGTCTGTCCTCTTTATGTACCTTCTTACAAAATTTCAATCCAATTCTCAGAGAGAAAGTTATGATGATTTTCCCCAAGTCACCTGTTTGGAATGTAATTCAGGAGTCTGCAAAAAGACCAGCTTCTGCAGATCATATCTCCACAAATATAGCGCAAACAACTTTGAAATTTGGATCCGAGATTCAGCGCGATTTCTTTTCAAGTGGTTTTTTTTTAGCTTCTGAAACATTGCATAAAAAGGGTTATAGTGAAAATGCCATGATGACCTGTTTAGAGCAGCGAAACCCTAGAATCCAAAGCTCTGATACCAAATGTTATGAAACTAGTTCAAGAAAAGATAGAAAAGATAGATCAACACCTTAGAATTCAGCCTCTTCGAGGGGGCAACCTCCTTTACATTACATAAATGAAAAATTCTTGGATGATACAAATGAAAAGACCTCCTTTCTGTATATAGGAGTCTAAGGGGTCATAACATAATCAGAGCCGACATAACAATAATAATGTAAGGGCACAATAATAACAATAGTGGGCTTCTATGTGGCACAATAGTAACAATATGGGCACTACATGGGTACATCAATATAATAAGTGGGTTGTACTAATAACAATAAGGGGTTACACTAGTAGTATAGGGGTCTAACACGGTCTTCAAAAGATATCCTACAGGAAAATCTACAGGAGGACACAGGAAATCTAAAGGAGGAAAAACAACGTTCTACAGGAGGCCTACAGGGGGAGGCCGAGAGCAATTTTTGCTGTTTTGAGGGTGTGAGAGTGGGTGGAAAAGGTGGATGAGAGTTGGAATGAAGTGTTAGGGCACCTAGGGTCTACCCAGAATCATTAGGAGAAAGAAAGATGATTGGATTTTCTCAAAGAGAGAGAAATAAATTCTATGGAAAATGCAGGAAACTAAGGCAGAATTGAGGGGAGACTTGGGCGACCTGTAGGGCATGGATCAGATGGAGGATGGGATGGCTGATAGGCTGGCCTACTACTAGAAGATATCTTCTGCATAAACAACTGACAGTCAACCAATGAGATTAAGCAAGCAATGAAATAAGTGCATCTAGAAAAAAACAGAGTTTTGCATCAAACTAGTCTAAACTATGATCTATGAAAGGAAATGCTGAGAAATGTTGCAAGAAAGGAAAGCATGAAAGAAGACTATTGTAAATAAAGAAGTGAGCATGATGAAGAAGTTCTGAAGCAAAGCAAAACTAGACTATTAACCACTAAAAAGCTGCAAACACTAGAAGTCCTATGAAGGAGGGAAATCTGTGTTTTTGGGGAAGCAAGAGGGTCTTTGCCTCAAATCATTGTCCCAAAGGGAGAAAGAGAGGCCAAGGCACTATTTCTAGCCTTTTTTATCTTTTATTTATCACTGCTTAACCTGCTATAGAAAGCACAGATGGAAGCAAACTACTGAATCATCAAAAACAACCTATTCTTAACCATAAGAGGAATGCATCTAACAACAACCTAATCTACAAACTTAAATGAAAAAATAAAAATACAAGTAAAGAGGAGCTTGGCTTCTTGGATTGGGCCCTAACACAAGAGCTTCAGCCCTTTGAGGTAACTCAGTGCTAACTCAAAAAGTATTCCATCTTTATTTCCAAAATAATAACAAGATTACATGAAACTGTCACAAAATAATAAGCTCGAAGTTGAAAAGAGTTTACATAAGAAAAACGGCAGCAAATATCCAACAAAAGTCCAAAAAAAATCCAACCCTAGTGAGGCCCTAGGCCTCTCTACTTATACAAATGAAGCTCCCAACAGCTTCCTCAAAATCAGGGAGGCTTGGCTCCCAAAACTCGAGATAAACATCAATTATCCTCCACTTGCTCGGCTGCCTGCTAATGCATGACTTGGCTGCCTATACTCTGAGTTGAATGAAGGGGAATTTGAAGTGGGGAGTAATAAATGAGGGGATTCCCTCCTATAAATCCTCTCCTTTTTCCACTTCGAGTTATTGCTACCATTTTTCCACTGGATCCTCGACTTTGACCACAAAATTCATCAAAAATCTGCATTAAACACATATTAGACCACATGGCATCATAACTAACTCAACTCACTCTATAAGCATAAATATAATTAGAAAATCATACAATAAGCTAAGAGAATGGTTGACTTGACTAGGTTACGAGGTAAAATGAGCCCATATAATTACCCATTTATGAGGCTCATCATCACCCCCCTACTGAAAGTGTTGCTCATCCTCTGAGCAACTTAGTCCATCTCCTCATCTTTTATGGCCCTGGTGGCCTCCCTAGCATCCCATGCTTCTGATGTGGTCTCCTCTTCTTTGTCATAGAATCCTGCCTTCCTGTTTACCTCTTCCCACTGCTATTGCTCTTCTTCTTCTTTTCTACCTTCTAGCATGCCTAGCAGTAGTGGGGGACTCAATTTGAGGCCAATCCAATTGACCTTCAACCTCTTCATGGAGCAACAACAGAGGTATGTTGATAGTAAACCCTTCCCTCTTCACAAATTACTCATAAAGATTAAAAAGCAACGTTTAGTGTGAAAAATGCTTACATAATGGGTATTTGTTGTTGATGAATGGTGATGAGATTCGAAGTTACAATAAATTCCAATGGAAACAATTGTAGCCGCAATTGTGGTAATACTCATGCCAGTTTATGATGTAAATTTATATACCTTGATATTAGGCTAGTAAGCCAGAGGGCCTGTGTGCCTATGTATTAGATTCGAAGTTACAATAAATTCTAATGGAAACAATTGTAGCTGCAATTATGGTAATACTCATGCTAGTTTATGATGTAAATTTATATACCTTGATATTAGGCTAGTAAGCTAGAGGGCCCATGTGCCTATGTATTATGCATTTATGTTTTGTATATTTTTGGGGCTAGCAGGCCTAAACACATTTTCCAGTATTATTCATGTGGTGGGAGGGCCATGATTGTAAATATCATGTAACTGATGTACATATTTTATAATAAAATAATATAAATTAGGTTGGCTATGGAGCTCACTCAACAGTAAGAGTATGGGGGGTTGTGCAACTCCATGGACAAGCAACTAGATGTTTGGTGGCCAATGTTGGTGGTGATAAAGACACCCAAGGCCCACTTGGGTTTGGTGTGCCAAATGGATGAGAGAGGACATACATATATTCCTTAGCAACTGGATGGTGATCCCTAAGCCTGAGTTCTAGACTGACTGGGAGTTGTTTCATTTTTTGCTTGGATCACGCTTGAATAGCTTTGGAGTAACATGGTTGTTTGGTTGGCACATTGAAAATTGATGTGGTCTGGAGGGTGCTTGGAGCCTTGGAGTAGCATGGTTGTTGGGTTGGCACCTTGGCAGTTAATGTGGGTTAGAGGGTGCATGGAGCCTAGCGTAACATGGTTGTTGGGTTGGCACCATGGCCATGGAGGTGCTATTATTTCTTATTGCCATTTGCTATGGAGTTGCAGTCCTAGCACGGGGGTGACTAGTGGTTTAAATCCATGAACCATGTCTTCTATGGTAGGGTGGAATGTGGAGAGCTCACATGATCCAGGTGGATATTGGTGGCCACTCGCCAAGTCCACTTGGACCCCAACCATTGTTTATTTTAGCTTTTCAGTTTCCTTAATTGTAGCACATTTTACTATTTTTAGCAGTTTTTCGGGTCATGAACTTCTAGAGCCACTTTGAGGTCCTAAATGACGTTTTTTTGGAAACCTAGGAGCAAAATGGGTCCATGGATCCATGTTTCTCTTCCCAAAGTTGTGGTTCTTGGATAGATCTTTCTAAGGAGATATTATGTGCGTCAAATGGAGATCATATGCCAAAGTTATGACCCCAGGAAGTTGATGTACCAATTTACCCAAACGGGGCCCATAGTTTGGCGTTTCATCTTCTAGGGTTAGGTTTTTGGATGTTTAGGGTTTTCCATTGTTTCTCAACAATAAATAGGCCTTCAAGCCTCATTGTAACATAGTTCAGAGACATGTAGCCGCCACATCTCTTCTCAAAGATAAGCTACCATCACCCTAGCTAGTTTATTTCCATTTCTGTTTGTAAGCATATTAGTGTTTTACAGTAATGAAATGAAGTATTATTTTTTTACATCTCTATATGTATGGTTATATCTATCATTTGTTGCATTCCTATTTAAATCCAAATTAGTGGTATCAGAGCAGTCTGCTCTTTCTCTGTCTTTTTTTGCATGTCACCAACGAGGTCGGGATATAAGGAGTTAGGGCTTGAATTGGCCAAACCTTTGCAAGACCAGCCTCACAAATCTTGACGGCCTCCCATGGCGGATGAAAAAAAAGATGAGGGGGTAGGATATCCTATCAAAAATTTGCTCGAAGAGACCCTTGAGCGACAAAGGAACGCGATGATGGAAAATTTTGCCCAGATACTTTAGCGGCTACCTAGGGGCGACACATATACTTCCAGCAGCTACTCTGGAAGTGCCACACCCTTTAAGGTACAAGTTAACTTTGACATTCCCATATTTGAGGGTCATATAGATGTAGACATCGTAGATAAATGGTTAAATCTACTAGAAGGGTATTTTTCTGTTCATGATTTTTCCGGCTGGGAAAATATTACTTTCGCTCTTCTCAAAGCCAGCCCCCATGTCAAGGACTGGTGGGAAACCTACTGTGAGTAGAAGGATGAAAGTACGGCCTCACTATTTTTAGCCGCACCCACTTGGAATTCATTCCAGACTACCATCAAGGAGCAGTACTACCTTGTCGGAAGCTATGAGGATCAATACATAAAGTGGACCACGTTGTAGCAAGGAAGGGACCAAGACGTGCCAATGTTTACCAGTATTTTCCATACCCTTTGCACAAAGTTGGGTATCAAGGAATCGAAGCAACATTTGGTACTCAAATACCATGGCTGCCTGCACAGGTACATTTAGGAAGAAATAGAATTCCCGAACATCTCCTCGCTTGGCACGACATACAGATATGCCATTAAGATCGAGAAAATTTTTAAACAAAAGAAGCAAGACTTTGGATATGCGAATCTGAAGCAAGGGAAAGGTGTCCCCAAACCAAAAAAAAAAGGACAAAGCCAAGGCGGGGCGACCGAAGACAACCCACCAAAGCTGCAAGCAAAGAACAACGCCGCGAAGTCAAAAAAGGACACGGGAAAGTGGTGCGAATTCCATAAGAGCTCCACTCACAACATGAGTGAGTGTCGGGCCAAGCAGTCAATGGTGGCTGAGCTAAAGGTTTCAAAATCAGATGCATGTTTCAAATTTGAGTTAGAAGCTGACAAGGGGAATGACAAAGGGAAGCAGATTATCGATGCGGAGCCCAATGCCACCGTCGCTACCACAAAGATCTAGAAGGAGGAACCCGAAGATCCATAGGAGGAGGAGCATCTCTTCCACTATCAGATGTGGGTACAGGGTGGTGGGCTCCAGTATTGTAGCAATAATGCTGCAACTCCTGGGACTCCCTTCTTTAGTTTTATCAACCCGGTAGTTCGTAACAAACTTGGAAGCGACGGTGCTGTATGCACAAGTACTAGCTCTTTCCGTGGCTGTCACTTGATCAACTAGCACAAGTCCGCTAGGACCTTAAGCCAACTTCTATGAGCTCTGAGAAGAAGCTTTTAAATGATGGATGAAGCTAACTCAAAGAAGGCTAATCTACTTGCAGAAAGAAACTAAAAGCGAAAAGGAAATGCAAACCCTAGCAAACCCTAGTTTTACCGACTAACCCTATCGATGCAAGAAAAATGATGAAAGCTACAGAAAGGAATGCCATTGACTCTTAGAAAGTTAAAATGCATGTGACTAAGCTACTTCTGAAGTGAAATCTGAAAAGAACATCTTTTTGTATTTTTGAATAAGTTGTCAGAATTATCGTGCATGGACTTTAACTGTTTTTGGCTGTGCAGAGGTGGATTGGCGAAAGGAAATGCTTGCAGGAGGTTGGGAAGGTTAGAAGAGGCCTAAGGGGTCCCTAGCACCCTTCCATAGAGTTTCATAGTGATTGTATCTCAAGAAACTGCTTTCGTGAGCTTCTATAGGAAGTCTGCAGGGGTTCTACAGGATGTTCTCTAATTTTCTATAGGATGTTCCGAAAAGAGGATTTTGGAGGGTTGATAGAGGAAAAATGGTGGGAAAGTGGAAATGGAGGTTGGATAAGGATGTTAAGGGGTATAGGACCTGGTGAATGAGGCTAAGTAGTGATTGGATTTGTTCAAGGATGGAGGGAGCAATGATGCACAAGAATTTAGAAACTAGGGCAAAGTGAGAAAACGTGGCAAATGAGAGGCAAGAATTTGGGTTAGAGGATGAAGCAGGTTGCATGGATGGGGTAAGAATAGATGAGGAGGTATCAGAGGTACTCTGCATGTTATTTCCCAAAACTGATCAACAAAGGCTATGCAAACCAAAGATCTAACTACTTTAACCTAATTTGACTAAGAAACCATAAGCATGATGCACAACAGTTTATTGGCAACAAATCACGTAAATCAACTATGGGAACCAAACAAGAATGGATCTGAGCATGTAATCGCAACTGGTATCAACTTCTGCAAATGAGAATCTAACACTAATAATTGGATGATGAAGCAAAGACAGTGTTTTTTTGGTGGCAGCAAGGATACCTTGGTCCCAGCTCATGGTCCCACTGAGGGAGAGGTGAGATCAGAGGTGCTTGATAGCCTTTTTCTGAAGATCTTCTCTGTTATTAACCTATCAAATCAATCTAAACATGAAAATCCTTTTTAATCATCAAAAGCAACCTAAATAACAAAACAAGATTTAAATCTAAATAGCAGATTTTATTCTAAGAATGCAACAAAAACACATAAAAGTAAACAAAGGAGGTACTGGGCACTTGGGTTGGGCCCAACCCCAAGAGCTATAGCCTCCTAAGAAAGATTAGAGCTGGTTCAACACTGGATTCATCTTTATTGCTCAAGAAATAATAGTTACATCAAAAACTGTCTACAAGAAAAAGCTCAAAAATGTGTTGAAATGCAGAGCTGACCTACTGCCTAAAAAATGACTAAAATCAAACTACCAACTAGCTAACTTCTGCCAACCCAAATGAGGCCCTAAGCCCTCTTATTTATACAAATTGAGGACCCCAACAACCCTCCTAAACTTTAGGAACTCGGCTGCCAAAACTTGCAGTTAATAGCAACTTTATTAGCCCTTGCTCGGTTGCCCTTGTGATAATTGATGTGGTGGCCCTTGAACTCCGAACTGATGGTGGAGAATTCGAGGTAAGGGCCCATAAATGAAGGGGACACCTTCCTACAAATCCTCTTCCTTGTTCTTCCACGAATTTGGAAGCCAAGTGCTCATTAAAACCTTTGACTTTGTCTCAAAATTGAGCAAAAAACTGCACAAAGCACCCATTAGACTTGTTGGCATAATGACTAACCCAATTCACTCTATCAGCATAAATATAATAAAAAAAATACAATAAACTAATGAGAATGGTGGATTAAGTCGAATTAGGTGGTTGAATGAGCCCATATAATTATCCATTTTTGGGGCTCATCACAGGGCTCCCTACTACAATTCATTGTCGACAACGGGAGCCAAAAGCACCTCATTTCGGCTAAGGTCGTGAAGCGGTTGGGCTTACTGACCATAGCACATCCACAACCGTACACCAGCGATTGGCTTCACCAAGGACGAGATCTTCATGTGAGCCAACAGTGTCGCCTTCCATACAACATCAAGCCCTTCACAGATGAGGTATTGTGTGATGTTTCTCCCCTTGATGTTTGTGATGTATTATTAGGACAACCATACTTGTGGAAGTGACATGTTGTGTATGAATCAAGGTCTCCTGTTGTTGTTATTACTTTGGGAAATAAGTTGTACAGGATACCAGAGGTAGCACCGCCTACCACCATCTCTTAGGTTACTGCAAAATAATGCAGTAAGCTCATTTCCAAAACCGGGATTTTTTTTTTCCTGATGATACGCCCTTAAGGAAAGAAGAAGACGGCAGCCACGACCTCCAGACAAGGCCCCTCCACACGAAAAATACAGATGGACAAGGTCAGGGAGGAGTATGAGGACATCTTCACCTCCCCCGCAGGGGTTCCTCTACACTGTTAGGTCAAGCACTCCATCGATATGACCCCAGGCGCGCCACTGCCTAATGGACCAATCTATCGGCACTTCGTTATGGAGAACAATGAAATCAAGAGGCAGATTTAGGAGCTACTGCAGAAATGTCACATCCGTCCGAGTTCATCACCCTGTGAGAGCTTGATCGTGTTGGTACATAAGAAGGATGGGACTTGGAGGCTCTATATTGACTATCGGGCGCTGAACAAGATCACTGTCCATAATAAATACCCGATCCCATGGATTGATGACCTCCTGGACCAACTGAAGGGGGAAAATATTTCAGCAAGATCGATTTGAAGTCAGGATATCACCAGGTACCAATCAAACCCTCCGATGTGTGGAAGACTGCCTTCAAAGCCAAGGAGGGCTTTTTCGAACTAGTTCTAACTATTGATAGAACTAATTGGAGGCCAATTGTGTAGTGGGACAATAGTATAACTCAGTAATCATCTTGTTAATTGATCAATCAATGAAAAATAACTCATGCATGTAAGGAATTCAAATTGCTTAGTTGTGGTGGACATTCCAAGGTAGTGTAACATCAGTTGTAGACTAGTTTTGAGTGTAAATGTGTTGCATCCAATCAGTGATCAATCCTTGGGAATTGCACAATCAATTGGAGGAAAATTCCTAAAAAATAGGGGCCTAATTCCTCAAGATTTGCACAAGGAAATAGGAGCTTAGGGTGATCATGAAAATTGACTAAGTTTGGGTCAAATATTTTCATTGAGAAGAGAGAATAATTATTCACTTGTAGGTTGAGCTCAAAGCAAGCAAGAAATTTTAATACATTCTCTATTCATATAATTAATGCAAGAAAGCTTAAGGATTTTTTACCAGTTGGTTTCCCCTAGATAAATTTGTGTACTTGTGTATGTGATTAATGCAAGTTTGCAAAAGTTTGTTAAATTGTGAATTAATTTTCGTAAAGCAATAGAGTAGAATTGTGTCTCTTGATTTAGATTAAATTTCTTGAGTAATTGTAATTCTATCACCATATTTCTACATGGTACCAGAGCAAGATTCACATTAGAACAAGAATTTCGAAGTTGTTTCTTAGGAGGTTTGAATTTGCAGCTTCAGTGTAGTAGGATTCCTTTAGAGTTGGGAGAATGACCTTCAATGGATTGAGATTAGAGTTTGCCTTGGAAGGTAGCTATAATTTCATTACATGGAAGGATCACATGGAGGTAGTTCTTGATGAAAATGGGTTGCTAGAATATGTCAAGACAAACATTCCAAAACTAAGATCAGCTGATGCCTAGAACCTAGCCTAATGGAAGAAAGATGTATCCAAGGTGAGGAGAATAATATTGGAGGGAGTGCAAAACCACATTGTCTCAAATATCCATGGTGAAGAAACTCCTTTCGCAATGTGGAAGGAACTGATACAGCTATTTGAGAATAACAGTGATAGTAGAAAACTGGCCCTCAAAGACAAACTTCAAAACATTAAGATGCAAAAGAATGATACTATTTCTCAATATCTCACCATATTTACACAAGTTCAGGATGAGCTCAGAGGGTTTGGTGTGAATGTTGCATAAGGTGACCTAGGGAGCCTAGCTCTTCTAGGACTTCCCAAAATCTAGCATACCTACTAGGACTTAGTGAACAGGAGGGAGAAATTATTGAATTGGGAATGCTTATTGTCTAATTTGGTACAAGAAGAAATCAGACAAAACACTAGAGATGGAAGTTCATCCAAGAGAGAGGATGAAGAAAATTTTGCATTGATTGAAAAGGGAAATAAGGGAAAAGTGAAGTAATCTCAAACCAAACCAGAATCTAGGCAAGGGGGTAAGAAGAAAGACTTGTCCAAAATAAAATGCTTCAATTGTCATGAATTCAAGCACTATGCTACAAAGTGTCCACACAAAAAGTCTAGTAACAAGAACTTGGGAGGAATAACAGATGAAGCATTGGCTTCATAGTTGGAGTTGGACTTCACCCTAATCACATGCATGTCTAACATTGTGTTGGGGAGTGTGTGATACTTGGATTTAGGTGTGTCATTCCACATGCCAGGGTGTATATATTTTTTTAGTGACCTAAAGGAGAAAGATCTCCAGATGCATATTGATCTTGGGGATGACAGAAGGTTTAGTGCTACCAAGATTGGTACAATAACCTTTAAGAGGGAGTCAAGATCTCCTCTTTGCCTCAAATATGTCACGTTGTACTAGGCTTGGAGAAGAACCTCATCTCTGTAGAATATTTGGAAGACTGTGGCTATGATGTGATCTTCAATAAAGGGAAAGCCTTTCTAACACACATAGCTAGTAGGTAGGTGAAGTAGATCAGGGTTCATGTGAGGAACCTATATAAATTTGATGTGGAAGATTGTGCTGCATTAAGCAGTAAGGCAGAGAAAGTGTAGATTCACGATGTTGGTGAACTCTGACACATGGGATTGAGCCATTTTAATTATGGTGTGTTAAAAATTATGCAACAAATAACCATTAACCTCCCTAAAGGATCACTTGAGTAGCAGGATGTTTGCAAGGGTTATACCTTGGGGAAGTATGTAAAATCCACATTCCAGGATTGAGAGAGTAAAGCATATGCATTCTTGGAGAGAGTCCACTCTGATGTTTATTGACCCTTCTCGACAACCTCCACTACTAGACATAAGTACTATGTTATTTTTATTGATGATTTCTCAAGAAAGTGTTGGATCTTATTCATGTGGAAGAAGGATGAGACATTCTCAAATTTTGTAGAATTCAAGGCACTAGTTGAGAAAGAGACTGACAAGAAGGTGAAGGATTTCAGGAGCAATAATGGAGGTGAGTATGTTACGAATGACTTCAATGAATTTTGTGCCAAAGAAGGAATTTGAAGAGAACTGAGAGATCCCCACAACCCATAGTAGAATGGGGCAGCTGAGAGGAAGAACCAGAGCATCATGGGAGATGTAAGAGATATGATACATGACCAAGGACTACCATTGCATTTATGGGCATAAGCATGTAACAAAACAATCTACTTGTAGAACTAGAGTCCTCATCAGATTCTTGGTATGATTACATCAGAGGGGGTTTTCTCGGGGAGAAAGATGGATGTGTCTCATTTCAAAATTTTTGGAGCCTTTGTTTACTACAATGTCTCTAAAGATCCAAGGAATAAACTTGAGTCGAAAACAAAGTTGGGAGTTTTTGTGGGTTACACCGAAACTCCACAAAGCTATCGGGTGTACTTACCTTCCATCAAAATGACAGTCGTGCAAAGGGATGTAAATTTTGATGAAGAGAAAGAAATGAGATGCTCCCTTGAGAAGGAGCAACAAATCCCACCAGAATAGGAGCTTTTAGCTCCAAAGGAGGAGCCTTAGTAAGTTGTGGAGCAGCCACAAATGGAGGAGTAGAGAGGAAGAAAAGTGGAGACATCCACTCAAGAAAAACCATCCAGAGAAGGTAGAAAATGAACTAGGGAAGCTGATAAATTGGTGTAGGATGCGAGGGAGAATGTGGAATCTCCTTCAAATTTGTGCAGGAAAAGAAGGTCACCTAAGAGGTACATTGGCTACATGGATATAATGACTGAGATTATAGAGACTCAACCGTCCTCTTTTATAGGAGCAGTTGAGCAACCAATTTGGGTTGATGCAATGGTGGAAGCATATGAATCCATCATGAAAAAAAGTGTTTGGAAAGTGGTCCCAAGTTTCCTGAGAGATAAATCAGTTTTGGGTTCAAGATGGATCTTCAAGGTTAAGCAAGCAACAAACATAATCATAGAGAAGTATAAGGCCAAATTTGTGGCCAAAGGATTCTCTCAAGTTGAGGGAATTGACTATGAGGAAACCTTTTCTCCTATAGCAAGGTATTCATCCATTAGATCAATTATTTCACTGGCTGTGCAAATGGGGTGGAAGATCCACCAAATGGATGTAAAAACAACATTTCTCAATGGTGTTATTGAGGAGGAAGTGTACATAGAGAAAACAAAATGTTTTTAGACATTTGATCGAGAGTCTCATGTGTGCAGACTTAGGCGAGCATTGTACGGTCTCAAACAAGCACCCCAAGCTTGGTACACTCAGATTGATAGTTATCTCACTGGATTGGGCTTCACCAAAAGTGAAGTGGATGCAAACCTCTATCATATTTTGTTAGAAGGTAAATTTCTTATCATTGTTTTATATGTTGATGATTTAATATTGTTAGGTGATGAGCAACAGATTAGCTCTTACAAAGAGGACCTTTTAAGGTAATTTGAGATGAAATACATGGGTCTCATGCACTACTTCCTTGGGTTGGAAGTATGACAAGGTAATGGGGAATTGTTTATGTCTCAAGGAAAGTATGCCACCGAGATACTGCAGATATTTTGCATGGAGAGTTGTAAGCCCATGGAGACACCTCTAGCGACCAACTAGAGGAAGGAGAATGCCACTCTAGGTGAAGAGGTTGATGCTACCACTTACCGACAACTAGTGGGTTCATTGATGTATATTGTGAACACACAACTTGATATATTCTATGCAATCAACCAATTGACCCAAGCTATGGTCAACCAAATTGTATTGGAAGGAAGCTAAGCATGTTTTATGGTACCTCAGAGACATTACCCATTATAGAATATGGTACAAATGGAAATAGGGAGTGAAGTTGTGTGGCTTTACAGATGCATATTAGGCAGGGAGTCCATCTGAATGAAAGAGCTACACATATGGTGAAATTTTTCATGTTGGGTCCTGTTGAAGCCCTGAAAATCGAGTTGACAACAAGGGGGATACCCGCCCGGTCCGGACCTTGGTTGGCAGCTCCTTATCCGTTTGGTATAGCGGGTCCAACTGGGGATAATGGGACCAGTTTCCCAATCTATGAGTGTGTGTGTGTAGAATTGGATGTTTCTGATCTAACAGTTCCTATCTAAGCTATTCTAATTCAAACTTTAATCTAATTCTATGCTATTGTAATCTAATAAACAGCACATCTAAATCTATGCTAACCCGGGATGTAATTCTTCTATTATGCGATCTAAAGAGATTTCAAATAACAACTGGTAATAAAGATCATTCAACGATTATAAGAAAGGAAATCAATTAAGATGAACCACTTCGCATAAAAAGTTAGACGAAACAGTTGTGAACAACATATCGCATAATGAGCTATTCATACATTAAACATAAATAAATAGCTACCACCGTACAAAAGTGCCAAATGATAACTCAAGCATTCATGCAATAATACATAAACAACTAAAAACTGTATATCACTTTAACATATAAGCAGAAATGGTCAAGAGATAAAAGTACCATTTATGACTGGTCCTACTCATAAGCTTCAAGCAACAATGATTTATCTCTCCTTGCTCTAACATCTACTAAGAGTACAGAAGTGAAACATCAGTAGCAGATATCAAATGCAAACATCAACAAATCTTGATCCATTCATTCACCAAAACCTCCTCTGAGGGTGCAAAAGTGCATGTTCTGAGGACAAGTTTTGATAAATTTCTGGATCCTTCTCTAAATGCATGAGAAGGGTTTAAATACTACTAACTAAATAACTTAATTACATAGATTCAGGATACGGTTTAAATGACCGCCATTTTCTAAGCAAAACTATTTCTAAAAATTAAATCTAATATCTAACTATTTTTGCATTTGCTCCTTAATGTTGCGAGCATTCAATATTTGCCTGGGTAGAGTCGGTTGACTGTCTTCCGCTTTTGGTTGAGCTAAGAAAACAAAAATGGTAAGAGCCGGCACCATCTTTTCAGCAAAATAGATGATATACTCGAGAATCATCCTCTGGCTATGTGGACTTACTGTGTATGCCCAGTAATAATCCAAGTTCCACTTGGTTAATCCTCGAATTGCTTCTGCCTTTGCTTTCTTGCGTTTTCCGGGCTTACGAGTGACTGAACAGTTAGAGACTTTTCTTTTTGAGAAATTTTCTCAGCGGCTCTAATCGCGCATCAGAAACTGCCTCCGTTCTTTGATCCAGGCCTTTCTGATGCGTTTTTCGCCTTTAGCACCTTTTCCTTCACCGGGTATAAGCTTCAAAATTTTGTAAACGTATTGCTTTCGTGAGCTTCTGACCCTGAGCATTAAACCGCCTGTTGATATCAGCATTGTTCAACTACTCATTCAACCATGGCTGTGACTGAAAGATTTGTAATGGATAGCTCAGCAGCGCTCTGTGAATTTGCGGCTCTGTTGCATGCGATATTCATTCATGAGGGCATCTCTTCTCTGTTTCTGAGCATTGGAGCTTTACCCTTTTCCCCCATATCTTCCTGCACATTGCTTCGTGTTATTTCTGTTTTTCGTTCCTACAGTTCACACATGAGGAGAGAGTAATGATGATAAAAATCGATAAGAAAGCTTTCAGCTCTACGGATGTACAAAACATGCCACTTGACGTGAAATTACTCTTCAAAAAACACAAAACTGTCTTTCATTAACAACTGGCGTATCATTCATTAATTATCATTAAAGCGCGTATTCAATTTTCTGGTTTATGGACAGCTTTTCTTGAATGTTGAGCCGGGGAAAATCTGCGATGGACTGTTTCTGCGATTCGCATCGCAGTGTCGCATTATCACATTTTTCATTAAGATGTGTTATCGCAGGGTTTCTCGATCGCGCTTATCGCAGAATCACAGATCGCAGATCGTAGTATCGCACGATCGCAGATCGTAGTATCGCGCTATCGCAAAATCGCATATCGTTACAATCGTTAAATGGTTATGTGTTTTTCATGCGACATTGCGATATGCGATATCGCGTATCAGCTATCGGTGATTTTTTAAGGTTTTTCGAATATGAGCATTTCTTAGTGCATGCGATGCGATGTAATTCGCATCACATTCTCACAGTTTAGCATTTTTACTCATAAGGAAATGTCCTCTCATTCTTTGCGCGATGCGATGTTTTCTTAAGGAGTAAAATATATGAGCGTTAATTGAATTTTTTGAATTTTTACTAAGGGTCCCCACTTACCTAGTGTTATTGCTAATACTAAATAAGGAGGGGGGTTGTTGGTGGCCACAACAATTGACGATTCACTTGGAAGAACTAGTTATCTCTGTTTTTCTATTGAATTTTTCAAACTTCCAAAACAGAAAATTTTTCAGAAAATTAAACTTTGTTATGGAAAGATAGAGTACATTATGCTCTAAACTGTCAATGATATTTTGTTTCAACCACTTTCTACTCTAATTATTTGCTTCCTCAGGCTAGTCCTTGTATTTACATCAGCCATTACTTGGTCTTGTAAATATAAAACAAAATCTCCTCTATAAACCAGTTTTAAATATGCTCATTTGTCGTAGGTAGAGCCTCTGCTACCAGCAGGCGTATATAACCTCGACAGGGTTACCTGTTACCCAGCAATGATCCTGTATCCTACTTAAGGTGACCTACAACTTTCAAAGGAAAAATCCATATCCACACTTATTGCTTTGATTTTCTTTTTATTCTTAAAGAACAATGTCTTGGTTTGGTAGCCAAATTATGACACAGTTATTCACTTGATTTATAACTTTACTGAACAAGCTGGCTCATGATGAGACCCCTTGTCTTTTGATTGCAACAATCTTGAGTCATTGCCCTGTTGTGGTGTACAATATTGGCAAAGTCAGCAAGTTATAATATCTGTGATAATGATAAGCCAGCTCGTGATGAGACCTCTCATTCTTCAAGATAAAGTGTATCCTTGGATTATTCCTCTGAAAGCTGCGATTTCCTTAGCAAGGAGGAAGTCATTGTTTCCTTAAGATAGCTCTGGACGACAATAATAGAGTTTTTGGAAACAACTGTTCTACAGAGAATCTTTATTTTGTTATTGATACCTTTCATTGTACTGAGATAAAACAATTTCTTCACTAAATGTTGCTTTCATCAAATTCTTTGAAGTTGAAACTAGTATCATATCTAGGCTAAAGTTTTTAACTGTATCTATCAATAATAAAGATCAGTTTTCCAAAAGATTTGCTATTTATACAAGCGAAAAGTTCAAAATCTGAAACAGAATTGGTGTTCTTTTCGTAAATGCCTAATTTAACCATTCACAACAGGTTTTATTATGAAAAAGAAAAACTATTCTACAAAAATAGAAGAATAATATTCTATAGAAAATATTTCTTGAGAATTTGTCCATTAACAGGCAAAGGATCCCTCTTACCTGCTAAATCCCGTAACACAAACGTTGATGGACCTACGACTTCAACAATCTAAAAAGGACCAAGCCACATCCTTTGAAATTTTGTATGTTTGCCCTTTTCTTCATGAGCCTTGTCCCACTTTAAAACTAAATCTCCCATCTGAAAATCTTTTCTGGTAATTATGTTTGAATCAAAAGAGGATTTTACTAGTGCTTGATGATGAGCATGCGTTTTCCTAGCTTGTTCTCGTTGTTCTTCTAATTTAATTATTTCTATTTGTCTTAGCTGTAAGGAGGAAGCGGGTACTTCATCAATGTATTGTACTAAAGACAAAGAGGGAATGGCTAAGTGAGTTGGAAGAACCACTTCTTTCCCATAAACTAAATTAAAGGGAGAAGTGCCGATAGAAGCTTTTTGCGTTATCTGATCTGCCCATAAAGCATATATCAAAGACTTGTGCCAATTCTTTTGATTCTGGTCAACTGTTCTTTTAATAATCCTAATTAGTTTTTATTTGTTGACTCAGCTAACCCATTACCTTGCGGGTAGTAATTGGCCGAATATTTAAGTTTGAATCCTCTTTTAAGTGCAAATTCAATCATTGCATTTCCAGAAAAGTATGATGCATTATCAAACATTAAAGCGGATGGCAATCCAAACCTGGTGATTATAAATTGATCTATGAACTCAATGATATTTTCAGAATTAGCCGTCTTGAGCGGAACTGCTTCTACCCATTTAGTAAAATAATCTGTCGCTGTGAGGATGTATCTATGTTGCTTAGAAGAGTGAGGAACGATCTCACCTATTATGTCCAATCCCCACTGACTAAAAGGTTGCTCGATGTTTACTAGCTGTAGTGGTAGGGACGTCTTCTTTTGTCTTCCAGCAGTAGTTTGGCAGACTTGACATCTTCTCACGTAACTGTGCGAGTCTTTGAACAGCGTGGGCCAGTAATATCCTGCGCGTAAGATTTTATGTGCAGTAGCATCTCCAACATAGTGTCCGCCTGTTGGCCCATCGTGGAGTTCTTGCAAAACTTTTTCAGCTTCAGCTTTCTCAAGACACATAAGAAGAACAGAATCATACTTTTTTCTAAAAAGAATATCATTTATGAGCTGATATTGTTTAGCTTTCAACCTTAGGGCTCTTTTCTTAGTATGATCAAGGTGTGAAGGAGCATACCCGTTCTTAAGATAACAAATGATATCAGCATATAATGATTCTGCATCGTTTAGGCTTACCTCACACATTCGTACCTCTTCAGATGGAATTTCAGAAATTTGCGATGCTCCAGCCAGCATTTTGCAGAAGCCTTGACCTCTTACAATGTTTGCTGGTTTGATCTCAATGTCATATTCCTGTAAGGTAGTAACCCAATTGGCCCTTTTCTCACCCACATCCTTCTGTACTAGAAGATTCCTTACCACTGGAAACGGTACTATGATCTTAGTATGGGTTTTAAGTAAGAAAGGTCTGAAGTATTTGACCGCTTTGAAAACAACATAAGCCTGTTTCTCCACGTCTGAATAATTTAGTTTAGCACCCTGTAAATTTGAGCTAAAAAACGCAATTGGAGCTTCCGCTTTTTCTTGATTTGCTTGAGTTAGAATTGTAGCATATGACTTATCTGAGGCAAATGTGTATAAAATAAAAGGCTCTGAAAAATTCGGAGTCGCTAAAGATGGAGCATTAATAATAGCTTGCTTGATCAGGTTGAATGCTTCATGTTCATCTTGACCCCATTTAAAATTTGAATTCTTTTTAATCATGGTTTGCAAAGGAGACACGATTCGTGAAAAATCTGGAACGAATCTCTTTACAAAATTGATTTGACCAAGGAAAGATTGCATGGATTTTTTGTTATGAGGTAGGGATATTTCAGAAATTTCTTTGATTCTGTCGGGATCAATGTGAATACCGGATTTTGACACTATGAATCCTAGAAGTTTCCCTTCACTTAGTGCGAAAAAAGATTTCTTTGGGTTAAGTGAAATTCCATACCTTAAACACCGTTGAAAGATTTGTTTCAGGTCTTTGAGATGGTCGTTTCGCTTCTTCGAGTACACTGTTATATCATCCAAATAAATTACTACAGATTTATTGACTAAACCTTTGAATGCGATATCCATGGCTCTCTGAAATGTGGCACCAACATTAATCAAACCAAATGGCATCTTCCGATATGCGTATGTGCCCCATTTAGTTCTGAATGTGGTTTTCAACTGATCATCAGGATGTACCAACACTTGATTGTATCCTGAAAATCCATCCAAGAAAGACATTAATTCTGAGCCCGCCATTGCCTGTAGTATCTGTTCCATAGGTGGTAGAGGAAAATTGTCTTTTTGACAGGCTTTGTTAAGGTTCCGAAAGTCAATGCAAATCCTAATATCTCTGTTTTTCTTTCTAACAGGTACCATATTGGAGACCCATTTGGAATGTCTGATGGGAAAGATTATCATGGCTTTCAATAACTTATTGAGCTTAGTTTTTATCTGATTTTCTAAATTGGGGTGGATTTTTCTCAGCTTTTGTTGGACAGGTTTTTCATTATCGATCATGGGAATAGTATGCTGGATGATGGAAGTGTCGTATGTTTTCAGCTCATCATAATTCCATGCAAAAACATTTTTATATTGTCTCAAAAGATGAATATACGCTAGTTTCTCTTCAGGGGCTACGCCGAGGCCTAGATTAATGTTTTGTGGTCTAGCATCGGTCCCTAGGTTTACTAATTCGTAGTTCAAGGTTGAACTTTGGAGTTTTGAATTGGTAGACCTCTTAAACCGATCTTTCAAATCGTACAAGTCTTCTAACTTGACCACCAACTTAGGTATAACATTATTAGTGCTATTTTGTTACAATTGTTGATCGTGTTGGTCTTCATCAATTATTTGATTGGAGTAGGATCCTTCAGATGTGAGGAAGTTTACGGTATCAGGATCGTCATTGAATGCTCTCCAATTTGTGATGTTGTCAGGAATGGACGGTCTAAAGATTAATTCTATTGAGAATCTATCTGAACTAAAATCTTCGGAGGGAATAAGCTTAGAAGCTACATTAGCCAAAAGGTCTGCACTTGTGTTTTGGAGCCTGGGGATTGAAGAAATATTAAACGCTATGAAATGCTCAGTCAGATCTTGTACTAAATATTGATAGTGTTTTAAATGACCTGATAAGCAATGTATAGTGTTACGTACCTATTTAACCAGAATCATAGAGTCTCCAAAAACTTGAAGATACTTGACGTCTAACTCGATTGCTTTTTACAGGCCTTGAACCAAAGCCTTGTATTCTGATGTATTGTTTGTGCAATTGAATTCGAGTCTGCATGTGAGCATGATCTTATCTCCTTCTGGACTAATCAGAACGCATCCTACTCCTGCTCCTTCGTTAGATCTAGAACCATCAAAAAATAATTTCCAAAACAAAGATTTATTTACAGGTTTATCTAAAAAATTGATACATTTCGAACTATCAGTTCGAGAAAATTTTTCGACTTGGGACAAAACAGAGTGTTCTAAATAGGGTGACGCATGAGCATTGAAATTGCCGAGGAAATAATCTACCGAGTAATTGCCAATAATGCTGCTGTTATACGCTACTGGTTCATTTTCTCCCTCTAACTCCGTTACTATGTACTTCTGGTGTAGCTCTCGTTCAACTTTTATTTGATTCGGTTTACCGTTGTAGGGTAGCCACATGTGCGACCAGTCGGTTGCGAAGTATCCATGGAGTTTTTCTGACCAATCCCTGCGAAGAATTAAGCCATAAAATTCTGGGATATCGACAACTAGAATGTCAATAACCTGACATACATTCGGGTTGGATGAAAATCTTATGGTTACTTGATTTAGTTCGCCAATCACTTCGACTTGAGATCGATCTAGCTGAACTATGCGCACTGCGGATTTCTGTGGTTGAACATTTAACTTGGCACATATAGGTTTGGGTAAAACATTCGATGAAGCACCGGAATCGACCAAATAATTGTGCACATTCTTATTGAAGATTTCATAAGTAAGGAGAAACGGGGGAGTTTGAGATCTTGATCTTCCTCCAATTAGGGCGACGTCATTTGGATCAATCTTATTGATCGTGTTAGTTGGAGGTCTTCCCATGTTATGGGAAGCTTGAGAAAGTATAGCGGCAGGCAAAGGTGCAACTGGCACGGCATGTAATTCTTTCATCATTATCTTCTGTTGATGTTTCAACTTGCTCAGTTCGTAAAGGGTGATATTAGCCCTAGTCTTCTTCATGTCATCAATAATATTGTACTCCATTTCATTCGACACTATCATTATTTTATATGGAGTCGTTTCATCTACTTGGACTGGGCTAGTTTGAGTCGCTTTAGATGTCGTTTTCTTTGTTGCGACTTTATCCTTTGTTGCAGAGCTTGCGCTCTTCGGCTTAGGGGTAGTTTGGGGAGGATCAAGCTGATTTTTGCTTCATGTGCTAACTGGAAATACTTCTTGATCTTCTTCTTGTAGGAGGATGAAATGCCACATTCCTTGTAATTCCACAACTTCTTCGTCATCAGTTTGCCCTTCAGTGGCAATTTCCTCTTCCTCTTCCTCGAATTCAGCATTTGAAATGGTGTTGGGTGGCTTTGCATCCATTGAAGGACCTCTTTTAAAAGCTCTGTAGGGATTTTTTGAAGAAGTTTCTGCTACTTGCTTTTTTATGTTGACCATCTCATTGGACATGGTCTTTAGAACTTTCTGCAATCCTTCCTAATCAAAAGGATCTTTTGCTTGTTTCTTCTTGGAGTCTTCCTTGAAGGTGACTTTTTTGGACTTACGTTCCTCTATCGCGGATCTCTTTTCCTGGGCTATTATTCGTTTCTCTACTGCTATCGCCTCTTTCATGTTATCAGCTAAGGTTATTTTATTTGCCATGTCCACCAAGATTGCTATGTTCGATGGTAGAGCGGTGATATACCATTCACATCATACTTCTTCACTGGGCTGGGAAGCAGTAGGAATTTTGTTGAAAATTTTGTTGAACCGTAAATTGAAATCCTTGATAGGCTCTCTAGCTTCGGCTTTAAGATTGGATAGGTCATTGATTAATGTTTCCGTAGACCTGTCATCACCAAACTTGGTTAGGAATTGGTTTAGGAAGATGTCCCAACTTGTGATGGATCCCGAGGGTAATGAAAAGTACCATGACCCTGCTGTTCCTTGCAGTGTATAGGGAAAAAGCCGAACAACAACATCTTCATTAGTAACTCCATTTAGATTAATGGAAAGCATGAAGTTGTTTATGTGCTCTTCTGCTAGCATGCCTGCCTCGGGATTGAATTTAGGCAGCCATTTCTCAGGATGGGTCGGTATTTGACTCAAGGGTGCAAGCATTAAGACTGCCCCAGGGTTATTCCATGGAGACTGGACCATTGTTGAACTGCTAACAGAGGAAAGTGCAGAAGATGATCCCTGTGGCTGGGAGGATGAGGATACTACGATTGTAGATGATTGAAGAGGGGTTGTGAGGGTTCCAGTGGATGGTTGGACGATGATCTGGAGTGGAGGTGTGGATGGTTGACTTCGCGGTGAAGTAGTTGAGATGGACAATGTTGACGAAAGAGTCTCACTGTCAGACTCTTGCAGTGATTTCCTTGCTCTTTTCCTGGTGGGAAGAGGTAATTCGGTTGGCTGGATGCCAAAATTTTCACTCTTTAGCCTGGTCAGGGGATGAGCAAGGTTGTACTGCGAAGTCACGCTGCCTTCAGATTTATCAGACCTCTGAGGAGAAATGGAAAATTGCTGAAGTTTGTGAATCAGGGATTCGATTTCAGGAAGTTCAACGGTAGATTGTTCTGAAATATCAGGGTGTGTAGCAGCAGTTGATACTCGAGCGACTTCTGACTCTGGATTTAAATGTAATGGAGAAGTCGGGGGAGATGATGTGGGCGATTTACTCTGAGAATGGTATTCAGATTTGGATTTACTTGCCATTCATAGTTCAGGCCCTCCTTCTAGCGCAAAATATGTTGAAGCCCCGAAAATCGGGTCGACAACAAGGGGGATACCCGCCCGGTCCGGACCTTGGTTGGCAACTCCTTATCCGTTTGGTATAGCGGGTCTGACTGGGGATAATGGGACTAGTTTCCCAATCTATGATTGTGTGTGTGTGTAGAAGTGGATGTTTCTGATCTAACAATTCCTATCTAAGTTATTGTAATTCAAAATTTAATTTAATTCTATGCTATTGTAATCTAATAAACAGCACATCTAAATCTATGCTAACCCGGGGTGTAATTCTTCTATTATGTGATCTAAAGAGATTTCAAATAACAACTGGTAATAAAGATCATTCAACGATTATAAGAAAGGAAATCAATTAAGATGAACCACTTCGCATAAAAAGTTAGACGAAACAGTTGTGAACAACATATCGCATAATGAGCTATTCATACATTAAACATAAATAAATAGCTACCACCGTACAAAAATGCCAAATGATAACTCAAGCATTCATGCAATAATACATAAACAACTAAAAACTGTATATCACTTTAACATATAAGCAGAAATGGTCAAGAGATAAAAGTACCATTTATGACTGGTCCTACTCATAAGCTTCAAGCAACAATGATTTATCTCTCCTTGCTCTAACATCTACTAAGAGTACAAAAGTGCAACATCAGTAGCAGATATCAAATGCAAACATCAATAAATCTTGATCCATTCATTCACCAAAACCTCCTCTGAGGGTGCAAAAGTGCATGTTCTGAGGACAAGTTTTTGATAAATTTCTGGACCCTTCTCTAAATGCATGAGAAGGGTTTAAATACTACTAACTAAATAACTTAATTACACAGATTCAGGATACGGTTTAAATGAACGCCCTTTTTCTAAGAAAAACTATTTCTAAAAATTAAATCTAATATCTAACTATTTCTGCATTTTCTCCTTAATGTTGTGAGCATTCAATATTTGCCTGGGTGGAGTCGGCTGACTGTCTTCCGCTTTTGGTTGAGCTAAGCAAACAGAAATGGTAAGAGCTGGCACCATCTTTTCAGCAAAATAGATGATATACTCGAGAATCATCCTCTGGCTATGTGGATTGACTGTGTATGCCCAGTAATAATCCAAGTTCCACTTGGTTAATCCTTGAATTGCTTCTGCCTTTGCTTTCTTGCATTTTCTGGGTTTACGAGTGACTGAGCAGTTAGAGACTTTGCTTTTTGAGCAATTTTCTCAGCGGCGTTAATAGCGCATCGGAAACTGCCTCCGTTCTTTGATCCGGGCCTTTCTGATGCGTTTTTCGCCTTTAGCACCTTTTCCTTCATTGGGTATAAGCTTCAAAATTTTGTAAACATACTGCTTTCATGAGCTTCTGACCTTGAGCATTAAACCGCCTGTTGATATCAACATTGTTCAACTACTCATTCAACCATGGCTGTGACTAAAATATCTGTAATGGATAGCTCAACAACACTCTGTGAATTTGCGGCTCTGTTGCATGTGATATCCGTTCATGAGGGCATCTCTTCTCTGTTTCTAAGCATTGGAGCTTTACCCTTTTCCCCCATGGCTTCCTGCACATTGCTTTGTGTTATTTCTGTTTTTCGTTCCTGCAGTTCACACATGAGGAGAGAGTAATGATAATAAAAATCGATAAGAAATCTTTCAGCTCTACGGATGTACAAAACATGCCACCTGACGTGAACTGACTCTTCGAAAAACACAAAACTGTCTTTCATTAACAACTGGCTTATCATTCATTAATTATCATTAAAGCGCGTATTCAATTTTCTGGTTTATGGACAACTTTTCTTGAATGTTGAGCCGGGGAAAATCTGCGATAGACTGTTTCTGGGATTTGCATCGCAGTGTCGCATTATCGCATTTTTCATTAAGATGTGTTATCGCAGGGTTGCTCGATCGCGCTTATCGCAGAATCACAGATCGCAGTATCGCGCTATCGCAAAATCGCTGATCGTTTCAATCATTAAATGGTTATGTGTTTTTCATGCGACATTGCGATATGCGATATCGCGTATCGACTATCGGCGATTTTTTAAGGTTTTTCGAATATGAGCGTTTCTTAGTGCATGCGATGCGATGTAATTCGCGTCGCATTCTCGCAGTATAACATTTTTACTCATAAGGAAATGTCCTCTCATTCTTTGCGCGATGCGATGTTTTCTTAAGGAGTAAAATATATGAGCGTTAATTGAATTTTTTGAATTTTTACTAAGGGTCCCCACTTACCTAGTGTTATTGCTAATACTAAATAAGGAGGGGGGTTGTTGGTGGCCACAACAGGTCCGCAACAATTTCGTAGTACAACAAGAAGCAGAGGTTTGTGGTGCCCAACTCGGGAGAAGTTGAATACATGGTTGCAAGTCAAGAAACATGTGAGGCGATCTGGGTGAGAAAGATACTTGTGGGAATGTTTGGTTAAGAGATGGATCCAATTGTTATCTATTGTGATAATCATAGATGCATTAAGATCTATGAGAATCCAATATTTCAAAGTCAATCCAAGCATATAGATATCGAATATCATCATTTACGATACTATGTGCAGAGCAGGATAATGTTTCTACAATGCATTCTGACAGAGGAATAAGATGTTGACACCTTGACAAAGTCTTTGTCAATAGGGAAGTTCGAATTCCATAAGTCCACGATAAGGGTGGTTGAAAATCCATTTCTTGCTAAGAGGGAGTGTTGAAAGGTGTTGCAAGAAAGGTTCAATTTGACTTAGCCTTAATCAAATTGAGTAAATTCAAAATTTCCACATCATCATAAAACTTGGAGGCAGTTAACTCAGGGGTCATGGATCTTGTCACTCATTTAGCTCAGTAAATTTGAGTAAAGGGATTGGAGTTTAGTTATGCATGTGTGAATGCTAATTTGTAGCAATCCAGTTCAGTTATTTCCAGTTGTATTCAGTTAAACTAGTTCTAACTGTTGATAGAACTAGTTGGAGGTTAGTTGTACAGTGGGACAATAGTCTAACTCAGTGATCATCTAGTTAACTGATTAATCAACAAAAAATAGGTCATGCATGCAAGGAATTCGAATTGCTCAACTTTGGTGGAGAGGCAGTGTAACATCAGTTGTAGCCTAGTTTTGAGTGTACAAGTGTTGCATGCAATCAATGATCAATCCTTGGGAATTGCACAATCAATTGGAGGAAAATTCCTAAAAAATAGGGGCCTAATTTCTCAAGATTTGCGCAAGGAAATAGGAGCTCAAGTAGAAGCAGAAATTGACTAATTCTGGGTTAGATCTTTTCATTGAGTAAAGAGAAAAATTATTCACTTACACGTTGAGCTCAAAGCGAGGAAGCAATTGTAATACATTCTCTATTCATCTGATTAATGCAAGCAGGCTTAAGGTGCTTTTACCTGTTAGTTTCCCCTAGATAAATCTGTGTACTTGTGTATGTGATTCATGCATGTTTTTGAATGTTGTTCTAAATTGTGAATTAATTTCCACAGTGTAGTAGAGTAGAATTGTGTCTCTTGATTTAGATTAAATTTCTTGAGCAGTTGCAATTCTATCATTATATTTCTACACAAAATTCCATTTATTCACTGTAGAATAACATAATCAATCACCAAAATTCCATTTAATTTCTATAGAATCACATGGGAAATCACCAAAATTTCTTTTAATTGCTACATATTTGGTTACTGTGTGAGGAAGTTGCAAAGAGAAAAATTCTTGTTGTATGAGAAATCAGACGATATTCACTTTTAACCTCTCAAAGGCATAGAATTGTATGATATAGGAGAGGAAATCATGATGCATTGGCAAAGATAAACAAATATGCCCAATACCTAGAAGCTTTCGTGGCAGAGTAACTCTCGTGAACCTCACTAAATGACATTATTATCTGTGTAGAAAATCACATCTAGAGTTTTTAATTGTAATTTTATTTTAAATAATTTGACCAAGAGAACATAAGATTACATTATATAACCTTTTACAACATCACAGCCATAGTAGAGTATGCCTTGGCAAAATAAATCTAATTCTTCTCAACATTTAATTTATCTAAGATTAAAATATATCTATACTATTTATATTATATAAATTTCACATCTCTCCATATAAATATTCTTATTTTTAGGTTTATTAACACCCCAATAATACATATAATTACATACTAATGTATTTGATTTTTTGATTTTTATTTATTTTTAATATATATATATATATATATATATATATATATATATATATATATATCTATATATTTCAAATATTTATTAATTAAATTTAAATATGAATTTATAAAATATTATGGTTATGAGTATAAATCATCATTATTTTAATTTATATAGTAAAATGGATCTTAATTTATGGCTATTATTTATATATTTATCTATTTCTCTCATACACATCATTTTATTCCTAATTATAAGTATATTAATTAAATTTAAATTTGAAGTTTTGAAATATCATTGTTATGAATATGAATCATTATTATTTAATTTTTTTTAATGTGGTATGCATATTATAGTTGAGATTGTTTTTTATTTAGAGAATATTTTATTTTTATTCTAAAAGAGACACGTGACAACTTGAAATTCAACACGAAATAACTAAACATTTTTCTCATATTGGGTTATGAAAATATTATTATAATACTAATTGATTTAATTATTATTATTAGTTGATTTAATTATTTCTTACTAAGTATTTTTATCAAATCAAACACTACTATTAACGTTAAAATTTTTTGGGGTGGTAGGAGGCGGAGGGATTCTCTTTAATCCCGATGGAATCATTGTGGAAAAATATGCATGGGGTCTAAGCATCAAGACCAACAATAAAGCATAAGTCTACAACTTGTATATGGGACTCCTCCTAGCCACGAAGAGAGAAATAAAAAACGTCATAATCCTGGGAGACTCCTATATGACTATTAGGCACCTTAGGAACTCCTCCGTTGCCTAGTACAATCACCTAAGCCAAACTATTCTTCGTGCTCAGATCATCCTTTCCTCCTTTGAAACCTATCAAGCTTGGCATATCCTCAAAAACCTTAACGCTGAAGCAAATTTGATGGCCAATAAAACTTGTTGTTTGTTAGAAGGATGTTTGGAAGTCAATGAAGTCTTTAGACCCTACCATATACACTAACCCCTCTATGTTTGGCCTCCCCTCACCCCCCCTTACCCTATCCCCCATTCATGGTATAACAAGATTATTTTATCTTCCTATGTCACCCCCCGTCACTCCCCACTCGTCAATGTCTTGAATATTTGTCCTTCCTCGTATGAACGTTTGATGCCACCTCTCCTCCTTCCCCTGCCACCCGACCACCTCCTCCCCCTCCACATGATGACGTTATACCTAAATATGCAGCTAAGCGTGATAATTCTCATGTCGACTTCATTCTCTAAGGTTTGTTGTAGGTGCTTGAGGTTGTTTTCCAGATGAGAACTCTCTCACTGCATCCAACATTTACTCCCCATGGCCCTGGATTGACTGCCCATCCTCTTTTTCTTTCATATGTAAATCATGGTCGAGCTCTCTCCTTAACGAGCAATGATGAAATTGTATTGGGATCCTGGTGGCTCAAGTTGGTTTTTGCAGGGCTGCAGTCATAAATCTAAGATGAATTCCCACCCCCCTCATCATGTTGGCTTTTTCCACCCTTGGTTTGTCGGGGTTCTTCTTGTTGAGTGTTGTGAATTCAGTCGAGGTTTTGGTGTGCGAGTTCTCAGTCTATCCTTGCGACTGGACTTGCACCCTCCCTTTTCAGCCACCCTCTAATTTTCTCGGGTCGGCTCAAGAAATATCAGCTTGGGAGGAAATTCTCTGGCATACTCGGCCCTATCCTGTCATTTTGAAGATGGATTCAAGTTCTTGTGGTTTCAGACGCCTTCGCTCTGGTGGGGTATTGGGGAAGGAAGGTTAATGTCATGCCTCGGGTTGTCTTCAAAGTACTCTACCTCCCCCAACTCCGTCGTTATGCCTGTAGTGTGCAAAATAATTGGCCGAGATTAAAGTGTAGCTTTATGACATTAAGGACCTAGTGCATCAACAAAGCACAACGATATATCAAAATTGGGAAGAAATTTATGTGAAAGAGAAATAGGTCGACAAGCTTAAGTTTGAGGTAAATGCGCTGAGAACCATGATTGAAGACATTCAACTGCGGGTGTCAAAGATGATGTCTCCCCAAGAAGAACAAAGCAATTATGAAGTCCAAAATTCGGGCATTGACTTGTACTACTCGACTGACCCTATTGAATAACTACTCCTTGCTATGTCTGGTTTCTTCTGTATCATTTTCTATCTCAATTTTTTAGAATATATACCAGTAGGCTAAATAAGAGTACTACGTCACTTTGTAATGGTCATGAGCATCTGGGCTTTGTAAATCATGATGAAAGAGGAAAAGTAGAAGCCCAAGGGAAAATTCAAATGTAATTCACCTGAGTATTTTGCTGCAACTGAGGTAGCATTAATATATCAAGTACTCATTGTTGTTAAAAAAAAACATTAATATTTTTTATGAGTTATTTATTAGAAAAATAAATAATTGAATTAAGGTTAATTGTTTTATTTATTATATTATCTATATGATAAGTAATATAAATATTATTTGAAAGAAGCAAGGCCTAAATTGATTTTGTCCCTATTATTAGTTGACCTCCCTCCATAAACCCCCATTTTTGCCATAATATATCCTTTCCTTATGTATATTAAAGGAAAATCATGCAACAAGGGTTAAGAGGTAATAAAATGTTGTTAATAATTAATTACCCATAGTTTTGAATGCATTGGAAGTGATTAATTGATATTGTTGCCACTAATGAAGGTTGATGAAGATAGGTCCGGTAACCCATTCAAGTTCCTATAACCACATTTCATGGTTGACTTAGGCATGCACTTTCAGGATGCGAAATAGCACATGGGTTCTTTTCAAAACATCCTCTAGAGCCTCCCTTGTTCGCTAGATCGAGATAATAACCATCCATGGTCGAATAATTTGTAAATTAAACTGATGATCAATTAATTTTGGTGCACAAGTGAAACATGGAAAAGGGAAACTAAGATTGTGGGCTTGCATACCAGGTTCACCTAGTTTGAGTGTGATCGCATCATTTCAGACCCTTATTGTTCCAACTTTTCACATGAATGGTTGAAATGTTGAATCATTCATTAGTTTAGTTCTCTAGCAATAAGCTTTATGAACATTAATGTTATGCCCTGTAATCTATAAAAGCAACACTAGGGTATTCGAACATTGTTAGTTGTGGTCTATTCTCTAAGTTTATATTGTAAAATGATCACACCAAATTGTTGGACACTTCTTCACTTATTTGATGTAATGTAATTTGTGGACCGAGAAATGGAAAGATTGTTCTTGATGTTATTTCACATGTCTTTGTTTTGAATCTAAGAGTAACTTAGGATTTCTTTAGAGCAACAAGTGTTGGTTGGAAAGGGCCCACCAAATCAACCTTGTTGCTTCTTTGTGTGTTAGATTCTTTAAAATGAGGATGTATTGTGTGTTGATGTGAGACTCATAGATACAGTTCGAATATAAACTTGTATACTTTAGTTTTACCCATTATATTTTGATTGATATGTGAAGATGGTTTTATTCGTGTATGTAGACAATAATAGTCTCTTGTAGACTAAGAATATAATTGTGGTATTTATCCTCATAACTAAGTTAAAAATTGTGTTTGAATGAATAATTGATGATAGTATTGTGTGTGTTTCATAAAGTAGGCTTAATTTTGCATTTGGTTTTAGATTGGATTGATGTTTTATAGAACCAAAAGAGTTCATTGAAGGAGTATAAATGCACTTTAATATTTCATGCCTATAAGAAAACACTCGAGTGTGAAATACTACAAGGTATAAATGAAGGGGTCCTTTGTCAATTCCCAGTGATCACACGAGTTAGAATCTTTAACTTTTTCTATTGATTAATAAGTTGGACACTGTCTAAATACTCTGTTACTTGCTATGAGTTGCTTGATAGTTGGGTTGATAAATGTTAGGAAGAGATCATAACATGTGTTATAAAGACTTGTAATAGGAATTTACGTCAAGTATATCCATCGAAGGATTCCTCCATTATGTGAGGATTTTTATATCGTCACATATCAAAGTTAGTAATTACCAAAAGTAGAAAAGCCTAAGAAAAGCATTTTGAGGGATTTTCTGACATCCTTTTTAACAATATTTGTGACCTATGTAGGAAATATCCTCATAGACAAGCAATATATGGTAGTGGGATTATGGATTCTTTCCCTAAAAATACCAAATCAACATCGAGTGGTGTGACTAAACTCGAGTTGGGACATTTATTGGAAACTTTTAAAAGTGATTTGCTTGAAAATCTCAATATACAATTAGATACTTTACAATTTAAGAAGAAACAAGAAGAGGAAATAACAACACTTTCTATATTTTGTCTTAAGTGTAGACATAAGCACTCTTTGCAATAATTCCCTTTGGATGTTATTAATGTATGTGTTATCTATGCAGGTGACCACACAATGGGAAGTTGTTTATCTCTACATTGTCTCAAGGCCATTTATCAACGAGAAAATAAGGCAATACGACAAGTGAATGCACTAGAATGAAGGAAGCTTTAGAAAACATGACCTTCAGGTATAACTTCAGACCATACATCTCAACCTTCTCAAATTTCTTCTGGACAACAATATTCATCTTATTTTATGAATCCTCCTATGCCTTGGCAGGCATATGTTCCACAAAAAATCCAAAACCATCAGCACCAACAAGGATGGAGAGGGCCTCATTATAGTAATATGTTTGGTTTTTCCTATCCCTTATCACCACAACAACCAAAACCACTCCAATAGTCATGTCCAACATACCCTCAAACTCAATAACCTCAACTAACTGCACCACCACACCAATTGCAATTACCACAACCACCATCTTCCCATCCTCCATGGCCCACATAGTTACTTGAGTTAGAGGAAATTTTACCCCAAAAGTGCCCATGAAATTTTCATGCAATTTCCATGTCATAATATGTAAACTAAAAAAAATCCTTTAAATTTAAAAAGGTACATGTAAATATTTTGCATTGAAAAGAAGAAAACGATTATTATTTTTTTAATTGTATTTTTGGCTTATCTCCTTATAGGTTTACTCAAATTTAAAGTGTATACACTCGTTGGATGCAAAATTAAATTCCACATCCAACGAGTACCCATATGCATACTTCTAAGAAGATCCACATTCAACACACATTTTTTATGTATCTATTTTTTTTTTTTTTTTTTTATCAATGTGGATCTTCTAAGAAGTATGCATAATGGGTACTCGTTGGATGTGGAATTTAATTATGCAAAAAACGAGTGTATACAATTGAACTTTGAGTAAACCTATAAGGAGATAAGTAAAAAATACAATAAAAAAGTAGTTTTCTTCCTTTATGTCCAAAATTCATAACTTCTATTTTATTATTTTATTATTTTCCCTTAGGAGGCCACTTTTAGGATGAAATTCTCTAATGCTCAATCGATCGCTAACCCAATAATAACAAGACAAATCAACATGATTTTAATGTTGAATTTCCTCCCTTTCCCACATATTCAATCACACTAGTTGGATTGCAATATATCGAGCAGAGGTTAGGAAAGGTTCTTAATAAAAATAAAGAATCTCCTATCATCGTTGAGGAAGAATCGAGGGAGGAAACTCCCAATCAAATAGATAAGGACTCAATAATAAAACAAACTTCTCATCATTTAGAGTCTTCAACATCATATAGTGTGCCTCCCTATCCAAAATGTCTAATCTTAAAAAAGCCTATCGAGGGCCCTGAATTTGACCTAGTTTCAAAATTAAGAAACATTTGTATTGAAGTCCCCTTTTTACAAGCTATTAAGGATATCTTGATTTGCTAAAACTAATAGGGACATTCACCTCAAGAAACTAAGTAGGAAGAAGATAGAGCAACAAACCATTTAGTATATTGGGGAAAAAACCGATTTAATGTTAGGACAAGCCTTTTTAGAAAAATATATGGATCTTGGCAATCAAATTGTTTCAATACACATTAAAAACACCCTTGTCCCAAATGTTTTCCTAGATCTAGGGGGTGTAATGAATGTAATGAAAAAAACCATGGAACACTTACAATTATATAACCTTTGTCCTACACCTACAATTTTGGAATTAGTTAACGAGTGAAAAATGGAGCTTGAAGGTGTATTGGATGATGTAATAATCTCATTAGATTTCTGGGAGTATCTTGCAAAATTTATGGTCTTGTAACACAAAAACCATTAAGGAGGATATTCCTTAATCTTAGGACGATGATGGCTAGCTACCATTGATGCTTGCATTGTTTGTTTCTCCAAAGATACACTCATTTTGCATGGGGAATCAACAAAGAAAGTGATTCTATACCCCCCTACCAAATAATTTTAGGAACTTTAAGAAACCTTATGGCTTGATAACAATAATAGTGATAAAGAGAAGGTAGTCTGGTTCATGACTTTCTTGTCAATCTAGACTCTTTACAAAATCCATATCCACTTGATCATATTTTTAGCCCATAATTTCAAGAAATTTGTAACCCAAGTACCTTGTCATTACTACAAAATTCTATATTAGCTATATATTTACTCGGATCTGACACCACTCTTGTTGAAATTATTTCAGGAAAATATTTGTATATAAATTATCAATCAGATGCATCTCAACGAGAACAGGTAGTTAGAACGTTGCAAAAGCATACCAATACCTTTACTTGGAGCTATCAGGACACAAAGGGCATTTCCTCTTAAAATTGCATGCGCCATATTTAAATTCGGGAGGGTGTCTAACCTATTGAGGATCCCTAGAGATTAATGAAATTAGCCCTTAGAAAAGTTGTCAAGGAATAATTGCAGAAACTCTTAGATGCCAATTTCATTTATCAAATTTCAAATAACGAGTGGGTCTCTCCCCTCATGATAGTCCCTAAAAAAACTAGACATTGGTGAATTTGTGTTATAGAGAACTTAATAAGGCCACCCTTAAGGACTACTTTTCTCTCCCCTTTATCGATAACTTTTTGGACATATTGGCTAGTAAGAAACAATTATCCTTTCTAGATGGGTTCAAAGGATATAACTAAATACATATAACAACAAAAGATCGAGATAAAAACACTTTTACATGTTTTTGGGGACATATTCTTATAGAGTATTAACATTTAGTGTTTGTAATTCTCCAATTACTTTTCAGAGAGCAATTTTAGCAATTTTTATAATCTTACTCAAGAATGTGTTGAAATCTATATGGAAAACTTTTCCGTATGTGACAATTCATTTCCAAAAGCCTTACAAAATTTAGAAATTGTTTTAATTAGATTTCAAGAATATAATGTTTCCCTAAGTAATATTAAATGTCATATAATGCAAACTACAGGGATCATTCTTGGCCATCTCATTTATGATACATGGATACAAGTTGATCCTGCAAATATAAAGTTATCCTACAACTTCCAGCACCAAAATCCCAAAAAGGGGTAAGAAGTCTTTCAGGTCAAGCTAGTTATTATAGGAGATTCATAGAACATTTTTCTAAGATATTTGCCCCCTTATATAAATTACTTGCCAAATATGTTAATTTATCCTACTAAGGACAATTATTGTAAAAACACTTACAAATTGCTCAAAGATAGGCTGAGCAAGGCACCTGTATTAAGGGGACCAAATTGGTCCCTTCCTTTCCATATTTACATAGATGCCCTAGACACAACCATTGGGGTAGTTTTAGGATAATAGGAGGATCAATGATCTTATGCCATTTACTTCATTAGTAAAAAATTGACACCTACTGAATTAAGCTACATAGCTACCAAAAAAGAACTCTTAGCGGTAGTTTATGTGATCAATAATTTTAGACATTACATCACTGGATATGAGGTATTTATTCATATATATCAGTTCACCATTAAATAATTAATGAAAAATCCTATAACCAATGGTAGGGTGACTAGGTGGCTATTGTTACTATAGGAGTTTAATATTACTATTCTAGATAAACCTGGCAAGGCAAATATTGTAGCATATTTCCTTTCTAAAATTCATAATGAAGGACAAGTAACTTATGTAGATGTCAATTTTCTTAATTAACATTTGTTTTATATGTCTACTAACTCTCCATGGATTGAAAATATAGCCATTTTTTTAGCCATAAGTAAGCTACCACAACATATCTCTTCCAGGGAGAGACAAAATATTATTAGACTTAGTGCCTCCTATTCTTGGATTGGAGGAGATCTCTTCCATTCCAGACTTGAATTGATCATCATAAAATATGTACGAGAAGATGATATATTTGATATATTGAGAGCCTCCCATAATGAGCCATGCAAGGGGTATTTCGCTAGCAAAAGGACATCCTACAAAGTCCTTCATTCATGATACTATTGACCTACCCTCTTCTGGCATGACAAGGAGTGTGTCTGAAAGTATGATAGTTGTCAACAAATGGTCCACCAAGTACAGTCCGATGAAATGCACTTTCAAACTGAAGTACTTATCGATCCATTTGAAAAATGGTCACTTGATTTTGTGGAATGTTTCACCACACAATGTAAAAGTAAAAGGCATATCTTGGTTTGTGCAGATAATGTAACTAAGTAGGTAGAGACTAACTCTCTTTTTCATGATATTGATAAAGTAGTTGTTGATTTTTAATTTGAGGATATTTTCATTTGTTTTTGGTGTCCCAGGGGAGATTGAAATAGATCAAGGAGTGTAGTTCATTTCGAAGCTTGTGTAGACCATCACACAACAATATAAAAATTTGCATCAAAATTATTCACCTTCCCATCCACACGCTAATGGGAAGGTGTAATCAATCAACAAATTCCTAGAAGCCATTTTGACCAAAATAATGTAGATGCATCATAAGGATTGGAAAATCAACCTTCTCAAGACCTTTGGGCCTATAGGAATAAATGGAGGCACACAAACAGAAATACTCCACATGAGATGTTGTATGGAAAACAAGTTCTTTTTCCAATTTAATTTCAAGTGAAGACCTATAGGATTGAAGAATTTATTCAATGAATTTTGCAACAATTTGGATTGAAAGTGCTAGACAAGGGGAATTCCCAACCAGCTACAAAATCATAACTTGCTTTTATTCCTTTATATACATATGCATATATATAAATAAATAAAAAGGAAAAAAAAAAGAGTAAAGAAATAAATAAGTTCAATTGCGAAAACCAATTCTTTGGTGCAATTGAAGAGGAATTCTGCTTGAAAACCAAGTGATTGGCAGGCAAATGTTCCTATACTCTTTTCCATTTCTTCTTCTTAATAAAAGGGGGGTTGTTAACTATTAGAGATGCAAATGGTTTGTTTCAAAAAGGGATAGATTTTCTATGAGTGACTTTTCTTGACAATAATTGATCAACATCAAACCAAATCCATGAAAATATTTCATAATACAACTACTTTGCCAATATTTCCACCACAATTGACACAAACCTATGTTGCAACTATTTTTGGACTTGTATCAACATCAAGATCATAATAATAATTGATATCCTTATCAACATCGACATATTATTAGTATCAGTATCGGCATCATCATCAATGGTTACGCCAATATCATCATCAACACTAGTATTTTCATCAACACCAATAAACAAAAGTACGAAGATTTTATTTTTTTTATCTCTCTCCTTAGAATTTTCTAGTTTTCTTGACATTGACAATTAATGGACTCTTTAAAATATCAAATTGCACAACCCTTGAGACAAGAAAATTAGCCTTGGATAATTTTATGAATATTTAGGTTTTCATTCAACCATGTGACCACTGTTATAAGATCACTATTGGTTATAGGACTATCTATGTTTTGTTTTTAGGAAGATTGTTTTGCAAATCCAAGTTCAATAGAAGGTTATAAGCAAGGATTTGGAGTTGATAAACACCTCCAACCTCCTTATATTTTCACATCTCTCAGGATTTCATCAAGCAATCAAATGATTCAAATTCCAAGTAGTCAAGTTCAAGTCAACAATATTTTTTTTTGGGATCATAGATTCAGTAATCGCTTCCACTAAGGTTTGTTTTAAAATGATGTGACAAGGACACTGTAGTATAATGACCAACGCAAGGTGAGCAACTTGTTTTTAAAATTCCTTTAATCAATTCAAAACACACACCTATATATATAACAATGCAATCATAATCTTGTATGCATTTAAAAAAATTGGTTTTTCTCTGTGCATTCCTTACGCATTGTTTTGATGTCATGACGCCCCCCACTACTCCACTAAGCATAGAATATTATTGATTGACAAGGCCTATTAGTTGTGTGGTATCTTAATCCAATCATCCATATTTCTACCATTTGATCCATGACTCTACCCTCCATTTAAACAATATCCCTTTCATATCCATAACCCCAATAGATAGCAAGATTACAGAGAGATAGGGTCCTTTACATTGAATATATAGAGAAAGGGGAAGATTGGAATGGTGAGGTAGGAACCTTGGTTATTGATGGCCCTATAAGGATTCCTTGAGTATAATGCTAGCAAGACAATTCTTTGATCCATAGGGTGGCTTTCATTTCTCAGAAAATTTCAAGGGTATGATGATGTCATAGCAATGGAATTCAGTCAGGGATTTGATGGTAATATAGAATGAATTGGTGATTTGGTAATGGCTATGATAGAGGACTTAGTGGCTCAAACCATGGGGATACCTCAATAGGGTGATCATTGGCTCAAAAATAAATAGGTGGAGAAGGGAGCTTGGATTTGATTCCTTAATACTCTGGAGCTTAGCTAGACTGGAAACAAGGAGTACTACACTCTTACATTGTGGAGAAATAGAGGAATTTACTCTTTGTCCTACAAAAGTTTGTGACATGTGAGGGAAAGTATGCCATTATCTTCCCTTTTCATATTTGTTTACTTCTGCATTTTGAAGTTAGTGGTTGTATCAATTTTCCCTATTTTCTTTATAAGAGCTTGTGATATATGGAAAAGGGTGTGCAACAAAAAGCATAGGGATGCCAAGCATAGCCTTTAGCACCATTACCTCATTAAGATTTTAATTATGGATGAATTAAGGAAAATGGAGGAAAATTGGGATTCCTTTGTAACTAGAAATTAACTTGGCAATCCCCTTCAAGTGCCATAGGTGGAACCAAAAGGGTTTATTGAAAGGGTATCAAAATAAATTTGTGAAAAATGTAAGATAAGTCTGAGGATGGTGACATTGATAATGGTGGGAAGGGTAGTGCTAAGGAGGATGAATATTTTGACCCCCGCAAGCAAGATCCCAAGAAGGCTAGGAAATTGAATGAGTGGCCTTTACTACATCAAGGAGGGTAACCAAAGGCATGACAAGGAGGAAATTTCCTGAACAAGTTCCCTCACCTTCTCATGCACCATGTATCACACTCACTAAATCTCCTAATGAACCAAATCCTCTACTTTTTGGTGAGCCCTATGTATCACCTTATCCTAATTTTTCTAACGAGACATTATACCCATGTAAATCCTTCTCTTCTGGCCACATGACTTCTATGTATGTTGAAAGAAAGGGGTTAATCACCTCTTCAATTAAAAATCTAAGAATGAATTCTTTAGCAACAAAGGTTCCAAATTACCATGATTTTACTGGTCCCTCGACACAAGATAATTTTGAGAATGCCATTGATTTTTGTGAGCCTATAAAATCCCCCATGTCTTTTACTATACTTGGAAGGATTTCGACTGAGGAGACAAGGAAGAAAAATAAGAAAATTGAGAAATTGAGGATTAAAATAGAAGAATTTAAAGTCTTTGATTGATATGTTAAAAATGAGAATGCCATTTAAAGAGAAATAATGAAGAATTGTGTGAAGAAGTTGCTAAGTTATTAAAAGAAAATAAGAAGTTCCTTAGGATGGCTAGGAAAAGGTAGAGGGAAATTTTTTAAATATAGATATTGAAAAAATATTTGTAGAAGAAAGTACAAGCAACATAGAAGAAAGGTGGGACCAGTGTGAATATCAACATTGGCAATTAGTGAAGCTATAAAATTATTAGAATTTTGATTATTTTTGCTAAAGGAAGTGTAGTGTTGATTTGGTCATAGTAGTACATTTTTTTATGTGAGGAAAAAAAATATCAGGCCCGGGGGAGGTATTGGGGCCCTGAATTGATGTTGTATTTTCTATCAATTGAATTCCTTATACCCTCAATAAACCCCCATTTTTTTTCATAATATACCCTTTCCTTGTGTTTATTAAAGGAAAATCATGCAATAAGGGTTAAGAGGAAAGAAAACATTGTTAATCATTAATTTCCTATAGTTTTGAATGCATTAAAATGAATTAATTTATATTGTTTCCGATAATGAATGTTGATGGAGACAAGTTTGATAACTCGTTAAAATTCCTATAACCACACTCCATGGTTATCCTAGGAACACACTTTCTGGGTGGAAACGAGCACAAGGGTTCTTTTCATAACATCATCAGGAAGCTCCCTCATCTGCCATATCGAACCCATGGTCATCCATGGAAGCATAAGATGGAAATTAAACAAATGGTCAACAATTTTTGACACAAGTAAAACAAGGAAAAAGGTTGATGAGATCACAAGCCTTCATACTAAATTCACCTATTTTGAGCCTAATTACATCATTCCAGATCCTTGTCGTTCCAAATTTTCACAGGGATGGTTGAACTACTGGATCATTCCTTAGTCTAGTTATGTAGCCATAAGTTTTATGAACAATATGTTATGCCATGTAATCTAAAAAATCCATGCCATGTTACATTATGTTCATAATGTTTTATGAACATTATGTTATTCCATGTTACACCATGGTCTTCAAACCCGGTTAGTTGCAGTCTATTCTATGAGTTTATATTGTAAAACGATCACATCGGATCGTTGGGATACTTCTTCGCTTATTTGATGTAATGTAATCTCTGAACCAAGTAATGGAAAGAATATTGTTTGTGTTATTTCACATGTCTTTGTTTTGAATCTAAGAATAACTTAGAGTTTATTTAGTGAAGCCTGCACTAATTAGTAAGGGCCCACAAACTCAACCATGTTTTCTCTCCCTGTGTTAGATTTTCTGAAATGTAGCTTTGCTGTCCATTGATTTGAGAATTGCAGGAAAAATTCAAATATCAACTTGTATACTTTAGTTTTGTGCATTATATTTTGATTGTTATGTGAACAAAGTTTTATGCAAAATGAACGTTATGATAATTAAATACAAAAATATCACTTATATTAATTTTGTGTATGACAACAAGTTGGGGGAAGTGATTTCATTCTAATAGGCTTAAAAATAATATTCATCACAACCTTAATTGAAATTAAATAATTTTAATACCACACTTTTGATCCTGACAAATTAATAATGTATGTTTCTACATGATGAAGGCATGTAATAGTTTTTGAATAATAACAATTAAAATACATCACTAGAAAAATACAGGAGTTATAGTTGGTATATGATTCCATGAGAGAGGGCATAGTTAGAAAGGATAAACCAAAATTAATATTCTATTTAAACCATATTTAAATTAGTTGATAAAAGGAGTTATATGAGCTTCTTCGAGGAATCCACATGACACATTGTGAACATTCATACATTAACCATGTTTTTGTAAGGTTGGACATGGATTCTTCCTTTTATTTTCTTTCTCATTCATCCTTGTTCTTGCTTCTAAGGAGAGAAGAAAACATTTCTATTGCGAAGAGTCATTTCTAGTTGTTTGTTTTTTAAGACTACATTATTATATCAACATGTGAAGATACTTGCATCAATAGTTACATTGGCATGTTGTAGAAACTTTCCACAATAAAGAATCTCTAGAGCTTCTAGCATTGATATTTCTTGACTAGAAGCACCAAAGCCTTAGAGGGAATTATAATTGACTAAGGGACTGCATTGCAGAGAAATTTATTCCTTTCCTTGGGTTATACAAGTTTAAGGGGAAAGAGAATTGGTAAGTTAAGATTGTTGTGTGACTAGTTGAGTAAACTATGAAGACTTAGGTTTATTGTGTAATTGAGTAGTCCATGACAGTATGGGAAATATATGTGATTGAATAGGCTATGAAAACATGAGAGTTTGGTTATTTTTGTGAGAGTAGAGTTGGCCTAAGAACTTTTCCTTGTGGATTCATAGCCTCAACTCGAGAGTGATCAGGTGCTAAGAGATTTGGAGCAAAAGTGTCTATAGTTGGGTGGAATGTTTGATGTTTGTAGCCAAGCAGTCTTCTTATTAGATAAAGATAATTGTTCTCTTATTCATGCTATGTTTATTTTTTCATATTGCTTATTCTATGTATATTTGTTAGTGCTATACATTGTGTGGTATATGTGTTTCTCATTTAATGAGTATATGTTTCTTAATGGTTTGCATGATTTTATTTTCCACTGTACGCTCCTTGAATCATGTAAATTGTATTAGAGAATGTAAATATATTCAAGGGCATGGGTTCTTAAGGCTGTGTTTTGGGTACATTACAACTAGAAACAAAGTATATTCTTTTTGATGTTATTAAAGAAAAAAATTGAGCTAATCTAGCTTGGTGTGAAGATGGGTATGTTACAAGCATTGATCAAAGGATATATGGAGGTTGGAAATCTTAATATGGAATTTAAAACAACTGTAAATCAATGGAACTTTGGCTATGGGATAAAAGAATATCCCATTTGAGACTCTTGTCACCCTTAGTATCTTGTCACTCTTCAATTCAAATGTACTAGAATTCTAGAACATTTTATCTTGAAGAGAGTTTAGATTCCTGCGTGGTTTTTTTTTTTTAAATTCGAAGTTTTAGCATAAGTATCATATCCCATCATCAAGAGATTCACAAAATAAGGTTAGATTAATTTAGCTGATTAAATATGTAAAAATATAGTAATTAATTATTTTATACTATTAAGGTTGTTATGTCAGCTTAATTAAAAGAGAAGTAAATCAAAAAAGTAATTACATTAGCTATTATAATAATTTGTATAGTCAATATTATAATATTCAATTATTATTATTCTAACTATAGTATTATTTCACTTTTTATTTATTATTTACATTCCATTCTCTTAATTATAATCCAATTTGTTCTACATCTTTAATTATCTTTTTTTTTAAATTATTATTACATTAATTACATTAAATTTTTTTACAATTTCTAATTTCTAATGTACTTCCTTTTTTGATTTACCTCTCTTTTAAGTTAGCCGGCATAACACCCTTAACATTATAAACTGGAACAACCATATTTATTTAAATAAATGTGGTTGATATATGTCGATAGGCATATATCAATCACATGCACAACCACTTTAGTAAATGTGGTTGAAAAATGTCGATAAACATTAATGATTAGACTTAATATTGTTAATTTTATTTATAACTAGAATGGTTAATATATTTATAGATCAACGGTTGAGCCGTAGCCTAATCAACCCACATTACAAGGAGACTTAAGTTCAATAAACCTGTCTACGTCTATCAAAATTTCCTTCAAAGTCTTGAGACTTGAAAGAACTTCACATCAACGATTGAAGTTTACAAAGTGGCGCTTTAAGGCACGAAAGGGTGTAAATTGCGATCCTCGAGCAATTGCATCAGAGGAGAGTGGTCGCTGGTGTTGGAACAAAGACCAAGTCTTTTAGCGATGCAATCGGCCCTTGATGGTTAAGGCCCCTAAATACTTATCTGGGCTTTTTAAAATTGGATGTATTTAAATAACACATAAAGCCTTCTGTTAGCGCTTATTCCTTATAAACCATTATAAAGGAAATGTCCGAAAAACAATCCTTTCCGCCTTAGTACGTTCTTGACACACATTCCGAGGTTCCACCTCAATCACAATCGGGAATTGGCACCTCCACGACTCACTTTACAACACTCCTCCTCTGCCTCCGATATGCGATTGAGTTGTCAGACTTCAATCTTTTTAGGCTCGTGCACATAACCACATCGGGTCTGCACCCATCGACCCTTTGCAAAAGCTCATGACGCTACCAAACCTCGATCCCCTATCGGCCAACTTGCATATTGAACCACTTCCGTTGATCTACACTTGTTAGATCCGACGGTTCTCTTTTGTTTCAGGTTGATAACACACCTGTGGGTTAATCACCCAATAAGGCAGTTTCCCCACACACCGCCATTGCTACGTGTCCTCCACTTAGTGGAATCAGAGCCAAGCTCCTGATACCACTTACCATTGCTAATGCCGCCCGAAAAACAACTTGAAGTTAAAAAATCGCCTTTTCGCTGCGTTAACTTCTGCGCTCTTTCATGAGCGATGACCCTTGATCTGCTCCATCGGTTGGTTCCGATAGTTCTATTAGGTTCATCTGTTGCTGAATCTGGACCGTTGATCACTGAGATCCAACAGTTGCTCGGGGCATATTTTGCTTGGCGCAACGCTGTTGAGCTATGGAATGGTGATCCACACGGGCTCATCTGAGTTTTTTTTTAGAAACCCTGGGTCAGACAACATCCCTCATTGGCTTTGTTATCTGCCTCCTTATTTGAGCTACAGAGGATGTGAAAGAAGGAGGAAGAGGTAAAAAAACCCAGCAGGCCCCACAACCTCTAGAGAGTATTGTTGAGAGCCGGATTGCTAAGGTGCTCTTCTGAGTTTAATGTCTTTATCAAGAGCTCTGAGTCCCTGAAGACCTGAAGAGCTGTGTGTCCATGCTCCTATGCAATTTGACAGCCTTTAAGAAGCCCGAGAATTTCGGCCTGATTGTTTGTGCTCTATCCTAGTGCCCAGTTGTAGCTATCAATACGGGAGCCATCCTTAGAGTAGACCACTCCAACTACACCAGATATCCCTGGATTTCCTTTCGAGGCACCATCGAAGAAAATGGTCACCTTTCCCTGCTTCCTCCAACTAGTTTGGAACTCTGCGTCTGGTGTTCTGATGCGCCAAGCAAGATTGAATGTGGGGCGAGCAGGAACTTTCTTGCTAACCCGAATGAGAAGGGTTCCCAGGTAGCTTCTTTCTTCAGTTATGAGGGTATCGTCTAACTTTCTGGGATAGTTCCCTAGAGCTTCCATCAAGGACACCTTAGCTCTGGCTACCACATACAAGGGAGACGACATTACATTGTTGAATATCTAGTTATTTTAGGCAAGCCAGAGATTCCAGCAAATGAACTTGGTAATGGAGTGCCAGATCTGATTCCATCGAGATTGTGCACTGAGAGCCCTAGGGTACCTAGCAATCTAGGTGGAGAAGAGTTCCACAACTGTGCACTGGAGAGGGGTAGGTTTATCGAGACTATGTAGGATGAGAGCCCATACCGATTGTGCAGAGGAGCAGCTTATAAAGAGGTGATCCACGCTTTCGGATTCCAATCTACACAAAGTGCACCAATGTGGCCCTATAATGCCTCTGTAGGCAAGATTTTCACATGTCAACACTTTCCTATGGATAAGTAACCAAGTGAAAAAATTCACCTTGGGTATACCGTGTCCGTCCCATGTGCGCTGCCATATGGGAGGGTTGAGAACTTGATTTTATGTGGATGGCAAGGCTGTAAAGCCAAGCGCATGGGTGTAGACCCCTATCTTCCCCTATCTCCAGAGATCCGATGTATATAGGTTAACTGGTGTCGAGCCCTTCATCTTATCTAAGAGAAGGTGCTTTTGGTGAAGTAGATGTGTTGGCAGGTTGGGGAAGACCCAGTCTTCCCAGTTCCCTTGGTTGTCCCAAGTAGAAATGTTTGCTAGACTATGCAATCCATGCTGGGAGAGCCAGTCACGAAGATCAACTAACTCCATTGTGAGTTCAAGGGGGGAATTTCCCATGATTATATGTTGCCATATCATAATATTTGCTCTGTTTCCAGGCACCCTGTAAAGTTGGGTTTGGAATGTGGCAAGCCCTTTTCTACAAAGGCTCCAAAGCGACGTGCCTTTGGGGACCCTGTCTGCTTGGAGGTTTCTCAATGAGGCTCCTTTGAAGTATTTATTCCGGAGTAGCTGGTTGACTGGGTGGTTTTTATTGGAGTAGAGCTGCCAAAGGATTTTTCCACCTAAGGCAATGTTGGCCAGGCCAGCGTCTCTAATTTGAAGACCTCCTTCCAGCTTTGGCCTTTTCACTTTGTCCTAACTTAATAAGTGAAATCTCTTCTCGTTTCCTTTGCCTCCATACCATATGAAGTTTCTAAGCAGTTGTGAAATCTGATCTGTGATTGTCTTTGGTGCCAGGAGGAAGGAGGCCTGATAGATAGGGAGAGAGGAAAGGACAGACTTTATGAGGATTAGCTTGCCAGTGTAGTTAAGTCACTGCCCACCCCAAGCAGCTATCTTGGTTTTGATCTTGTTGACGGCTTCAGTCCAGAGTGAGGCTAGATTAGTCCCCAGAGTTAAAGGCAGTCCTAGGTATTGAATTTTGTCCTAGGAGGCATATCTCGGAAAGTCCAGAATTCTAGAAATTCGGAGTGTGGTTTGCTCCTTTGCGTTCCAAATGTACACTGCACTTTTTCTTTTATTAATAACTGCTTCTGAAATGATACAGAGGCTATGCAAGGTCCCATTGAATTCCTTTGCTATTCTTATGGAAGCTCCTCCCAACAGAAGAGAATCATCTGCGAACAAGGAATGGTTGATTGGTTCTAATCTAGTCGTCGGTCGGATGCCCGGGAGAGTATCTTTGTTTCTTTCCGCTATCAATTTCCTGATCAAGGTGTCTGCCATTCTTATGTACATAAAGGGAGATATCGGGCATCCTTTCCTTATCCCACTTGAAGCTTGGAAATAAGAGGCAGGTCGGCCATTAACCAGTGGAGCGATCCATGGTTTGTCAATGCAGACCTTGATCAGGTTCACAAAAGCTGGGCTGAATCCAAAGGAGAGTAGAACTTTGTAAAGGAATGAAATTTTTACCTGATCAAAGGCATTGCTCATATCCAACTTGATCAACATCCCTTGCTCCTTCCTCTGATGACTGGAATGCATGGATTCTTGGACAAGTATCACATTGTCCAAAATATGTCTTCCCACTATGAACACTCCTTGACTGGGAGAAATGAACTTACTTAGCAGCGGTTTAATTCTGTTTATGAGTAATTTAGCAAGAATTTTGTAAGATACATTACATAGAAAAATGGGTCTAAATCTGTCAAAGGTAGCCCGATTCACTTCTTTGGGTATTAGGGAAAGAAAGGTGGATTTGGTGTTACCTCCCACTTTAGCCTTTTTTTGAAAAGCCTTTGCCATTCTTAGTAGGTCATATTTGATGATTTTCCAACAAGCTCTGTAGAAGTGTGCTGAGAAACCATCTGGGTCTAGGGCTTTGTCAGGCTCCATGTCCCAAATTACATTACTAATTTCTTCCTCGGTGAAGGGCTTCATAAGATTTGAGTTATTATCCTCGTTGACCAAGGAAGGGATCTGGGAGAGGAAGTCATTGGAAATCACCTCGTCTCCTATTCCATCCCACATGTATAACCACTGAAAGTGAGTTTCAACAACTTCTTTAACTTGGGAAAAACCTTTGGCGACTTTCCCATCTGCTGAGGTGATTTATGAGATGTGATTATGGGAGAGGCGTGCTCTGAACTTCTTGTGGAAGAAGGCTGTGTTTCAGTCACCTTCTTTCAACCATACGCTTTGGGACTTAAGCCTCCAAAATTATTCTTCTTTTTTGAAAGAGATGAAAGAAGCAAGTTGGGCTACTTATTCTTTCTCCAATTCATGTGTGTTTATGTCTTTGTCTCCATATCCAACTGTAAATATACTAACTGTTGGATAGTTTCTTTTCTATGTGTGGTGAAGGTGTTGGGACTTGTTTTGACCCACTCTTTCAGAGTTGCTTTGGTTGCTTTTATTTTTTTCTCCCAAACATAACTGGGTGACCCGGTGACCATGATAAACCAAGCCTTGTCAACAACTTCCATAAACCCTTCCTGCTCTATCCACAAATGGCTGACGCAGAATGGTATAGGCCCCAGGTTTTCTTCCTCACCCAGTTGTAAGAGGATGGGTTTATGGTCCGAGGTGAGCTTTGGTAGGATTCTCATTGATACTATTCTCTTATCCATCAAAAGAGTGCTCTGCACTAGGAATCTATCGAGCCTGGCTGAGATGTGGGTTGCCCCTATTATGTTGTTGGTCCAAGTGTATCTCCCCTTCTTGGGTTTAAGATCAAGAAGATCCCACCGCTGAATTATGTCCTCTACAAGGGGTCAAGAACGATGTTTAGATCTCTTGCTATTGCAATGTTCATGGGAGAATAGTTGTCTACAAAATCGATAAGTGTTTTCCAACACTCTTTTTTCTCAAGGTAAAGAACAGGAACATAAAGATTAAACAGGGCGAGAGTGAGCTTACTTGCTTTATGTTGAAGCTCGGTGTAAATCCAATGTTGAGTCTCGAAGGAATTCTCTAGCTGGAACAATTCCTCCATCCAGACCGTGGCAAGTCCTCCTGAGGTTCCCCTTGCACTTACGGCCATCCAAAATTTGGTCTTCTAGTTCATTCTGCTTAACTCAAGAAGGGCTTCCCCTTCTATTTTTGTCTCTTGGAGCATGAGGATCTCTGGGGTTTCTATTTTCATGAGATCTTTAATAGCTGCAACCTTCATGTGGTTCCCCAAGCCTCTACAGTTCCAAAAGACTATATGCATTATTTATTTGGGGTAGTGGAGGAGAGGCTTCCCTTTGGTGGCCGTGCTCTGGTATTTCGACTTATGGAAATTTCTAGAGTGGACTGACTTGCATTTTTTTCCTCTCTTCTTCTTCCTCTCTTGCTTCCTTGAGGGATTTCCTCCCAACACGCTTCGAGGGCCTTCCAAATGTCTCCTCTTTCGATGAGCATGTCAATTCTGAGGGCTTCTTTCTTATCATGTCTACATAAGAGGATGGTGGAGAGCCTCTTTTTGGGGAGTTGTTTTGGGCAGGCGAGGCCCCTGCATTTATTTCCTCAATTAATGAGGGGTTTTCCTGTTGTTCTGCATCACTTTCCATAACAGGAGTTTCTTCCTGTGTGTTGAGAGTTGCGAAGGAATTTGAGGGAAGGTTTGTTCTAGGGGGTACTACCCCTTCCGACTGTAGCTCTGTGGATGGCACAATGGTTCTTGCTTGTGCCCCTTTCCCTCTCGGTTTGCTGTGCTGCTTTGATGAGGCCATTTTTTGCACCATTGTTCATTGGTCTCCTTTCATTTTCTCTGCTTCTTCTTCGATTTTCCTTTTACAGTTTCTTGCAAAGTTCTCGTATCCATGGCAATACCTGCACTTGAAGGGTAGTTGCTCGTAATCCAAATCTTGAACATCAGACCATTCTGCTACTGTTAGTTCTATGGCTTCTGGAAGCCCAACTTCTAGATCAACCTCGACACAAATTCTAGCACAAGAGTATTGTCCCTTCCTTTCTGCTCTGTCAATGTATTTTCCAAGGGTGTTTCCGATGGTTTCTAAAGTATTCAGACTCCAACAGTGCAAGGGTAAATGAGGGAGGTGCACCCAGACAGGAACAGCCAAGGGCACATCTTGGGCTGGATCAAAGTCTGGTGTCCATTTGTTCAGGTACAGACCCTGGGGACCCATGAAGTATGGCTCGTTTCTAAAGATGAGGTTCCTATCTTCAATGCAGTCAAAAATGAAAATGAAATAACCCTTACCGACGAAGTGGCATTTTATTCCTTCTGAAACCAACGGTCTCCAGTTGCGTTGCACCCACGATTCGATGGCTCTTGGTGATGGCCATAACCCAGTGAACTGGCCGATGAGTCCTCTTTCTGCAATATTCAGGGCAGCACAATAGGGTTCTTCAGCTGGAAGAGCGACGGTTAGGATTGCTTCCATCTTCTTGACGAACTTCTACTGGGAGGCTGAAATTGGGCACTTGTTGCATTCGCCCACCAGCTGCTTGAAGGCTAGGAGCTCGGGGGGAGGGAGGAAGGAGGCTCAGAGCCTCCCTCTGGAGCCATGGCTGTGAGGAGGGTTTACAGGAGGGCACTCGCAGAGGTAGCAGCAGCACGCGAAATTTTTTAGAAAATATTCAACTTAATATCGTTATTGATAAATATATAATAATCAAAATAATATTATTAAATAACTATTATATTAAAAATATAATTTAATAATAATAATAATAATAATAGTAAACCCAAGAGATTAATATTATAAACCTAAGAGATTAATATTATTATTAATTAATACTAGTAATAATATTTGTTTACCAATAAAAATATTAATAAACCCAAGGGATTAACATTATAAACACCAAGGATTAATATTATAAATGCAAGGGATTAATATTATAAACCCAACCCCCGATAGGGGTGACAACTAGAATGAACATCAAACACAAGTGCGGTCCTTGGGGTTCACCCCTCCTCCACGCGGGCTTTAATGGTGATTAGTAAATCTCATCCCTGTAGTCCCTTCACACGCGTGAAAATCTCTCCAGCGTCTCCAACAATTAAATCAACAACCATGTATTCATCCCTCTCCAATTTAGAATTTCGAGGGATGAATTTAGGTCAAGTGGAGGATTACAGAGCGAGAGCCACAATCCATGGAGAGTTGTCGGGGTCATGGCCTTGGATGAGAGGCGACATGGAAGCCTGGTCTTCTTTGGTTCGTTTTGTATTCAATCTTTAATCTTGCACTTGGGATCCAAGAACCTCTGTGGATGGCAATTTGTTTCGGCTCCCTGCCTCTGTTTCAGTTTCCTGTCATCGACATTCTAGACATTGGAGGTTCATGAACCCCTCCTCTGTCATATGGGAAAATGTATTTGTGGTCTTATTTTTGTTCAATTTCTTTGCTTCTAATTTTAGGTGGAAGTCTTAGTCGTCGCTTGTTTGTGTACGTCCCACAAATGGTTCTGTGTTGGAAGTTACCTCTGGCTTTTATGTGTGTCGGGGTTGGGTTACGCGGGTATTTGGTCAAATTTATGTTCTTTTTGAAAGCCAACTCAGGGTGGATCTCACGACATGTGTCCATTATACCATCTAGGGAAGTGTCTTTTGTTTCTGAGAGTTTCTAGTTTGGAGGGTTGTGTATGCCCTAGGAAACCCTCTCATCTGGGAGAAAGCTCATCCATATTGGGTTTCTATCTGCAGTGTCTGGGTTTGGGTGTGTGTCTTTCCTGGGTATTTGTATCTTGGTCCCGATATCTATCTCCTTTCTTGCAGGTTCTTGGAAATTTTCTTTTCGGCTCGACCAGTCAGTTACTTGTTCGCTTACGCCAAGCTCCTCATGCCTCATCGTGGGGGAGGTCATCATGTTCATGCGGGGTGTCCTATGTCAAGCCAAAACTCGTCGTTTGGGCACTCAGACAGTCAGGAAACTGAGGATGTAGTGGCTTTATCTCCATCTCAGTATCCAGGGCACATAGTGGCCCCTGCTACCATGGAATCCATAGTTGAGCAACTTCGCAATATCCAAATCAACATGGACATTCTCAGGGACCACAGGTATGAAGATCGTAATGAAATTGTGGCTTACATTAATGACATCCAATATTGTCAGAATGAGATTTTGGAATATCTAGATAGCCCTCATTGCAATCACCATCGCACAAATGACCACCTTTGAAGTCTAGAAGCAAGGGTGGAACATATTGATTTCTACATGCACGATCGTGCTGGATACTTTGCAGCTCCCGCTGTACTTCGCCCTCACCCCCTCCTTGATATGCTTTTATTAGTTCTACTTTCCTTTTTTGTTTTTCCTAGTTGATCATGGCTAAAATTCCTTATGGGAATAAAGAATGTAAAGTGTCCTGTATGGTATCCTCCAGTCTCCAATCTAAACAATTCTAGTTGGAATGAGAGAAAGGGGACTATTGAGACATGTTTTGTAAGATCTATTTTCCTGAAAATCTAATGAAATCATTTTGAACGACAAAAAAAATATATTATAAACCCAAGGGTTTAACAAACCCATGGGATTCATATTATATACCCAAGGGGGTTAATGAACTGAACAAATTATAATATTATAAACCTAAGGGATTAATAAACCCAATGCATTAATAATATAAACCAAATAAACTGAAGGGATTAATAATATAAACCCAAGGGACTAATATTATAAACCCAAGGGATTAATATTATAAAACCAACGTATATAAACCTAACATATGTGACGTCTGACCATGCTCAACCATTGTTGAGCATGACGAATTTCCATATGAAGACAATCTTTCTCACAATGCGACATTCGACCATGGTTCATTCTCATATTGAGAAAATATTTCTCACAATGTGACATTGCATAATGTTGTTGTTACGACTACAACAACCTCCTCTTTATTATTATATGTATAAAAGAAATAAAATAAGAAGGACCCTATATAAAAAAAATTCTCAAATTTTCCCTTCTTTTTATAAGTAATTTTATTTCAAAAAATCTATAAAATTTTTATAACATAAAAAGTAATAACAAAATACAATTAAAAATGAAAGTAGGACGTCAGAGGTCAGACCTATGTATTTGATAAAAACATAACACTTGTTTTGGATCTTTTGACTTCCAACTATAACGGGGTCAAGCTCCATACTTGAACAAAATAAAACAACATTCTTCACACCCAACCTCCCGACTATCGATTCCCATATCACCCTGACTATGCAACATGTCAAGGTTAGGGTCACCATTAACAAGAAATTGAATTTAACATCATTCCAAATTCCAACTACTCGACTGGGTTCTGCTGCGACTACGAATAAAATATTATATTTATTGGTTTGTGTTCGAACCATAATTTTATTTTATCTTTCTTTAATTTTTTTATAAATTAACTCCCAAATTGAAATTCGTTATGTTTCAATAAAACCTTCCCCGAACTCCGATCATCCAACCTCACCTCGATTTTCACATGCAAGTGGTTGAAACATCTCATCACTTTAATGAAAAATTAACACCTTTCATGCAAATTTATTGTTTCATGTCCCGAGGGTTTAAACAAAATTTAGCAAGTTTTTTGCTTTCCGCTTTCTATCTTGAAATCTGTTCTTCACACCCTGTCTACACTACTTGTTTGAAACTTCTCTTTGATTACAAAGAAACAAGTTCAAATTCATTGTAAGGCTTCTAAAGTCTAGTAAACATGCACTCTCATAAACAATTCCACTAGTAAATTTGATATATCTTATAGGAAGCTGAAATGTTTTTAATTCTTTTTTCAACACATAAGATGGGTAAGAAAGGTAAATATACCATGTCAAAGTAGAATATTCAACAGATTAAGGAATGCCTAAAGGGAGCTGAAAATCCAGAACCAAAATATTACAATCTCAACCTAGCTCTCATTTCCGATACCACCTTCAAAACCTAGATGGCATGTATGATGAAGTGGGAAGAAATTTATAATTTCTTTCAGAATAGAAGTTGGTTAAATTCAGAAACTTCAACTCAGGAGAAAAACACTCAGTTTGAAAAAATTAGAGGTACGGAACTCCATAGAGTTCTGCTAGAGCGTAATTTCTTCCTTAGTGTGACATTATTGCATGGGTTATGTGAAAAATGGATTTTCCTACCTGCACTGTAGTAGACTGCAACAAAAATGTTATAGCCACTTGGATACTGTAAATACTTTTAGCAATTTACATGCTTATTCCTCCCAAAGTTTTCTTAAACACTCAGTTTCTAGATAATTTCAACAACACAATATTCAAGAAGTGTGAAGGGAATTATGATAAAGTTGTCAAACATTGGTTATGAGAAGATAGAGAAGGGTTCAAACTTAAGTCATCAAAAGAATATCATATTTCCATTTTCAAAAGACCCATTAGGTTCCTCATCAAAATGTTGTCTCGTTTATATGGAGAGAAAGACCCCGAGTATTGCAAATTGCAATGGATGTCTTTAATACACAACCAACTCAATGATTGAAAGAGTTTGAATTTGGATGATATTCTTTATTAGAATTTAACAGATGTCCTTAAGTTATCCATTTTGTCTGCTCCAGGACATGAATATACATTTTTCGTGTTTACCTATATTATGGATATTATAATTGCTTATGTTTCATTTCCTTTGATGAAATGGAATTACCCAGTTGATCAACAAGTGCCTATTTAGAATTATGCCCCTATTTTGTGGAAAATTAACTTCAAATTCCATTTTTATGACATTTTTAATTACGTGATGATCCCTTTCCATGAGATTCTATTTGGATAAAACCCTCCTAGGGTTAGTGAAGGCCTTAAGGAGGCATTAGAAGAAATAGGAGACTAGTTTGTGGAAGAATTATTCATATATATCAGAGTCTATGGAAGTGAAGTTGGCCCTCATCTTATTCCTAGATATATTCTAGAGAGGATTTCTTTAAGAGAGGTAGCCAATAAAATTTCCTTTTATGGTCAAGCTTGGAAAATGAGCAAACTTCAAGAAAAAAATCTAGCCAAACTTCCCAATTAACTTTGGAAAATTTGCCCTCAAGGATTGAGGACGTGCATTTAAGGAGGCTAAAGAACTCCAACATGTTTGGTTTTATTCATTCCCCTTTATGATTATGATCATAGAGGAATCATTAATGAAAATTATAAGGTTGTCAGCTACATCAAAACCTTCACACACTAGAAGCCTCTTTTTGATGAGATTTTCATTAATATTGATAATTTTGAGCAAGTTTGTGAAAGAGGACAACTGTTAAGGAGGGAGGATAGAACTAAACTAAAAGTGTTTAGAGAAAATATTTATGAGGAATTCCTTAAACATAAGAGTCTTCATACTAATATTCAAATTGAAGGGATGAAATATCTTAAGATTTTGAAGTAAAATTTCAATCACATTATTTCAGACCCTTTTTCTCTTCTAAAAAAATAGAAAAATTCCAAGTTGAAAATGTTCCTAATGTTTGTTTTACAACTCTAGATACAAGAAAAACCAAAGAAAACACTATTAAAGAAAAAGATCTAGATAAAGAGATAGACCAATAGGGTCAAAGGATCACAAAAGTCAAAGATCAGAAACAATAGAAACTAGAGCAAGACTAGGTAACATAAAAACAAAGTTCCTCTGCCAAGAGTATCATTATTATTGGTGGTGCAGATGACACTAGCCAAGAAGATACAAAGTCCAAGAAAATTGATGAGGAAGTAAAATATATGTATATTGATACAAATAAATATGAGCAAATTACTAGCACCCCTCAGTCAACATTGACCGATTTCTCTGGCAGAGAAAAATAGTTTCTTGAGCAGCAAGAGAAAACTACTAAAATTTTATTCCATAGACTTCTCATGACACTTCCATGACTCCTATTTCTACGAAAATTCATCTTTATTTTTTTATTTAAACTTGTCACTGACATTGAAACTATTCCTGAAAGTGTTCCATCCTTGAATGAGTATTACTTTAATGCTCAAACTAAGTCAGTTGTGAAAAGGACTAAGAAAAGAAAGTTTGAAAGTTTTGAAACCATTTCAGAATTTAGTTGGCAAGCAATAGGAAATGTTGATGAAAAAGTCGAAGAATCCTCATAGGCTCTAGGAGCCTTTGTCAATTATAACCAACACCATGTTGGTGAACTTTCCATAGCCTACAAGAACAGTCTACAGAAGATCAAATGTCTAGAAAGTGAAATAGAAAAAAGTAAAGCATTCAGTGAAGAAGGTCAGCAAAGAAATTCTACAATGGCTGTAGGTGGGTTCACCATTGAAAGAGAAAACTTACAAAACCAATTCCAAAAAGAATTGAATGAATTGAAACTGAAACACTCCGTAGAGATCCAACAAATCCAAAAGGCACATGAACACCAAAATAGAATATTGAAGGAAGAATATGACAACAACATTGAAACCATGACCAGAGCAATGAAGGAAGAAATTGAAACTCTGAAGTCTCAATCAATTCAAAGTCATGAAGCAGAAAATAGTCTAAAGGTTTTTAAGGCGAAAGCAATATAAGCTACCAAATATTGAGGAAAGACTGGGCTAAGTTTTATAAACAGATTGACAAAATTTGCACATTTTATCAAGATAATTTGGATCTTGAAGAGATAATTTAATCTTTAGTCGAAGAAGACAAGTGCATTAAAGAAAAATTTACATAAATTCTTGAATGGGAAACACAACTTCAGCCTAATAGCATTTCAAAAGTCTCTAAAATGGATAAAAGACTAGTGTATGCTTCATTGAATCAATGACAATTTAAGACCAAAGAAATCAAAGAATGCGTCAAAAGGACCGTTGAACATTTTTTGTCAGTATGGGAGACAGGGACAAATCTATAGTATAATTCATTTTATTAGGATCAAAACCATTAAAAGAAACAAACCCAGGTCAATGAAACATCGTATTAAAGTCAATTCCATAAATGACTAGAAATTCATAGACAACCTTAAAACCTGGAATCAATAAAATTTTCAGAGATTTTTGTAGTTTCCCTTCAAGAAAATCAAATTGGTTTCTAAATTTAGAATAAAAAAAAAAGAGTTGTTCCTAATTTGATATCAATGTGCTAAGTCAATATCAATCATTTTCATCCTATGCACTTCTCAAAAAAAATTCAGTTGTACTCAGATTGGGATAGCTATATCCAGATAAATGCACCACATTTTCTTAGTGTGGAGAAAGAAAACTTCGTTGAGGAGGAGGAAGCTTGAACAATCTGCAACTTTCCTTGGAGAAAATCTTTTAAACAAGGATTAAATTTTTAGAGCACATTTTTTTTGCAAAGAAATTTTGTAAATTTTCTGATTTGAGACAACTAAACTATTTATTTATTTACTATTATTATTATTTTTAGTAGTGTTTATATGACCCCTTGCATTGGAGTAAGGCTCCATAACTATATATAGCCCAAGACTTGTATTTTCCAATCTAATTTTTGAAGTCAAAGATTTTTGAAGACCAAAAGTCATAGTTGAATGCATGTTGAGCTATCACATTCATTTCCTGTCATCACTTTAATTTCTCAATAGATGTATCTGCTACTCGATTCTCAAATTTACTCATGTTTATTTCTAGCTTAATATTAGCATATTCCGCTTAACACTTCTTGGGATATGTTGCACCTTATTTTCTTTCTCAAAGTAATTTGTAATATTTTTTGTCATTGCATATCTATTTGATAGTGAAGCCTCATATTGAAACTATAGTGCACTAAATTGCTCTCATTTTCAACATAGGTTCTTTTCAAGTTGTTTATTTCTAGCTTTACATGCAAATATATTTTTCGAACAACACTTGTATTTCCCAAGAAATTTTTCAAGTCAAACCTTTTTGAAAAACTAAACTCAGAGTTGAATGCATATTGAGCTATGGCATTGATTTCTTGTCATCACTTTAATTTATTAATGGATGTATCTGGTACTCAATTCTTAACTTTATTCATGTTTATCTCTGGCTGAATATTAGGACATTCTCTTAAACACTCCTTAGGATATGTCACACTTTATTTTCTCTGTCAAAGCAAGTTTCTTTCTGTTATGTGATTGCATATCTATTTGACAGTGAAGTGTGATATTAAAAGTATAGAGCATTAGATTTCTCTTGTTTTCGAGATAGCTTCTTTTCAAGTTATTTATTTCTGGAATTACATGCAAACATATTTTTGCAACAAGACTTGTATTTCCCAATCCATTTTTTAAGTGAAAGCCTTTTGCATAACAAAACTCAAAGTTGAATGCGTATTGAGTTATGGTATTGATTTCTTGTCATCACTTTAATTTCTTAAGGCATGTATCTGGCACTCAATTGGTAACTTTATTCATGTTCATCTTTGGCTGAATACTAAGATATTCTGTTAAACACTTCTCAGGATATCTTACACATTTTTTTCTCTCAAAGAAAATTTTTATCTATTTTGTGATTGCATATCTATTTGATAATGAGGCATGATATTCAAACTACAATGCACTTAATCATTCTCATTTTTAACATAAGTTCTTTTCAAATAATTTATTTCTGACATTACATGAAAATATATTTTTGGAACAAGATTTGTATTTCCCAATCAAATTTTGAAGTGAAATATTTTTGTAGAACAAAACTCTGAGTTGAATGTGTATTGAGCTATCACATTGATTTGTTGTCATCACTTTAATTTCTTAATGGATGTATTTCATACTCAATTGTTAACTTTATTCATGTTTATCTCTGGCTGAATAAAAGGATATTTTGTTCAACACTTCTTAGGATATCTTGCAGTTTATTTTCTCTGTCAAAGAAAATTGTTATATGTTATGTGATTGCATATCTATTTGATAGTGAAGCCTGATATTCAAATGACAATGCACTTAATTGTTCTCCTTTTGAACAAAATGTTATTTTGAAGCAATTTATTTATGGAATTAGATGCAAATATATTTTTGAAAAAATATTGTAATTAAATTTTAGCAAAATGTTGAAAAGAAAAAGGTGGTGAATTCGTAAACCATCTAACAATTTCAGTCTTGGTATAGTTGTAAATGTCAAACCCTGTCTCTCTTTATCTCCTGTATCTACAATAGCTCGTTGCAAAGTCCTCCCTTGTAATTTGTGTATAGTGAAAGTTGAAGAAATTTTTGAAGGCATGTGTTTAAGATTCCCTCTAATAACAAGTGATATTGGCACAATGTTTGGACAATTTATATCAAATGGAACACCCATGTACCTTTAAAAAATAGTTGTAGCGAACATTGGAAGTTTAGGAAACTTAGAACCAGGCATATTGAATATATCTTCAATATATCCAAGCACACCATTAACCAACCCAACTTTAACCCACAAATTGCATGTCAACATGACACACTCCCCATGATATAATAACACTTCATGAGCCAACACATTATCATTATTTTCAATTATTTCTATTCTTCTGGTGCACTCTGCAACACACCTCGCAATTGGAATATTTAATGATTTTAGCATCTTCAGATTCTGCAAGTTGACCAAATTATTTGTTGAAAATAAATGACCTGTAGAATCAAATAAAATATTTTCCTATGGATGTGGGAAACTATCAACATGTGACATGATAAGGTCCCAATCATGGAGAAAAGACTTTTCATTTATGATATTAGTTAAAAGATTGTGAAAAAGACACATGTCTAGGATCATCTCCTTGTTGCCTGAATATTTTAGCAAAATTCACAATAATATTGAAGCTTTGCCACAACACTTTACTTGTTGTATTTCCTGCATGCAAAGGTTTATCCTTAACAAGAAGTAGTTGCCCAAGGTCACCCAAAAGAATCATGGATCTCCCACCAAAAGGATAATCCATGCTTTTAGGAAAGGCTTCTTGCAAACATGAATCTATCTATATAAAAGACCTTGCACTTATAAAACTCATTTCATCAATCAAAACATATCGAATGTGCCTCATTTCTTCTTAAAAATTTTCTAGATCTTGCCAATTTAGCGATTTTATATCTTTTATAGGAATTTTTAACGTTGAGTGTATTCTTTTTCTGTGTATATTAAAAGAATCTTTACTAGTAGGAGAGAGCAACAACAATGACTTCTACCATCGGTTGTAGAACTAGAAAGCGCATGAGAAATATAGTGAATAAGAGAAGACTTTCTAGTTCCTTTTTTTTCTTAAATAATCATTTTCAAAGGATCATTGCTTGCAACATCAACAAAGTGGCGTACAACTATTTCAAAAGAAACTTGTTGTTTCTTTTGATAAAGACAAAGCTGACACTATTGTCTCCCTAATTGAGTTGCCATTGACAACACCCACATACTAGGCATCTTTTATGAAATGAATATCATGTTCTACAATTTCATTTGGCACCATTGTTTTCTTGCCAATTATAATGAATATCATAGTCCCTTCTACCTTTTAAAATATGGAACTGCGGTTAAATTCCACTTTGGAAAACTCACTTGATGGAGATTATGATTTAATTGAATTTCTCTTTTCAACAGGACCAAAATCGATGTAAATATCACTCAAAATGGATAAGGGAAAGTGTACTTATGAAGAAAATCCCACATGTGCATATTTGATAAGGTTGGCCCTAAAACAAAGTGGACACCCTTGGAAGGCTATAAATACAAGTGACCTTGACCTCATTTGGAAACCATCATGAGACACTCTTCTATCTTGGTTTTTCGCTTGCACAAGTTTGATGCTCATCCACGGAGGACAAGTTCGCTTTGAGGTGAAATTGCAGGGTTTGAAGCTTGCATCTCAGTTTTAGGGTTTTGAGTCACAATAATAGCCACAACACGGGAAGAAATCGACCACAACCTCTCATACAAAATCTCATTTGTGCAATTGGATCATTCCAGTCACATGGAAAACTCTCAATCCATGCAACTGGCAGTTAGGGTTTCAGAATCACAGTCGCTCGCTTCCCTCAGACCAGATCCGACCCCAGTCGCTCGCATGCCAGGCTCAAGGATGCGACTGGGCTACTATAGTTTCTCACATGACTCCTCCTTTGTTGTACTAAGAATTAAATGGTGGAATCTCAGTTTTCCAAAGATTTTGCTTAATGACCACAGGGTTCGGTAGTTGACTGCAGACAATGACAGTTCATTATAGACTTCAGAATCTGATTTTTGAGTATAAGATTTGTTGGGTTCCTTTATTGATGTTGTAGTTGTTTTTGCTGGTTAGTTACATAGATGAAGTTATGTATCATTGTACTCTATTTTTTTCTAAATCATTTGAAGACAATCTAAGAAGAAGGATAATTTTAAAGGGTTTTCCCCTTGTCTTTGACCAATCCCGGTGTCTCTATGTGTGAATGCATTTCTTCTATTGTGCCTTTATGTTCCGCTACATCAATGATGATGATATTATTCTTTCTACATAATTGCATATGCTTCTAAATAATGATGTAAATCTGAGTAATGTTATGATGTTATGGGGTGAACTTAATGTGTTAATGAAGAAATACAATTATCAAAGAAAAGAACAATATAGCCATATGAAAAATTAACATGGTATCAGATCTAGGATGAAGAAAAGTCATGGAGATCACCCCTACGATGAAACCTTTTATGGAAGCAATAAGAGGATGGGGGAGACCTAAAAGAATTCTAGGTTTTGAAGAAAGTCGTAGGAAATTTTTTTATTGGGGTTTGATGGATATTATGAGGTTAGGGTTTGAAAGAAACGTTGGTTTATGGCAAAGATTTGAGATATGAAACCTAGCATGGTCATTGTGAAGATGCTAAAGCACTTATAACATATTTTATGAAGGCCTAGATGGGATAGTCTCTAATAGGCCTGGTTGTTGATAAAGTTGATTGAAATAGTGATGGCAATGTTTTCATAAGGACAATAGACAATGATGGATCTTGAAAGAAATATGACTAGCATCAGAAAAGGTAAAGAAGCACCTGATGAAAAGATAACAAAGTGCTACAAGTTGCCTATGTCAAATGAAAAGATTGACATGTATTTGAATACTACAAGATATGCATGGTATATTGTTTCAATGTTATGTTTCAACTGTAATATTGGATGGCAAGGTAAGCCCTAAGGTATGATGAGAACGTCTCATTCTCAAATATTTCATGCATGCATATGAAAGTGATTTAGCTTCATGGTTTTTATAATGGTGCATATGATAATGAACAAGTATCTTACATAATGAATTTCTTTATTCTATGTAGCTACTTGGAAATATTGATTTATGATCTATTGGTATACTTTATGTTTGGATAACATCTATTATTTTTGATATATTTATCCCATGAAGAAGGTTAGAACCTTGATTCTAATAGATGGTAACTTGATACTATCGATTGAGAATGGTAGCCATGATGATAGAGGTGTAATAGTGAGATTGATATTCAAGATATTTTTTTGACTATGGTTATGCTTTGATGTGCTTAATAATTATATCATATGGTAAAATCGAATGCCCTGGCTTGATGGATTGAGTTATGTGACAAAGAAGTAACGTTGTGATCATGATTCTTGAAGTACGCTCCTATTAGATATTTGACACTAACCCTTGATGAAATATTGATGTCATGATGTCATGGTGAAGTAGTTGATGCTAACATATACGACCATGATGAATATGTGGATATAGTTTGACTTTATGATCTAACAGATCTGCTGATGCATGACAGTATTATATTCAGGTTGATGACTTAAATGAAGATGATTGAAGTGGCCTCCCATTCAGAGGGAGAATCTCTTTGTAAGATCTTTACTCCTATTACCATTGGCATCATATGTATATTATTTATTGTTGAAATATGATTTATGGGCATGGATAGACAAATATATGACATTATTGATCTGCAACATAGTCTGATTTGAGAAGAGAGATTTTTCCCTTACTCCAAGCCTTAGTCACACGGAAGCAGACTTACAGGTGAGACTATAACCTTTCATCCACATAGAAGTAAGGTCAAGGGTGCGATTGTAGCCTCCCAACCACTTTCAGAGAAGGCGTATGGGTACGACTATGCCTGCTAAACACAAAAATGAAGTTTTGTGCATGAAATCGGAAGTACACATGAAGGATGTCAGCGCTACAGACATGAAGTAGACAACAAAAAGATCTATGAGTAGGAAAGTTTGAATGTTTACTATAATATGAATATGAATATTTCACTTCCGTTTGTAGGTGATCGGGACATGCATATAGATATTTCATTATGTTTGAAGTTTGTGCTACAAAAGTTTGACATGATTTGGCTATTTAATATATATAAGAAGTGTTTGGAGTTTGACATGATGCTTAATAATGACATATAACTTTTACTTGATGTTGAGATATGTTCTAGACTATAGATCTCACTATGATAGTGAATTTGGGATTTTACCTAATGATTAATGATTTGATTTGACGACTGATGATTTTCCTTGATGACAATGCTATGCGGGTATAGTGACTTTCAGTGAGTAATTTTGGTATTTGATAATGGTTTTGTATTGCATCCTCATTCTTTGGAAATTGGTTGAAGTATTGACAATTGTGATTCATTGTGAAGTAATGAAAGGATGGAACTTGCATAACTTATTCTTGGTGTATGCATTTGCATTTAGTGACTCGTATTATGATCATAAGGATGAATTGATGAAATTTGGATTGATATTGTTTGAAAAATTACAACTTGTTGGCATGATAATATATGAAGTGATCTAAATGGAAAGTGGCATCTATCCATGGTATTCATTCATTCATGGTATTTATCCACCCATGGTATTCATCCGCCCATGGTATTGTAAGTGGCATCCACCCATGGTATTGTGAGTGGCATCTACCCATGGTATTCATTCACCCATGGTATTTACCCACCCATGGAATTTACCCGTGGTATTGTAACTGAAAAAGGACTATAAGTACCAAGTCACATTTTGTAAAAGGACAAATTGTCCACCACAATGTAGCCTTTATAGTTATTATACGTTTTAATAAAAAAAAATTTCCTTTGTGGTTTTTTTTATTGTGTGTTCTCCTATTTTTCTTCTTGCATTTCAAATTTTCAGAGCTTGGGGGCCTCCCCCTCAAGATCCATTTCAATTTATTAGATCTTGGGGGCCTCCCCCCAAGATCCATATTAGTGGCATCAGATGCAGGTTACGACTCCATGGGAATGAGGGCGTGACGCATGAGAATGAGGGTTACAAAAATAAATAATAGATTTGGATTCCTTGTGAAAAAATACCCAAATTCAAAAAAAATAAAAAAAATCGGCCGAATCATATTCCATATGAGGGATATATCAGTGATTTAAAATCATGACAATTCGTGAATGGAAGATCTCCTATCATTTTTTGAAGTTTTGTGTGCAGAATTTCAGAATAATTATTGCATATATGAGATCTTTTTGAAAAAAACACCCAATTTCAAAAAAATAATTGGTCGAATCAGAGTTCAGATGAGGGAGATATCGTTGATTTAAAAGCAACTATTTTTTTTAGAACTTTTGTGACGGCAAGACAGTTGCAATGCGAATATGAGTTCCCAGAGTGTCCAAATAGGGATTTCAATTGCACAGGAAGATGCATAATGGTCATTATATTTCCAAAAAAAAGTTATAATAAATATTTTTAATTATATTGACCGATTTATGCCCATTTTAAATTAATTTTTATATCTGGAGCAAAATTCAGAGTGGGTTCCCTTTGGAGACGTGCCCTCCCACCTCACTTTAGTAGGCTGATGGGCCTCTAAATTAGACATAAATTAAGGCCCATGCCTCTAATTTAAAACATAAATTAATTCCTATGACCATCCTTCAGCACATTAAACCTCTCTTTTTGCAGTAGTTAATTTATTTTTAACTTTAATATATTCATTAAGAAGGTTTATGAATAATTGAATATTTGTGCCTAATATTATTTATTTTTTGTGGAATATTATGAGAATATTGGGCAGATTATGAAGAGTTGGAGGAGGAGATAATTTAGGTACTTGTTCCCTACTACTGGAGGATCAATAATAAATAATAAGTCAACAAGATATTATGGAATTATGGCACAAATTGTGGAACTCCAATGATTGAGAAAATCTAGGAATGTGTTCCACTAATCAAGGGACCAAATCCACTAATCAAGGGATTTTGGTGGGGAAATCTTCCTCCATTCATGGGGAATGATTCTTAATCATTTTTATGTAAGTAACAAGTCGAATTTTCCTCCAAGGAATGATTGAGAAAATCTAGGAGTGTGTTCCTTGCTATTTAATGCAAATTCCTAGTATTGGGGACTAGATCCACTAATCAAGGGATTTTGGTGGGGAAAGCTTCCTCCATTCATGGGGAATGATTCCTAATCATTTTGAATAAGTACCAAGTCGAATTTTCCTTTAGGGATGGTTTTTCATTAGTGTTATTGTGGAGAGAGTTTGTATTTTTGCAGCTCCATTGTATTTTCTTGCAGGGATGTAATTCTATTGATGAAAATAATGAAGATTGGTGTCATGTTCAGCTTATAAATCTTGTTATCCTCCATAGGTAGCTGAGTTTCCTTGGGCTTGGCCATCCTAGGAACCTTAGAGCCCTTTTGTATCATTTCCTTTCCTTCGTTTCATTGCTTATTCACATGCATATGTAGTTTTTATTTCTTTCTATTTCTGCATTTAGTGTTAATGATTTCTTGTTATAGGATTTAGTTAAATGGTTGATGTAAGTCCTTTTGTAGGATCACAAGAATTATTTCATCCTTTGAAATTTGGAAGTTCATAATAATCATTGAGTTGCTTGGATTAGTCTTCTTATTCCCAAATCTAGATTGTTGGACCTCCTTTTTAGCGAAGAACAATAAATTTATGCTAAGAGCATGCTAACAAGCTTCAATTGAATTAATTCCACTTAAATCAGATCAAAAAAAAATTCTATTTCATAACAAAAATTGCTCCATTGCATTTGCACTTGGTTTGGTTAGGCATTTCTTAGATTTACTAGCTCACTAGTTCTCAAATTTCTATATTTTCAACTAGTAATGTTTTATTTTTATTTTTTTTGCATGGGTTAACATAGGTATTTTTGAGTGATTCCACTTGGAATAGGGACCTAAGACATCCTAGTTAATAAAAAAATTTGTCCCATCCAATTTGGATTTGATTTTCTTGGTCATTAAACCCTCACCAATTTCATCATTTCACGAGGAAACTTCTCCAAGCTTTTTGAGCGAATCCATCCATCTCCCAACTTTGGTTTTGAGTTCTGAGTGATCCTAGGAATTTTCCCACTCCATTCCACCCATCACACACCTTTCCTAGGCCTCCCATCACCTCCAAAACCTCACATTTTTCTCTCGGATGTATCCTGTAGGTTTCCTGTAATTCCTACAAGATCATCATGTAGGTTTCTAGTACATCCTGTAGGTTTTCCTGAAACAGCCTGTTTTGAGGTTGAATTGATGAAAAACCTCTAGGAAGTCACCAAAAGCCTCCCAAGGGTCTCCCACACCATCCAACCATCTCCTAACCCTTCCATCCAACCTCCAACATCCTTAATTCACCTTCCACATCACCAAAAGAATTAGTGTGCATACTTGATTTTGCATGAAAAAAATAAAAAAGACAAAAATAGATTTATTTCAGTCCCTTTACTTGCACATTAGTGATGTTTGATGCTTCTTACTTCCATTCTTAGATAGTAGCATTTGGTTCATGAAAATTTAACATTATTGCAAAGCATAGTTTCTTGGAAGTTAATCAGGACGTGGTGTGATTTAGCATTGAATTTCTGTCTCTTTCCTTGCACTTTCTTTCTTACAATAGGTTAAGGTTCCATTTCAAACATTTCATTTTCTGTAATTCGTTTAGGATTTGACTTCAGTACATGCACTCCATTACATCATGACAGTAAAGAAAGGACACATTGTATGCCGCACATATAGTGCTGACACCTCTTAAGTTTGTACGAACCCCGGGTTGGTAATTAAAGTCGATAGGCTTGGGAGTTGCAACATTCTTGTTCGAATACCAAGGCTCATCACTTTTTGGCATCGTTGCTAGAGAGGTGTCAAAGTATGCATTGTTTTCTTCCCTAGTTGATTCATTTCTTTTTAATTTTTTAAAAAACAAAAAAAAATATTTTCATTAGGCGTATTTAATTTCAAAAGTAGAAAATTTCATTGCATTATAGTTTCATTCAATCATAAAAACAAAAACAAAATTTTCCAACACCAACCCACCCCCCCCGCCATTTGATCACATGGTGCAGTAAGAACCATATCACCATTCACTTTTGTGGGTAGAAGAAGAATATGGCAAAGAATGTAGAAGAAATTGATGGTGATGATGACAATGAGGAAGATCCTATCCGGTTTCCCATTCAAGATATTGATGGAAGTGTGCACATGAAGAACATCCCTCCATCTTTTCTTCCAAAATTTCATGGTCTAAGGTCAGAGGATCCAAAAACCTTTCTCTTTGAATTTGAGATTGTTTGTAGATCTTATGGTTACTTATTAAAAACTCAAAAACTGAGATTGTTTCTTGCAGCATTGAAGGATAGAGCTCTTAAATGGTTCATGAGTTTAAGGACTAATTCAATAGGATCATCGAATGATATGCAAAATACATTTGTAGAAAAATATAAAGATCATGATCTTAAATAAGAAATCTTTAGAATGACTCAAAGAGAAGATGAGAGTCTAGAATATCTAATAGAGAGGTTCATGTATAATCGTAAGAGGAAAAAACTACATGCAGGATCCGACACACTAAAAACCCTCTCACTTAGAATAGTTAGGGATGAGTGGATTGATATCCTTAATCTCATAAGTAGAGGTGATCTATATCAATTATCATTTGAGGAAATTTGTGAAACATGCCAACACATATCAAGAGGAAAAGCAAGAGTAGGTAAATCAACATCAAGATCAGTAAGTCAAGCTAAACTTGGAAATTTGTTTGATGACTTTAAAACAAAAATTCTTAGCAATCTAACCAAACAAGTAGAAATGTTAAGAATACAAAATGAGCAAAAAGAATATGTTTGTGTTGTCCATGCAAAATCACATGATGTTAAATGTTGCTCCTCATTACCAAGGTTGAATGAAGTTCACCAAGAGGAAAATGGAGCAAGTCAATTGCCAATGCAACAATGTTATGTAGCTCCAAGAGGACCATGGCAGCCTATTCAACCTGATATGATGAAGGAGCCTAATTTACAATTTCAAGATTATGCACATCCTCCTCAAATTAATTGGAACACACCCTTTCCTTGGCAACATTGGTCATCTCAACCCCAAAACCAATCTTGGCAACAAGGTTGGCAAGGAAATTATGAGAGCCATCCACAATATCCTCAGTATTTTCCTCAATATCCTCCATACCAAACTTCATGTTATCCTTACCATTCACCTCCACCACAACCACAACCCCATCCACATCCATCTCAAATATACACTCCCACTCAACTACCATATCACCATTTCCAAAACCACACATTGAAGTAACTCAGCTCACTTACAATGCCGAGGTACAAAACTTCCAAACATCTCCTCTTGAGATCAATGGTATTCACCATAGCTCAAGAAGAGTATTGAAAAAAAGAGATTATCTTGATATCATTAAAGGACCACATCCAGAAGAATAAGATTCAATAAGAAGACTACAGAACCATGGGATGTGATTGATGAAGAGCAGACATCAAAATCAGAGATCGAGAGAATTCCCTCATGGTTACCATAAAATCCTCCATGTATTCAAGAGAACAATCAACAAAAAGAGGAAGATTTGAATTTCATGGTAGAAGAAGACATGAAGAATGATCCATATCAACAAAAGGACCAAGGACATCACAAGTATATTGAAATATGGTTCCAGATAGTCACTAAGTTGCAGCATCACTCTCTTCCTCAACTATGCTTGATCCTTTCAAAGTCAAATTATTTGGTCTCTGAAATCTAGGTACATGTCAATGCATACATTTCAAGCCTCCACATCATTTTTTCTATCATCGTGATCTGCACATGGCTCCATTGGAAGTATTCTTATACTTGAAAGTGATTTTGCTTTTCAAGTAGGGTAGGGTAGAAGAAAAAAAGATGAAAAATAAGAGAAAAAAAATAAATCTAAGGTGAAAACATCCTTGGAGGCGCCTAGGCAGACCTACTAGTTGAAAACCTCATTGGGGTGGCTAGTAGGCCTAGAAGAAAAAAAAGAGAAAAAAATAAATGAAACCTTGCTCCATGCATGTATGTACTCTCCAACATTTGCAAGCAACAAGAACAAGTTGGTACCAAAAGGAAAATTGGTCCTAGCCAAAAGAAGTCAAATTTTGACTTTCTCCTATTTTGCTCAAATGCTCCAACAAGGCCATGGCCATGCCAATTCATCACCCTCATCTATTTTCACCATCCACCCATCATTCTCAAGCTTCTACCACTCATTTTCCTTGCTATCCTAAAAAACTGCAAGATGCTCTGTTTTACCACAGGATACAAAAATATAGAGTAGAAATTTGTTTTTGCCATAACTTGAAAACCATGCATCCATTTTCCAAGATGTTCAGGGGGAGATGCATATGGATGATGGTAATATGCTCAAGCAGTTTCAACAAATTCCAGTGCACGGTTTCCAAGAAATTGGTCTCCATCACCTTCAGCCATTTTTGCATTTTCTCAATATCCGTGCATCCATTTAAAAATTTGTTTCATGAGGAGATGCATATGGATGATGGTAACATGCCCAAGCAATTTCAACAAATTTCAATGCATGGTTTCCATGAAATCGACCTCCATCACCTTCAGTCATTTTTAGTTTTTCTCGAGATCCGTGCATCCATTGACCAAATTTTTTCTATGGGGAGGTGCATAATGATGATGGAAACATGCTCAAAAAGTTTCAGCTCAATCTAGTCTACCGTTTGAGAGATATGGACAACAAGTCGATGTCCTGTAAACCTACAGGATACAGAACAACACCTACAAGATTGGAAATGAGCAGTTTTAAAGGAGATGTGGAGGTTAAATAATCTCCTCCAGAGCTTAGAAACATCAAGATCATCAGCATCACCATCCAACACCTGCACATCAACATCAACTCAGCAGCAGCATGCATGTCTCTCCAACAACCATCAGGTAGGTACAGGTATGCAATATTCTTGACCTCTTCTCTTGAGCATATTATAGTTAGAAATTTGTTGTCAATGCATGAGAGATGAGGTTTTATAAGCTAAGGATTGGTCAGCAGTCTCAGCCGCCTTCAACTAGTTAATTGCAACTCACTCCTTCACTCATGCAATGTTGAAAAGTCAAATTATGAAGGGTGATGATTTCAAGGAATGAGGACAACAGTTAAAAGATTTTTTTTTTGCGAAGGGCAAGGTCACCACAGCACTCCAAGCCCTCCATCCACTTCATATTCACTATCTATTCATCATTCATCCATCCCATTTCATTCTTGATTAAAAAAAAAAAAAAAAAAACAAAACAAAACAAAAACAAAAACAAACAAACAAAGAGAGCATCCTCTCCATTTTCATGAAATTTCCATTTGCAGGTCAACAAGAAGGACGGTCAAAGAGAAAAGGAGGATCACAAAGAGACCCCTGTCACTCACATTTTTATTTTACCACTCATTACCATTCATTCCTCCACCATTTCTGTCATTTTTTCCACTCCTTTACTTCAGTTTACAAAGGGACTGTGTTTTCTACAGGATGATCCTGTAGGAATTACAGTGACCCAGAAATCCTATAGGAGGCAGTCCTAAGGCAAATAAATGACTTGCTATGCCAATAAAATTCACCCCCTTCATCATTCCATCACCATACCTTGTCCACCATCATCACCCCTGCATTCACCCTTAAAAACAAAATCAATTTCAAAAAAAAAAGTCTTTGAAAAGAAGGGAAACAGGGAGGAATAGAGAGCATCACCTGAGTATTCCTTGTTCTCCACACTCCTAGTATTTCTCTCCATCCATGTCACCATCTCAGCAAAGTGTATGATTAAGAGTTCTGAGGGAGAAGCAGCTACAGGACATCTTGTAGGAAATCCTGTAGCAGCCTATCCCACAGAATACAAATCATAACAGCAACAAGCCTCCAACATGATGATCCAAGAGAAGAAGGAGCTCCAAAGCAGCAACAACACCACCATCTTCAACCACAAGTACCTGCACAAACAAAGGAGTCATCAAAAAACAACAAGAAAGGGAAGAAGACTCTCATACAGTTAGAAGACCCTGAAAGAGGAGGAATGACTACTACAGGAAGGCAGAATGTTGCTACAAGAAGGAAGAAATGAACAAATTATGCTAAACCCCAAGATGGAAAATCTTTTTCAGAGAACTCCAAGGTGATTAGGCAGTCACCTAGGCCACAAAAGAGAAGAAGAAGGCAACAAAAAGAAATAAGGCATTCACCATCAAAATAGAACTCAAACTGCAGTGATGAAAAGAGGTGTTCCAAGAGGTCTCCAATCTCTTTCTAGCTTTTGTCCAGGGCCTAAAAATGGGAGAAATGCATGGGAGTCAAGTTGAGGGCCTGCCCTAACCTCAGTCTATCATTTATGCTCAAAACTAGTTTCCTGTAGTTTTAACAGAGTTTGTTGTAGTTTTGACAGGAATTACTACAGGATGTCCTAGTTTTCATCTAAATGCATTTTGAAGGTGTTAGAGGTGTCTAAATGGTGGAACAAGGTAGTAGATGGTTGATAAGTGGAATACCTTGCAAAACTAAAAAAATATTGAAGAAATCATCTTGAATAAGGGCAAGAAAGAAAGCTAATGGTCTCAAAAAACAACGATTTTTCTTTGAACAAATATGTTTTTGGGCTTGTCCTTGCAGAGCTTACAGCCAAGATTCTTAATGCATAAGATAGAGGCCCCCAGGGCCATGGATGAGGCACAATGAGGTCACTATGTTGCTTAGAGGATGAGCAACACTTTCAGCAGGGGGTATGATGGGCCTCTAAATTAAACATAAATTAAGGCCCATGCCTCTAATTTAAAACATAAATTAAAGCCTATGACCATCCTTCAGCACATTAAACCTCTTTTTGCATTAGATAATTTATTTTTATATTTAATATATTCATTAGGAAGGTTTATGAATAATTGAATATTTGTGCCTAGTATTATTTATTTTTTGTGGAATATTATGAGAATATTGGGCAGATTATGAAGATTTGGAGGAGGATATAATTACGGACTTGTTCCCTACTACTGGAGGATCAATAATAAATAATAAGTCAACAAGATATTATGAAATTATGGCACAAATTGTGAAACTAAAAAAATATTCAAGAAATCATCTTGAATAAGGGCAAGAAAGAAAGCTAATGGTCTCAAGAAACAACGATTTTTCTTTGAACAAATATGTTTTTGGGCTTGTCCTTGCAGAGCTTACAACCAAGTTTCTTAATGCATAAGATAGAGACCACCAGGGCCATGGATGAGGCACAATGAGGTCACTAAGTTGCTTAGAGGATGAGCAACACTTTCAGGAGGGGGTATGATGGGCCTCTAAATTGAACATAAATTAAGGCCCATGCCTCTAATTTAAAACATAAATTAAAGCCTATGACCATCCTTCAGCACATTAAACCTCTTTTTGCATTAGATAATTTATTTTTATCTTTAAAATATTCATTAGGAAGGTTTATGAATAATTGAATATTTGTGCCTAGTATTATTTATTTTTTGTGGAATATTATGAGAATATTGGGCAGATTATGAAGAGTTGGAGGAGGATATAATTACGGACTTGTTCCCTACTACTGGAGGATCAATAATAAATAATAAGTCAACAAGATATTATGAAATTATGGCACAAATTGTGGAACTTGAATGATTGAAAAAATCTAGGAATGTGTTCCACTAATCAAGGGACCAGATCCACTAATCAAGGGATTTCGGTGGGGAAAGCTTCCTCCATTCATGGGGAATCATTCTTAATCATTTTGTATAAGTACCAAGTTTAATTTTCCTCTAAGGAATGATTGAGAAAACCTAGGAATGTGTTCCCTGCCATTTAATGCAAATTCCTAGTATTAGGGACAAGATCCACTAATCAAGGGATTTTGGTGGGGAAAGTTTCCTCCATTCCCGGGGAATGATTACTAATCATTTTGTATAAGTATCAAGTCGAATTTTCCTCTAGGGATGGTTTTTCATTAGTGTTATTGTGGAGAGAGTTTGTATTTTTGCAGCTCCATTGTATTTTCTTGCAGGGATGTAATTCTATTGATGAAAACAAGGAAGATTGGTGTCATGTTAAGCTTCTAAATCTTGTTCTCCTCCATAAGTCTCTGAGTTTCCTTGGACTTGGCCATCTCAGGAACCTCAGAGCCCTTTTGTATCATTTCCTTTCATTCTTTTCATTTCTTATTCACATGCATCTTTAGTTTTTATTTCTTTCTATTTTTGCATTTAGTGTTAATGATTTCTTGTTGTAGGATTGAGTTAAATGGTTGATGTAAGCTATTTTTCAGGGTCACAAACATTATTTCATCCTTGGAAAAGCTTTGGAAGTTCATAATAATCATTGAGTTGCTTGGATTAGTCTTCTTATTCCAAAATCTAGATTGTTGGACCTCCTTTTTAGCGAAGAATAGTAAATTTATGCTAGCTTTTAGAGCACGCTAATGAGTTTCAATCAAATTAATTCCACTTACATTAGATCAAAAAAAAATTCTAGTTCATGAAAAATATTACCCCATTGCATTTTCACTTGATTTGGTTAGGCATTTATTAGATTTACTAGCTCACTAGTTCTTAAATTTCTAGATTTTGGACTAGTCATGTTTTATTTTTATTTTTTTTTGCATGGGTTAACATAGGTATTTTTGAGTGATTCCACTTGGAATAGGGACCTAAGACATCCTAGTTAATAAGAAAAAATTTCCCATCCAATTTGGGTTTGATATGCTTGGTCATTAAACCCTCACCAATTTCATCATTTCACGAGGAAACTTCTCCAAGCTTTTTGAGTGAATCCATCCATCTCCCGACTTTAGTTTTGAGTTTTGAGTGATCCTAGGAATTCTCCCACTCCATTCCACCCATCACACACCTTTACTATGCCTCTCAGCACCTCTAACACCTCACATTAGGTTTCTTGTAATTCCTACAAGATCATCTTGTAGGTTTCTAGTACATCCTGTAGGTTTTCCTGAAACGACCTGTTTTGAGGCTGAATTGATGAAAAACCTTTAGGAAGTCACAAAAATCCTCCCAAGGGTATCCCACACCATCCAACCATCTCCTAACCCTTCCATACAACCTCCAACATCCTTAATTCACCTTTCACATCACCAAAAGACATTAGTTTGCATACTTGATTTTGCATGAAAAAAACAAAAAGACAAAAACAGAGTTATTTCAGTCCCTTTACTTGTACATTAGTGATGTTTGATGCTTCTTACTTCCATTATTAGATAGTAGCATTTGGTTCAGGATAATTTAGCATTATTTCAAAGCAGATTTTCTTAGCAGTTAATTAGGACATGGTGTGATTTAGCATTGAATTTCCATCTCTTTCCTTGTACTTTCGTTCTTGCAATAGGTTAAGTTTCCATTTCAAACATTTCATTTTCTGCAATTCGTTTAGGATTTGACTTCAATACATGCACTCCATTACATCATGATAGCAAAGAAAGGACACACTGTATGTTGCACATAAAGTGTCAACACCTCTTAAGTTTGTACGAACCCCGGGTTGATAATTAAAGTCAGTAGCCTTGGGAGTTGCAACATTCTTGTTGCAATACCGAGGATCATCATAGGCACTTGCTTCAAATTCATCAGTTTCATAATAGTAGCATCTGACTTTAGTTCTTTGGAGACATGCCCTCCCACCCTAGGCTATGTAGGCACCTCCTACTTCATCAATAGTCAGCATCACAGTTATGGGTCAATCGCACAAAATCCTTGTCATCGGAGTCCATTTTCTAGGCCACTCACTGTTAGTATCATAATTAGTCACAAGCATTACATGGTATCTTTATCCTCGGATCTTTTTTTGGCTATGGGTCATCTACAAACCCACACTTCATCAAAGTCCATTTTCTAGGCCACACACTATTAGTATCACAGTTGGTCAAAAGCATTACAAGGTATCTCTATCCCCAAATCCTCGTTTTTCATAGTTATGTGTTAACGACACAAAACCCTTCTCTTTAGTGACTCTTCATATTCAACATAGGCTTCTCAAGTGGTAACTTCATGCAACAAGGACCATTTCTTATTAATGAGGGAGGAATGATCCCAATGGAAAGTGGCATCTACCCATGGTGTTCATTCACCCATGATATTTATCCACCCATGCTATTCATCTAATCATGGTATTTACCCACCCATGGAATTTACCTGTGGTATTGTAACTAAAAAAATACTATAAGTAACGAATCACATTTTTAAAAGGACAAATTGTCCACCATAATGTAGCCTTTACAATTATTATCTGTTTTAATAAAAAAAAGTTTCTTTGTGGTTTTTTTATTGCGTTTTCTCCTATTTTTCTTCTATAATTTCAATTTTTGAGATCTTGAGGGCCTGCCCCCCAAGATCCATTTCAATTTTTTAGATCTTGGGAGCCTCCCCCAAAGATTTGAATCATGAAGTCATGACTCGATGAGAGATCTACCTCTTACTTGGTCTAAAGAATTTGATGCAAATTATATTGATGAGTTTGATATTAGTTTTTATCTGACAAGAATGATTCATGTAAGGCTAATCATATTTATTTGGTAAAGTGTTATGTTTGCAGACATCTTTGTGTAAAGAAAGCTCTGCATTGACAGTTATCTGGTGAAGCCAAGAAGATGTGTTGATCCAAACCTCTACTTCAGAAATGTTCCAAGGTATGACTTTTATTTTGAATTTGGTTTTATATGTTGATGGTTTACTCTTGATAGGAAATGGTCCCGTGATAATCAAAGTAAGAGGGAGATGGTGTCTGAAGTGAAAAATGAAGAATCATGGCATGATGAATTGATTTCTGAAGTTTGGAAAAGAAAAATCTATACTACGAAGCTTGTGAAGAGATATCTTTGAACTTGTATTGGCACCTGAAAATTGACTGAAGCATTGATCTTCTATTTTGAAAATATGTATGTATATAGATATATGATGTGCATAGAACCTAGATGAATTCATGATTGAGCCACTTCATATACATTGAGTTTCTTCCTAGCATCCTTCAAAATACTTGCATGGTATGATCAATTTTTTATATGAGATATTCATTCTACGATATGTGACTACTTGGATGTATTGATGATGATTAGGATTGTTATTGATGAGATGAGCACATTTGGATGCTGCCTTAATATGATATCTGCCATGATATCTAAGATGAGAGGTCCATAGCACGACTATGGTTGAGTACAATGTTGCTAGCATAGCTAGTTGTGAGGCAATGTGAAGAAGCTCCTTAGAGATTCTTCTGAGTAGGATCTAGATATGACATGGATATATTATAATGAAAAAGAGTGGGAACCGATTGGCAGAGAATAATATACATCGCTGGGACTGAAATACCTTCATATATTGAGACAATGTTGATGTACGAGACAAACTTAGGCTTGTGTTTGGAACCTCCTTAAGAGGGAGGATGAATAAGGTATCCTTTTTGTGATATATATGATTATTTATGTTCTAATATGATATTTGATTTGATTACCTATACGAATAGGAGACTGCTGCTATTACAACATGATGATCAAGTTGATACCAGATATGAGTATGATGAGAGCATCGCTGATCAAGGACATTGAGAAAACTCTTCCTCCCTGTTGAGCTCCCAGGGTGTGGAATTGATATGGAGGGCTCTTGGGGTTGAGGGAACTTTGGAAAATAGGGTATCACCCCTATATATTACCCACAGGGTTGAATATGCTTCTTCCCTATCTTGGTCATTGCAGAGTATACCATAGTCAACATCATACCCATAAGATGGGATTGTTAGGAATACCACTCCCCATATGGCCAATGGGTTGAGAGTGTAATTGGGGTGTACAACCCAAGTCGATTATGATACATGTGTTCTACCACATGACTTCTTAGAGTCACCTATGCGAAGACCAACATGAAATAAGATTGGGTTGAAAGTTTCTCCCCTATGCGATTCCGGGTTGAGAATGAGCTCCCTGATGTGATTATAGGCTTGGGATGTTCTCTCCTGTCTGTTTGGATATCCAATTGGTCGATATGGGGTCATAGTAGTAGCTCCCTCATGAGATTATGTATTGAGATATGCTCCCCAATGTGGTTCCAGGTTGAGATGTGCTCCTTGATGATATTCTCTCTGATGATGAAGGTCGTAGATTTAGCTCCCTGTTTATATCCCCGAGTAGTAGCACACTGGAAATGATTATGGGTAGTAGCTCGATGGACATAGGGTGGTAGACTGAGCTCCCATCCAATGTCAAAATTATTCTTCTCTTAGATTCAAGAATATTAAGCATATGAGTAGGGAAATCAAGAGATAAGCAGGAATAAGCAAGATATGAATTGAGATTATCAGTGATGATACATGATGATGAGATACTTGTGATTGGATATACAAGACATGATGCAGGTGAAATTCTCCCTAGTTGAGAGGGAGTGTTAAAATATAGAACTGCAGTCAAATTTCACTTTCGACAACTTACTTTATGGACATAATTATTTCATCACATTCCTCTTTTTTGAGAGAACCAAAATTGACCTAAAGATCACTCAAAACAGATAAGGGAAATTTTACTTATGAAGGAAATCCCACATGTGCATATTTAATGAGGTTGACCCTAAAGCAAGGTCGACACCCTTGGAAGGCTATAAATACAAGTGACCTCTACCTCATTTGGACATCATCATGATACACTCTTCTATATTGGTATTTTGGCTCACATAGGTCTGAGGCTCGTCTGCAAAGGAGCATGTTAGCTCTGAGATGAAATGACAAGGTCCAAAGCTCGAATCTCAATTTTAGGGTTTTGGGCCATAGTCACAGGCACAACACAGGAAGAAATTGACCACAGTTTCTCGCACAAAAGCTCATTGATGTGACTAGAGACTTCCAGTTGCATGAAAAACTCTCCATCCATGCATTTGGGAGTTAGAGTTTCAGAATTGCAGTCACTCGCTTCGCTAAGACCATATATGGCCCCAGTCATTCACATGCCAGGCTTAAGGGTGTGATTGGGCTGCTATAGTCTCTCACATGACTCCTTTGTGCAATTGGGACTTAAATTATGGAATATCAGTTGTATGAAGATTTCACTTAGTGACCGTAGGGTTTGAAAGTTGACTTCAGACAATGACAGTTTATTATAGACTTCATAATCATATTTTTGAGTATAGGCTTTTTTGGGTTCACTTATGGATGTTGTAGTTGTTTTTGTTGGTTAGTTATATAGATGAAGTTATGGATCATTGAACTCTATTTTGTTGAATCATTTGATGACAATCTAAGAAGAAGAAGAATTTGAAAGGGTTTTCACCATAGTGGGTTTTTCCTTGGTCTCTGACCAATCTTGGTGTCTATATGTGTGAATTCTTTTCTTCTATTATTCCTTTATGTTTCATTGCATTGATGATGATGATATTATTCTTTCTACATAGTTTCATATGTTGTTGAATAATGATGTAAATTTGAATAATGTTAGGATGTTTTGGGGTGAACCTAATGTGTTAATAAAGAAATGAAATTATCAAAGAAAAGAAAAATATAGCCCTATGAAAAAGTGACACTACCAATATTGTCAAGGTCAGAAATGTTAACATTGTTTGGAGGAATAATCCAAGAAAGAACCCACGTCTCCTCAAAACATTGTTCAACATTATCTTCATGAACAAGGGTCTCAACATCCTCTTCAATGCTCTCATTTGGGAAAGGACCTCGATCAAAATGCCATGCACAATATATTAGATTCCTCCAATTCCAAATGAAGTTTCACTTGAAAGCCCCATATATGAAGCAATGTCACATAATGGCTTGTACAAAAGCAACTCAATCCATCAAAATGTTTCAAACTCTTTTGAATCCTCATTTAGAATAACATAAAACCGTAACCACACATGAATGATAGCATGCGCATCTCACGGTCTCCATGGATCCCACCTACGCTTGGTATCAGAACTCCATGATCTTGTTGTTTCTATCAAACACAAATGTTTCAAAAAAGGGGGGCGGTTTGGATAAAATTGAACAAAATTATTCTCACATGAAATTTCATCAGAATGCTCCAATAGTTTTTGAATACTTTATTTCTAACATTCAAGGGAAAAAAATTTGTGATTACACACAATAAGCGGTAGCTTTAGTAAAATATGGCATGTTTTTTGTGCTCCAATGTCACACTTAACAAGTGTTTCTGCTAGAAACCTTCCATATGCAGATAACATAGGAGCATTAGATCGACTTACACTTGCAAACCTTGTTAAAATTTCATGATAAATTTAAGATCTTCTTTATGCCTTTGAAGCATATTTTGCAATTATATATTTGAAAACTACATATCGAGAAACAACTGGTTGACAATCAACATTTGTTCGCCATGTTGTCAGAAGATACACGTTGTGAACATTTAAATGGTCATCTTTATGTGCTACGTCAGATTTCTTTCTCCCTTTTTCATCTATTAACATTTCAGACTCATTAGGGACCTCCCATGGAGCATCATAATGACATGAAAGGATAGACCCCCTTTTAATGATATTCAACAAGTATTTGTTGATTTTTTATTTGAGGATATTTTCACTCATTTTGGTGTCCGAAGGGAGATTGAGAGATATTGTATGGAAAACAAGTTATTTTGCTAATTCAATTCCAAGTGAAGACCTATAGACTGCAACTCACCTAGATATGAAGCTCTCTGAGGCACAAAATCAAAGACTCCTCCAACTCAATGAATTGGGTGAGATGCGAAAAAATGCTTTCCAACAAACCAATATTGTCTAGCAATAGAGAAGAAAATGGAATTATAAATTTATTAGAAGGAAGTAGTTCAAGCTAGATGATTGGGCTCTCCCCTTTGAATCCAAGTTCAAGAATATTAAGGGGAAGTTCCAAACATGATGGCTGTGCCCTTATGAAGTGGAGAATGTCTTTGAAAATGGGTCTATAAGAATCAAAACTATTAATGGGTAGGGAACTTCATTTTTAGTCAATGGGAATATATTAAGATTGTATTAGCAACCTGTTAATTGTGAAGAATTTGTTCAATGAATTTTGCAACGATTTGGACTGAAAGTTCTAAACAAAGGGAATTCCCAACCTGCTACAAAATCATAACTTTTTTTTCTTCCTTTCTATCTATATATATATATATATATAGATATATATATATATATATATATATATATATATATATATATATATATATATATATATATATATATATATATAGATATAGATATATATATCTATATATAAAGAAAAAAAGGAAAAAATAGAGAAAAAAAGTAAAGAAAAAAATAAGCTCAATTGTGAAAACCAGTTCTTTGGTGTAATTGAAAAGGAATTCTACTTAAACACTAAGTGATTGGTAGACAAACATTCCTATACTCTTTTCCATTTCTTCTTCTTAATAAAAGGGAGGTTGTTAATTGTTAGAGATGCAGATGGTTTGTTTCAAAAGGGGTAATGTTTCTATGAGTGACTTTTCTTGACAGTAATTGATCAACATCAAACCGAATCCATGAAAATAGTTCCTAATACAAATCTTGAAATGACCACTTATTTCCACCACAATTGACATAAACCTATGTGGCAACTATTTTTTTAACTTGCATCAACATCAACATCATCATAATAATCAATATCCTTATTAACATCAGCATATTATGAGTACTGGTATCAATTTCATCATCAGTGGCAGCACCAATGTCATCGTCAACACTAGTATAATCATCAACACCAATAGAAAAAAGTATAAAGATTTTATTTTTTATCTCTCTCCTTAGAATTTTCCAATTTTCTTGAGATTGACAATGAATGGACTCTTAAAAATATCAAATTTCACAACCCTTGAGACAACAACCTCAGCCTTGGACAAGTTTATGAGTCTTTAGATTTGCATTCAACCATGTGACCATTGTTATTAGATCACTGTATTGGTTATAGGATTATCTGTGTTTTTTTTTAATATACAAGTTCAATAGAAGGTTATATGAAAGGATTTGGAGTTGATAAACACATGTAATCTGCTTATCTTTTCCCAGCTCTTGGGACTTCATCCAGCAATAAATTTTTTCAAATTCCAAGAAGTCTAGTTCAAGTCAACACAAAAGTTTTTAGGTTCACAGATTCAGTAATCGCTTCCACCAACAATGCAGATCTTAGGTATCTTTTAATGATGTCACAAGGGCACTGTAGTATAATGACCAACACAAGGTGAGAAAATTAATTTCAAAAGTCCTTTAATCAATTCGAAACACAAGATTATCTATATATAACAACGTAACCTTAATATTGTATGCATGTAAAAAATTGGGTTTTCTCCACGATTCATTTTTCACCACCTTGTGCATTCCTTACACATTGTTTTTATGTCGTGACACCCCCAACTACTCCACTATGTATAAAATATTAGTGATTGATGAGGCCCATATCCATGCCAATCATTTGTGTCATAGCATAATCCAATCACCCCACTTTCTACAATTTTATCCATGACTCTACCCTCCATTAAAAGAATATCCTTTTCATATCCATAACTTCGATTGATATCAAGATTGTAGAGAGATAGGGTCCTTGACATTGAATCTACAGAGAAAGGGGAAGCTTGGACTGGTGAGGCAGGAACCTTGGTTTTTGTTGGCCCTGGAAGGATTCCTTGAGTATAATTCTAACAAGTTAATTCTTTGAGCCATAGGGTGGCTTTCATTTCTTATAAATTTTCAAGGGTATGACGATGTCATAGTGATGAAATTCACTCGGGGATTTGATGGTAATATAGCTCTAATTGGTGATTTGGTAATGAATATGACAGAAGACTCAATGGATCAAAACATGGTTCTCCCTCAATAGGGTGATCATTGGTTCAAAAATAAATGAGTGGAGAATGGAGCTTGGATTTGATTCCTTAATTCTCCAGAGCTAGAGCCAAATTAGAAACAAGGAGTATTGCACTTTTACATTATGGAGAAATGGAGGAATTTAGTCTTTTTCCTACAAAAGTTTGTGACGTGTGAGGGAAAGTATGCCATTATCTTCCTTTGTCACAATTGTTTACTTCTACATTTTTAATCTAGTGACTGTATTAGTTTTACCTATTTTATTTATAAGAGATTGGGATGTATGTAGAAGGGTGTCCAATGAAAGCCTAGGGATGTCAAGTGTAGCCTGTATCACTACGTCCTCATTAAGATTCTAATTATGGATGAATTGAGGAAAAGGGAAGACAATTGGGATTCCTTTGTAGCTATAATATATTTGGCAATCTGCTTCAAGAGCCATAGGTGGAGCGAAAAGGTTTTATTGAAAGGGTATCAAAATAAATTTGTGAAAAATTCAAAGAGAAGTCTGAGGATGGTGACATTGATAATGGTGGGAAGAGTAGTTCTGAGGAGGACAAAGATTTTAACCCTTGCAAGGAAGATCCCAAGAAGGATAGGATATTGAATAAGTGGCCTTTTACTGCATCAAGGAGTGTAACCAAAGTCATGGTAAGGAGGAAATTGCATGAAAAAATTCCCTCACATTCTCATTCACCCTATATCACACACACTGGTTGTCCTAATGAACCAACTCATATACCTTTTGGTGAGCCCTGTGTATCACCTTATTCTGATTTTTCTAATGAGCCATTATACCCATGTAAATCCTTCTCTTCTAGGCACATGACTTCTATGTATAGTCTTGTTAAAAGAAGTGGGTTAGTCACCTCTTCACTTAAAAAGATAGGAATGTAGTATTTAGAAACAAAGGTTCCTAATTACCATGATTCTACTGGTCCCTCGACCCAAGAGAATTTTGAGCATGTCAATTATTTTTATGAGCTTGTAAACCCCTCAAAGTATTTTAATGTACTTGGAAGGATTTCGACTCAAGAGATGAGGAAGAAAAATAAGAAAATTGAGAAATTGAGGATTAAAATAGAAGAATTTAAAGTTTTTGGTTGATATGTTAAAAATGAGAATTCCTTTTTGAAGAGAAATAATGAAGAATTGTGTGAAGAAGTTGCTAAGTTAACAAAAGAAAATAGTAAGTTCCTCGGGATGTCTAGGAAATGGTAGAGGGAAAGTTTTTACATACGAATATTGAACATATATCTGTAGAACAAAGTACAAGCAACATAGAAGAAAGGTGGGACCAATGTGAATATCAACATTGGAAATTAGTGAAGTATAAAATTACTATTATTTTATTATTTTTGCTAAAGGAAGTGCCTAGTATTGATTTGGTCATAGTATTACATTTTTGTTATGTGAGTACAAACAAAATCTCAGGCCTAGGGGAGGTTTTGGGGCCATGAATTGATGTTGTCTTTGCTATCAATTGAATTCCTTATACCCTCCATAAACCCCCATTTTTGTCATAATACCCTTTCCTTGTATTTATTAAAGGAAAATCATGCAACAAGGGTTAAGAGGTAACAAAACATTGTTAATCATTAATTGTCTATAGTTTTGAATGCATTAAAATGGATTAATTTATATTGTTTCCAATAATGAAGGTTGATGGAGACAAGTTTGATAACTAATTCAAGTTCCTATGACCACACTCCATGGTTATCCTAGGCACACACTTTCATGGTGGAAAAGAGCACAAGGGTTCTTTTCATAACATCCTCGGAAGCTCCCTCATCTTCCAGATCGAATTCATGGTCATCCATGGAAGCATAAGATGGAAATTAAATGAATGATCAATTAGTTTTGACATGCAAGAAAAATAAGGAAAAGGGTAGATGAGATCACGAGCTTGCATACTAAACCTAGTTTGAGCATGATTGCATCATTCAAGATCCTTATTGTTACAAATTTTGATAGGGATGGTTGAACTACAGGATGGAAAAATTGTTGAAGAAGGATGTCATGTTCTGCTGGAACGATGACTGTAAGAAGAGCTTGGATATATTTAAAGAAGAGGTGGTTACTGCGCCGATTCTCGTCTTCCCGAAATGGAAGAAAGAGTTCCATGTACATGTTGACACATCGTGTATAGCGCTGGGGGCGGTACTAACACAGGATGGTGGAGAAGGCTTGGATCACCCTATCACATTTGCAAGCCATAGATTATCCAAATCGGAGAAGAACTATTCCACCATTGAACGCGAAGGGCTAGCTATGGTGTATGCACCCCAGAAGTATCGACACTACTTGCTAGGAGGCTACTTTTTGATGCATACGTATCACTCCGTGCAAAAGTACCTGGTCAATAAGACTGTGTTGGGCAGGGGGGTTGAATTTGCAGATGGCTTTTATTGTTCCAAGAATACGATTTTGAACTTGTTGTAAAGCCTGGATGATTGAACGCGAGACCTGACCACCTGTCACACATCGAGACAGGGGAGGAGCCTACTAGTTTGGAGGAAGGAATAATTGACATGAAACTCTTTGATGTGCACGTCACGGATGGACATTTCGAGGATATAATACACTTTCTAACCACTGGAACTGCACCGGAAGGATACTCTGTCCAGCAAAAGAAGGAATTAGTGGTGTGCGCGACAGATTTCTCTGTCATTGTTGGGCATCTATACAAGATGGGGAATGATGAAATATTGTGAAGGTATGTCCTTGAGTTTGAACGAAGCAGCGTCCTCGTGGATGCTCATGGGGGCACCACGGGAGGAAATTATGCAAGAAGAGCAATCGTGCAGAAGATTCTACGCACAGGGTTATGGTGGCCAACCCTTCATCAGGATTCAAAAGCATATTGCAAGGCATGTGATGTATGTCAAAGAACAAGTAGGCCATTGCGAAGGGATGAAATGCCTTTGAATCCACAAATGACGTTGCAACCTTTCAAAAAGTGGGAAATAGATTTTGTATGACCTATTCAGCCTCAATGGAAGACATGCATGAGGTATATTATCACTACAACAGAGTATTTGACTCGTTGGGAAAAAGCACAGTCGGTGAAGGATTGCATAAGCGCGACGATCGTGAAGTTTCTATTTGAACATGTATTGACGTGATTTGGATGTCCAAATATTTTGATGAGTGATCGGGGTATGCACTTTCTGAAAGAAACGATCAGCACACTAACAGATGAATTTCAGGTGTATCACCAAAAGAACACACCTTATTACCCACAGGCTAACGGGACAGTGCAGGCATTCAACAAAGTGCTTGAAAATGCGTTGACCAAGGTATGCAATGCTCAGTGAAGTGATTGGGACCTACACATACCTGCAATGTTATGGGCTTATCAGACGACATGCAAGAAGCTGACGAGACAGACACCTTTTAGGCTTGTCTATGGAGTGGAAGCCGTGATGCCTATGGAATACGTCGTGCCTACTCTGTGCATAGTAGCTCTCACAGGTATGATGGATTGCAGAGCCTTGGAAGAGAGGCTCGCACAGTTGGATGAGCTGGAAGAAGATATATTTTTGGCTAGATTTCACCAGCAGGTCCAAAATCAGCATGAAAAGGCATGGCATGATCGACATATTAAGGTTCACACCTTTAAGGTGAATGACTTGGTGTTGTTGTATGACAGTAAGTTTGATAAATTTCTAGGGAAACTCATAATACATTAGCTGGGGTCATATGTTATTAAGGAGATCACCGATGGTGGCGTGATCCAGTTGGTTAAGTTGAATGGCGATCCCTTCCGAAGAAAAGTGAATGGCAGTCATTTGAAGCCAACACAGGTGGCCTGGCCATCTGACTATTTGACAGGAGCATAGTCTTAGTGCTCTAGGTAGCTGAAAGGAGGTGCAAGACTATAAAATACATCGCCCGGGAGCTGCGCGACTTTAGGAGTGTGCAAAGCAGCGAAGTGTCACAAGGTCCGCGACAGCACGAAGACAGTTGCGCTAGCGCGCAGGTCCACCGGAAAGTGACCGTTAAAGTCACTATTCATGATTTGATGGTCAGTTTGAGGCCAAATGGAGTGGGCGGTAGGCATTTAAGGCAAACTTTATGGGCTAGATTCTTGAAAATCTTCTGCCAATCTAGCATTAATGGGTCGAATGTGGGGGGAATGGTCGAATTCAAATTCAAAAGGCCCTATAAATTACAAGTGGATGTCCAACGAATACCACTTGGCATTTTGAGAACTGAGTTGTTGCGCGCTCAAGTATACATGAACCGAGACCTATTCGAGACTCTGAAAGCGAATTCATTATTTGAGCAACTACCAGAGACACTGTAAGAATTGTGGAATAGTGCTATGTTAGCACCCGCAGAAGCCATGGACACAGAAGTAGTGACAACCGAGGAATCCACGTAGGAAACTGCGGTAGTATAAGCCCTATAGAGTGTCGGAATAATAGTTGAGGTCCCTAAATCACCCAGAACACCAAGACCTAAGAAGGATAAGCAGGCTATGATATCGGTGCGTGTCTTGCCCATAAATCCATAGAGGAACAAGCTCACCTTGTCGGAAAAGGGGAAGGTCATTCATCCAGAGGCCGACGAGGAGGAATCTGAAGAAATCTTGGTGGATGAGGAGGATGAAGAGATGGAAGTTGAAACCCAGGGTGCAGACCCTATTACCCAGTTACCTGACTATGTTCCTCCGTGAAAGGGTAAAACTAGGGTGCCGAAGGACATAGATGAGAGCAAGAGCTCTCTGTAAACTCCGCTACTCCCAGATGATATTGTTTTTGAGGGACCGGACCTAGGGCGGGTTCCTGTGTTGAAGTTTGAAGATTGGGACCTCGTAAACCATGAGAAGTTCCTGCATTTAGCGATTGAGAAGCTAATGTGCCAGAGGATTGACGCGACTGTTGGAAAAATTTAATTGGAGCTGCAGACATGGTTTGGAGGTGTAGAGAAAGTTGGATTGCTTAATTGATCTGGGTGTCGCATTACCACCGCACCCCAGTGACTGTCTTCATCATCAGGTAGCTGCTCTGCTTGGTGCATGAAGGGTGTTTGTGGCTGGAGGAGCCCATCCCCATCACAGACCATCTGATTCACCAGATTACATGACTACCTTACTTAGGGGAGGATCCAGCCAATATTTCCAAAGGAGAAGGTGGCGAGTTGGCCCTTGTGGAAGCGATGAAGAAGAAGTTCAAGTTGGAGAAGAAGAAGTGAGAATACACCATATCTAGCATTAACAACCTCGCAGTCAAGGTCGTGACACAAATACTAGCAGGGAAGGTGATGCAGAAGTGTCACGCAGATGAGGTGCATGCGCTCGTGGTTGCACTAGCGGCCCAATGTGCGAAAGGAGTCCAGTTCAACTGGGCGAACTATCTATGCGGCGAGTTCCTTGCGAACTATCGCGAGGCATAGGAGCAGGGCAAAACATTTCACTATGCATGGCTCCTGTTGTCGATAGTACTGGTGGCATGGGAGCTACTCGAAGATAGCCAATTCCCTTCGGTCACACTAGACCTTCCAGAGGTAGCGAAGTACGCTTCGCTGTGGGCGACCAAGGATGCGCAACATATTAGAGAAAGTAAGATATTCTGGGTCCTAATGGAGATGAACATCTGGATGGGGATCAATCGCAAGTCGTGGTTGTCGCCCAAAGTATACACCAGTCTACAGAGCTTTGCAGAGTTCAATGCAAATTTCCACCATGTTTTTATCAGGGCGTGGAAGGACCCTACAAAGACATGGCATAACTTACCGTACCTAGTGACTGATGATGTGATATTTGTAGTCCTTGAGTCTTGGCCACCAGAGTGGCACACTCTAGCTAGCTCCATGGTGGAAATGGAAAATTCCACCATGCAACGCAAGAAGGAAGAGAAAAAGCTTCGAATGGCATAGCTGGCAGAAAAGCACAGGAAAGAGGAAGCGGTGGCTAAGGCCTAGGCAGTGCGCGATGTTGTGAAATTGGCCAAATAACAACATAAAACAAGAGAAGAAGGGCGTGAGGGATAGAAGTCACCTTCGCCTGGGACTAAACCAGAGATAGAGATAGAACAAGGTGGTGCAGACCCATAGACAATGTCCACCCAAATCAAGCGTTTGCGACTGCGAGAGAAGGCAGTACCCCGAAAGAAAATAAAGGCATCCAAGACATCCTTCGACCCAATCACCCTCATTGAGGGGGATTTGCATGACATTGGAGAAACGGTGAGGGATGTCACCACAAAGGCCCTCCAACAATTTGAAGAACATCAACAGCTCATATTGGGGGCTCTTCGAATAGAGATACAGAAGTTTCAAGTTTGCACTCCACAGGTTGGCACAGTGTCCACCAGCCTCGTGATCGGCACTTTAGCTGCCGAGGATATGTTGTGCACACGGGTGACCAACACGATAGTACTACCAGATGGAGCACTCACTACAGAGAATGAGGCTAACAGGCCCTCATTCAGTAGTCTCAAAGGGGTAGGATTAAATATAGTCGCACTACCTCGAGAGACGCTCTATCTCTTGCAGGATGGAGTCACCGCGGAACTTTGGGCTAGGGAGAGTCACACTTTATAGGTAATGAGCGAGAAGCGCATCGACATTGAGCAGTTGGGCCTGCAGCGCAACGAAGCAGTAGAGAAGAATAAGAAGATAATGTAGGTTGTGGAGGAAGCCTATCGAATGGTCCTGGAGTTGGCCATTCTGGCAGAGGAACCGGTTGAGGTGTGCATCTGCAAATTGGTCATAGGGGTGTGTGACGCTTGAGTAGAGATGGCCAGGGTTTAGCTGGCACTGAACCTGCAGATCACAGAATTTCAGTTGAAGTCTCAACCTTCAACTCCACTGGAGATCGGGGAACAGTGTATCACCGTTGTTATAACAACAATGGTGGCAGTTGATAGTGTAGTGGCAGACTACATGCAGCCTTTCAAACAGTCATTCGATGTCCTAACCACCCTACAGAAGGACCTGAATGTAGAGTGCCTAGAGATAGAGGCGCGTGAGCTCCAACAGAGGTATGACGAGGTAAAAGGGACCACGTAGATGGTGTCCCTTATGCAGTGGCTTGCACGGATGCAGCAGGAAAATTCATTCAAGGAACAGGTGGATGCCGCTCAGCTCAAAGAAGCAGTCTTAAAAGTGCACCTACAGCCATGGATAAATGAGGCTTATACAATTATAGCCTCCATTGAAGGAAAGCTCGTGAAACTACAGGCAGCTCAGCATAATATTCAGAGCATAAGTTTAGCAGTAGTCACCGAACAACACATGGAAGAAGTCCAGGAGGCAGCCGCTCAGTGCATTGTCGAAGTTGCGGTGATCCAAAGAGAGTTGGGAGGTCTTCGCACTAAGATCTCCACACCTACAGAGTGACTCGGGGGTGAGCCATGATGTTTTTGTTGGGGGCCTATTAGGCGTGGGACCCCAAGGGAAGTTTTGGGGCTTAAAGCCCATATTTTGGTCCAATTTTGCAATACAAATGTAAAGACTCTGCATTTTGTGATCGCAGAGCATGTAGTTTTTCAAGAGTCATAGGGTTGTCCACCCTTATTTTGAAAATGTAATGTCGGCTGTAGAATATCTACCATGGTCCGCGGACCATGGGATTTTACAAATAGAGCTAAGCTCGAAGTAGTTAGAGACAACTAATTACGAATTAAGATATGATGTATGAGAGGTAGCTTTGAAGTAGAAGTCTAAGTTTTAGGTCGTAGCATAGGTAGAGGCTCTGCAGTTGAGTGTGCAAAGGCCTAAAAGTCCGCAGCTGAGTGCGTGGACCCATGCACCTAAGTGCGCAGGGTGAGTCGAGTCTATAAAAATATGGAATTACCAATAAAGAGAAGTATTCTATAAATTTTGCGTCTTTATTTCCCGGTTATGCATCTGTTATATTGGGTATGAATTTCACTTCTAATGCTTATATGATGTGCAAATATATGTAAATATGTTGGTTAAGTGAACGCAAGTAAGAACATCTGTTTACGTGAAGCTAACTAAGATCTATTAATAAGATAAGTAGGATACTTAGCCCAGTTTGGGAGATATCGCAGTTCCCTGCCCTAGCAGTGTGAAAGGACATCAGCCCCTGGTTAGGGATGCGCGGAAGTTGATTGTAACAGATCGCGAAGGTACTGAAGGGTAGAGAAGAGGGATAAGAAACCTATGTGAAGGCAGGTATAGTTGGAATAAATTGACATCAAAACCATCTAAAGGGTGTAGAAACTTGGTTCCAGCATCCCCCCATACTACTTTGGGTGAGACTTCAGTCTGCGCTCTGCAGGCTAATGCTGAAAGGGCCAGTAGTTTAGGGATTTGTTTGGCTAACTAATGTTGAACCTAGGGCAAGCCACCACAAGCCAACATCTCCCCAATTGATTCACCATTGACAACACTCAGAGACTGGGAATATTTTATAAAATGAATAGCCTACTCTACAATTTCATCTAACACCATTATTTCTTTCCAATTATAATGAATATCATAGTCCCTTCTACCAATATTGTCAAGGTCGAAAATGTTAACATTGTTTGGAGGAATAATCCGGGAAAGAATCTACCACTCTTCAGAATGTCGATCAACATTATCTTCATGAAAAAGGGACTCAACATCCTCTTCATTACTCTCATTTGGAAAAGGACCTCGATCAACATGTCACGCACGATATCTTAGACTCCTCCAATTCTAAATTATAGTTTCACTTGAAAGTCCTATATTTGAAGCAATGTCATGAAATGGCTTGTACAAAAACAAATCAGTGCAAAAAAATGTTTCAAACTCTTCTAACCCCTCATTTAGAATAACATAAAACCATGACCACACAAATAATATCAAGGAAATATCTCGGTCTCCATGGCTCCCGCCTATGCTTGGTATAAAAGCTCCATGATCTTGTTGTTTCTATCAAACACAAATGTTGCAGAAAATGGGGGCAGTTTTGATAAACCTAAACAAAATTGTTCTCACATGGAATTTCTTTGGAATGCACCGATAGTTTTTGGAATAATTTCTTTCCAACATTCAAGGGAAAAAATTGCGACTATACACAACAAGAGGTAACTTTAGTAACATATGGCATGTTTCTTGTGCTCCAATGTCATGTTCAACAAGTGTTTCTACAAGAAACCTTCTATATGCAGATAACACAGGAGCATCAGATCCACTTGCACTTGCAACCCTTGTCAACATTTCATGATAAATTTCAGATCTTCTTTCTTCCTTCAAAGCATATTTTGCAATATATTTCAAAATTGCATGTCGAGAAACAATTGGTTGACAATCAACATTTTCTCACCACATTGTCAAAAGATCAACATTACGAACAATTAAGCTTTTGTCCTTCTTCATATTTCTTTCTCCCTTTTTCATCTATGAACATTGCAGACTCATCACAGACCTCTCATGGAGCATCGTAACGACATGAAAGGATATATCCCCTTTTTTTTAAACAAGAATCAACACTAAATTTTGTGTGTCTTTGCACTCTATTCACAATTGCTACCAATCTTCATAAGGATTGCCTGAAAAATTTTGTGAGGTCTTCAAAAGGCACGGGTCATCATTAACAATTCGAGGAACCATGAAATTTTGATGGTGGATGTCACGTGGATTCCAGGTTGTTACATATTTGTCAAAGTATCATTTTGTTGCATGAACATTCAAAGGGTTCGACCAGTCTAGTGTTTCTATATTTGAGGCTCCTAGAAGCCTTAGGAAACCATGGATATGCTAAAATGAAACATATAAAAAATTCCAAGTTAACTTTTTGAAGTGAGCAATAAGTTAAATAGAGAAAACACATATAATTTCTTGCAAGTTGCACCATCCAAGCTGAAGTTGACCAATTGATAAAGGTTGCCTTGGTTGTGAATTTATTTCTCCACCACTATTCACTCAAATATTGTTCTGCAAAAAAACATAAAATAAAAGATGCATTAAGAAATTACAAAATATATATTCAAATGTATAAATCTTATGAAAATAAATCCACTTGCAGCATCTGCCTTGTTTGACGAGAGGGAGTGTGCATCGATTCTCTACCAATAACAATATTGTCTACAGACTTGCATCTAGAAATTCTTGTTCCCACATTCACAACTGAATGTCGCAAATTGTCAACCATCCAACAAAAATACTTTTATCAACAAAAAAATCAGATGCCGCAAATTGTTGAATCACATCATTGTGCCTTTTTTGCATAATCCCATCTCTTCCATCATTTCAACAACATTGACAGTCTCCACTTCCATGAACGCTCTCTATGTAAACACAATGTTACCAAAGAAGATTAATACCAATAATATTTGCAAAACATGAAAAATTAGGAAATGCGCAACATCCAGGGAAACAAACATTTCAACCGAATTTTCTTTCTGTGAAACACCCAATTTTTTAAAATTGCAGTTAAAGAGTTCATCATTCTCATGATTTAATGAAGTTTTACAGTTAAATGGTTGAGGTTGAACTTGAGGAAAAAACAAAGCTTGTTTTCCTTTTGACCATATTTCTGGACCAATATTTGTTGGAACATTGTTCTGCACAAAGCAATGAAATACGAAAAACATACAATAATTAATATATTCCATTGAGATGTCTAAATCCTATCAACACAAAAAATACTTCAAGCACCTATTATTTCCAAGGGACTTAGCGCACATAGATTTCAGAGGATGATGATATTCGCTATATAGTTCCCAGAAAGAATGCCCCATGCCACATTACCAGCAGAATGATCAAATTTTCCAACCATGTCACTAAGCATATTTCTATCACCAAATAAAACTGATGCTGCAAATTGTTCATTGGCATCATTGTGCCCATCTTCCAATACTCCATTTCTTGCTTTTTTGCAGAGGACCCTTGGTTCTTGCTTGCATGAACACTCTCTTTGTAAACACAATGTTCCAAAAGAACACTATTGTTAGAAAATTTTGGTACAATACAAAAATTTCAACATCTTCAACATCCACGTAAATGAACATTTGAAGAAAATTTTCTTCCCATGATACTATTCATGTTCCCTTACTTACGATTATCGACTTCAACATGTTGATGATTTATTGAAGTCCATTTCTTTTGCTGATACGAGGTTCTTCTAGGTACATTTACTGCATCCTTATTGTATGGTTACCATTGTCGGTGACATTCATTCGCTCACCGAGCTCTTTTCGAAGTACGCTTGCTCGTTCCTTCACTTAACATTTCTACAAAAAAAATCAATTCTTTTGTAATTTTGATTTTCAATCTTGCATATCATGTTACATCTTCAACAAGTTCAAGTCTTTATGCTCATTGACTTTATACATCAAGTAAATTTCAATACTAAATAACTTTAAATACTAACAATTATCCTTCCATATTACAAAGACATACATATATATAAACAATATTTCAAATACTCTAATACAAAAAGAACCATCATTTGCACAGTTTCATATAAGAAATAAAAAATACTCTATACAATCCATAGATACATAACAAAATTTGACATTGAAGTGCATTGTTTGATCTGCAAAATAGCAGATCAATGCAAGTAATTTCCAACAAAAATACGAAAAATTGGCATGTCTATGTTCTCAATAAACATTGCAAATTCATATTATAGTGATAGTTAAACAATGATAGTTTTCATTAAACAGTCCAAATTTGTAATGACATGACTATTTTTTTATTAAACATGCCAATTTTCTTCTTTTTGTAAATAGTTTTTTTTTTCAAAAATATCTAAAATAATTTAATAACATTCTCTCTCTCTCTCTCTCTCTCTCGCTATATATATATATATATATATATATATAGAGAGATATAGATATAGATATATATATATATAATCAAAATATGAAAGTCAGACGTTGGACCTATGTATTTCATAAAAACATAACCCTTTCTCCCGACCATCTAACTTTTGACTACAACGAGGTCGGGATCCATACTTGAACAAAATAAAACAACGTTCTTCCCACTTGACCTCCTGACTACCGACGTCTGTCTTACGCAGACTATGTTGCACATTAGAGTCAGGTTCACCACTAGAAAAAACTTGAATTTAACACCATGCTGACTTCTGAATACCCGACTGGCTTCCACTGCGACTACGAATACAATTTTTTATTTATTGGTTTGTGTGCCAACCATAATTTTATTTTACATTTCTTTCCTTTTTTAATTATTAAATCCCAAAATGCAATCCGTTATGTTACAATAAAACCCTCTCTGAACTTCGATCATCCAACCTCACCTTGATTTTTACATGCAAGCGGTTGAAACATGTCATCACTTTAATGAAAAATTAAGACCTTTAATGTGAATTTATTGTTGCTTGTCCCGACGTTTTAAACAAAATTTAGCAATTTTCCTACTTTTTGATTTCTATTTTGTAATTTTTCTTCACACCATGTTTACATTGTCTATTTGAAACTTCTCTTTGAAATTTCATTGTAAGGCTTCTAATTTATGGTAAACATGCACTCTCATAGACAATTTGACTAGTAAATTTGATATTTCTTATAGAAATTTGAATTGTTTTTAATTCACTTGAATTAGGAGACTGAGATCTTTTCAAAGTACGCTTGCTTGTTCCTTCACTTAACATTTCTACAACAAATTTCAATTCTTTTGTAATTTTGATTTTCAATCTTGCATCTCATGTTACGTCTTCAAAAATTTCAAGTTTGTATGCTCACTCACTTTATAGATCAAGTAAATTTCAATACTAAATAAGTTTAAATACTAACAATCAATCTTCCATATTACAAAGACATACACATATATAAACAATATTTCAAATACTGCAATACAAAAAGAACCATCATTTGCATAGTTTCATATAAGAAATAACAAAAGACTCTATACAATCCACACGTACATAACAAAAATTGACATTGAAGTGCGTTATTCGATATGCAAAATAGTAGATCAATGCAAGTAATCTCTAACAAAAATAGGGAAAATTGGCATGACTATGTTTTTATTAAAAAAATCAAATTCGTATTACAGTGATCTTCAAAATATGTTTGTAAAGATTAAATAAACATGTCATTTACAACAATGTCTAGCAAAAAACTTATTAAAGCGTCAAAGGACGAATCATGATTATGCACAGGCAGTAGTGGTATATCAACAATAGAATTTGTATTTGTAAAAAGTGAGAAAACATTTCCATTTTCAATACATCATTGAAACCTTCAACTGACTGTACATGTAACTCAAATATTTCTAAGAGGGAGACACCATCGCCAATTGTTGTTGTGCATAATCCAATCACCAAATCATATAAATTTAGTTTCACTTCCATACAACCCAACATAAGTACTTTTCCTTCAACTACATGAAAAGGTAGGTAGTCTGGACATTTATTATTTATATCCATTGAAATAGTATCAATATATCTCCATTTGAACTCCTAGTCATATTCAAAATATTATAAGCTTCATCCATTTGAAGCTTGGCCAAATTCAAAATTTTCTATCTCTTCAAGCGACCAAACAAACGTAGAACCATTGTTTACAAGACAAACTTGTTAGTTTTTTAACAATCCTAATGACATACATCGTATGTTAGCGGTAGAAACAAATGAAAAACCCCACTTGTTTCTTATAAGATCCAACCAATAGATAGTGTAACCATAAGAAGGGTAATCATCATAATATTTGTCTAAATATAGCCAAAAAAAATTTCCTTTGTGAAAAATAGCCTCCTTTGGGGGTGTTACACCACCAAAAGGAGGTTGTGTCTTCCAAACCATGTCTACACTTGTACAAATGAAAAAATGTGATTCCATGATTTTTCACACTTATTTCAACATAACCCAATCATATTTCCACAGAATAAACTTCTCTAACAAAGAGAAGAATCCCTACTCTCCAATAGTAATAGGTCCAATATTTCTAAAGGTCTTTGTAAAATGGTTTACTATGAAATAATTCTTAGAATGCAAGAACTTCTAGGCGCACTAGACACAATTATCGATCCAACTATACATTGAATTATATATCCATAGTGCAGAAAAGGAAAAAGAAATGGAGATATGTGTCCTTTTTCATTAAGGTAATATATAACAAAGTAATTATCCTTGATACTAACTGGTAAAGAAATAAATCCAAATTCTTTGTCAGCACATTGATTGCAAGCAACGAAAAAATTATATTTTTCCAATAGAATATTTCATTCTTTACAAATCAACCAAAATTTTATCAGCACTGAAAAAGGAAACCAATGAAATATAAGCTCAACAATCTCAAATGGAAGAAACTTCCAAATACTTGGATCCATGAGAAAATCAATAACTTTCTTGAAAGCAAACCAACTATTGTATATTATGTTGCAAAGGATAAAATCCTTGCTTATCTTATTAAACATGCAAATTATCATAGTAAACATGCTAAAAATATCCTCCGTAATATATATATATATATATATATATATATATATATATATATATATATATATATATTATATATATATATATATATCGAGAGAGAGAGAGAGATGTTACGACTACATTGACTACGTTGTACGTCAGGGTCGGGCTCCCCCCTTCAAATAACTTGGATGAAATACCATCCCAACTTCCAAATACTCGACTTACTTTAACTCTCACTATGAATATAATATTATTTTTATCAATTTCCCTACCAACGATCACTTTATTTTACTTTCCTTTTGTTCGACCTTCCCACTCTTGACATCTGCCCTACGTGGACTATGTTGTAGGTCGAGGTCAGGATCACCCCTGCAACTAACTTGTATGCAATACCATCCTGACTTTCGACTACCCAACTGACTTCAGCTCTGACTACAGATACAATATTGTTTTTATCGATTTCCATTCCAACAATCATTTTCTTTTACTTTCCTTTTGTTTTTTTATAAAATAAGTCGCAAATTGCAATTTCCCAAATTTCATTTAAATGTTCCCTGACATCCAATAATTTGACCTCACCTCCATGCGGATATATTATTACTGATCTACAAACTTTTAACAAAATTTACCTACTTTCCTCCTTTGCACTTTGTATTTTGTAATCTCTTCTTCACACCCTCTTTACACTGCTTCTCTGAAACTTCTAAGTTCCAATTACAAAGGAAGAACTTTAATTTCACTCTGACGCTCGTAATTTCTAATAAACATGCAATCTCCCAAAGAATTGGGTTACTGAATTCGATATTTGTTTAACAAACCTTAATTTTTTTTTTTTTATTCAAACCTTAATTTTTTTTTTTTTTTTACATGACATAAGATTAGAAACAAAGCTAAATCTTCAAAACAATTCACAAAAAAATCTATATCAAAACATACAGCTTTGTGTTCTCTTACTCAGTAGGAGACAAACTGCCACAAATTCTATCAGAAGATCATTTGGACATTTCAGAGGATCGTCGAGGTGTTTTTAGATCCAATCACTGCAAGCATAAGAGTGGAATGATCAACTATATAATTCATATGTTTACTAATTTCGAAACTAGTTTTATGTTATCAATATAATGAGCAGAGACAACCCCACTTTCTCTATTGATCTTACTTCAAGCAAAAAAATAAAAATAAAAATAAGTAGAACCAACAAAGCTTATCACAAAATAAGTGTTTTCGACTGCAAAAACTTTAAATAAAACTTAAATTTGTTTGCGACTTGAATGTTTGATACCTTTTTTACATTTACATTGCTCACCGTGAAATCCACCTCATATTAGGAAGACACCTCAAACGCTGTGTACAAATATGGAAGGACTAGAAACATCTTACCACTCATATTGTTGTATGTATGCACGTAGTGGCCTAGTCATTTTGGATATATCTCATCATGAAATATGATGCAAACATGGACATCGTTGTAGAAGAATGTGTCCCTTCGCTTGATTTAGAAATCCAAACAATCCGAGTTGAACAATACACAACTAGTTGATCAATACATAATGAAAATGAGTTGATCAATACCAAACAACATTTTTATCTTTAATCTTTTAAACGACTTTCTTGTCTTGGGTATTGAAATGTTTGATCAACTGTAACATGGATTGGGTTTTCAATTTGTAACATGGTGTTCACTCTTTAAATGCCATGGTCGCCACGATGCAGACGCTTCAGTTTCAGACAAAGTTTTAGAAGGATAAACCGAACTCCACCACCATGTTACCACTACTCTTTGTACTCCCTCTCATCGCAGTCGTAGATTAAGTTATTAGATGAAGAATATTATGAGAATAATCAATCCGGGCCCTTGATAAAAAGAAAATGAAATTCCTACGATTGGCATTCACCCAAGGTTGGTATATATACAGCTATCAGTGAATTAATTAATTACTATTTATTTACATATTTGATCAATGAAATCAATCTAATATTTTTTCGTGAATCACCTGATGATGGTATGTGATACTTAGCCTGGAACGTTGAATATTTTTTTTTCATGCAAGATTCCAAACTCTCTTCAATGTAAACTTGCGAAAACATAAACATTTTATCTTATCAATCTGAATTTGTAAACTTATAAAGTGTAAAGAAAAATATATGCAAGGACTTAGCTTCTATTTTATTGAATGTAAATTTATATTTAAATGAAATTATATTATATAAAAATCATCTAACTCAATATGATCATGGTTTTCTGAATCATTTATAGACCCTCTTTTCCATGTAGAAATTCAAATGATTTTTAACAACAGACTCTCTTAACTCTACATTGTTTGAAATTGAAATTCACATTGCAACTAAAACCTAAGTGATCACTTAACTAATCCAAATCTAAAAGCGCTTGATTGGAAAACCAGAATGAAAATGGAGTATCTATTCTAATGCTCAAAATAAATAGAGTATGTAAATTAACTAAAAAAAAACTATACTATGAAAACTTGTGAAAAAACATCACACTCCTTAGGACTAAAAATTTGAATTATAAAACAAATCAACCGCTCATTCCTCTCATTCTATCGATCCTCCCACTTCATAATATTATTCTATCAATTGAATGACTATTTATACATGGGGGTGTGAGTAGGTTTCAACAATTCAATATTCTTTAGGATTAAAGCTTTAACATAAAATACAATTTGGGATCTTTAAAAAATGATGAGGACATGAATTCAGGGAAAATATGGTTCAAAGAATTGAATATATCTCTTAGATCCTTCATAATTTGGAGAAACCACCCACGTGGATCCTAAATGGGCTTGTTCTTCAAAACCCCATGTGGTCGATTGTTGATATTCTCCTTCATTTGTTGGCAATGAACCCCACAAAACTACCTCTCTATTCTGGCATGGGTTTCGAAAAAACATTTTACAAATAAAGCATGCATCCATTCAACTTCAAATCTAAACAATTCATGCATCCATTCAAATTCAAATATAAATAATTCGTGGCATGTGAGAGAAGTTATATCATGCATGAATTCTTATGCTATCGTATGAAAATTTGATGAAGTTCCAACTTGTGTAATTCCATCACATGAATTCTTATGCTATCGTATGAAAATTTGATGAAGTTCCAACTTGTGTAATTCCATCACATGTACACATTTGACCAGGTTGACTTTACTTTTGCACTAACCTGGAGGACTCTTGGCTTTTGTTGATAGGTGGATGGGCTTAAAGTTATTATTTTCTATCTTATCCAAGTTAAGATCCTAGCCTGTAGCATGTGTAACCTTGTATAACTTGGATTTAGCTGTAGAATGTCTTAGTGGCTATAGAGTCAGAAAAAGCTAATTAAACTAGTGTGCATAAGGAAAAATGAAAACATGTTAGCATGGACAATTTTACCTTGGATGTCCTTTGATATGAAAACCCTATAGCTAAAGGGATAATCATAGAAAAAGAGGTAGTAATGGAGCATAAGATAATTTATAAGCATAGGTTTTTGAGGGAATTCTGAATAAAGGAGTGAAAAAAAGAGTATAATTCGAGGACCCAACATCTTCCTCACATGGAATATGTTGCATGTCCTCATGTAGACAAATTAAGCTATGTTTCTCTAAAATTTAACTGCTCTCATGAAACCTTCAAAATTTGTTTACCCTAAGCTTTTAAACATTTTCTAAAAACCAAGTAATGCATCCAAGCTTAATGATGAAGGTTGTTCCTTATGTTTGAGTGCATTGATCTTGTTTCTTAGCCATTGATTTCAAATCTTCTCCCATTGATTTCAAAGACAATCTTGTCTTGGGCCTTTTGTTGAAATTTCTTTGAGTTTCTGTGGTCTGAATGTTTTGCTATTCTTCTTTTGATTCTTCAAATTCAATTACCTCTTTATCGTTTTGTCATAGCCCTGCAAATTCTACAGAAATAACAACCATATCACTTTTCTTAATCTCCTTTGGCATTTAAGGTATGCTTCTATAAACTTTTCACTTGACAATTGGTCCCATTCTTAATTTGCAAATGTTAAGGAGATGAGTGATCCTTGAATTCAACTTTTAGTCACAATGAACAAAAGAGGACAAAATTTAGTAAGTATGATATGGCTTTGGAAATTTTGATAATGCATATGATTTCAACATGTATATATAATTATGATAGTTTATGGAATGAGGGTAATGATATAGGAAAAATATAGGATAGATCGTAAGGTAAATGTATATCAATAATTTTTTTTTTTCGTAATTCTTTACACATTCCATTATTCCCATTGCAAACATAGTTTAGAAGTCACTACCCGTGGTTTAACTGTAGCCATCACCTTTCTTTTTGTTGAAGTTAAAGGAACCATTTTGTTTAAGCAAACTTTGATTGGAGACCCACAATGTTGCCATGTGATCCCAAACAAATCCCTATTGTTGAAGCAAGAATATTGAAATACTTGAAATTATCTTGTTTTTTTCTACTATCATGATGATTTGAAGATGATGAGTAAGGTACATGATGCTTGGATGCTTGGGCCAAAAAGAAAGCATGTTGAATATTGTCTAAAGGAGATCCAAAGATGGCTTTTTACGAGCTCAAAATGTTAAAGTAGGAGCTATAAGCATCTTCTAATTTGTGAACTCTAGCTTTTGAGAATGAATCTTGAACAACTGAAGATTTTGAAAATAACTTTCACTCTATCCAATGTTGCACAAAAATATACACCATGAACTCATTTTAAATCCAAACTGGGTGCTTCAAAAGAGAGGTGTTGTATTTTTACCTGTTTTACCATAACATGACTTCAAAATCTCATTTCGACGAAGAAAAGAGGTCATTGTGCAAAAATGTCAAATCCTAGATTTATTTGTGCACAATGGTAAAATGTAAAAATATTCTTTCAAAACTTGCTCAAACATCTCTCAAATTTGCATTTTTTTTAATTTCACTGACACTTTACTCAATTTATCATATTATGAGAAAAACCCATGTCTCAATATATATATATATATATATATATATATATATATATATATATATATATAGATATATATATATATATATATATATATATATATATATATATATATATATAATATATATATATATATATATATATATATATATATAGATCTATATCTATATCTATATCTATATATATATATATATATATATATATATATATATATATATATATATATATATATATATATATATATATATGAGCTCCATTTTCTTGCAATCTTCATGCCAAAGTGCCTCTAAACAGGCTGTTACAACCATCAAACAAACTACTACTACAATTTCCATAGCTACAAAATATTTTCCGTAGTTGATGATGGCTCTCAGTATTGCAACAACAACACTGCAAATCCAAGGTTCTCAAGTTTAATTGTCAACCCAGGGTTCGTACAAATGTAAGAGGGGTCAACATTATATGTGTAATAAACACTATCTCTTTCTTCGCTTACTTTCATGGAGGTGGAAGTGTTGAAAGCCCCAACATAGAATTGGACCTTGCTCTTAGTTGTACCTTTCGAAACCAAATTTTCAATTATTGCCCTTCTTTATCATCTAAACCCATCCACCACAATTGATCAAGGTCAAAGATTTTGGGCCTAAGTAGATAGAGTAGCCAAATACATATTCAAGGAGACAACCTTGTAAAATAATGGGAAATCCCTAATCCTATGGTTGAGGATTTTACAATGGAACCAAGTACTCAATATATTAATATACTAATAGGGTGCTCAATGAGATTAGGGCTAACTTTGCTGAAAATTTATTCTTTCAGATCCTAGGATAGATTGACCTATATGCACACAAGATGGTGTGGGATGAAAAAAAGATGGGAATTTTGACCAGCGTTGCATGAAGCAGGGACAAAAAGGGGATGTTTTTTGGAAGCGGGGTCGCGGAAGTGTCATTTCCCAAAAATCTAGGAAGCGAAGCATCTACTATATATATATATATATATATATATATATATATATATATATATATATATATATATATATATATATATATATATATATATATATATATTAAAAAAAATACACCCCAAATACAAAATTAGTCTTAGAAGACATGAAAACATGCATATTCCTACATAAATCAAGATAGATATGGCATCCATGATTCCATTTTACATCAATGAATAATTATTCGAGCATCAACCATCTAGATTCCAGCAATTACAAACATACATCAAATTTTTAAGCATATTATAAAACATAAAACATTTAGAAGATAAATCATAAAATCCTCAAACATTCAAGTAACTTATCTAGCATGTGAGCAACTGTCAACATTAGTCATGTACAAATTCAAATAATAATGTTTATAAAATATGCCACTTAGACACCACCAAGACTAAAGTACACACTAACCTAGGAAGCACAAGACAAAAAAGTTTAAATTCACAACAAGCCTACAAGTCTAATCTATGACAAAAGTAGTAAATTGTGAATATATCTACTAATCTCTCCTCCTTCCACCAAGGATAGTACGTGGTATGGGCCTCCATGTGGTTGCAATGAAAAAGATGGTGCATGTGGAAGTTGTGGCATTGAAACTAATGAAGATGAAGCCCCCATTGTTGGTTTTGAAGCATGGAACCTGGGAACCAAGGTACTAGATGGGGGTAGCATCTCAATTCGATCATCATCATCCTGGATAAGAACATCCTATAATTTCTCTAATCACAACACTCCATCCTAAAAATTGGGCTCCTATGGATTTCTGTCCCAAACCTTAAGGTATTTATTAGTCTTTGCATCATCACAGTAATGGGACAATAATCACAAGTTGTACTGAACATAAACCAAGCTCTATGCCTAGTCTAAAATCAACCTGTTCCTTTTAACATTTTGGATGAAATAATAAGAGCTCCAACACCCCTCTGTAGAAGAAGTGTTTACAACCTGTGATATCACCCGCAATGCCAAAGTATGTAGAAGTGGAGTAGCACCTCCATGCATGCTCCACCATTCAAGAGAAGAAAAAATCTCTTGATCTCTAATTGCATGCATGCTCCCAAATGGACCAGTGCTAAGTGTATAGTTTCTCAACTATTTATGTGCCATGGCAGACTCCTCCTCATTTGAAGGGACTAATTTATCCAATTCTCTCATATAAGCCTCTAGAACCTCTAGATCTAGGTGTGGTTTTCTCCTGCTGCCCCCCCCCTGAGGTGTTGGTGTTGAAAGCCATGATGGATGATAGTATTTAGGTGTTAGAACATATGATAAGGCATGCAATGGAATGTTTAGCATATTCCATTGGCTTTCGACCTCTACACAAATATAATTATACAAGGGGATAACCAATGTAAACTTTGAAACGGGAACTATAAACTCAAAACAAGAACTTTAGCCAAAAAACCATAAAAAAAACATGAAAAACAATGCTAAAAATGAAAAGTGTGTATACTGGAACGATGGTTTTTTTTAGGGTTAATCTTCAACTTATTTAAAGAATGGAAGTAAAACCATTTCTTTTTGTGAAAAAAGCAATTTTTTTTCAGGAAAAAAAACACTAATGTTTTTGGTAGAATACCAGTTTTCGCTCTCATGTATAATTTCAACATTTCTTAGTAATGACAATAAAGATAAAATAATGAAATCTAAAACACATTAAAATTCCATCGGTTTTCATCCATGTTTTTAAACATATAATAAAATGACACTAAAGATTGCTAAATTTCTAATTGTTTTCAACCATAACATTAAAAAAAAAAATGGAAAATTTTCAACCATAAAATTAAAAAACTCTAAGTTTTCAATACATTTAAACCATGAAATTATGAACAAATTACATTAATAAATTAATCAAAATGTCAATACTTGTAGCTTGAATGAAACATAAATTATATCTCTAAGTTATTGTTTCATTGTAGATATTCTAAACAATAAAAGCTATCATAATTAAAACATATAATCCAACAAACATAAAAATGACTCATAAATTCATTTAACACCATATGGAAATCAAAATTTTTATTTCAAGATACGCTGCAAACATCAATTATATAAACTATCTTAGACAATTATTCAAAATCACTCATATTTTCTTGCACACCATTAGAATTCACATCTTTAGATGAATGACTGGATGCAGAAGAAGATGTTCCATATTCTTCTCTTTCATCAACTAGTGCCCCATCTGAGTCCACATGCATGTCCACCATTTCAGGTTTCAAAATTCTTCTGGATCTACGACTGATTTTAATAGACTCTCATCTCAACATTGTTTCTTCTGGTAACAACCTTTTCAAAATCTCTATCTTCTTGAAGCGAAGAGTTCCTCTCTTTGTTAAATTGAAGTCATAAACAAGTATTCCAACATCCTCCAATTTTAAGAGGTCTGTGCAACAACGATTTATATTTGTACCCTAATTTCTTTTTCTCTTTCCGCCAATTTTTTTATCAACTACCATCTTTGTCTTGTACACACCATTGAAAGGATGTGTATTTGTGGCATACCAATGTACTTCAACACCTGCAACATCTTCATTTTCTGCAATGACTTTTATAACCTTAGCAACCCAGAATGGATAGCCATTGGGATCTCCATCTGCTAGCACTTCGATCATGAAACCCTCCTTAATATGATGCACTGAACCCATGTAAAGGTCTTCCATGGCTTCACGTTGTGCACGAGATCTTCTCGAACCACTATACATTTCTCTTTCCTCTACCTGTGAAGAATTAATAATACCTTGATATTGTTGATGTTCAACAATGTTTCTTTCCTCATGTTCATTTGAAACATTTTGTGGCCAAATAAATGGAGTTTTCAAAGGTATATCTTCATTTGTTGTTCTTGAAATGATATGACTTTGATTATTGAAAAAAGACTCCCACCAAACTGAATTAGCAATATCAAAGTACTGATTTGCTTCATATAGGAAAATCCTTAAGAAACCTTAAGAAATTTGCTCTCTATTTGTTCCAAATAGAGGGAGATTACTGGAATTATATGCATGAATTCATCCCTGATACATCATCACCATATTCTCTTATGTTTGTCAAGTTTATGGTTGTGTATACATGAATAATATCAGTGGCACTTCGCACTTCCGGCCTGACTTCGGCGTGGAAGAAACGTTCCACAGTACCTCCCTCCCCAACCAATTCATCTACCGCTATTACATATAAATCGAGAGGCTCAATGGATGAGATGTGAATCCTTGATCTTCAGTATTTCCCCTGGTTCTCGTTCTCATTCTGAAACTCTCCAATTCTCGTTCAAGCCCCGCAGCACTCCACGCTCTATGGGGTTTCGGAAATCATTTCAACGGTAATCCCAAGGGCATCACCAAATTGATGGGAACACCTTTAAGATAAACGAGGAAACCTATACCACAGATCTCTTCCGCAGATCTCTTTCGTCTTCCGCAAATCTCCTCTTCTCTCTGCGGCTGGGTTCTAGGGCCGCTTCTGTTCATCGTCGTCGGGACTGGTTGCCTCGGCTCCCTCTCTTTAGTAAAAGGGGTTTCACGCATCATATCGTGAATTCTGCCACTATGGAAAACAAAACGGTGAGGGGCTAATCGCAGGGCTAAGAGGCCAACCGTTGCCAAAAGACTTTAATTGGCAGATCTGCCAAGTGCATAACCAAGTTAATCATTTATCCAAAGAGTTAATCAGTTGTCGTCGAGACCTAGCGCTAGAGAAAGTCAAATCCATTGTAAATGTGGTGACCGCACTCGCTATTTAGATGAGATTTGGTTAGTCACCAGCATTTGAAAATTTTGAGTGAATAAGTTTGTTTGCACTTTTGGGATTCCAGATCTAATGTTCTGCAGCTAGATCTAGATCTAGGCGGCTAGTTTCTAGATCTAATCTTTTGTGGCTATATCTAGATCTAATCTTATCTTCTGCTTTATTTCTCTGCGGCTGGGTTCTACAGGCAAGTAAAATATGGCCCCCAGCTTCACGAAAATAGCTACCGGCTCATCCGCTTCTGGAGGGCAAGCTCTTGCCCATATCGTCAGTGAAGCCCCAGCTCCCACTATCCAAGTGGTCCATGCCTCACTTGATGAAGCTTTGAAGTTTTCCGAAAGTGCCCTAATTTGCCGGTTCAATGGTTTTTGGCCGCGGCTGACAGCTCTCCAAAACTGGATCTCGGAGGTATGGAAACCTGTCATTTCTAATGAAATTAATATCTACCCCTGTGCTAGGGGTTTCTTTATAGTATATTTTGAAAATCCTGAAAGCAGACAACGTATTCTAGATTCCGGCCCTTGGTTTTGGGAAAAATCAGGCCTATTCATGAAGCCATGGAACCCATCATTCGATCCCTCTACAGCAGTCATAACCTCAGCGCCAGTTTGGGTGAGATTGCCAAGCCTACCTTTGCATCTCTGGAATCTCTCCTCGCTAAAAGCCATTGGAAATGCAATTGGGAAATTTTACTGCAGGTGCCCAGAAACAGAGGAATATGCCAGAACCACCTATGCACGCATCTATGTGGAAATGGATTTCAGCGCCGGATTCCCAGCTGAAATAAACCTAACAAGTAAAGACTATGTGTGGAACCAGAAACTCGATTACGAAAGTGTCCTCTTCAGATGTCGATCCTGCTTTGAGACAGGGCATCTAGCCAAAAATTGCCCAAAAGCCTCCCAGAAAAATTTTGCTAGAAACAACCACCACAGATCTACATGGTGGGAAGGAGCACAAAAAGAACACTACACTGTCATCAAAGAAGAATACTCTAGAGAAAACTCTGAATCACAAGAAATCGGGCAGGAAAGAAACAACTCTCAAGACAGGCAGGGAGAAAGCCCCGCCCAACAAATCAACAGTTATGAGGATTCGACCGCACAAAATAAATCTTCATTTAACAGCAAAGCAGATCTCCTAGACCAAACTTCTTCTCCGACTATCTTCAAAAGGACGAACACAATAGATCGCGAAGCTAAGACACCAATGTCCCAAGAACCAGAAGAGATGAAGGGGATGCAAGATAAATGAAGTTGGAAGACCGTAGAGAAAAAAAAGAAGGCTACAACACCAATCTCGCCAAGAAAGACGAGGAGCCAAATAATTAAAAACTAAGAAAATTATAGGTCTGATAGACCAATTTGGTCTCAGTGGACGTTAACCATCATCATGATCATGAAGATCATGATCATGATCATGATGACTCATATGTATATCTAATAATTTTTTTAATTTCTTTTAGGCAATCATAATAATTTATATCTCTATTATGCCTATGTCCATTATGAACTTCAGCAACTGGTTGTAATAACAATATATTTGACACAAATATTGGATGATCTAGAATGAACTTCAAAAATGCCAAACCTTATGACAACGCCCATTCTGCAGTAGTTGAATACTTCTTGCCCCATATTAGTGTTTTCCCATTAATTTTTTGATGTGAAATTGATGTTGGAAGCTAATGTCATTAAGTTGTTCAATGCATTTCTCCTCACCATGTGATCCCAGAATAAACCTTCTCATGTCAACAGTTTCTTCCAACACATCAAAAATAGGCGCTGACACGTACGATTTCTTAATACATTCAATTAATGATGACAAGCTCCCAACTTCCTTCCTCCTCAATGTGACTGAAAAACGATTGAACATCTGATCAATATGGTCATGAGTGTGGCCAATAAGAAGGAAATCAACCTTTACCTTCTGAAAAATTCTCAATTCAACAAGCATGCTTAGATATCCAAAAACAATCTTATTTTTGTTTTCACGATAAGTGTTGTCCAATTGTAGATACAAAACTTCAGGAATATTACCAGACCAATGAGAAAGCACATCATGAATAATCGTTATTGTCATATTTTCATCATTATAAATATTTGGAGTTGTGAAATATACCCTTGGAAACATTTTCCCATTGAATACCATACAATTGACCAAGTGATACTGAATAAACTTTTCCTCCTATGAATTTTTGTGTGTGCAAACAAAACGTGGTAGAAGTGTTTTCCTCTGTTCCATACCATCAATTATCAAACCAAAATGTTTATTTGGATTATCATAACACTTCTTTTGATGCTTGTACAACTTTTTCCTTTCATGTGTTTGTTGTCCGCGATGCTCTTGAAGCGCTTTGACAATGGAATCTACAAAACAAAAAAGAAAGTCATTATTAAATACGTTTTCATAGTTGATGGCTATACAATTTTAAAAATTAATGTTATGAATTCTTAACTCTTTCTGCCCCTTCACATTTATCCCTTTTTTATTTAAGATAAGAACATGTACTGCAAATCCCCATCCTTGTCTTCTTAGGAAAACATTGTTGAATTCTTTCTTCCATATCGTCACAAAATATTGATATGTAATAAATCAACCATTTCCCTCAGCACCTTCTGCATATTCTTTGTATAAGTTGTAGATTTCTCATCTTGAGAAATTATCTGGAATATGTATTGTCTCTCTATTTGGAGTACACTCCCCATGATTTGAAAATAAGTCTTTCATCCATGACATTGTAGTATTTTATAATGGTATAAACTGTCGTTTATGACGTACTTCTGAATAAAATGTGGAATCATTTTCCAAATTTTCTTGGATTCTTGGCAAACGAAAAACATTTTGAAAATCTTTCTACAGATAAATAAAGACCCAATATGATAATCATAACCTAATAATGTAGATTACATGCACCCCACTAAATATGAAATTTTCATGCTTTTATTCATTGACAAATATCTTTTCCTTTTCTCTAATGCAAACTTGAAATCCATATGTTTCATACAATATTTTTGACAACATTCATTTGAAATGAGAGAACTGATAGAACTTTTTCTCGTGAGATATTCTGCTCTACCCCTTGTATAATTAAAACATCTTGGATTGATATGAAAAGGTCTACTTGTACTCCTCAATACAATATTTTATGGCAACATCTCCATCTTTGGACCATCATCTGTATAAGAATTTTCATCATCATTAAGAGGAATATTATCCTCACTATGATCATCTGTGATTTTGAAATACCAAGTTGGAGGATATTATTCATCTTTCCCTTCTTCAGTGCTACCCTCATAGTCCTTTGAATTAGGACTAAATGGAAAATTTGACTCGATGTTTATTGGATATTCTTCATCATGTGCATTTTCATTGCTGCTCTCATAGTCCATAGGATTAGGGCTATGTAGAAAATGTGATTCTTTGCTTACTAAAAATTATTCATCTTGCCCTTCGTCACTGCTACTCTCATAGTCTTTAAGATTAGGAACAAGTGCTTCATCCTGCCCTTCGTCACGGCTGCTCTCATAGTCCTTAGGATTAGGATTAAGTGCTTCATCTTGCCATTCGTCACTACTGCTCTCATAGTCCTTAGGATTGGGACTAGGTGGAAAATGTGACTCTCAATTTATTGGAAATTCTTCATCCTGGGCTTCATCACCACTACTACCATAGTCCATAGGATTAAGACTAAGCGGAAACCATGACTCTCTATTCATTTGAAATTCTTCATCATGCTCTTCATCACTATTGCTCTCATAGTCCATAGGATTAGGACTAAGTGGAAATTGTGACTCTTTATTTATTTGAAATTATTCATCATACTCTTCATCACTACTGCTCTCATAGTCCATAGGATTAGGACTAAGTGGACATCGTGACTCTCTATTCATTTGAAATTCTTCATCATGTTCTTCATCACTACTGCTCTCATAGTCCATAAGATTAAGACTAAGTGGACACTATGACTCTCTATCCATTTGAAATTCTTCATCATGATCTTCATCACTGTTGATCTCATAGTCCATATGATTAAGACTAAGTGGAAACCGCGACTCTTTATTTATTTGAAAATCTTCATCATGCTCTTTATCACTATTGCTCCCATAGTCCATAGGATTAGTACTAAGTGGAAACCGTGACTCTTTATTTATTTGAAATTATTCATCCCACCCTTCATCAGTTCTGCTCTCATAGTATTTAGGATTAGGACTAAGTGGAAGATTTGACTCTCTATTCATAGTGGAACAATTTCTGTTATATTCATCAATATGAATAGAGTTGTTATGCAACGAAGATGTTGAAGCTTCACAAAGAGAAACTTCATTATCAGAAAAATCCATGCCTTTCAAACAAAAGAAGTTGAATGATACAAATGCACTCTCTCCTAATGATAATATATAGCTTAAAGAATGAAAATTTCCCTCCAAAGTTTCCCTCTAAAAATTTTCGCCAAAAATTTTCCCTCCAAAAATTTCATTTCATGTATTTTCCTCCAAAATTTTATTCTACAATTTATTGAAAAATCTTAACTAAAATTTTCTTATGAAATTAATCTTTTAAACATAAATATTTAAATTAAAATTGTAAACTAAATCTTTAACTTAAATAATTTTTTTACTTAAACTATATATCATTTACTAGATAATTGAATGTTTCTTTTAATTTTTATTATATCTTCTATCACACTTCTAAAATAAATTGCTATATCGCCATAACACGATTTATATGTTAAGTTTTTATAAAAAAAAATTAATACCACATTCACCATGCGGTAAAAAAATTCCGTAATGTTCGCTTTATCATAATTTATTATATTGTCATAACAAGATTTATATGCTAAAGTTTTTATAAAAACAAATTAATCCCACATTCACCGTGCGATAAAACAATTCCGTAATTTCCGTTATATCATAAATTTTATTATCACTATTTCTCACATCTAATCAAGGCTTTTCGAGGTTCCTTAAAAGACTTGGAGTGATTTTGTAGAGCAACTATATTGTTATCAACAACATATTTAATGAAAGATTATCACATTTGAAATATTAGTTTTCCTTTTGATGTCTGCAAGTATTAAACTCCAATAGGTTTACTAATAGTTATGTGTCAGTTGGGTTGTTATCTTCATGTAAAATACCAGACCAAAAACACATTCCAGTAAAATAATATTTAAATTTTTATTAATGAAATTTAAGTTTTTATAGAAATTAAAAATTTAAATGAGCCAAGCTTATCCGACAACCCCATGGCAAGCAAAAGGCCACTGCATCCGCAGTGGGTGTGGTGGGCCCGGTCTTCCCCACTGGCAACACCCATCCCTGCGGCCCAACCCACTAAGGGTGAGGGTCGATTCTTAGAATCGAAACTCCACCCCACGAGCCCGTGGGGGTGGCGGGCCATTTTTTAAATTTTTTGTTTTTTTAAAGGTTATGTTTTACAAAATTATTTATGATTTATGATTATTTATCGTTTTCAAATTTTATTTCGTTTTGTTTGTTTATTTAAGCTATTGTTTCTTTTGTAATTTACTGATTTATATATATGTGGATATTTTTTACGGGAAAATGACATCAAGGAAGATTTATGTGAATCTTTCTGGACAAAAAACTGCTAAAATTAAAGGTGGATCTTAAAAAAAAAGTTGTTGAATGAACCAAACCTGACTTAATAGCTACAAATATATCAAGTGCCTCAAACGATAAAAAGATGATTTCATATTGGAAGAAATCAAAAGAAGTGAAGCAAACAGAAAATTTATGGTATGTGAAAGATAGAGAAGATGAACAACATATGTAGATATATCTATATGTTGATACCCCTGATGATAGTGGACTTTATGAAGTGCTGAGAAAAATAATAGACATATGTTTGATACTGGACACTGAAGTTGTTTATATACTTACAAAACCGCCAAAGTCACATGACAAGATTAAATATCAGTTATCATTGTCAATGTATGACACGACAGAGGAATCTACAAAGATGTGTAAACAAATCATAAATGAGATTGCACAAGATATGGTAAGTATTGTTATTTATATTTATGTGTTTTGCATTATTGTAACTGTATCATTATATTTTTATAACTTAGTTTTTATTAACATATGATATTTTGTTTGACAAAATTTTATTGAAAATCTTTCAATTATGTTGGGAGGCATTCATTTCATAGAGCAAGATATTATGAATGTTGTTAGCAATTTCTACTCCGGGTCAGAAGAATATATGACAAACAAGCAAAAAATAGTAATTCATGATGCTACAAAACTACATCCAAGGGATCAGCAAAGAATGTCTATAGTTGATAAATCTAGCAAAGGTAGACATGTTACTTTTAAAGATGAGGAAGTTGAAATTGACGTTGAAAAATATGTTTCCATTACTAAGGATGAGATTAGAACTAATGTTAGAAAGGAGAAGAGTCATAAAAGACCAAAAGTAAAAATGCCCGAGAATGTCTTTGTTCTAGTTAATGATGAGAATGTTACTTATCTAGAAGAAAAGAGAAGGAAAAAAAATGAAAGTTGATCATTCTCAAATAGTCAAGGCCAACAGTGAAGATCCTAGTGAAAATTCAAAAGAAAGCAAGGAAATCATTACATCAGGAGCTGATTTAGAGGATGGAATTATTAAAACAAAACAAAATGTCATTCGACATAACTTGACAAAGACAAACTTAATTGAGGGTGGTCGTACATTTCAGCTTAATGTGAGACAAATATATAAGTCAAGTGAAGGACAATTTAAATATCAAATCAGAAAGCCACACCACCTGCATGTTGACAACTTGAAGACACTGATGAGGTACAATCCATATGCTGATGTGGTTGATTATCTGCTTCTTGTTGATCCAGTTCAAGTTCCCAACAAAGAAGCATTTGATAAGTCAAAATGTTTGGAATACAATTATTATGTGTTTGGGGGGAACCATTCTGTAGAAGCTCAAAGTAAATCAATGAAGGAATATCCCAATAACACACATTTTGAAACAATGAAATGTATCATTTATGTTGGTTTATCAGATACAGACACAAAGCTATTGGCATGAGATCATAATACAAATAATGAGTATATGATGTCTGTGAATTTCATCCAAAGTGTTAGATTTATTTATAATGAATTTGAAACAAAATGTGGTGGGGATAAGATAAATGTTACTTTACAATTTCGAAAGGAATGTTGTATGGAAATAGGCTATCAAATTGAGGAAAAAATCAATTCAAAAGGCGGCAAAGTATATTATGATATATTCAAAAGTATTGATATCATTTTCCAGTTGGCATTTAGAACTCAAGAGATATGGGAATTGATTAATGAGATTTTTAGCATGTGGGAGAACATTGGCATTAAAAACTAAAAGATCAAAAAATATAAACCATTGATATGTAGCAACAATAAATCATGTCCAAGCGGCTTCCAGAAGATATGACTATCACACCTTGGAGAGCATTGCATGGATTGAAGGATGAAAAAATTGTCAAAACAATATTATCTCGTGTGAAGTCAGGGGAATTATCATTGGACGAAATGCGCAAGGAGTTTAAAAAGTAAGTTTGTTGAATTATTTTCACTTATTTCTAGATTATAATTTTCTTTTAAATATAACATATTGTTCTTGGTAGTATTTGTTATACATATCATTATATTAACTTTTTTTACTTTATCTATTCAGTCACAAAGTTTACATGAAAACAAAAGAACACATGGTTAAATTATTGAATGAAGATAGTTGGGATGATGTTGTACGCAACTATTGAGATTCAAGTTCTACATCAACACTAGAAGATTTTTATCTTACATTTAAAAAGGTATGTTGATTTATACATTCATTTTTGTTCATCTGTATACTATTTTTATTTTATAACTTATACATATATTTTTTTTATTTTATTAAATATGAGGAATGATGGAGCACCGGATAGTTTCAAAAGATTTATTGAAAAAATGAAGATCGAAACACTGAGAAAGCAGCCTCATAGGAATGTTGAACTTGATCCAACTCTTACTCATTTCATTTGGAATGGGTTTAACACTATTCCATATCAAGTAATACAAGGTGACTGTGAAGACATTGCTAAACTCATACCTAAAAGAGATTATTCCCTAGTTATTGCAAATATTCCCCATGGTTTCAATATCTCAAACATTGACTATGATAGTGACTCTTATACTTATCAAGCTCTTAGTAAAGTGGTTGCAGGATTTGTAGAAGTAACATCATCACCACTATGGAGATTTGCGACATTTCATTTAGACACAATTAACAAGGTTATTGACAAGCTTCATGGGGAAAACAAACTCAAGGATACAACTTACATGGTAAGACGTTGAAATTGTATGTTTGATTAATGTTAAAAAAATCACTTATTTACAAGTTAATTGAACTTTTACTATTTCATGTTACAAGCAAAAGTCAAATCTTCTTAACCGTGAAGATCAACCAATTATAAATGATTGTGAGTTCATCCATATTGATAGTTGGACAAAAGATGATAGCTATAAGTCTATGATTGTTAATCGGATAGATGGAAAGAGTCATAGCCAAGTACTGGTTTATGATGTTGTTGTGAAAAAACTAACATATGAAGATAAAGAAATAAAATGAGAGATAATTAACATTTATAAAAAACCACAGACATTGATTAACTATCTTATAGACTTATGTTCAAATGAAGGAGATTGGGTTTTGGTTTTATTTTTAGGCTCAAGTAAGTTTTATTATATAGAATTGAATTTCAATATCTTCTTTACTAATTTATATGTCATTATACTAATTTATTTCATTATTTCTTTTGTGCTTGATAATTAGGTACAACACTAGCATGTTGCCTACAAAAATGAAGAAATTGCATTGCCATTGAAAAAGATCTCGTACAGTGCAAATTTATTCAACAAATAATTAATGCTCTTCAATTTCTTCCAGATGCAATGCAAGAAATTGGGTTGAGGAAAGGGGATTTTAATGAATCATGTGTGGCAAAAAAGGCAAAGGAACCTCAACCACCATTAGATGAAATGATTGGAATGACATACATTGGGAGATTTGCAGACATCAAAGATCCATCAGAAGAGGAAAATGAGCAAAATGAAGCAAAAATTATTGTGGAAGAAGACAATGATGAAACTCTAGAGGATGAAGAGTTTGGATTACCTGATATTGTTAATTAAATTTAAGTTATGCTTGGAAATCAAACTCATTTTTTGTAACTATTAATTAGTTATACTTGAATTGTTTTGACTTTGACATTTTATGATAAGAATAAGTATTCAGTTAATGTTGTTATATGTTCAATATTTGTATTATGCTTTAATTTTTATGTGAATTATTATTTTTTGAAAAAAACAGTGATTATTATTATTTTTGACATGAAATTTATAAAATTTAAAACTATTATTAATCATTTTTTGTTAATTTTGTCCGATAAAAATTGTGATTTTGACATGTCATTTCTAGCAAAAACTTATCAGAAGGTGTAATTTTTTAGTTATATTTATGTTCAAAATGTTTATTTTTATGTCAATTGTTAAAAGTTATTGTTTTTTTATAGAGAACTATTTGATGTGCATTGAAAAATTAATTAACGATATATAAATATGTAGAATATCGAAATTTAAAAATATCAACCTTCTTCTTTAACTATGCAAAAAAAATAAAAACCTCACTACAAAAAAAAAAAAATTAAAAGAAAAACAAAAAAATATGAAGAAGAAGACCACTTTAAAAATTGTTAAATTTAGAAATTAATTATTCACATTTAATACATTAGAAAATTTGAAGTAAAAAAATAAGCCTTTAAAAAAAAGGGCCTGATGCAAAATTAATACTTTTTAAAATCAGCATGCAAATCACAAACATTCTAAAAACTAATGTACATAAAAAAAGTTAAAGTGTCAAAAAATATGTTATATATATATATATATATATATATATATATATATATTATGCATGAGCGCTTTTCAAAATCGGTTGATTTTTTTGCTACTTCAACGAAACGGGTAAACGTATCAGTACCTGTTTCAAATTTTATATTGTTGATATCTTTAGACTCAACAATGTCTTTAATCTACCCCGACATGCTATCCATTTGCTCATACACCTCCCCAATATTGAATTTCCACGAACTTGGGTCTAGGTTAAAATCACTGACACTACCAAACCAAGAATCTCAACCATAAACTACTTTGCACAATAGAAATTTAAAACAGTAAATCACATATGCACAAATATACACACTTTTTAACAAAAATTGTACAATCCCAATCTCCGTTATATTAAACCAAATCTGAATAATACAATATTCTATGGTATATAAGATACAATGACAAACTTGTTGCAACTTCTATGCCGTATCTTGTCCTGACGGTTCTTCGCTTTTGTAATGCTCACTAGTAGTACCTTACTCCATCAATACCACTACACATCGAGACTCCAGGAGGGCTTCCCTCTAACACCACTGCATGCCACTTCTACTACATGTACATGGACTCATAAATATGCTCTCTAGGTTGGCCAATTCCCAAGCTCCAATCTACCTTCTAGTAACCTCTTTCATCCATCAAAGAGCTACTCATAAGGTTGCAAACTTCACCCAATATTCAACTATCTTCATCACTTCAAGAATGCTAGTGTAGGGTTACTTTTGGCATCCAAAAGCTACCCTCCAACAGTCCAAAGATGTCTAATAATACAATGTCAGTTTTGCTCTTAGGATGAACTCTTCACCAGCACAGAACATCCTGCACACGACACCAACAGGATGCTTGAATTCTGATCCATTTCTGGTCAACAAACTGTGAGCAAACATAAGACAACCTCCAGCTTCAAGTCTAATATCACTGTTGTCCCTGGTTAGGGCACTTGCATGCTGCAACAAGCCTTACTTCTCCACCCAAACAATCATTAATTCAATGTGACCTAGTCAAGGGAGTATGTCTTGATTTCGTGTTGTTGTTTTGGGCATATACCACCCTCAAACAACCCTGCGTAGGCACCTTTATGAGGTGGTATGGCCTACAACCTACCACAACTATCCTCCTGTACCTACGGCCCACACAAAACATAGATAACACACCTTAAATTTTCCATACCATACGTGCGTTCACACCTTACCTTACTCGGCCTTGTTGTGGCATGAGACAACCCTCCATGCAGTCAAATAGGCACCCAAATTAGCCATAAGTCCTCACGTTGTTTTGTCCTCTTCTCCTGCGGCAAAAAAAATGTATCTCCCTCTCCACCGAGTTGTTGTCCCTCCTCCTTAACGCTGCCTTAATGTTGCACTTTTGGATGCTTTAATGACTCCAACTCACCCTTTATTTATACACCAATAAAGGGGCTCCACGAATTCATGAAGAGACACATCTATTGGACAATTTTACTTCAAACCTACATGAATTGAATACCAATAATTATTTATCAACTTCAAAAATTCATTTGTCCACTTCTACAACTCGGAATTCGATGATTATTGAAGCGTTGGATTCTCCTTTTTGCTCTCTATCGTCTCATGCCATCACATGTAGAAATGTGCTTCCGAAATTACCCCAAACATGATTGGGTGCAAAACTCCACACTTGGATTTCAAGCCCACAAGTGACCCTTGTGGCGCTTTGCCCTCCAAACTCTGAACCCTAGGTCTTGGAGTACCTCCCAAGCTACACAAATCAACACTCTCTCTTAGCGAGGGAGGTACTTCCAAGACTAGGAAGTACTTCGTCATCGTCATCACCGCTCGCAACACTTGCCCAACTTTTGGCACTCATAATTGCACCAATCCCTGTACGATGAACTACGCCCTTCTCGGAAGTGTCATTGTCACTGGAAGAATCCTGCTTATTCTTATCATGTATCACTTTCCAATCTCTCCATGATTCTTTCTTGGTAGTTGTAGGAGCACCCTTGCTCCCCACTGACCATGTGCTCTTCTTGGGCTGCAAAGTCTCCCTATGAACCTGCATGATCCGAGTTGACTCAACTCCCGGATTTAACCAAGATATTTTGCTTTCGTGATGTAGTTAGAATTGCATTTTATAAGAGCATAAATGAACATATATGCATGCTTAATCAAATGGAAACATAATGAAAATCAGCAAATCATAGACATGAGACATTGATAACGGAGTTCATCCAGTGTGGACTACATCTCCGGGCTCGATGTCAAGATGGTGTTGGCCGCTTCATTCAGTGTTGGAAATGGTGAAGATGTACATGGAATATGTCTTCTATCATACAAGTACATGTGCTCTCTACATGAGTGGCAAAGTCTCTCCATGAGACGTTCCGCTATTGGAACTATCACTCACAATAAACCTCCTATCAGCATGACATAATCTTACACATGGTTGCAATGAGTATCCCGCTATCACGGCAACAAAGGGATCTCAACCAAAACACCCATGGTGAAAATGAGTATCTCACCATCATGGAAACAAAGGGATCTCAATCAAAACATACATAAAAATCTAGGATGAATACATCTCACATGAAACAGACACAAAGATTCTGCATCATACATCAAGCAGGAATCGAAATGACATAGTACATCTCACAGCGAATGATCAAAGAAGTACATGACAACAACACTTCATATACCTCAAATCTGATGTTGGCTAAAGAATGTCACACTCAGTTGCTAGATCTGAATGCACCATTGAAATCATGGCGTCGAATGGCATTAAATCGACTATCCACACTCTCAAATCTGACACTATCACTCCAATCTGGAAAATCACTGAAAAATAGAAGGCTCAGCTACAAAAACTGACTACACCACTGAATTTGTGTCATCGAGAAGTGTAAAATCGACTATCCATTTGTCGAATTCTAACACCGAAAAAATTTGGGCATGTAGGAATGTTTTAGATTCCCTCTCGATTCTCCAAAGATTCCCTCCTCTGGGTTGATTAGAGATTTTCAACTCAAATTAGAAAATTGATCTCGCCATTGAGATCGTTGTGAAATTTTGAGAAGAAAGAGTATAAAGTTGGCTTCATTCTGGATTTGGGAAATTTCAGCCTCCAAGGAATCTGGAAGATTCCTTCAATATTCTTGAAGATTCTCCTCCACTGGTAATATGAAATTTTGCGGCTCAAAAGGCGAATCCATCCTCGCCATTGTGTTTCCTGTGAAAATCTGAGAAAAATGACTGTAAACTTGATTACATTCTGACAAAATGAATTTTTACCTTCCCATGGAATCTTTTTAGCATCTTAAGATTCTCTACAAAAATTTTGTCTCGAAAAGCATGCCATCATTCTGCCTCTTGGAACTATGTCATGGTTCCAAACTGCTCCAAGTCTCGGGATCAAGGTTCCATTGCCCTGTAATTAAAATAATATTATTCTGGAAATTCGCGCTAGCCTCCCTCTTGCGCTCTGCAGAAATGAGGTTTAAGTATACAATGGCGGGCGAATTTTCCAATAAGTGCCATTGGTACGTTCGTTAGAGAGGACTTCTGGAAGCACAAGGTTTGGGGGATCAAATCCCGCCCCTGACAAAACTGATGTGCATATCCATTTTGGCACACGGTTTGTTTTAAGTGGCGGTTACGTTGGTTGTGTAATGGTGTTAATACATAACAGTTTTTGGGCGCGTTTAAGTGGAGGCATTGCAATGAGGGTGGAGTGTATTGTGGGACCGTTATGTGGGTGGGGCCGACGGACCCGCCAATGGTGGGTTCAACTCCCACTTGTCTCGTTATGTTTCATTACATATATACAGTATGTTTTAAGTGGTTCCACCAGGGTGGCGGGTCTGCCGGGGGTGGTCCGCATCCCATTTAATATTCTTTTATGTATATTTTGGTCGAAGGTTGGAGGGTTTGGAGGGGTTATGGTCACCGGTGCATATTTAATAAAGTTTCTTTTCAAATATATATTTTGGGTACGATGGAGGTGGCGAGGGTAATGGCCCGTCACCTATTTTAGTTTTTTTTTTTTTTTTTTTAATGATAGGTCCTTTTTTATTTTGTCTAATATAAGGGATATTAAACAAATTAAAGAGGCAAGAATTTTGCCCGCTCTCTGGAGCTAAGTTCCCACGCCAGTTGATGGTGAATTTGTAGGACACTTAAACCTGGCCCATTGCCCAACTTTGACCGCAACTTTGACTGGCTCTATCTCCTCCATATGAGCTCGAATGTGAGTGTCGTTCGCACCATTGGAATCAGGACGATGAGCACTTCGATCTGGTGCTGATTTGGGACCAATTTGATCACTTTGAGTTTTGACCTTTTCTGAGCCCCCATGGACTTCTGCATGTGTTTGGAGCCACCTGGATCAATCCTCCCCACTGAGGAGCTTTTGGTCCTCCAAAATCATGAAAAACAATCTACAACTTCTTTGTACCTTGTCTGCACTTATAAGTGTCTGATAAGTCACCCTTCCTTCTCACTTCACCTTTGTCCTTTAGAGCCATAAGCGATGAGCTAACACCTGCGACTTCCGCAAACCTGTAGTATAATTCTGCAATTACATGCTTAATTTACATGACCAACTGATGACCCAAGCATCCCATACTTGCCTCGAGTTTATAACACATACTCGGTGGCCAAGTTTACATCAAAATGGAAACAATACCTCAGCTACGAAAACAAGGCCAAAATATCATTATTGCTTCAACAAGTGATGGAAAACACATCATTATTGCAACTCGTGATTTACAAAAATAAGACCACACACTATTGTTGCTTTAACAAACGATGGAAAACACATCATCACTTTCGCAGTTTAAAATGCAACACAAAATAATGCCAGACATCATTGTTGTTGCAACAAGTGATGGAAAACACATCATCACTTTTATAGTTTAAAATGCAACACATGATAATTTTACAAAAGCATGGCCATGACAAGCTAACATATTTAGAAGCCATTTTTCACTTATCAATGCGAATGGGTCATCCCCCCATGGTGGTTTTGCTTGTCGAACGTCTTTTTCAACTAGTTTATGTATTGACACTTTGTCATTAAGGCACTGCTCTGGATAGAGCCTCCAACATGTGGCCCTTTGATGACCACTTCTATCGCAATCACTGCAATAAGTCTTCTTCCTCCAGATCTGCTTTACCTTCTTCTTTCCCTGCTGTTGAGAGGGTCTTTCACGGTTCATCCTTTTCTGTGCTTATGTTCTCTTCTAGCACTCGGCAAATATATGGTTATGTAAACCACAAAAATTACATGTTTTTCAATACCTTGATTTGTGTCCATCATTAACAACATGATTGTAATCGAAATGAATATTCGAGTATTGAGACTTGTTATACCTTTCCTTGTTGTCTTTGGTGTAATTATGGCAATGAGAGCTTGCCTCATCTCTTTCCCTACAATGGGCATTGTCATGGGATGATGGGGATGTGTTCCCATCATTCTCTTTCCTCGACGATTTCATCAATGTCTCGGAAGCATCTGACACCTTCGAGCAATTTCTTCTTCGGTGTATCCCAAGCCTGCAAATCAAGGTCTTCGCACAACCTCCAATGGCTGAGTAATGCCTTGGCTATTAACACCAAGTTCTTCTTCTTCCTTGTACCTCATCAGGGTAAGGAGCCTCAGGTTTTTCCCTGTAATTGGTATCTCCGCATCTCCAATAGAAATCATACTATGTGAAGATGAAACTGAAGGGAAATCAACATCTTTTACTTCCACTATCGAGTTGGAAAGAACTGATGAGGGCTCCTAATCATCTATTGTCGGTGGTTCACTCGCTGTCTTGGTGCATTCCCCAACTTCCTTCCCGACATACCCCAGTCCTGCATGACGGGTAATTCTTCTACTTTGATGGGGTTGACAATGCCTTGTCCATTAATGCCCAAGCCTTTTCCTTCATACCCCATTTCCTTCAGCAATTTGGAGCCAATTCTTGTGGTATGATTTTCAAAAACAATGAAATCATCATCAGGAAACATACATGAAGATGGAGAATTAACTTTGACCTCACATGGGTCATGCTGCGACTTTTCCAAGGCCTCATCTTTAGTTTGCAGTTGGTGTAGCAACCTCTGTTTCTCCTCTTTCTCTTCATGTAGAAGCATCTTTAATTCAGCGTTATCTGCTTGAAGATTCTGGTTGTTGTGCTTCAATTCTTCCAGTGCCTCTTTCGTGGCTTGTAACTGAAGTTGCAATCATTGTTTTTCCTCTGTCTCTTCTTGTAGGGCTTCATACATTATGTCCATATTTTGGGACACTCCTAGCATGGTCTCGTACATCGCTTTGTCATCCTCCATCACTGCACGTTCCATTGTTCACGTTCCATTTGTGCTAGCCTCCCTCTTGCGCTCTGCGAAAATGAGGTTTAAGTATACAATGGCGGGCGAATTTTCCAATAAGCGCCATTGGCGCATTGGTTAGGGCAGACTTTTGGAGGTGCAGGGGTCGGGGGATCAAATACTGCCCCTGCCAAAACTGTCGCGCATATCCATTTTGGCACACGGTTTGTTTTAAGTGGTGGTTACGTTGGTTGTGTAATGGTGTTAATATGTAACAGTTTTTGGGTGCGTTTAAGTGGAGCGTTGCAATGAGGGTAGAGTGTATTGTGGGACTGCCGCGTGGGTGGGGCCGGCGGACCCGTTGGCCGTGGGTTCAACTCCCACCAGTCTCGTTATGTTTCATAACATATATACGGTATGTTTTAAGTGGTTCCACCGGGGTGGCGGGTCCGTCGGGGGTGGCCCACACCCCATTCAATATTTTTTATGTATATTTTGGTTGGAGGTTAGAGGGTCTGGTGAGGTCATGGCCATCGGCCCATTTTTAATAAAGTTTGTTTTTAAATATATATTTTGGGTCCGATGGAGGTGGCAGGGGTCATGGCCCGCCACCTATTTTAATATTTATTTATTTTTGTTATAATAATAGGTATTTTTTAAATTTTTTGTCTAATATAAGGGATATTAGACAAATTAAAGAGGCAACAATTTCACCCACTCTCAGGAGCTAAGTTCCCATGCCGATTGACAGTGAATTTGTAGGACACTTAAACCTGGCCCACTGCCCAACTTTGACTGCAACTTTGACTGGCTCCATCTCCTCCATACGAGCTCAGATTAAGTGTCATTCACACTGTTGGAATCAGGGCGATGATCACTTCGATCTGGTGTTGATTTGGGAGCAATCTGGCCACTTTGAATTTTGACCCTTTCTGGGCCCCCTTGGACTTCTACATGTGTCTGGAGCCACCTGGATCACTGTAAGCTCCCTCTCGGACTCGAATCCCTCTGAGTCTCTGGAGCGTGGACTTTTTTCTCTGGAAAGTGTACCTTCTTCTCGGGAACCTATACCTTCTCCTTTGAAGCCTGCACCTGCACCTGCTCTACTTGCTTCTTTCCATGATCCACATGCTTGCCCCTCAACCTATAGAGACCATGTTCTCTAACTCCGAGTACAATTCCATCGGACTTAGAGCCTTTGGGCTTGAGTCTTGCCTTCCCATCCTAGAACAAGACCTCAAACCCTTTCCTCTCGATCATTGAGACAAAAATCATGTTATTCTGAGTCCTGGTACAAATATCACATCTTGGACCCGCATCACATGTCGTGTCTCCGTCCTGAATAGCACAACACCCGATCCTCGGATCTCCAACTGAATTTTGTTGCCCAACACCATGTGTAACTTCGAGTCGCATTCAGCGAGTCTCAAAAACCTCTCGTGACCTTGTCATAGACTTCGTCGCACCATTGTCCACGTACCATCCATTATAGCAAAGTCCTCCTCTTCCAATCTCCTGGTGAGATCATTTATCTCAGTGGAAGTGGCAACACCGACAACTTGCTTTTCTTTCCTCTTTCATCATCTCCCTTCTTCTTCATCGGACATCTCGACGAATAATGACCCATCTCGCCACAGTTGAAACACTTGACTTTACTTAAGTCCTTCTTTTGCTTACCCTTCATTCGCGTTGCAAGTGCGACGTCATCATCGAAAGAATTCTTCTTTGGATGAAGATTCTCATCTCGCAACTCTTCCTGAATGAAGTCATCCCATAGCCTATCCCAGTCTGGTAGCTTCTCTTTGGCAACAATCCCTTTGATGAAGGGCTTCCATTCCTTGGTGAACCATTTCAAGGTAATCCTTCCCATATCTCCATCTGAGATGGTTACACCGATGGTAGCAATCTCATCTTTGATATGAGACAATCTTGTCAGATATGAGGTCATGCTTTCATCCTTTATCATCTTGGTGGACTTCACCTTATCCTCCAATACCAATACCCGTTTCTCATTCTTATTCTGGAAAAAATTCTGAAGAGCCATCCACATCTCATGTGCATTGTTCTTCTCGGACAAATGAGGTATTAAGGCATCCTTCACACCATATAGGATGGTCAATCTCGCCCTAGCATCCAAATCTTCATATATTTCCAACTTGTTAGGGTCGTTGGCTTCTTGATCCCTTTTCGGAAAACTCCCAAATCTTGTTGACCTGCAAGACCAACTTGATCCTTTCCTTCCAAGGAGTATAGTTGGACAACCCCTCCAACCTGTCCTCATACCGGAGACCTACCTGCAACTTCGACATTGTAGTGAGCCCTTCACTTACAATGTGACCAACTCCCTCTCACGTTGTACTTCGTTGTGCACAACTCTGATTTACTTACTTCCAAAGTAGCTCAGACACGCTCTGATACCATGTTGAATTTCCACAACCTTGGGTCTAGGTTAGAGCTTTAAAATCATTGACGCTACCAAAACGAGAATATCAACCATAAACTACTTTGCACAGTGGAAATATGAAGCAATAAATCACATATGCACAAATATACACACTTTTGAACAAAATTGTACAATATTGTACAATATCAATCATTGTTATATTAAACCAAATCTAAATAATACAATAGTCTATGGTATATAGAATACAATGGCAAACTTGCTACAACTTCTATGTCGTATCTTATCATGTCGGTCTTTCGCTTCCGTATTGTTCGCTAGTAGTGCCTTAGTCCATGAAGACCACTACACATCGAGACTTCAGAAGGGTTTCCCTCTAACACTGCTGTGTAGAAATTTTGAATAATATAACACTTATTCACAGAGATTATCCTGATTATACACTAACCTCCTCTATGTTGATCATCAATTTTCGGAATCAAAAACAATCACATGCGCACATTGAAACATCAATCACACATATCAACACAGTATGTACTGGGGAAAGCATACAGCTGAAAACCCCCAAATATCTGTATATTATAATGATAGAGAACATGTAACAATACTCCTCACAAGTACTCAGTACTATCTCCCCCTGTTACACACAAACTAGCTCAGATCTGAATCAAGTCACAGGTTCAAATCTCCTTCGTTGTTTGCCTGCCTCTACTGCGCAATCCAATGTGAGAATGGGAATGATCCAAGCTCGTTTTCCCTTGGCTTGTACTACGCAATCCTCATTGGCAATCTCAATCAATGATTGTGCAAATCTCATGCACAACTATAATCACAACTGATAGTAGTCTCCACCTCTAACACCTGTCTCCACTGAACTGTCCATGCACTGAGTTAACTGATGTATTCTTTAGTTGATTTATGAGTTAATAATTAGTGAATTAATTAATAATTAATTCACATCACTCATCACTAGTGTATTTGGCAGTTAGACTAAATACAACTAGTTCAACTAAGTCAAACTGAACACAACTCCATTAACTCCTCAATCAACTCCACCAAACTCAATCACTTGAGTTCTAACTGAAGTCCATCATGCAATAGCTCAACTAAACCATAAGAAAAGCATATTTCCTTCTGGCAGTTGCATGTGCCACATCCGTAGCCCGAACTGAAGTGCTGCAAGATGATAAGATAATGTTTATAGTCCAAATATTATTAAGAGCTAATAATATTCGATTGTTCTATTTTTTTTACTATCAGTCTAAAAATAGACTCCGCCCATATGTCTAAAAATAGAAGTCCATCTATTTTTACCAACATGACCAATCATCCATAAATAGCATCCTGCAACTCATAGACCATGATCCATATGTCTAAAAATAAACATAGTCTAAAAATAGACTTTGCGCCAAAAATAGCCTGTGGACCCACTTAATGAAGGCAACTTCTTTTCACTAAGCTTCATCATCTTGTTGCATTTTCAACACTCCCTCTCAACAAGATATGGATTATCTGCAACCCCTATCCTGCAACTCTGGAATGTTCTGCATGCAACACATTTGCCCGGTCCACTTGCTCCAACAACACTTGGAACAAAAACACTCCCAATTGACCACTCTGTTGGGCTAGGAACATACTCTGATGCTGAAGCTCTACCTGTTGCTGACAAGTGCTCCCTTTCTGACATCTGCGCTACTGCAACATCTCCATGCATCTCGCACCATTGCACACTTCTCTGTGCCACCTAGCACTGTGCAAAACACTTGTGCCTCTCGCATTGCTGCAGCCTGCTAGCTATGCGCTGTCCTGGGATTCCCTACATTGTTGCTCTCTCTGCCGCTCCATCTGCATCTGTCTCTACCCAATTATTCAGTTCCTGCTACTCCACATCGGGGCTCCCATAGTGAGGTCTCATCCAAGAGGTTGGGTACCTCAAGGATCCTGCCCCTCCTCCTTGGGACGATCACTCTATATCACCCCACCTCCTACCTGGAGGTATGGCTGCCTGTGATCCCTCAGCCCACCTGGCTCGAAGTTTCCCCCTACTGGAGGTCTCTGCATGAGTAGATGTCTCTACTTGATCTCCTCTCAGCTTCCCTTGTTGTGGCTACTCCACAACCTTCTGAAGCTATTGCACCAATCATGGCTCCTCCACAGTCGTCTGAGACTTCTTCTGGCTCTATATGTTGAGAGGTAATATACGCTCCCTTTCAACCACCAAGTCTCCATCAGTTGCCTCGCTGCTCAAGGCTTTGCATGCATCTTGAACCTCAAGAGCATACATGTTCTTGACCCGTGAACCAATCTGCTTCACCTGTCTAGTGATGATGTGTCCAAGGAAAACCTTTCCCTTACTGAAGACTACATCATAGCCTCTGTCTTCCCGCATCGCGATCGACACCAAGTTTTTCTCCAGTCCTGGTACATACTTGACATCGGTCAAGGTAAAGCTAGCTCCATGCTCTCTCTGAAAAATAACCGTGCCTACACTTGAGACATTATACTTCTCACCATTACCCATCGCTATGAGTATCTGGAGATCTTTCTCCTCCAAAGTATTGAACAAACTCTTGTCATCGGTCATGTGGAAAGAAGCTCCACTGTCAAGAAACCAACCACTTCCCACCATGGATGAAACCATGCATGCAAAGAGTCTGAAATCCAACTCAAACTCTGAAGCAAGTGCCTCATCTTTAGATCCTTCCCCGGATCCCTTCTTGGATTTCCTCCATGGACAATTTGCAGCATAATGGCCCACCTCATGACAATGAAAGCATCGCACTTTCGATTTCTCAACCTTCTTCCCATCATTGGAAGAACTGGATTCAGAAAGAAAACCCTTCTCCTTCCCCTTCTTTGCTTTGGCATCCAAAGTGCAATTTTTTTCATCATATGCCTTTGATGAAGATCCGTCCCTGGTATTCCGCCTGATCTCCTCTTGCACAAGATCCGACCAAAGTCTCTCCCATCCTAGCATTTTCTCCCGACCATTGACAGAGTCCTGATAGGAATGCCAACTCTTCGGAAGACCAAGGAGAGCCAAGCTCACCAAGTCCTCATCATCGACAGTCAACCCCACACTTCCCAGCTCATCCTGGCATTGGGTGAACTTCGTGAGATACTTGGGCATATTGTCTCCATTCTCACACTTAATGTTTCTGAGTTTATCCTTGAGCGCCAACTTCCTCTGGTCACTCTTGCTTTGGAATAAATTTGTCAACGCTTTCCACATCAAGTATGGAAAAGCCTTTCCATGCAGGCTGGATACAATGTGATCCTTCACGCCCTCCAACAGAATCCTTCGACACTTTGCTGTCTTCTTTTGCCAAGCCTCAACGTGAGCAGCATCAGTAGGCTTTCGAACCTCAACATCTATGAACTCCTTCAACCCATTGTCATCTAACACCGCCTCCATCCTGTCTTTCCATGCAATATAATTCGAGCTGCCTTCAAGGGCATACTCCAATCGCAATCCGTTGAAAGACATTTCAAATTCGACACCAAGAAAACACTGCTGCAAATTTGAATTCCACCAGCTCAAAACTCAACCGCTTCTGATCTAAAATTTGTGAGAACAAAGTATTTCTCGTACAGAGATTGACTGTATGGGCATTCACCGGATATCTCACCTTCCAAAAGAAGGATGAATCCAGAAGCTACTTGGCCCGATTACAGACTCTGCCTGAAGAAATAAAATGTAATCACTTTCTGAATAATAGATCTAATGATCAACTTCGCTCCGATACCATGTATAAATTTTGAATAATATAACACTTATTCACAGGATTATCCTGATTATACACTAACCTCCTCTACGTTGATCATCAATTTGTGGAATCAAAAACAATCACATGCGCACATTGAAACATCAATCACACATATCAACACAGTATGTACTGGGGAAAGCATACAGCTGAAAACCCCCAACTATCTGTATATTATAATGATAGAGAACATGTAACAATACATAGTGCAATACTCCTCACAAGTACTCAGTACTATCTCCACCTGTTACACACAAACTAGCTCAGATTTGAATCAAGTCACAGCTTCAAATCTCCTCTGCTGTTTGCCTGCCTCTACTGTGCAATCCAATGTGAGAATGGGAATGTTCCAAGTTCGTTTTCCCTTGGCTTGTATTACGCAATCCTCATTGGCAATCTCAATCATTGATTGTGCAAATCTCATGCACAGCTATAGTCACAACTGATAGTAGTCTCCACCTCTAACACCTGTCTCCACTGAACTGTACATGCACTGAGTTAACTGATGTATTCTTTAGTTGATTTATGAGTTAATAATTAATTAATAATTAATTCGCATCACTCATCACTAGTGTATTTGGCAGTTAGACTAAATACAACTAGTTCAACTAAGTCAAACTGAACACAACGCCATCAACTCCTCAATCAACTCCACCAAACTCAATCACTTGAGTTCTAATTGAAGTCCATCATGTAATAGCTCAACTAACCCATAAGAAAAACGTATTTCCTTCTGGCAGTTGCATGTGCCACATCCGTAGCTCGAACTGAAGTGCTGCAAGAGGATAAGATAATGTTTATAGTACAAATACTATTAAGAGCTAATAATATTCGACTGTTCTATTTTTTGACTGGACGTCTAAAAATAGACTCCGCCCATATGTCTAAAAATAGAAGTCCATCTATTTTTACCAACATGACCAATCATCCATAAATAGCATCCTGCAACTCATAGACCATGATCCATATGTATAAAAATAGACATACTCTAAAAATAGACTTTGCGCCAAAAATAGCGTGCAGACCCACTTAGTGAAGGCGACTTCTTTTCACTAAGCTCCATCATCTTGTTGCATTTTCAACATGCTGCATGTCCACAGGCTCATAAATCTGCTCTCTAGGTTGGCCAATTTTGGAGCTCCAATTTGCCTTCTAGTAGCCTCTTTCATCCATCAAAGAGCTACTCATAAGGCTGCAAACTTCACCCAATCTTCAGCTATCTTCGTCACTTCAAGATTGCTAGTCTAGGGCTACTTTGGACATCCACACATTGCCCTCCAACAATCCAAAGATTCCCAATACTACATTGTCTATCATGCTCCTAGGATGAACTCTTCACCACCACGGAAAGTCCTCCACATGGCACCAACATGCTGCTCCAATTCTCATCAACAAACTATGACCCAACATAAGAAAACCTCCAACTTCAAGCCCGATATCATTGTTTTCCTTGGTTAGGGCACTTGCACGATGCAACAACCCTTAATTCAATGAGGCCTAGTCAAGGGAGTATGCCCTGATTTCGTGTTGTTGTTCTAAGCTTATACCATCCTCAAACAGCCCCGTGTAGGCACCTTTCTGAGGTGGTATGGCCTGTGGCCTACCACATCTATCCTCTTGTACCTACGACCCACACAAAACAGAGATAACACACCGTAAATTTGCCATACCAGACTTGTGTTCACACCTTACCTTAGTCGGCCTTGCTATGGCACGAGGCAACCCTCCACGTAGTCAAAGAGGCACCCAAACCAGCCCTAAGTCCTCACGTTGTTTTGTCCTCTTCTCCTGCGGCAAAACAGAGGTATCTCCCTCTTCACCGAGTTGTTGTCCCTCCTCCTTAACGTTGCCTTAATGTTGCACTTTTGGATGCCTTAATGACTCCAATTCACCCTTTATTTATACACCAATAAAGGGTCTCCACGAATTCATGAAGAGACACATCTATTGGACAAATTTACTTCAAGCCTACATGACTTGAATACCAATAATTATTTGTCAACTTCAAAAATTCATTTCTCCACTTCCACAACTCTAAATTTGATGATTCTTGAAGTGTTGGATTATCTTTTCCGCCCTCTATCGTCCCATGCCATCACATGTAGACATGTGCTACCGGAATTGCCCCAAACACAATTGGGTGCAAAACCCCATACTTGGGTTCCAAACCCACAAGTGACCCTTGTAGCGCTTTTCTCTCCAAACCCTGAACCCAAAGACTTGAAGTACCTCCCAAGCTACACAAATCAACACCTAAATATTAGCGGATCTGAATCTAAAAACTTGATCACGTAATAAATTGGTTTGGTGAATTGCAAAACATATTTAATCTGTGACCAAAATTACATGTCAAGAATAGTGTCCTTAGCTACATTAGCCCCATCTCTATCATTGTTAATTTTCTCCCATGATTCAAAGGTCATCATATTAGTTAAATCTTGTTTCACCTTCATTAGTCACCTAAAGGTGAGGTAATAACTTGCAAATCTTGTTTTTGCAAGTTTAAGCAACTGCAACTTGGAGTAAGTGCCATAAAAATGGTTTAGTCTTGTATGCCCTGTGATATATTTAATGAGTTGCTTCCCTCTCTTGTAAAGCTCATTAATCCATCCACATTCTTTATGCTTCACAATATCATGCATCAAAAGGTTCAATGCATGCACCAAACAACCAAACCAAAAGATGTGTGGATGAGTACGCTCAATAAATTTTCCTGCTGCCTTACAATTTGCTGCATTATCAGTGATCACTTGAACCACATTATTAGGACCAACATCTCTAATTGATTGCAATAGGAGATCTGCAATGTTTTGGGAAGTTGCACTGATGGAGGAGGAGTTATGACATATAATAAATATTGCACCACTAGAAGAAACACCAAGAACATTTATCAAATGTTGGTTTCTAATATTTGTACACCCATTTGATACAATGGATACCCCACAATCCACCCACTTATTTGTAAAATGTGTCAAAGCTCTTTGAACCTTTGCTTTTCTCTTTCTAATAACATTGTTCTAATTTTCTCATAGTTGGGGCTTTTGTATCTTTTTGGGGCTTCATTGATGGCCTTAACCATATCATGCCAATAGGGAGAGCGAAGCACATTGAATGGTACACCGCAAGCACAAAGAAATCAGACTATCTTTCCATCCACATTATCTCTCCTAGCAACATTAAGGAAATCCCCTATTGTTCTACCTCCAGCACTTGCAGAAGTACCATGAGGAGATGAGCTACTAAATCTAGAGGTTGCACTTGATTTAGACCAAGTTTTTTGTTTCTTTCTTTTTTGTTTGCAACCTCCTCTATTTGGACGTATTTTCTTCTTTGTTCAGTTGAAATGTTTGGGCAAATTTATATCCCCGCAACACCCTTTTTCTCATCAATGTCCATCGCCCCACAAAGATGGTATATGAACCACTATATGGTTTTTCTCCATGACAACCATGAGGGCACAAAAATTTGTAGCTTCCACCACCTTTTCCCCCTTCAAGTTTGGTCACATAGTTCCACAAGGGTGTCAATGCAACTTTCCCCTCTAGTGTTTCAGTGTTCCCTTCAGGTTCATCCCCTTCCTCCTCATCATACATTGGGTCACTCATATGGGGACCACTATCCTCTTGTTCTTCTTCCCTTCTATTCCTACTCCCCCTTGTCATCATGAAAACCAAAAGTGGAATGATACATAGAAGCCAAAAGAACACCATCTTGGAATATGAATATAGGTGGTGGACAACCTGCAATTAAATGAGCAAGAAGAAAGAATGGGAAAGAGTAGGAGAGGGAGGAGAAAAATACAAAAAAAAATGACAGAAAAATGAGGGAGTTTAGGGTTTGCACTTACCTCTTTAGCTCTTGTAAATGGAAGCCCTTCTTTACTCCTCCAAGCTCTCCTCTCTTTCTCCTCTTTTTTGCAAGCTCTTCAAAAATCTAAGAGAGAACAAATGAGAAGAGAAAGAGGCTTTTAATCCCTTCATTCCCTTCCCTAACCCAACTTAGACCCATCCCCAAACACAAGTTAACAAAAATAAAAATGAAAAAAAAGGAAAATTAGTGGGGTTGCCAGTTGGTGAAAATTAGTGGGGCCGCACGGTGGAACCGACCGGCGGCCCATTGAGTTGGTCGCGATCCGTACGGAGTCGGCCCCGATCTGCGGCAAATCGACCGGGTGAACCGCCCTCCGAAACGTGTCTTGACAATTCCGAAACGCAGATTAGGCAGGTGGTTCCCACAGGCTAGGAAGCGTCTTTGTTGGCCCGATTTGCATTTCGGAATTTTTGGGATGCGTTTCCGGGGGGCGGATCACCCGCAGATTCGTATGGGTAGCATTTCGAGGTTTTGATCTGGGGGGCATTTCGTGCAAAACTGATTCTAAGATATCAACCAACCAAAAGGACTAAGATGCATTTTGAAAAAATTCCAAAATTGCATTGCCAGGGTTGAAAATTCCACTTAGATAGGGCAATGCAACCATAGATTCTCATATGTTGAGCAATCCTCACAACATTTTGGTAAAACAATAAGGGTATTGTCAATGGGTGCTTACTAGGTGGACAATAGTGAGGTGCTTATATCACCGGTATTGCAGTTCAAGTATCTCAAGGGCACACTTGTACTAGTGATCATACTCCTTCATCACTTGAAAAGTATGCTAGCCCCTCCATGGCAACTGAAATTATTATTATTATTCAATTTTAAGGTCACGGCCAAACCAGACACCAAATTGGTGTATGAGACCCCCTTGTTTGTGGGATAAGGTACCCACCTCCGCATAGCGGTTTGACTGCTAAGTCTATGAATGCATACATACTCTACCTGTTGGTTTTGAACCTGTGACTTCTTAAGAGGAAACACATGCTCTTAACCATTAGGCCGACAAAGACAACTTGAAAAGACCGGATAATAGTTGTGCACGTCATAACACCAACCCATTGGATTGCAATAAGGTATTAATCAAGATTCTAATACAAAGTGGTCACTGTGTGTTATGTTTAAATTTTAATCTCATGTCGATACAAATGCCAAAAGAGGCATTTCCTGATGCAAAAGCAAAAGGCCTTAGGGATAAAGTAGCAAGGAAAATAACTTTATGGATATCACAATAAGGTGCATCCCCCAAGTGGCTGCATGCAGCGTTTCACAATTTTGTTGTAACCAACATTCTGCGTCCGTTTGTGAGGAAGAAATTATGATGATACAGCCCACTGCTCAGTTTTCTGAAAGATTTAATCCATTTTTCAGCTAGCCTCATGTCTGACATTACATTACAAACAGATTGAATATAATGCCAAAACCTTATATAGAATCAACTAAATCTAAACATTGAACAATGATTTCATCATCTTAAAAATATTGTTTTGCATACTGTGGACAGTACTCAAGTACAACCCTTGCACATTGAGTACCCCTATTATTACCGTTCAGGTTTTCCCAAGTTTATGGGGATGATTAACCAACAAGAATGATGGTGCTGTGGTGATGCAATCAACAAAAACATGTACAAGATGCTGGCTATAAGTTTAGGCCATGTTGGCTACAAGTTCAGGCATGCTTGATGATATTGCAACATATAATAATTTCTGCAATGAATATCCAAATTGTGTTACTGTCACTTCCAAAAATACATGATGTTGCCAGGGCCAGCCTTATAATACATCTGTTGTTCATTTGCTTTTACCAGTAATCCCCACAAGAACACGTATTATCCCTGAAATGATGGAAGCGGTTGGTATCTCTCACAACAACTTCCCTTCCAACAATACTTGAGATAAATTTGATGGAAGTGTGACAATTGCCACACATTCGTAGGTTTTTCATTATTCGGATTGGTATCCCAGGAGGAATACTGAGAAGTCCAAAAGAAAGAGCCAGCTTCTCACTATGGTAACAGAGAAAGCCTTCCTTTTGCTGCTCCTCCACATCAAGGAGCACAAAGTTTGTATCTGACACATGGCCTGCTTCCTTCATTTGCCCACTCAATTTATCCAGTAACGCATAGATCTCCTCTGTCAATGGGTGTGTTTTGTCATTTGCATGGAATGAGTGCACTTTATTTTTTACCCCAATCCAGCTGCAACCTGCCTCCTTTTTCATCCCTATGTCTTTCATCACACTCCTCACTTTTTCTACGTCATCCCATCTGCTGGCAGCAGCATAGATATTGGACAGCAATACATGCGTTCCGGAGTCTTGTGGATCCAACTGAAACAGACATTCTGCTGCTTGTCTTCCTAACTCCATGTTCCCATGGACTCTGCAAGCACCAAGCAATGCCCCCCACATAGAAGCAGTAGGTTTCAATGGAATTCTTTTCATAAACTCCTCTGCCTCACCAAGAAGGCCAGCACGGCCGAGAAGATCAACAATGCATGCATAATGTTCTGCTCCTGGGGTAATGCCATAATCTTCAACCATGGAATCGAAGTAAAACCTACCTTTTTCCACTAGGCCAGCATGGCTGCAAGCAGATAGCACACAAACAAAAGTAATGTAGTTGGGCTTTAAGCCATCCGATTGCATTCTTTCAAAAAATTGGAGAGCCTTCTTTCCATGACCATGATGTGCACATCCTGCGATCATTGCATTCCATGACACAATATTTCTCTGAGGCATATTGTCGAACACTAGGCATGCGTCAACAATACTCCCACTCTTTCCATACATATCAACAAGGGCACTCCCTACATACACGTCAGAGTCAAACTTAGTTTTAATGACATGTGAATGAATCTGCCTCCCCTGTTCCAGTGCTGCAAGGCCGGCACATGCTTTTAGAACACTAGAAAATGTGTACTCACTTACCTCAATTCCCTTCTGCTGCATTCGCCGAAAGCTATCTACTGCATCTTCGTTGTATCCATTTTGCGCATATCCAGCAATCATTGCACCCCAGGAAACTGCATTTCTTGCAGGTATCTCGTCGAAGGCAATGCGTGCATCCTCCACACAACCACATTTCCCATACAAGTCCAGAAGAGTATTCCCCACATTCACATCGACCACAAATCCACTTTTAAAAACATGGGCATGTATCTGCTTGCCCTGATCTAGTGCTGGAATATTCACACACGCATTGAGCACGCTGCAGAAAGTGATGCAATTGCTTTCCACATTCGCTCGCCTCATTTGCTCAAACATCTCAAGACCTTCCTCAGCACGACCATTCACGACGCTTCCTGCGATCATCGCATTCCATGAAACAATATTTCGTTCAGGCATTTTGTCAAATAGTTTCCACGCATCCTCACTGCTCCCACACTTTGCATACATATCTAATAGTGAACTAGTCACAAACACATCTGAATCAAATCGAAATTTCACAATGTGGGTGTGTACCTGTTTCCCAGTCGACAGAGCTTCAAGGCCAGCACACGCCTTGAGAACACAAGGAAAGGTGAACTCATTCGGTTCTACAGAATCCCTCTTCATTTGGGGAAAAAGTTCGAGAGCTTCCTGACAAAACCCATTTTGCACATATCCTGCAATAACGGCGGTCCATGATACGACACCTCGGTTATGCATTCTGTCAAACACTTGGCGTGCAGAATCCAGTTTGCCGCATTTGGCATACATGTTTACAAGATGCGTATTAAGGAAGGAAAATGTGACAAGCCCTGTTTTAATCACGTGTGCATGGATTTGCTTGCCTTGTTCAACATTTTTGTTATTAACACAATCCTGTATGAGGAGGGCGTACGCCCTGCAGTTATCCCGAGCGGTGCCTTGGTCTATCAAATGCAGAATGGTGGATGCTTCCTTCCATCTCGTATGTTTACAGAGGCCAATCATGATTCCTTTCTTGCCTCACTTTCAAGGTTATGTATGGCTCCAGGAGTTTGAACCTGTTACATACTATTTGTAGAAATCTTCTATCCAAATCAATGTCTCAAGCAACATAGATAAGCTTACTACCCTTATCTATCATCCCAACCAGTCTAGCAATCTAGTACAATTGCTGGACAACTAGTCTAACAGACCTCTTAAGATTGGATGAATTCTACCAGCCATGTTTCAACTCTGAAAACCTTTAGGGATAAATCCTTGGTAGAAGGTCTAGGTATAAAGATCAGATATAAAGCATTGATGTGAATTCCAGCCATATTTTTGCTAGAAAAGAGGTGGAGTGATTCATTAACTGTTTCCACACAGTGAATGCATTAACAAATCCCCTGAATAGGGACGCTAACCGTTGTAGAATTATGAATCACGAGTGTTAATGAAAGTTATGGAGAATAACATTTACAATCCAGGTCAGACGCTAACCACTGGAGGATTGTAATTTACAAAAGAGCCTGACTAAGGAAATTTATGGGAAAATTTAATTAAACTTAGAATAGTAATAATAACATTTGTGTGGGAACTTAACAATAACACATTTTTATGATTGATTTCCTTAACTTTGATCAATTAACTTGTAGTTTTGCATTTTGCATTACTCTTATATTGTCCAATGCCATTCATGTGGATTGGATCATTGAGTTTCATTAAGGTGGCACGATGAGTTGTATGTAAATTTGTACAATGAGCTAATTTTAATTAGATATAACATTGGTGGAGAAAGGTTTATGTGTTATTCATATGTTATGTGATCTAGGTGGATATCAATGGTCATCTATCTTTTATATTATCTCAATGATTTTTATCTTGTTGGCAGTTTTTCTACGATTTTTGGGTCCCAAATTTTCAGGGACATTTAGAGGCCCTAAATGATTTATTTTTGAAATTTGGGGGGCAGCGGTTGCCATGGCATATCCTGGCTCCACACAAAAGTTGTAGTCCTCAAATGAATATTGCATGCAAAAATTGCACCCTTAGGAAGTTGATGTAACAACTAACCACCTTGGAGCCCACAAGCCTTTTGGTGTTTCATCTTTTAGAGTTAGGCTTTTTTACCTCTAGGGTTCTTTCTTTATGTTAAAAGGCCATTCTTTCAACCTCTTGTGATAGCTTTTTCAAATGCACGTAGCCGCCATCTCTCTTTGTTCAGAGATACTACTACCATTCTAACCAATTTGTGTTCTATAATATTTTATTATTTCATTTATTAATAGAGGTTGGGTTTTCACCATATTATTGTAACCTCTGTTATATTTCTCTGTGTATGTCCCATTTACTTTCTTGCATTTCACTTCATTTGTACAACCTAGATGAGTGGTATCAAAGCAATCTGCTCATTGTTGTTTCTCAATGCATGTCCTTGATGAAGTCAGGGTACAAAAAGTTCATTCTCAAGCTAGTTTCACTTGGGAATGATTGCTCTCGCAAACTTGAGCTATCTCCCATGGAAAAAGAAAAGGGAGATGACAAAGTAGGAGATCCTATCAAGTTGTTGCTCGAGGAAGCACTTGTGTGATAGAGGAATGAAATGATGGACAATTTTTCTCAGATCCTTCGATGACTGCCAACAACAACCAAGGCACTGTCAATAAGCAACAATTTTGGAGGTGTGACACCCTTCAAGGTATAGGTTAACTTTGATATCCCCCTTATTCGAAGGCCAAATAGATGCAAATGTTGTGGAGAAATAGTTAAATATGTTAGAGGGCTATTACTGTGTCCAAATTTTTTTCGACAATGAGAAGATCATCTTCACACTACTGCAAGTCGTTCCCCATGTCCAATGTTTGTGGGAAGGTTACTAGAGATACACAATGAAGATGAGTTTGCAATTTTCAATGCAAGACTGACTTAGGTTTTTTTTATTGAAGCCTTTAAGGAGGAATTCTACCATGTAGGGAACTATGATGACTAGTATATGAGATGTACAACTCTATGACCAGAGAGAGACTAGATGGTGCTAGAGTACACCAATAATTTCCATATCTCATGCTCAAAGCTATGTATCAAAGACTCCAAGTGGCACTTGGTCTTGAAGTACCATAGTGGCCTACATAGTACATCCAATCAAAACGGATTTCCTGGACATCTCCTCATTGGGTGTCACTTATCAATGTGCTATCAAAATTGAGAAGAAATTGAAGCAGTGGAATAAGTGGGAGTTTGACTCTACAAATTTGCCACAATAGAAGCATGGAAAAGGAAACCCTAATTCATAGAACAAGGGACAAAGAAAGGAGATCCAACCCCATGACAACCAACCCAAGTTGCAAGCAGAGAAGGGTAATGGAAAGTCAAAAATGACATTGGAAAGTGGTGTGGGTTTTAGAAATTCTTCTGGTAGAACACTAATGAATGTCACTCGAAACAATAATTTTTGGTGGAGCTTAAAGAAAATGAAATAGAGTTGGGCTATGATTATGATTTAGAACAAGATAAAGGAAAGAAAATCATTGATGCATAACCTAGTGCTACCATCGTGACCATAAAGATCCAACCAGAAGAGCTAGAGGAGCTTGAAGACAGGGAGTACCTTTTCCATTCATAGATATGTGCGAAGGGGACCCCACTCCATTTTCATCTTTGACAGTGGGATCCAAAAGAACCTGATATAACCCAAAGTCATCAAGAGATTGAAGTTGTCAATAGTTCCACACCCCTAGCCATACGCCATACACCATTGATTGATTGAGCCTTGGACGAGACATCCATGTTAGCCAATGGTGCCGCATGCCCTACGACATCAAGCTCTTTAAAGATGAGGTATTGTGTGATGTTTCCCGCTTGAAGTTTGTGATGATATTTTAGGATACCCCTATACATGGAAACATCATGTTGCTTATGAGTCTCATCCCTATAATGTCATTGTTATTCTTGGAGGCCAACTCTACAAAACACCAAAGGTAGTCCCAACTATTGCAATTTCATTGATCTCAAAAAAATGGTTCCAAAAGGATATCTGAAACTACAAATTTTGGTATCTTCATGGTTTGGTCAAATGGTGAAAGGAAGGTCACCACAACCTCTGTACGAGGCCTTTACATAATAAAATGCAAGTGGATAAGATTGTAGAGACATACAGAGATATAATCGCTCCACCTATGGGGGTGCATCTATACTATTAGGTCAAACACTCAGTTGAATTTATACTTGGTGCTTCTTTACCTAATGGCCCAATATATAAATGCTCTCTCTTGGAGAATGAGAAAATAAAATGTCAGATTCATGAGCTCATCCAACAGGGCCACATTTAACCAAGCTCCTCGCCTTGCAGAAGTCCAATTATGTTGGTGGAGAAGAAGGATGTGACATGGAGATTTTGTAGTCATCATAGAGCCCTTAACAAAAGCACTATCAAGAATAGATACTAGATCCCCAGGATTAACCATCTTCATGACCAACTCAAGGGTGCCAATTTCTTTAGTAAGATTGATATAAAGTTAGGATGCCACCAGGGTCTAATTAAACAAACTGATGTATGGAAGACACTATTCAAATATAAAGAAGGCCTTTTGGAGTGGTTGGTCATGCCCTTTGCCTTGACTAATGCTCCAACAACATTAATGAGGATGATGGTTGATATCTTGTGGTTGTTCACTAGCTCTTTTGGGGTTGTATATTTGGATGCCATCACCATCTTTAGAAAAACATGTGCGTAAAAAATTGTAGTGCATTCAATATATCTTGAGCACCGTACGACAAAATGCATTATATGCTAATTTGGAGAAATTCTCCTTTGGAATGCATAGAAATCAATATTTGGGATACATTGTCGATGAGCATGGGTTAGATGTGGACCCAACTAAGATATAAGTAATTTGAGATTGGCCAGCTTTGATTATTATAACAGAGCTCTGTTGCTTCTTGGGCCTTGCTAACTTCTACCAAAGTTTCATGTTGGGGTTCTCTTATATTGATTGGCCCTTAAGTTAAGTGACCAAGGGTGGAGCAAAGGAAAAGTTTTATTGGGTCATAGCAAAAAGAATCTTAGGATTTAAAACAAAGGACATCATCTTTGATCTACACTATTCTTCACCCTGCTAGGCCTACCACAACCATTTGAGATTGAGACAGATGCCTCTGACTATCTTATTGGTGCAGTCCTCACTTAGCAATGACATTCAATGGCATATCATGGTGAAACACTTTTTGATATTTTCGAGAGATATCCCACTTACAAGAAGGAGATGCACTCCATCGTGTGGGATTGCCAACAGTGGAAGAATTATATTTTTGGGAAGGATATGATCATCCACACTAATCACGAGCCTCTGTAGTTCATGGAGGAATAAGGAAAGTTACATAATGATCGCCATAAGAAATGGTCCGCATGCCTACAACAATTCCATTTGAACATCAAATACAAGAAGGATAACACCAATCATGCCGCAGACTGCGTTAGTCAACCCCCATTTATGGTGATAACTACAATTCCTAACTCTTGTGGGAATGCAATTTCTAGGTGGCCACAATTATACAACAATGAATCTGAATTCACTACCACATCCCAGATGTTGATCAAAGCTAAGCAAGTTCTAGGCTTCCACCTCTAGGGTGTGCTCTTATGTTACCTAGGCCACCTTTGTGTTCCCTCAAGTCAACATGCCAAGCTGATCTGGGAGGAACATTACAGTTGGGTGGCAGAGAAATTTGGTGTGGAGAAGGCAGTGGCAGTACTTTAGAAGTATTTCTACTAGCCAAAGCTTCAACGAGGTGTTAAACAATATATTAGATTGTGTATTATTAATGCCATTGTTAAACCAACCATCAAGAAGTTGGGGTTGTACACTCCTCTACCTACCCCATAAAATTCCTAGGAGTTAGTATCCATGGATTACATGTCATGTTTTCCATCCACCAAGCATGGTAATGTTTGTGTGTTTGAGGTTGTTTGATATGGGCCTTACACAATCACAAATGTTGTGGATGAAAATGATTTTGAATTGAGCATTCCCACTTTCCTTAGCTTGCACCCAATATTTATTGTGGAGTTGCTTTGACCATAAATTCCACCTATGTTGGACACATTAGAGGTTGCTAAGCAAATGGACACCATAAAACTCAATCTTGACTACATTGAACATGCTATATTTGATCAAATCATGGACACCAAGACAATGGATACCTACCAAAAACACATACATCTCTACTGGGTTATCAAAGTAGGGCAACCTCTTCACTAAGGAAATCGTCTCGCTAGGATCCAAATTCAACATAAGTTTCCCCATCTAAAGAGGGAACTTAACACAATGGAGACCATTACTTCTTAAGGGGGGGGGTCATTGATTCCGATGGATATTGATGGCCACCCACCTCTTCTATTGTCTCAATGGTTCTCTATCTTCTTGGAAGTTTTTCTATTATTTTTGGCTCCCAAACTTCGAGGGCCATTTTGAGCCACTAAATGATGTTTTTTGGAAATTGAGGGGGGGTAGGGGATGCCATGGAAACCCTTGGCCCCAATAAAAAATTGTATTCGTCAGATAGTTATTTCCAATGAGTTGTCATGCACCCCAAACATATATTTTATGCAAAATTGTGCCCTTGGAAAGTTGTTGTACCAACTAACCACCTTGGGGCCTGCAAGCCTTTTGGTGTTTCATCTTCTAGGGTTAGGTTTTTGGACCTATAGGGTTCTTTCTTTATGTTAAAAGGTCATTATTTCAGCCTCTTATAATAGCTTTTGCAAATGCACCTAGCTATTATCTCTCTCTGTTAAGAGATAACAATCCTCATTCTAACCAATTTGTGTTCTATAGTATTTTGTTATTTCATTTATTAATATAAGATGGGTTTTCACTATATTATTGTAATCTCTACTATATTTCTCTTTGTGTGTGTGTCCCATTTACTTTCCTACATTTCATTCCATTCCTTGTACAACTAGGATCACCATACCTATGTATGACTATCATTAGTCATGTATCATTTGTTCTTCATAGTCATGCATGGGCATTAGTCACATATGAAATGTAACACCCCAAGTTTTGATCTATAGATTTGCAATCTATATATGTGTATATGATGAATCATTGAGAAAAAATATGTAATATGTAAATGTATATTGAATGATAATAAAAATATACATCATAGATTGTAGATGTAGAAGGATTAAAAAGATGGGCAACTATGGTTCCACAAGCGAGTAAATAAAGGGAGCTTAAAGGGCTTAAATAGGGTCAAAGTAAGATAGTTATATTTTATTCCTAAGCCTATGTTCTTTGTGTTATCTTTTCCTAAGTATTTGGACCTTGGAGTTAGTGGGGAAAGTGAGATATGTGGGCTTCTTATGAAGGCATGTTATTTCCTCCACTCATGTAAATATAATCCACAAATTTTTGTTATGCAATGCAACAATTGTAGTCATTCTTGGGAAAGAGTCATGTTTGAGAGTTAAGCTACCATCCTATCACTATAATGAAATTATTGGAAATGAGTGTCATGAAAATTATGAAGAATTATCACTATGTGTATTGTAAATTGTTGTCATTGAGGTAACATAGTAACAAATAAGGATTCCTTGTGTCCTCAACAATGAGATTTCCTAGCCAATCTATGTTGGAGCCCAAAATGGAAATGAGATAACTCAAGTGTATATAGAGCAGAGAAGGGGATCCCATTCCTTCGGTCATGCATCATGATGAGGAAAGTGTTGGCATTATTTTCAATGATGGCAAAGGAACAACAAGAGCAGCAAGGTATGTTGCAACTGATGTTTGACAATAAGGTATATGATTCATATGTCATGATGTTGAATCAGTTGAGGAGGCTTGCAAGGTATATGCTTGATATGTCATGTTGTTGAAGCAACTGAGGAATTTTTCAAGGTATATGTTTGATATGTCATGTTGTTGTAGAGGTTATGTTGCAAATCTTGAAGAAGAAGTGATAAAAAGGGAGCAACAAAATATGCTTGTTATTCTTGTGTACAAGGTATGTTTGTTGCTAGTGATGCTTGATGCTTGTGGTGCATGAAAGAGGTATGCATGTTGATGCTTGATGATGTTGATTCTTGTGATATATTGATGCATTATGGTTATGTGAGATGTATTATGTACTAGAGATTAGTGTTGAAGATGTACAAGGCAAGGCAATGGGAATGAGAATGCAAGACAAATTTGTGATGCAAAGGGTGACGGAAAAGGAGAAACAAGATAGATCTTTGATGTCATTGATGTATGCGCAATTGACGTTGTGATGCTTGTTTGAAAAAGAAGTGGTCCACCCTTGTGAGCAACAAGGTATACTTGTTATATCTACGTACAATGATATGTTTGTGATGCTTGGTATGTGTGGTATGTTGAGATGACAAGTTGCAAAGAACAAAGTTATGGGATTGGAGAGTGAATGCATTGCAAATGTTGTGATATAAATGGTTGCATATGTTTTGTGTCTAAGGATGATTTGAAGACTGATTTGTTTGAGGAGATTGTTGTGATGCAAAGCAAAGGAAAAGGAAAAGGCATGAGAATTGTTGTGATGCAATGCAAAGGCATGAATAATATTGTGATGCAAGGCTATGAAAAAGGCAAATGTGTGTTGAATATAGTTGCAGAGATGTTAGCTTGTATATATTTTATGTATAAATCTCATTAAAATCTAATTAGGACTTTGGTTGTTGTAATCTTTAAAGGTGGACTATATTAATGCATCCTATTTGAATATGTTGAAATTTATTTTATTGACATGAAGAATATGAATGCACATCATTTGGATGTGGTGAAATTCATTTTATATATTTTAATGTTCAAGAGTTGGAACAATTTTGGAATTGAAGAGACACCCTTGGAATGCAAATAGACAAGTTTTGTCATTTCAGATTTGTGTGTGTCGAATACTAATAACCATCAAAGTTCGTTTATAAAATTTTGTGAGGTCATAGGGTTGAATGGTTAGATAGTTAAAGAATGTGAGAGTTGATTAAGGCGTTGTTCATTAGTTACATGACACATATATAAAGCTAATGTAAAACATATTTGAGCAATAGAAGAAGAAGAGATAGAGATGTAGGTATGCAAAGTTGTAGACGAGGTAAATCATCATATTGTTTCTTGTATATATAAGGGGATTGTACTCTCCTTTCAAGTTGCAACTTGATAAAGAATAGGTTGGAGCCTATTGAGGTAGGATCCTCTTGTGGGTTGTATCCTGCAGAAATTTTGTGGGAGTTGGAACTTCCTTTCAAGTTGAAGCTTGAAAAAGAATTGAGGTGGAAGTCTCCTATAGGTTGGAGCCTACAAAAAATCTAATGTAATAGAGGAAGTAAGAGCTTTTCTTTGCATCACAACAATAAAAAAGTCATAGTTTTTTTCCCTTTAAACGTTTCCACTTATATCTAGTGTCCACATGTGGTGTTTATGTGTTGATTTTATGATGTCATAGAGTTGTTATACTGTGGTTTGCTTATTAAATGTTGGTTATGCATTAAATTTGTTATTCATAAGGTGTATGTTGTTAATTTAATAGTTCAATTAATCATTGAAAATATATCATAAATTTGAGTCCATGAATGTACTAAACTGATTCACCCCCGCCTTCCCCACCCCCCCCCCCCCCCCCCCAACCCTCTTAATTTAGTTTAGTTTCCAATGATTGGTATCAGAGCCAATTTCCTTCTGTGACAACCTAATAGATGGAAGGTAGACCTAGTTGAATATGGATTATTATAGTGTACCTATGCTAAGTGCAACAAACTTTCATGAATGGAGAGATCAGGGAAAATCATAACTGATAACTTATGGATATGGTGTATGGAACCCTGTATACGATGGATACAGTAAATATGATCCCCCTCTACTCAAGAAAAACAATGGAATACTAAGGCAAAATGTGCAATGCATAACAATCTTCATAATAAGGATATTTATATAGTAATAGATTTAAATTTTGCAAACTAAATATAGGATAGACTGTAGGTCATGCATGAAAGATATTGGTAACAAGAATGCAAAAAGGAGAGGAAAAAGAGGAAGAAAAAAAGGTATCTTAGAAGGAAATAATCTAGTCATATGATACCTCTATGGGTGTGGATGTACTTAGTTTTCATGAAGAAAAGATAGATGAATATCAAGCTAGGATTGAATCAACATTCATTGAAATAGACAGAAATGAGAGAAAAGACCATAAGAAACTTTTGCATATTTGTGATGAAAGAGAACATGAGTTCAAGGAGGAAATTATGAACGTAAAGGCACAACTTGAAGAAGAAAGGAGAATAGAAGAGGTGAAGAGCAGTCGACTAAAGGAGAGGGAAGAAAAATATGAAATATTAGAAGATGAAATTGGTTCAACAAGAAGTGAAATAAATGAAAAGAATAGACTATGTAAAAACCTAGAAGAGGAGGTTGTCTCTATGAAGAACTCAGAAAATCCAACCATTGAAGAGGTCACAACATAAAAAATATCTATAGAAGAAGAAGCAAACAAAAACAAGTAACAACATAAAAAACCAAAGAATATGGTGAAGGGGTACTTTGCAAGAAGGTCATTTGAACCTGGAAATGGTTGAGAAAATTTGGATTATCACAAAGGAGATTCTTTGCTCCCTTAAAAGATATCAAGTGTTTTTATTGCCATGAACCTGGACATGTTGCAATAGAATGTAAGAGAAAAAAAAAAGTAATCAGCAGATGTAACAAACAAGAAGGCTCCTTCAAGCAAGCAAACATAGAAGGTAGTCATCCACTAGGTACACAAATAATTTCTATGGCTACTGTTATTTATGCAATGGATTTGGACATAAAGTTGTTGAATAAAAAATGTACGTAAAGAAGAGTAGAAATGGCTCAAGAGGAAACAAACCATTTACTCCATTTCTTGGCCATATAAGGTGATATTTATGTAGCAACCTTGGCCACATGGCTAAAGACTGCAAGCTACCATATACCCTAAATAACTATAGACAAAAAATGGAATCAACTCCAAGAAGACCAAACAATGAAGTAGATACACATAATCAAAGTAGTCCACTGAAGTGTTGAGAGGAAACTTCAATGACATAATGAAGTCAACATGGTTTGAGGGGGATTTTCTTAAAAAAGAAAAATATGAACTCAATGGGTGTTAGAGAAGCATCATCTCAAGGGGAGAGCATCCCCAATAGTTCCTTGACAATATACTGCATATGTTGAAATGTCTCTGCAATAAAACTTCAAAGAAAATGATGAGTATGATCTGTTACAATTCCAAACGAAGAGGTGTTTTCAAGACCTTGTTAAGAAACATTCAAAGTGTATCAACTATCTTAAATGTATCATGACTAAGAATACTACTGTAAATCAAGAAGAAAATATGTTGTGACATTCCTTACAATAAAGACAATTAGACTTCGATATAGATAATGTTTGATGTAGTTGGACATTAGATGATATTGAATGGACTTCCTTGGGGCAAAAAATTGTCTATATCATCCCATTTTCTAGTGAAGGCTTTGCATTTGTATGCAATAATACAAATATAGTTAGTTGTTCCAATGTGCAGTGGTTCGTTGTATGTCTCGACATCATTATCATAAAAAGCTACAAGTTCAAGCAAAAGAGGCTATATATTGTATAAAATTCAATATTCGTAAGGCTTCAGACAATGAATAGGCTAAGATATCTCAACCAATTCCCTTGATCACCATGCAAAAGCTTATTAAACAAAGCACGATAGGGTTTCAGGGTGCTGACACAAAGTGAATTGTTTCTGCATAGATCTTGAATTTTGTAGATCAATGTAAATTCTTCTCATATATTTTTCTATTGGAGTAGTAGTTGTCCCATTTGTAAGCTCTGAGTCTATTGAAGGGATCAAGGTTTCATCATTTCAACAAAATTTCTCCATAGTCCAAAGTATTGAAAATATATCTATCGTTGGATTAGAAATCTCCTAGCTCATACATTGTTATCATTCAAGTGACACCTCTTATGCAGTATGCATGCCTACTCAAGTGTGTTCCTTAAATGCAAATTGATGTGCACAAGATAGAGAAATGATCACTTGTACAAGTCACCAGAAAATTATCATGAAAATTAACATGCACAACATGGAAACACTTATGTAGAAATAGTAGGCGCAACAAAATGTTGTAGAAATGACGTTGAGAAAGAAAAGAAGATTGTGATAGCTAAGGAAATGGAAATGAATATCCAGGAGAAGAATATGAAAAAATAGAACATGATGTCTGATTATAGAGATAGGTAGAAACAATTATGATAGAGTCACTGACAATGAAGGGTTATGATTGGTATAAATCACATGAATCAACAACAACAACCACTACATTTGCAAACAAAATGAAAATGGATGAATTGAATAAAAAGGTCATGTTGGTGCAGAGGGTCAGTTGAAAAGAAAAAAAATGTTTTAAGGTTTTTACCCTCATACTAAAGAAACAATGGCTTGGAGAATTTGCATTGTGGCTATCATATTGCGCAATGCCCAATTCAACACTCTACATAGTCTATCACCTCCATAGGATCAAGTGAATGGTGTGAAGGAAACATGTTTGTGAAACACAATGATGGAAACATGATTGAAATGATTAGTAATATGATCATTGAATGCATGAAGACTGTGTGAAGAACTAAACATGGAACCTCTCCTCATATGTGGCTTTTCTTGTATTCATCACTTTTGTTACTTCTTTGATACCGTCATGAGAATAAGTAATAGTAATAGGGAGGAGACATGGTTAGAATTGGGCATTAGACGTTAGAGAATTTCACACCTGAGAGAAATTATGCAGGACCTACAAATGCCAGTGATACGTTACACTTATGGTTGGATAGAATTAGGTGTTTTGACAGAATATAATGTTACATGGATGCATTATGGTAACAGGTTTGTCAGATCTATAGATGCCAATTCATTTGAGATACCAGAGGTGCATTATGGGGATGCCAAAGGTATGTTGAGCCTCATCATAATTAAGAACAGATGTTGGGGAATCAAACTAGAATACCAACGCATGACATACCATCGCTATATTGTGGACCTTCTACCAAATTATCTATGATATGTGTTACATGTATGCATTGAAGAATATCATAGTAATGATATAGTAGTTGGATCTAAGTATTTCAGTTATGTTTTATAGGCAAATATGTGCGTGTGTGTTTATAGTGAATCAAGACTTGTGTATGTAAATAGTAACAATATGTAGAATGGTTATTCATGGGTCGTTTCCACACTCACAACTTGGAAGTATGGTTATATTGGTGGCATTAATATTTGGTGTTGTATTGTTTAATTTTTGTGTGGAATGCATTGGTTGTTGCATTATAAATATTTGATGTTGGTGCATTATATCATTACATGATGTTATATGGTGGAATAATGTTGATATGTCTTATGGTGGCACAATGTTATTGTAAGTTTTAACCCTGTACAGAAATTACCTGCAAACAAATTCTTAAAAACAGAAAATATATAATGGCAAGAGCATAAAACATTAAATAGATATACACAAATATTTTCCCTTGGATCCCAAAATCAGGACTATCAGATTGATTTTTCATTATATTACAATACATATATATATATATATATATATATATATATATATATACATACCGAAGCATCCATAAACCCCAATCCATTAACCCCGGATTAGAACATAACCTAGTCCCCTTGACTGGATCTACAAAATACCATGGGCAAAAAAACCATCATGCCCAAACCATGTGCGAAATCCATGCACAAAACCATAGGTAGGTCCGCCCACCTAATATAGGGTCCAAAAAAATTCTCGGGGTGTCGCCCTGAACCCCGTGCAGGGGGTTTTTCTGCCCCCCCTGCTGCACTCGGCACTCGGCGCAACAAAGGAGTGCATTCTGGGCTAGAGGATGATTTCACTCTGGAATCGATTGATATAAGAGGTCAAGGTGAAATGGAAGGAGTTTGGCCCAGATGAAGCCACCCAGGAAATGGATGATTAGATGAGGGTACCTTAACCATTTCTATTTAATGTGAAAATGAATGTAAGGAGATGTATATATAAGGATCATGGATATATTTTGTGTTATGTTTATAGAAAACTAAGGACAATGTTCCTTTAAGGGGGTGGAGTTTGTAGTATCCCTTTTCAATGCCCCCATGTAAATGTCACCATGTCTAATTATTTATATAAATAAATGTAAAATGAAAATATGGCCGAGTTGGAGGAGTGGGCATGGATTCAAAGGTCTAAGGAGGGGAGGTTTCTTGTGCTATGTTTAAACCCTAAATCCAAGGCACTTCATTTATTTTTCCCCATCTATATCCTTGAAAAATTAATGGTTTGTTGGTGCAAGGCATTGAAGTTGTATATGGATAGCCCAAAGAAAAGGATGAGGCCCATGCTTGCCCTTCCTCGTGGGACATGTTGGGAAAATTCAACATACAAAGGGAGAGAAGGGCATGAGGCAAGATGCAAAGGGGCATACTAAAAGGGGCATACTAACACAAAGGGAGAGAGGGAAGACCACAAGAAGGCAAGGAAAGAGGAGTGAAAAAGAAGAAATGAAGAGAAGAGAAGATGTATAAGAGACAATGCCCTATGTGGGACGTCGTTCCCTGAACCTAATAGTGTGGCTAGTGATTGTGTGTTGGTGTGATGGGCCAATGAAGGTTTAGTGGAGACAATTTTTCACTAGTACTTGCTATATCGACTAATAAATCTATAAAAGCTTTCCTTGGGGATGATAAACCATTGAGATCTTGTTGAATGAGATGATAAACTGCTGAGGTTCTTGTTGGAATGGCTGATAAACCATTTGGCAGGATGAGACACTTAGGTTTTTGCTGGAAAGGGCCGAAAATCACTAAGTGCTTGTCTTGGAGATGATAAACCACTTTAATTTCTTGCTAAGTAAGCTAATAAACCACTTGGATAGTGGGCTCTGGACTCTTATAGTGCTTTCCTTTAAAATCCAGTTGATGAACCACCCTTAGAGTGAGGTCATTCTCCTAGATCGAGTTGAACGTCAATGAGCCTTGAATGAATTCCTATGATCTATGTCAAAGAGGTAGAAGAGTCAATGTGGTGGTTACTACATGAGGCAGTTTATAAACCACCCAGACAATGCACTCCCTCTCCAACTTGGTTGACTTGTTATTACTATGTGAAATTCCTTTGAGGAATTAATTCTTTAGACTCCAAATATGGCTCAAGGGAGGTAAGCTACAAGAAATAGAACAGTGTAGCTGGCCTATGGTTGGGTGGAGAGTTTAAGTCCCTCCCTCAGTTGCCATCCATTCAAGTTAATCAGATAAGCGTATTTAATCATGTATATACTTGTGCCATGGATGATGCATGCTTTCTTATACATTCACATGGTTATTCTAGATGAATGCTTACTTATATGTTCTCATAGTTATGTTGGTTGAATACTTGTTTGTATGTTCTCATGATTATGTTGGTTTCATAGAAACTTGTGTTGTTGTTAATGCTATAAGCTACAGAGTCAGCTACATGAGTATCATGTTACTTGAATGAGTTTCATAGTAGATCAATGTGGTTGAGTAAAGTGGTGTGTTTCCGTTTCTAAGGTGTGAAGTGCTATGTTGTAAGAAACCTATAACCAATAATTTTTTTTAAAATAAAGAGAACCTACAGGAGGTAAGACAATAAAATTGACCTCATAAATATCTCTTATACATGTCAATGACACTTAAATATTCTACTCTTAATTACTCCTATTATATAATTTCTTATGTCTCCTTGATCTTGTTTAGTGATCCATGTACTATTATACTCGATTATTTTTATATATTAAATTCTCTAGTTTTCATCCTTTATGATTTATAATTGTTTCTGCTGTAATAAGGTATATTCATATATAACTAAGGGTTGAGTCTTCCTCAATATTTTTCATATTATCTAAAATTATATGTTTTTTTTTTTTTTTACGTGCTTGGATTTAACTTTTACAACAGTAACTAGTATTATTTTCTACACCTTCAAAAAGGGTTTCACCATCGTGGTTTTCATATAACACACACACACACAATCATCTATTTCAATGTTTGCAAATCCACCACTTTCACAACTTAGGTTTTGTGTGACTCATGCAATAAATTTGTGTTTTAAATAATTACGGTCTTTGGTGTATTGAACAATGTGGTATATATGTACTTTGCAGTTTTTGGAGTATTCTAACCTTGTGGCAGATTTTTTCATGACCACTTGTCCTATTCACGGGTTCCTGACACAACCATTTATGCAACCCTATCATCAATGGTTAAATTTGATCTACCAAAGATCTATAGTTCATTTCACTTAGGTTTTTTATGTCGGTTGCAAAAACTACTTTGTCCATCATCACTGATTCATTCATTCCTTTGGTCTTGTGACAAAATTTCTCTCACCCTACAAATGGAACTTCTTTTAGTCCTCTTGCTATTTCTAGGCTATATAACATTAAAGGATATCAACCTTTGCTGGTTTCCCTCATTCATTCGATAAATGGAAAGTAATTGCAGGACCATTTTTTTGCCCCAGTGATTCGAAAGAAAAAGGTAATTGATTTTCTATGCAAGGGTTTTTCCTCTTTGTTTTTATGGTTCATTTCAATAGACATTTCTTATGTTCAACTTCACAGTTATTTTTCCATTTACCCAACCGACTTATTATTGTTTACTTTCATTTTTAGGAATGAAGCCTAGCTTTACAATTTAATACAAAGTCTTTAATGGATCACATTTTTTTTCCTTGGGTTCTTCTTAACAGTAGTTATAGTGGCATTGTACAATATATAACTATCTACTCACTCATGTATGGATTTTAATTTCTGAGTTCCTGAATTTCTAGTAGGTTTCTTTCTTTCTACATATTTATTCTGCTAAGGGTTTTAACCCTATCCTTTGGTTTACAGGTTCATAGGGTTTTCTTCTGGTCGAAATCTCAACTTCGTTATGTAGAATGGTCCTCCATCAAGTTAATATCCTTGGCCTTTTAGAGCAGAATTTATTTATGAGGCATGTCTCATCCCCCACAAGGTATGTATCTAATTTATTACTTTTTGCAACATATTATCTATCGAGTATATTAAATATTTAACTAAGTGGAATAATTTACAACTACACCCTTCCTTTATAAGTATGAAGGAATGGTTTTACACATGGTTTCATAAACGCCTAATTTATAATGGCGTTGTTAGCTCAATTCCGTATTATGAGAGACCAATACCTCTAAAATCCGCTCTAGGTGACTCAATAACAATGTAGAATACTAACTTCTAAGTTATCCTTGTTTGGTATAATATAATAAGGATTTTTATCTCCAAAGCTCGTTACTATTCTTTGGATAAAAGTCACTACACAGCTTAGTGAGAACATATTTTTGTTATCTTTAAAAATAAATTGTATCTTCTAAATACAATTTGAAGTCTCTTTCAACTTAAAAGCTTTTAATTCTTCTTTATGACTTTTCATTGTTTACAATTATATCCTATGTCAAGTTCAGTACTAGTTAGGGTTTTATTCTCATTCCTAATTGGGTTTATGTAATTTTAATTGACCAATTCATATATTTTTGCATATTTTAACTCCACTATTGGAGGAATCCGAAAAGTATTTTCTAATGAAGTTTTTATTTCTTTTCTTTTCATAGAGAACATTAATGTCATATTCTCTAGTTCCTATTTTTCTTCTACAGGTAATTAAATTTACATAACATTCCTTCATTACATAATTACCATATTTATAATCTAATTACCTCGCTTGTATGCAATTTTTTGTTCTACAATTTTTTCTATAGGTACACTCTTAGGCAATGGACTTTAAATATTTTTCCTTCTCTGTCTCTTGAAGAATTCTACCTCTTGAACTAATAAGAGTGACTTCCTTCCTATATAGGATGACATACTCTCTTATTTAGCTCTTCATTCTGTAGGATGAGAGTTCTCTCTTTTTTGTGTATGGAAGCAACATAAGAGCACTTACCCTGAGAGAGTGTGTTTTGTCATAGGTAGTTATTGAATATTCAAATTATTTAAGAATAAGGCCGAAAGCCTTGATTCGTTCCAAATATATTTCTAATATTTTTTTTTATGGATCCTTTGGTCCTATATTACACTAAGTTTGTGTTATTATGTATATTATAACTAAGTACTTCATTTATGGACTAAATTAATAAAAATTTGATTTTTTTGTACCAGTTATATCTGTGTTAATTTGCGCTTTTTTATCTGTATATAATTTCTAAATTTTCTTCGTATTCAAAGTTTTTCTAAGAGATTTCCTTAAACCAAACATGAGAATCTTAATGATAATATTGAATCCTTGTTTTCATTCTTATAATGTCCTATGAAATCCATGTTTCTTTGTTTTTTTTTTTTTAAGAAAGGAAATAGTTTCTCTACACGATAAAACTTATTTCAAAATTTCGTAGTCTTTGATATCTATATTTTAAGATAGTTCATCATACTAAATAAGAGGAAAGACGATTAACAAACAAATGATCCTTTTCTTTCTTTATCATCTCTATTTAATTTCCCATACTTATTCTAAAACAATATCACAAACTTATTTTGTAAGACTCCACCATAGTTAGAAATCTCTAAACGTTCAGTTTATTCAAAGAAAATTATTCTTTCACCTCATTGTATACTTTTCACTATACTAACTATACACATTATTGTAGGAAAATTAATTAAAGTGTCTGTACAAATTTTTCAATTCTATTTGTTTAAGTTTCTAGCATTTTATTCAAACATCATGTACTTACTTAATAAGTAAATTATATCATATATCATAAAATAAAATTCAAAGAGGATGAGATACTAAATTGAAAATTAGTAACTAGAACTAATGTTGGAGATAACTAAGTCCCCCCAACCTTGACACTTTTCTCCAAAAGGGTCCCCTGAGCACTCTGATTGCAAGTTCTTATTTTTCTCAAACTTTGTCACTTTTTTTGCTTTATCCAGTTTAGCACTATGAGCCTTTCCAGTAGCAAAAGAAAAAATGTATCACCCTCTACAAAAACAATTGGTAGCTGGTAACTACCTCCATCTCATCCAAAAGGTAGTAGGTAGTTACTAGCTCATTTATGAGCCCTAATTCCCCACTCTCAAAGACAACTCCTGTCTTTTAGGGAAGTTTTAATGACTAATCATTTCCATCATAATTTTTCATCTAATCATTTAGATTAGATGCCTAGTACTTAAATAATAGGGGTAATCAATAACCAACATTAACTTGTAGTCATATCTCTTTCAACTAGGTATAACTTCAGCATTGATTTGAAGATACTTTTATTTTATTAACAACACCATAAATACAATTTTACTTCTAACATTGATAAGTTTTACCATAGTGACAAATTAATTTCCAAATAAGTCTTTAAAGTTAAAGCAACAACCACACTTAACCAAACACAAATTTACAACATAAACTCCATGTCCGAGATATCACATCCTCACCTACTTGAGTTTGACACCATTCCGGTGTTAATTCTGTCCAACCCAATAGTCATGTTATTCTAGTGTTTTTCAGGCATCCTCTAGGCATATGAACTACCAATATGCTAACCCAACAAGCATGTTGCTATAGGGTTATTTAAGCACTTTCTAGTCATAAACCAAAACAACTTTCAACTAGTACCATAACCTAAACTCGAGATTCACCAACTGGATACTATGACTCATTTTGTTTTTTAAGTAGAAAATAAAAATAGATATGTTTTCTTTAAATGTGCCTTTCAATTCCCAAGTTACATTTTCCAGGTTGAAGTGTTTTCCCTGAATTTTTAACTTGGGTCATAATTCTATTTCGGATCATGACTTCACTCTGGTCTAGAATATGTAGAGGTTCTCCTAGGAACTCTCCCTTCGATTCTACCTATATAACATTCAAAACAATGATGTGAGTTGAGTCATGTACATATTTATTTAACAAAGTACATGAAATACATTATAATTTGTATATTTGTTGGAAGAGCAAGTTGATAAGCCATTATTCCATTCTTTGCTAACACCTTAAAAGTTCCACAATATCTAGGTGATAATTTAGCATATTTTCCAAGTCTAATTGTGCTCTTATTTGATTTTACCTTCAAATATATATGGTCACCAACATTTAATTAGTTTTGAAATATTTTCAAATATGCATAACTTTTTTGGCATTCTTGAGCTCTTTTTAAGTTTTATTTCATCCACTTAACTACTTCTTCCATCTCTTTTAAGATATCTAGAGCGAACATCAATGTGTCTTGAGGATGGTCCCAAATCAAGGGTACTTTACATTGTTTTCCATACATCACTTCAAAATGTCTCATTTTGAGTGAAGTCTGATATCCATTATTATACGAAAATTCAACCAAATTGAGATAGTGTTCCCACTTAGAGGGACTATCCATGACATACTGTTACACATAAAATTTTCGCCATGACACTTGATCAATTTATGGATATTATTACCATCCGTGAACATGTTGAAACTATCTCCTTGAGAAGTCCAACAACTCAAAATATGTTAAAGTCCATGAGAAATTTGGGTCAAATAGCTCTCACACCTTGTTAAGTTCCACCTGCGCCGATTTTTCTAGTGTTTCCGTCGCATGCACTAAAATTTACTCTGAGAACAGTGTAGAGCTGCACTCTGTATGTAACTATAAACTCGCATAGGTGAATTCTAGAAAGTAAAAATAAAAAGTACATTTTAGAAACCTAGTTGGTCGAATATTTCCCAACTGAAAGCTTCCAGGTGATGAATATTCAAACTATAACCCTCATAAGGTGCATCTCCATCCCTTTTCTCACGGTAACCTAATCCTTCACGAAAGTAGGTTCATATTCTTATTATGGATTTGAAACTTCCCCCTATTTGATTTATAAAAGGACTAGAGGGTTGAGGGATGAAGGAGGTCAGAATTCAGAGAATACAAACTTATGCTGCTAATTTGAGATTGGAGAGCTTGTTATCAGGAGATTGAAGGAATTTGGGAGGGACCTCACGACATCAAGGTGAACATTGTGAGGCTCCACTTATCTTTTGATTAATACAAATGAGCACTTTCTCCCATTGATTTTGTCTTTTGTGAATGATGAATAGTTTGTAATTGGTTATTATGTTCATTAAGGCAAGTTCAATCCCTAATTTCCTTGATCATTAGGCTAAGTTGTTTGAATTACTATATCACATGTGCTTTTGATCCTTTTCATGGTTTATGTTTGTAGGTTCTAATAAGCATTGAAGAGCTGCATCAAGTCATAGCCAGGGATCTTCATCAAGCATTTCGTGAAACTAGTAAGAGGTCTATCCATCAGTGAGACTGCTTGTAATTCGATTAAATTCAACTTAGAGAAAGAGTCAGTACATTTGTCATGATTGTTTCTATTTTCCATTTAGGATCTAGGGATATCGCTCTTGTCTGTAAGAGGGATTGTCCAGTGTAACAAACGGGTGACTCCACTGGGGAACGTCACTGTTGTCGTCTTTTTCCTTAGCCTCGCTTTCTGATTTATCCAACCCTAAGTCTTCATAAATTGATGGCCTTTTAGATCTGATTGGTTGATTATTGAGTTTTTTTTTTTTTTTCTTTAATTTTTCTTCCCTACGCCATTTCTGTTTGTACACAGAGCACATATATGCACCCTTTTCGCCGTAGCAATTGAGCGCATGCACACTATTGCATACTAGAAAACTGTGCAGCCCTTGAATGTTTTTGAAAATTTCATTATATCTTCAACCCAGACCTAAATTTGTCTTTCTAAAAGTGTCATTCTATTTGTTTGGATTGTGTGTTGTCTTTTCTAAACACAGTTGTTTGTTTTGTTGATGATTTTCTAAAGATTAGGTCTTTTTGGAAGAATACCTTAGGGTTTTGACTGGTTGATTTGTTGATTGATCAAAACAAGTTTGGATGTCTTTTTGTTATTGATATTCTTATTTATTTATTTATTTATTTATTTATTATTATTATTATTATTATTTTCTGTCAAATACACTAGTTAAGCTTTAAAAATTGTTTATTTGTAGTCAAAATCACTTTTAATTACAAGTTAGGGTTTCTAAAGACCTTGTGCTTTTGTGAAAGAATCATAGTTATTTTTGCTTGATAAAAGAAGTTGTTGCTTTCATCTTGGGAAAATTTTCGTGATTGCACTGTTATTGTCATCAAATCAAAGCATTCATAGGAGAATATGTGTTTTCTCCATCTTCTTGATTTATTTCTGTGTGCTCTAAAGTTTCAAGTAATTAGAAGAAAATAGGTTTTAGTTTATTTTGATAATTAGGGAAATCTAGAAATTAGTTTGTTAGCTGCATTTTTCATTACAAAATAGTGAAATTGGTTGTTTTGAGAAAAGTGAAAAGTTTTTAGTTGTTGCATTTTATTTCTCAAAAATCAAAGAAAACTCTTTCTTTTCTCTAAATAGAATTTCATCAAAAATTGAAAGTTGCTTTTGCATTTTAGAGTGCATTAAAATTTCGAGTCGTCACAACATCATAAGTTTCACCTCCATCACCCATTGAGTAAAATAACAACTTAATAATACAACGCTAATTAAAATTCACTTAGAATTTTATATTTTCTAGGGCTCTTTTCACCTACATTAGCTTAAGTGTAGGGATTTGGAATAGGGAAGGAAGTAAACTTTCCAAAGCTACAAACAGACAATAGAATCTTGAGTTAGGGAGAGAAAATCCAAGTATTTCCATTTTGCTATGGGAAGCTCTTCTTATACATGAGTTAAGCACGAGGTTGTGTCGAATTTGGTGAAGTGATTCAACCCACTTGATTGGCCTAGATATAATAATTTACACGTATTACAATGATGCCTGAGCTTGTTACTTTTGCCCTTGTGTGTACGTCTGATCTACCACTGTCCCCCTAGGTAAAATTATTGTATTTGGTGAACATAGTGACTATAATCCTAGGGCTCTACCTAAGGTGATGGTAGAGGGAAGGTCCTACTGTACTTGGAACAGATGTTGGCTAGACTCACTTGGACTCTCTAGAGGGTAATCTTTGCTCGGGATGGTTTATAGCAGACTTACTTGCACCATACCATTTCATTAAGCAGGTTGTCAGGGTAACTGGGCCAAATACTAATTTTCTATAAAAAATTCACCTTGATCTCTACGATGTTGGATTTCATCACCAACTAGTATATATTTATCTCTGTGAAGAGTATGTTTGTGTGGTTTGAACTCCTAGATTTTTAGCACGTGTTACTTTTTGTGTTATTGTTTTTTTTTCTTTTTAGAGACTTTAGGTGTAACTTAGATATTGTGTGATTAATAATTTAAATTTTTTTCAATGTGGCGGAACTACCAAGACAATCACGTAGGATACTCGGGGATCCCCCTGAGTATACACCAAGTCAATTAGAAAAGGTCAAAGTAGAAAAATCTAAATCATCTAAAACTGGAATTGCAGAAGAAACTAAAACTTCTACTATTATAGATTCTGATGTAAGAGGAATTGAAGTTAATCAACCTATAACATTTACTATTTCAGGTATTGAAGTAACAAAAATTGAATTTGATCAAACTCATAATTTAACATCACACTCAACAACAATTGATTTAAAAATTACTAAAATCGTTCAAACTGAATCGGATATCGGAGAATCTTCTGATAGAAATTCTGCTTCCGAACTAGATATTGAAGAACCCGAGTCTGATATTTTTGAGCCTGAAATTCATACACCTACCACAACACGTATTCTGGATCCTCCACTTTCACCGCGTGTGAAACTTATCATTATTGATAGTCTTCCTCTTGGTCTTATTTCCATTAAATAACTTGTTTCGAACGAAGAGGAAGAACCTATAGTTGCTACCAGTGAACCTGTAGGTATCTCAGAACTTTTATTTCGATATCTTCACCCTGACCCTTGGTATTTTACACCCTTGAACTTTTTAGGGCAAGGGATTCCACGTTACACAAATCCTTATTCTACCGTGCCCGGTTTTGACTGGTCCACAATGATTCCTAGAAGTGTCGTGACAGATACATCCATGTATTCCACTTCTCCAGAGTCCACATTGTATGGTGGTTTTTTACCACTTGGATATCAGTCTTTCGTAGGAGCTTATTCAGGAGCTTCTTCCTCGAACTCAACTTCAAAGATGTTAAATGGTGTAATTAACCCTACCAATGAAGTTTTGGCATCTGAACAAGCCATTAATATGATTTATGGTAATGTTGGTAATACACAAGCTAACCCAACAGGTGGTAATTATCCACCTGGGGGGCAACCATTGTATCCTCCACCTAGAAGACAACCTTTTGGTGGACCTTACCCTACATCTAGGGGGCAACCCCCTACCAGAAAATATTTTAACTATGATCAAATGCCTCAAACCGGTTTTGGTCAGCCTGTTATGCCTTACTTTGCCTATGGAATGCCTTACCCTAGATTGAATACAATCTAGAACCCTTCTCAATAGTCAATTCGTGTTGCTTCTCAAGTGCCTTTGTATCAACCTGGCCAACCTCTTGAACAACCTATGTAGCAACTGATTTTTGAAGGTATGTCTTCTCAAGTTCAACCAACCATCTAGGGTGCCTCATCGACTCCTGCCCAGAAATCACTTCAATATCCCACCCAAAGTGCCCATCAAACTGTAGGGCAATATGATATGGAAACATATGTTCAGAACCCAGGTTCAAGTTCACCTAGAATGCCAATTCCAGGAGTATCATAAATAATTTTCCCGCATATGTCATAGGTTACTATGTAACCTCTTATTCAGTCTTTACCTTGGGCATCTGGTGTTCAATCCATTCCTATGATTCCATCAGCACCTCAAATACCTATTGTTCAACCTAGTGTTCCATATATGAAAGTACCTTTTCAAGGTCTATCTTTCCAAGGTAAACCCCAGAGTAAGTTTGTTCAAACTACACCTTTTCAAACTCAATTTCTCCAATGTCAGCCCTTGCAAAGCCAACCCTTTCAAGGACAGTTTTTTCAAGGTCAAATGGGTCAGAATCTCGCCTTCCAGAATCAACCGTACCCAGGTCATACGTTTCAACAACATATTCAACTACAATAAGGTATGGCTCATCCTGGATACCCAGGAGGTATGCAGATCCCAACTGCTTAGGCTATCGCAAGATATCCTCCTCCTGGTATGGGACTCGCCCCTTAGGGTTATCAATATCCATCACAGGACCCCAATCGCCATTTTTCTTTCATTGCAACTTTGGATTTTCCTGACCTCTCTCGGTTAACTAATGATCCACTTCTTTATTTACCCTATTGGTCGGCTATTTCTACTAAGTTGCCCAGTGACATTCCTAAGTTTGGAGGTGATTCGGGTGAATATCCATCCAACCATCTCATGACCTACCATCTTTGGTGGGTGTCCAGCTCGTTAAATGATGATTCTATTAGATTAAGACTTTTCCAACGAACCCTAATCGGTTCGATAACCAAATGGTATGTAGAATTACCGTGTGCTTCTTTCAACATGTTCAATGCCCTTTCTACAACCTTTTTGACTCATTTTCAGTTATTGTTCTGTATGACAATGGAACTGAACTTTTGAATTCTTTAAAGCAATCAACATCTACCCATGTCTCAGATGACATTCACTAATGGAGATGAAGACGTCGCCTACTTAAAGTTTACATTCCAAACTAGATTTTGGCTGAATGGTTTATAAAATCTCTTTTACTAGTAATTATTGAAGATGTGGCCAAAGGCGGTGTTGTAACTGAAGAGCAGGTAATTGCTCGCGCTCGATATCTTGAACTTGTTTATACTAAGTCTGGTACTTTGTATGAAAATATCCCGGATTTACCTCGATCTAATCCAAATAATCCACCTCCTCCAGGATCACATGCAGCAGATGGCATGATTAGTTTTGTGATCCAGAAGACTAAGAACAAAAAGAAAAATTCTAAGAATGTTCAAGTTTCGGCTCTATCTAATTCACCTGATGAAGATCCTTCTCCTGGAATTACTTTCGAAATCAACACCGTAGATTCATCTACTGGCAATGGTAAGTCATATGGAAATAAGAAAAAGCGAAAAGGAAAAACTTAGCAAGACAACCACTCTAAGGAGAAATCAGCCAAGAATGAATGATCTGATGAAAAGAGGAAACCTCGATATCCTTGCTTGATTTGTGAGGAAGATCATTACACTAAGGTGTGCCCTCATCGGGCCAAAGTTTCTAAATTCATCAAGAGTTCATCCACACCCATTGTTTTGAAGGATCTTTTTCCTTGAGACAGTAAAATGGTCTCTCGCGACCAATCCTCCTCATCCCGTTGGCAGGTATCATGATGACGTCTTCCAGAGTTATGGTAGCAACGAGATCCAAATATTACGCATCAAAGAGTCCTGTTGAAAATGGAGATGACTCCAGTTCATTTGGTCAAACTTGCACGTCTACTCCTCCTTCTTTTGAACCATTACACATTGAAAAACCAAATCCTGATATAGTACTTCATTCGCCTCCTAATGGTATGCTTCATAAGTCAGCCTTTAATCCTCATGCAAGGGCTTCCCAAAATTATAAAATCATCGAAGAGTTGGCTATGCACCTTTGGCCATGTCTACCCTTGAAGTGCTATAAACTTTTCCAGTGCAAAGGAAATTATTATTATCAACGATAGGAGTTGTAGATCCTCAAGATTCCCATTTGATTGTTTTTTATCTCGAGAATCATGTTCCACATCTCCCACACCAACTATCTTTTTAGATAACAGTTCACGTCAAAAATCAACGAGTTTTTGAACATTGATTGACAAAGGAGTGTCAACATGTATTACGTCCATTTCTTGTTGGAAAGATTTAGGTTCTCCAACAATCAATCAATATCCCACGACTTTGAAAGCCTTCGATGGAATAGGTTTCATTCGTATGGACTTTTAAATGATTTGCTAATCGAGTTAGAAGGAAAAAAAGTTGAAATAGACGTTGAGGTTATTGATGCTCAACTTGATTACAACTTTTTTCTTGGCCGATGCCAGACTTATGACATGGCATCAGTAGTCTCGTCATATTTTAGGATGATTATGTTTCTTCACAATGGAAGAATTATGTAAGTAGATCAATTATCCTACTATACCTCTAACCCTAATTCTACGGTAGTATCCAATTTGTTGGAAAATCGACCACTCCATATGAAGAACTTGGTGTGGGCCTGCTTAAAGACTCATCTTGGATGGGGAATTTCGTGTTCCCTCCACCCGTTCTTCTTTAGAATGAAGCAGAGATCAACATGATTACATCAAGTACTTTCGAAATGGGAGATCCATGGAAATTACCGTCAGAATCAGAAATGATCTTATATGGTGATGAAATGCCTCGTAGTCATTTTGAGTTAGCCTACGAGGCCATTCAATCTTTTTCAAACCCATCAACATCCGATGATGATCAAATGAATATGATCATTGATGAATATTCTCATTTGTCATTCTTGGAACCAATCTCTATGCTTGATCCTTTTAAAAAAGATTTTTTAACGGATGAAGGGATTATGGAAGTTATCACCTTGGATTAAATGACATGGGACGATACTCATCATAGTTCAACTTTCTTACCATATTTTGATAAAATTGAGAATAATTTTTCATCATTATTTTCATTTGAGACCCTTAGAAATCCTCAAAATCCAATATCTACCCTTTCTTCTAGTTCTAAATAGAATTTAGGGAACATATCAGCAACAATACCTATCAATATCTCAGTGAAACCCGAAATAATAGAAAATATTCATATAGGATCCTCTTGTTCATTAGAATAGATTTCAACTTACAAAGCCCTATTTCAGGAATTTCGTGACATTTTTTCTTGGTCCTACGAAGAGATGCTAGGAATTGACCCAAACATTATTTTACATGAAATAAAAACCTATTCAGATGCTAAGCCAGTTAGACAATGATTACATCCTATACATCCGCGAAAAGCTGTTGCTATCAAAACTAAGGTTGAGAAATTGTTGAAAGAAGGATTCATTTACCCTGTTCCTTTAACCGATTGGGTATCAAATATTGTGCCCATTAATAAAAAGCAAGGAACCATTTGAGTGTGTGTTGATTACCGAGATATCAATAAATCTTGTCCCAAGGACAATTATCCAACTAATTACATCGACCAAATTATCGACAACTATGCCACAAATGAAATTTTTTCCTTTATGGATGGATTTTATAGCTACAATCAGATAAACATACTCCCTATCAATCAATATAAAATCAAATTTATATGCCCATGGGGGACTTTTGCTTATCGCAGACTCCCATTTGGCCTAAAAAATGCTGGCGCAACTTTTCAACGAGCAATGTCTTACACATTCCACGATATCAAGCATATTGTTTAGCCTTATTTGGATGACCTCTTGACTCACTCCATGAAATGGCAGGATCATCCAATGCACTTAAAAGCAATTTTCATTAGGTGCAAGCATTAAATATTCGCTTGAATCTGCACAAATGTGTTTTTTTTGTGCAATCCGGTCACCTTCTAGGATTCATTGTTTCAAAGGAAGGCATTCATGTCAATCCTCTCAAGGTAGAGGGAATTTTGAATTTGCCTACTCCTTCTAGCCTGAATCAACTCCAAAGTTTTCAAGGGAAAGCAAACTTTTTGCGTAGATTCATCCATAGTTATGTTGAACTAACATAGGGTTTTACTCTACTTTTGAAAAAGGGTATTCCATTTTTCTAGGATAAGCTTGCTGATAAAGTTTTTGATGCATTAAAGCATGCATTGACTAATTCCACCTTTATTGCATCCACTTGATTATCATCAAGACTAGTTTTTGTAATTAGCTACATCTGATGCCACCATTGGCATGGTGTTAGTCCAAGAGGATGATTCTAGTAGCGAACATGTGATTTACTATTTGAGTAGGAGTCTCACTAAAACTGAGATTAAATACGCACATGTGGAGAATCTAGTCTTGGTAGTTGTGCAAGCTATTTAATGATTTCGTCACTAAATACTTCGCCAAAAAATGATTGTCATTTCAGATTGCAACCCTATGATGTATATTCTCACGAAATAACTGCTAGGGGGGAATACTCGAAGTGCATAGTCATTTTACAAGAGTTTGATCTAGAATTTGAAAAATCCAAATCAAATAAATCCTTGGTTTTCGCCGAATTATTGTGTGACTTCCCCCACATTGATATAGAAACTATAGTAGAAGATTATTTTGCTGACGAATCTCTCTTTCTTATTAATGTGTTTGATCAGTGGTATAAAGACATCATTATATATCTCCAAACACAAATTTTTAGGCCTAAGTTATCCAAAATTGATCGTCAGCGAATCCGATACTAATCCCAACAATACAACATTATTGGCGGCATTATTTCTCGCCGTGGTGCCAATTCTATATTCCAAAGTTGTTTAACTCTTGAAGAAGCCGAAAAAAGTTTGAATGACTGCCACTCTGGAGCATGTGGCAGTCACATGTCTGGGTATGCTACTTCCCAAAAGATATTACGTGCTAGATATTTTTTACTGTCAATGTTTACAAATTACATCACTATAGTTCGAAAATGCCATAATTTCCAAATTTATTATCGCAAAATGCGAGCACCTCCTGCTCCTCTTCACCCAATCATAGCTGTTGGTCCTTTTGCTAAATGGGGCATCGACTTCATCACTTGTAACCCTCACTTGGCTAGGGGGCATGGATATATCATCCTTGCAGTCGATTACTTTACAAAATGGGTTGAGGCGATGCCTACATATAGAGACGATGGCAAAACTGCAGCTATTTTCATTTTCAATCATGTGATTGCTTGGTTCGGTGTCCCACAAGTTATTGTTATAGACCATGGTAGCCATTTTCGAAACTTTATGATGGTCGAACTATCCGCGCAACTTGGCCTCCACCATGATATCTCTACTCTGTATTATCCACAAGCTAATGGTTAGGTCGAAGTTGTCAATAAAGTTTTAACCAATATGATTAAACAGATAGTTGGTATCCATAAAGGAAACTGGCACTCTATGCTCTTTTCAGCACTGTGGGCTTACCGCACTACTATAAAAACATCGACTAGTTTTACCCCTCTTCAACTCGTTTATGGTTTGGAAGCCATATTAACTATTGAATGTGAAATTCCATCTCTTAAATTAGCTACCAAATTATTACTTGCTATCCCTGCAGACAAAGAACACTTTTTACACTTAGCCCATCTAGTTGAAAATCACCGTAATGCCATATTGACTACCAAAGCTCACCAGAAACGTGTCAAAACCTAATACGATCAAAATGTTAATCCTTGTACATATTCAGAAGGTGACCTAGTCTTAGTATATGATCAAGCTCATGACAAGCCAGGTGCAGGAAAATTAGAGCCCATGTGGCATGGCCCTTACATCATAAAACACGTATTAGCTAAAGGTGCGTATGAGTTGATTGATTACGATATGGTCTTTACCTAAAGAAATATTTTGCATAAATTTTTGGTGAAGATTTGTACATTATTTACCATTTTCAGGTATGTGTGTTAGATTAATGTTTTTTACTACTTCTTCTACTTATCTCATTTTTACACTTGATTTGTAGATGTCAACATTTTATCCGACTTACATTGGCTTTTCTGATGCCACTAGTCGTAGTAATCAGAATTTATCTTCCGCAACCTGGGTTATCTATTCACCCAGTAACGAGCTAGTTTCTATTCACAAGATATGTCTCGATCAAAGAACAAACAATATAGAAGAATGTAGTGCAGTCATTGAGCTATTGGCTGATGCCATTACATTTGGTATCCGATGTTTGATCGTTAGGTTATTTCGAAGCTCATAGTATTACATTTAAATGATGTCTATTCAATTAGGAGTCCAACCATGTTAAGGATCTTTTTACGAGACCCTCTCTTGGAAAGATGATTTGATTATATCAAATATCAACACATTCTGAGATATCTAAACACATTGAAAGATGCATTGGTGAATCATGTGTTAAATATACATTTGCAACATTTGTAAATTAAAAACAATATTCATTCATTCATTGATTGAGATAAACATAGATAGAAGTAGCAGAATTTTCATTAAAAAGGGTTTGGGTGTGTCTACAAAATATGTCATTCGAGGACACAAGGACCCTGTGACCTTTTATTTTCCGAATAGTACTCACTCCAAAAGGTCAAAAATGGTCCTAGAAACTAGAGTATCTAGGCATGGTGATGCTCATGATAACACATGATAGCATGAGCAACTTGACGTAGAAAATGTCTGAGCGGCCCAGGAACCCCAACTACATGCCTCTGATAGGTGCATAGAATGTCATCAACTCTAGTCTTTGGGATATTGGCAGTCAACCTCTCAAGGTTGTGCTCCAACTCTGTCATGATGTCATCTGCCTCTGGGTTCGTTGCCGCAACAACCATAGGATGCTTGTCTCGTCTATCATACCGTCTCATATCGGCTGGTCAGTTTGGACCCACATCTGCACATACATTTAAGACAATTACCCTCTGAAGAAAAAAACACTTAAAAATTAAAAAAATTTGAAAATATGCCAAAAATGAGAAAATAATACCTAGATCAACCCACTGAGCCTTGGCTGGAAGTGGAATATCAAGGTCACCTCTGTACTCTATCTTGGCATAAGGAAAGTCCTCGATTGGAACAATCTCCTCGCTTATCCAGTCAAAAAAATTTGTTGTATACCTCATGACAGGACCATCACTGCCATGGCGTGCCATGAGTGCAACCCACCTCATCAAGCATGGATCCCTTGAACCCCCCTTATTTGCCCGAATCTGCTGTGACCAAAGAATAGGAACCCTTTCTAGGGAAAAAGCAACTAGAATGGCACCATAACTAAAATTTTTTAGTTTACCATTTTTGCACCTAATTAGCTGCCCCTTCATATTTACTACTATTACCTCGCACCAGTTGTATATCGTGGACTCCTAGCATTCCACTGCCATTTGCATATGTGCCCAGGTGGCTAGATGGAGGGTAACATTGCCACATAGTTTGCAAATAGGGAAAGCAATGGTCCTCAAGGGTAAAATTTCAATGGATTGAATGTCAATTCATCCATCTTTGGGCGGTGCACCCTTGCAAAAGCACCGTAAGTATCCATCAGTAGTGTCTCCCCCTACTCTCGATCCTATTGTGGCCAAAACCACCACTCTATTAAAATTTTCCCTGATAAGCAATTTCGAATGGGTCCCCTAGAAGTTGATCTTGCACCCCTCCAAATGATCTGTTTTATCCCAGGGATTTTAACTCTTGGCCAAGTCAAATCTTCAATTTTTAAATGGTTAAGGCCCCCTTTATAAATCCCTACCGCATGATTCATCTATAATCCTTTCTTATCTCTTCATTCATATCCTCATCGGGACTTTTTCAACCCCTCAAAACCTCCCATCGCATCTTTATTCCCATTATAACTCGTTATAATGGAAATACCTCGAAACCGTGCCCAATTCCCCCTTTTCGCTTATCGCAGGAAAATTAAACACATAGCGCTTACCATAATACACTGAACACGACGGCTTTATTAACCGGAATACATATATTTTCGAGTTCGGAGCATTTCGCATATTGCATATCGGCGGAGCCCGGGATCATTTATAAAACGCAATGTGATATGGCAGACCCACCGCGTTATTAAATACAACACACACACACACACACACACACATATAGATATATATATATATATATATATATATATATATATATATATATATATATATATATATATATATATCGAGTTCGACCGAGTTGCATATCGCAATCGGCGGAGTCCTGGGCCTGTGCACATTGCGATATGCGATTTGGCGAACCCGTCGATATTATTAAATAGAATATATATGTTATCGGGTCTGCCTTCCCCATTGCTAAATCGCTATCGACGGAGTCTAGTGCTTATGTCTAAGGTCCGAAGCGATGAAGCGGACTCGCCGATAACTATGCATCCAGGTGTAATAATTTTGAAATCTGGCCTGTGGTCAAATGTGGTCTTTGTCGTGTATTCCTATGTTTTCGATAAGATGTCATGGTTTGAGTTTTCAAAATAAATCCGATAGGGTCGATGTTGCATATGATGTCCCATCAGGATGTGCGATTGTGACTCGTCGTAGCACAACTTCGGTTGCGCCAAGGGCCGCTTCTCTCACACTTGCTCTTTTAATTTCATTACGCCTTATCATTTTCCAATGATGGCAAGAGATGTTCCTAGGTGTTTTTATCATTTGTTTGTAATCATAAGGCTAATATGAATTATTTCTGCAGGTGAGCTCGAGTGGATCGGGTAGCAGATAAAGGCGATGTATGTTTAGATGACACGTTTGCACACCTGCTGTCGATACTGCAAAGGCGAAGCCTGTAGAAAGGGGTATGAACTGCCATAATGCATAATGAAGGCATGCTCTATGTCAAAAGGGAAGCACAATGCTGATCCATCAAGATGTCACTCCCTATAGAAACACCTCAAAGCATGCCAGATGTGGGATGATTGACACGACATCTTCAGTTTCCTCCAAGAAATGATAGGGAATAATAACCACTCCACACAGGTGCAACGAAATGATACGAAACCATTCTCTATTTCATCGACACCCATTAATTTACCTAGGAAGAAGGACGCTCCAGCAAAGGTGGCTTCGATGTGTCAACAATCTCATCAACCATTCTCCTCTGTACATTTTTTGATCCATGTAGTGAAAAGAAAGGGGAGTGGAAAAGTCATGGGAGACAGGGGGGTTAGTTCCTGAAGGCATAAATATTACCTCCGTAAATGAGAGAAGGGATTTTTGTTTGGCAGAACAACTTTTTCTTATTGTGAATAAGGAAGATTGTTTGGGTTAGAGAAGGAACCTTTTCTCAGATTGATTTTCCTCTTCTTTATATGTTAAGAATCAAGATGTTGTTGTGAGCATAAATATGAAAGTGATTTGTGTTTGTGCCCATTGATGACTTATAGTTTATGATTAGCTTTGGTTGTTTTGAATGTGATTCTTCATCATAGTTAATTCATGAGAAATCCCTGATTTGAAACTATGTTAAACATCAGTTGCAAGCTTTAATTCCATAAAAGGAATGTGTATTCCTGTATGAGTGATTGGATTGCAATTTAGAATTGATGCAGCCTTGTTCTTATGTGAACCAGTAATTGATTCATTTAGACTTGGGATTCATATATGATGTTTAACCTCTCTTTTGTTATGCTCCTGCGGGATAGATTATGATAGCTAGGACTAGATTAGAGTAGTCAGAAGTAGTGTAGATAGGATTTAATACATAGAGGTTAGCTGTTCTATTTTGTTGATTTAATTGAATTCTTCCTCCTAGAAGAAATCTATCAACGTATTTAACAGTTTACGGGGTCCTTTAAAACCCATTGGAACTAGCCATCCCAAAGGAAAGTAGGTCTAATTGGGGCTTGCGATTGGGTTAGTTCCCCTTGTTGGCATAGCGAAAATTCGCCTTGTCAAGAGATCCAAAAAGTGAAAGATTAGCTCCCTAATTAGATAACCCAGTCAAGAAATATATGTCATCGGCTTCAATGGTGTGGCGATAATAAACAATCACGAAACACTGTTCCTGGACATTCCAAGTCCTCACCAATGATGTCATCAGATCTACCTGGGCTTTCATCCCATGGATTAGCTAGTATTTCAGGAGGCCACAATTCCTGAGAGCCTGGAAAGTAGCCAGATTCGCCAAAGCAGCCACATCATTGGCTTCATGCTCTCTCTCCCTCCATTCCATTTTTGAGCAAGAAAAATGACCTAAAATGACCATTTTAAAGCAGTTAGAATCTTTCTTGAAATTCATTTCATGTTTTTTGGGGCCCAAAGTTTGTTTTTAAAATATCACATGGTGCCTACACGGCTGCCCTTTTATGGATAGGGCGTAGCTGCGTGGAAATTTCAAGCAGAATTCCATACAGGCTGAGAATTTTCATATGGAAAATTGTATCGGCTTGCGTGGGCCCGATTGAGAGAAACCTTCGCTGGGTCGAGGGTGCATTTTTTGACAAAACTTTGTCCCAAAAAACCAAATGCAAGCTTAAAATGAAAAAAAATGGATGTCTTCTTCAAATCTCTTAAAAGAAAATGACATTGAGTTAAACCTTTACTGGACTCATTAAAATTAAATAGTATAGGAATCGTTAAGCATGACGAGACCGAACCATTCCTTCTTAGGGTTCATTAAAAATACTTCAATGGACTCATCCGAAGGATGAGCATATAGACCAAGACTATGTTATCCTCCTCAAGCTTGTAAAAAATAAATAGGTACTTGCCAGTAATGGTGGGGGAAAATTGGGGAAGGTTTCCATTTTACATCGTAAGTTAAAAGGTAGCATGTTTCTCTTGAACACAACACTCTATCACATTCATGTCTGGGTTGGGAAATCCATTTGCCTTATAGTTAATAAAACCTCATTGAAAGAATTCATGGTTTTGGGTATTATCGTTGAGTCAAAGGCTGCTAAATCATTAAAGTGTTGTTATGTGTTCAAGAGAAGTTCAACCTTGGTTCAAATCCTTTTGCAAAATCTTTGCCTTCATTCATGTTGGCCATCCTTGAGTCAATCCTTGCAATTATTTTCAAAACTTGATATCATGTTTCGTGTCGTATGCTTTCTTACGACAAATCACTTCCTATCGACTTCTGCTCATCATCTAGGAAGTTGATTTAGAAACCTTCAGTAACTTGAAGCCTACTTTCCTTAATGGCAGTTTTTTCGCTTTTGATGACAGGTTCTCATCATTGGTCTTTGATCGAACGATTTTATGAGTGTTTAACTTCAAATCACATATTCACACTTCATAGATTGTACTGGGAGTACCTTGAGAACCATTGTCATTATTCGTGGTTTCTCTCATGCTTGTTAATGGTTCACATCATTGATCAATAATCAAGTGGTTTATACCATGTTCGACTTTGAGACATTCACTCGCATGGTTAGAATCATACTGTGGATCGAGAGATGGAGATCAAGACCCTAGATCTAGTTTCATCAATCCAAGTTGCGAGGAGATTTTATATTCATGATTATGTAGACAGATGGTTGTGTCCATGCTATGTCTACCATCTATATGATCTTAGTTTTTCCATGCTTGTTCATTGAGTTCGCTTTACTCTGAGTATGGGAATTCTTACCTCAAAGATGATTTTTGGTATATATTTTGCATTATGTTCTCTTGAATGTTCCTTGCAGGTTTCTGACCATTGCCTCTTATTTGATCCTTGGAATGATAAAGTGTTTCAATCTTTTAAACTCATTTTTCAGACTTCGCACTTTAGGGGGAAATATTTTACACATCAATTGGTTGCCTTAACACTTGATCAATTTATGGATATTATTACCATCCATGAACATGTTGAAACTATCTCCCTGAGAAGTCCAACAACTCAAAATATGTTAAAGTCCATGAGAAATTTGGGTCAAATAGTCCTCACACCTTGTTAAGTTCCATCTGTGCCAATTTCTCTAGTGTTTCCTGTGCACGCGTTGAAATTTACTCTGAGAACAGCACATAGTCGCGCTATGTCTGTAACTATAAACCTGTGCAGGTGAATTCTAGAAAGTAAAAACAAAAAGTACATTCTAGAAACCTAGTTGGTCGAATATTTCCCAACTGAAATCTTCCAGGTGATGACTATTTGAAATATAACCTTCATACGATGCATCTACATCCCTTTTCTCATGGTAACCCAATCCTTCACTAAAGGAGATTCATATTCTTCTTATGGATTTGAAACTTCCCCTCTTTGATCTATAAAAGGACTAGAGGGTTGAGGGATGAAGGAGGTTAGAATTCAGAGAATACAAACTTATGCTGCTAGTTTGAGATTGGAGAGTTTGTTATCTAAGGAGGAGAGTGAAGGAATTTGGGAGGGACCTCATGGCATCAAGGCGAAGGTTGTAAGGCTCCTCTTATCTTCTGATTAATACAAATGAGCACTTTCTCCCATTGATTTCGTCTTTTGTGAATGATGAATAGTTTGCAATTGGTTATTATGTTCATTAAGGCAAGTTCAATCCCTAATTTCCTTGATCATTAGGCTAATTTGTTTGAATTACTATATCACGTGTGCTTTTGATCCTTTTTATGGTTTGTGTTTGCAGGTTCTACTAAGCATTGAAGAGATGCATCAAGTCACAACCATGGATCTTCATCAGGCATTTTTTGAAACCGGTAAGAGGTTTATCTATCAGTTAGACTAATTGTAATTCGATTAAGTTCAACTTAGGGAAATAGTCAGTTCATTTGTCATGATTGTTTCTAGTTTTCCATTTAGGATCTAGGGAGATCGCTATTGTCTGCAAGAGGGATTGTCTTGTGTAACACATACATTGTTAGCATATATGATCTGATTGGTCCTTTCTATTTGACCATTAGTATGAGGATGATAGCATTTGCTAAAATTTAATTTTGTTCCCATTCCCTCAAATAAACCCTTCCAAAATTTAGAAGTGAGCTTTGCATCCTGATCTAAAATCATATTTTTGGGTATACCATGATGTCTAAAGATATCCTTCATGAATATTTCAACTATGTTAATGGCATTGAAGGTAGATTTTATAGGTATAAAATGTGCAGCTTTATTGAGTTTGTCTACCACTACCATAATAGAATCATGTTGTCTCCTAGTTTTTGGTAAGCTAGTGATGAAGTCCATAGATATTATCTCCCATTTCCATTTTGGAATGGGTAAGGGTTGTAACAACCCAATTAGATGTTGATGGTAAGACTTAACTTGTTGGCATTCCAAGAACTTGGCTACATACTCTGCCATTTCTATTTTCATGTTAGACCAATAAAAATATTTTCTTAACATAGTTTTCGATTTTGATAACCAGGATGTCCAACCGTAGGCTTCTTATGTAGTTCATATAGGAAAAATGGTTTTAGATCTAAATCATTAGGAAAATAAATTCTATTGCTGCACAATAGCAAATCGTGTTTATTTACTAAAAAATCACTATATTCTTCATCTGATAAGTCATATTTCTAATTTTTTCCCCTTAATTTTCACAAATTCTTAATCAAAGTCTGCAAATGTTATAATCTTTTCTACCAATTTTGTTTGCCAATTTCTTGCAGAAAGGCACATATTTGATTTAATTTCCTACTCATAACGTCTACAATTTTGTTATGTTTTCCTTTAATATGTATGATTTCAAAGTCATATTCACTAATGAATGCAAGCCATCATGCTTGCCTAGCATTCAATTTTGGCTAATCAACAAGTATCTGAGACTAACATTATCAATTTTTAACTGAAACTTACTCCCTTTAAGATAGTGCCTACATATTTTTAGTGCATAAATAATAACTACTAGCTAGAGGTTTGGTGTGGCATAGTTCTTCTAAAGTTCTTTCAATTTTTTTTTTTGGATTCATAACTTATTGCTTGGCCTTTCTACCATTAGAACTCTCCCTAAACCTTCCTTATCGGAATCCGTACAAACTAAAAAGTCGTTGTTTGGTTTAGTTAATTTCAAGATTGGGTCAATGGATAACAATTGCTTCAATTCTCAAATCTATCCTGACATTTCTGATTGCTATTAGAAAGGTCTTCAATTTGGACTATAAAAATTTTGTGCCCCTTTCAAGCACATTTCTTTAACTATCAAGAGAAAATTTGTCTCACAGATAGGCTCTTGGAACTCCTTTAAATGTACAAACCTCTCCTTCATTAGTTATGCATGTAAAGGACTTTTCTAAACAATTTAAGATTACCTTCTGTGGTTCTAACCAGGGCCATGCCAACAAGAACATCATAAGATCCCAAAGGTAGTATGTTCAAATTTAATTTAGTGTTCATTCCATTCATATCTATTGAGCAATGTTTACTTATTTCAGTAACTTTTCTTTTAGCTCTTGTGGCCAATTGTATTGACCATGGTTTATTATGCTTTTCCTTTTTAATTCCACACTTTTCAATTGCGGCAGGAGAAATATCACTTAAAGTAGATCGAGGGTCAATTAACATAGTCACATTCTTTTAAATTTTTTATCTTGGACTTCCACCATAATGGAATGATGATCAATTTTTCTTCCACTAGCACTACACTAATCTAGGGGTATTGCATGCAACATCATTAGCTGTAGATGATTATTGCAGGTTGTTTATTGTTTAAGGATTTTTTGAGACAATCCCTCCACAAATAATTCTTATTGCAACCCCAACGCTTGATACATGGTCTGGATAATTTACTGAAGTTCTTGTTTCCTAGCCTTGCTCCCTGCCCACTCTTTTATCCATTTTTTTTTTCGTTGATTTGTATTCCTAGTGTAATTTCCTCCTTGAATGCTTTAAAAAGCATTGGATGAGGCAGGTTTCTTACATCCATCTTTCTTAATATTAAGCGTCCCATTTTCTTAGCCATTTAGACTTTGAAATTATATGTTTTTTATTTTTTATGGTTATAGCACAAATTTTCCTTCCATATCATCCATGGTTTTTGGATCGCTAGATTTAATCCTCTCCCTATATGAAAAAGGAAGGAAGCTAATGAAACTTTGTATTTTTGCCTTTTCTTCTTTCAGGAATGGTACATACCTAAAAAAACTCATGAATTTGTTCACAAATTCACCCATGGTTGATTGCCATAGCCTTAACTCATGGAAATCTTTGTCATTTCCATCAAAGTATCTTTCCGCCAAATATTTCTGAATTTTTTTTTTAAAGAGTTTCCATGTCAATTTTTTCTCCTAATCTTCTTTATTGCCTTATTCTCTTTCCACCATAAGGTTGTTTTTCTAGTTAACTGATATGTATCTAATCCAACCTTCGAATTTCTAGGGTATTGTAAACCTAAAAATACTTTGACATATTTATAATTCAAGATTTTACCCCTTCTTCAGATTCTCTATCAAAGATTAGGGGTCTGATCTTTTTTTTTGTTTGTAGAAATTAATAGAAATTTTTTGCATTGATGAATTCAAACTAAAAACAAGAGATTACAAACTTCCTCTACTATTCTGCAGAATGGAAATAACAATTTAGAAACACATGCAATGACATGCAACCATCAAAATCACAAGAACACAATGATTTTACAGGGGAACCTAACAGGGAAAAACCCCTCCACTCCTTTTCATTAATCACATGAAAATGAGAATTATCCAGATGGATGTTGGTGGCCACCCACCTATCCCATTTGGACCCCCACAACTATCTCTTTCAGTTTTTTCAGTTGCCTAAATTGTAGCACAATTTACTATTTTTAGTAGTTTTTCGGGTCCTGAACTTCTGGAGCCATTTTGAGGCCCTAAACGACGTTTTTTGGGAAATCTGGGGGTAACATGGTTCGTTGTTGCCCTCCCCAAAGTTGTAGTGCTCGGATAGATCTTTCTAACAAGCTATTGTACGTGTCAAACGGAGATCGTATGCCAAAGTTACAACCCCGGGAAATTGATGTACCAATTTACCCAAACGGGGCCAACAATTTGGCGTTTCATCTTCTAGGGTTAGGTTTTGGGATGTGAAGGGTTTTCCATTGTATCTCAACAATAAATATGCCTTCAAGCCTCATTGTAACATAGTTCAGAGGCATGTAACCACCACATCTTTTCTCAGAGATAAGCTACCATCGCCCTAGCTGTTTATTTCCATTTTCTATTTGTAAGAATATCTCAATATTTTACATTAATGAAATGAAGCATTATTTCCGCTGCATCTTTGTGTTTATGGTTATCTCTGTAATTTGTTGCGTTCCTATTTAAATCCGGATTAGTGGTATCAGAGCGGTCTGCTTTTTCTCTGTTTTTCTTTGCATGTCCCCAACGAGGTCAGGATATAAGGAGTTAGGGCTTGAATTGGTCGAACCTTTGCAAGACCAACCTTGCAAATCCTGACGGCCTCCCATGGCGGATGAAAAGAAAGATGAGGGGGCAGGAGATCCTATCAAAATCTTGCTCAAAGAAGCCCTCGAGCGGCAAAGGAACACGATGATGGATAGCTTTGCGTAGATCCTTCAGCGGCTACCCAGAGGTGATGCATCGGCTTCCAACAACTACTCTGGAAATGTCACACCATTTAAGGTACAAGTTAATTTTGAAATCCCCATCTTCGAGAGTCAAATAGACGCATATGCCATAGATAAATGGTTAAATCTGCTAGATCGGTATTTTTCTGTTCATGATTTTTCAAGTCGGGAAAAGATTGTTTTCGCTCTTCTCAAAGCAATCCCCCACGTCAAGGAATGGTGGGAAACCTACTGCGAGCAGAAGAATGAAAGTACAGGCTCACTATTTTCAGCCATACCCACTTGGGATTCATTCCGGGATGCCATCAAGGAGCAATATTACCCTGTCAAAAGCTACAAGGACAAATACATAAAGTGGACCACGCTGCGGCAAGGAAGGGACCAAGATGTGATGGAGTTCACCAACATTTTTCATACCCTTCGCACACAGTTGGGTATCAAAGATTCTGATCTGCATCTGGTACTCAAATACCGTGACTGGCTACACAGATACATCCAAGAAGAGATAGAGTTCCTTAACATCTCCTCGCTTGGCACGGTGTACCGATACACTGTCAAAATCGAGCAAAAGTTCAAACAGAAGAAGTGAGACTTTGGATCTACAAATCCGAACCCCAAAGGACAAAGCCAAGGTGGGGTGACCCAAGACAACTCGTCGAAGCCGCAAGAAAAGAACAACACCACGAAGCCGAAGAAGGACACAGGAAAGTGGTGTGAGTTCCACAAGAGCCCCAATCGCAACACAAGTGAGTGTCGGACCAAGCAGCCGTTGGTGGCCGAGTTGAAGGCTTCCAAATCAGATGCATGTTTCGAACCTGAGCAAGAACCCAGCAAGGGTAATGGCAAAGGGAAGCAGATCATTGATGCGGATCCCAGCACCAATGTTGCCACCACCAAGATCCAGAAAAATGAGCCCGAAGATCCAGAGGAGGGGGAATGTATTTTCCACTCACAGATGTGGGTGAAGGGTTTGCCAGTGTAATTCATTGTCAACAGTGGTAGCCAAAAGAACCTCATTTCAGCAGAGGTCGTGAAGCGGTTGGGCCTACCGACTACACCACACCCGCAGCTGTATAGTATAGGGTGGCTTCATGAAGGATGAGATCTCAAAGTTTTCCAGCAATGCCTCCTTCCCTACAGCATCAAGCCCTTCACAGACGAGGTATTATGTGATGTTACACCTCTGGATGTTTGTGATGTATTATTAGGCCAACCATACTTGTGGAGGAGACATGTTGTGTATGAGTCAAGGCCTCGCGCTGTCATTATTTCTTTGGATAATTCATTATATAGGATACCAGAGGTAGCCCCACCTACTGCCACCTCTTTGATCGCTGCTAAGAAAGGCAGCAATCTCATCTCACAGACTAGGAAATTTATTTTCCATCTGGTTCGCTCCCAAAGTAAGGGGAAGATCGTCACCACATCCATGACCCCCGCGAAGGGTTCCTCCACACAGCAGCAACAGCAGAGGGATATGGTCATGAAAGAACACAGGAACAACTTCTCCTCGCCCACAGGGGTACCACACAAGCTTCAGGTGGGCAACAAAGTCTGGTTGCATCGACATAAAGAACGCCTTACAAGAGCCCATTAGAAGCTCAGACCACTATGACATGGTACTTACATCATAACCAAGGTTGTGGGAAATAATTCTTTGAAGCAAAACATTCCTCCATTCCTTCGCTTGCACCGAGTGTTTAATGTGGACCATCGTAGACCATGCTTCCCACCATTTCTGGACACATCAGAGATTGCAGAACAACTCACCAGAGGCCCAACTCAACAGAAGCTTCCTCATCTCAGGGAGGAACTCAACGCAATGGGGACCATTGCTTCGTAAGGGGGGAGGAATGATCCAAATGGTATAGGTGGGCATCTTTGTGTTTATGGTTATCTTTGTAATTTGTTGCGTTCCTATTTAAATCTGGACCAAAGAAACTATTACAATGTCTTGCTTTGATCCTAAAGCATACCCCGCACTATAAACCTATTATCCTACTGATTTTCCTACTCTGGGTAACACTTAGTCAATTCAAGGCCCAGGTTCCTCATATTTCCTGCGCAATCCTTGAGGAAATTAGATCCTAAAAGATATGAATTTCCTCCTATTTTCTTGCACAATTCCCAAAGAATGATCACCTACTTAGTGCAAAAGAATTGTACACTCAACAATATATAAATATAAATACAAACATGCCTTTTACTCCACCTCAACTAGGAAATTCGAATTCCATGCATGATTGTGTCTATTTTTAGTTGATTGACTATTTAACTGAGAGATTAGTGAGTTAACAATAGTATTAAATACTTAAATGACATTCAATTGACTCAATTAATGACTAGAGATCAGCTAACTGAGTTCAACTGAAAATAATTGAATTAGATTACTAAATTTTAGCAATCACTATATGCACAACTCTACTTCTAGCCTATAATTCAAATTTACAGAGTAAACTAGTAGACAAGGCCATGTCACATAGGTTAACTACAATCCAAGTCATCCTATGATGTGGAAAATTGAATTACTAACTTTGACTAAGACACAAGTCAAAATTGAGCCTTTTTCTTGCTACAATTTCAATGCTCCATCTTAGCAAGAAAAGGGCTCTGCACAAACCCAATACAACTCCCGTGTAATATACTACATCACCACCTCTCACTATTGTTGTTGCTATTGCAAAAAAACAACTAAGAAAAATCCAAAATACTGAATCATTTGTGTCTCTAAGCTACAACTATCTTCTGACTTTGACTATTGCTAGTCTCCGCACTATCTACTAGGAAAAATACACTGTTGTTGATTCTCCACTATCCCTCCTACATTGCTATTAATATTGTTATGTGCTCCTCAACATTTTATTGCAACTAGTCTGCAAATATTGCTCAAGATATGACGACATCAACTGATATTGATCCTACTACTACTGAATATTGTGGGCCCCTATAGCAAGGGTAATGATCCATGAGAAGAGTATGTTGCAACTGTTGCTGCTCTCCTATGGACCTTTCCCAAATATTGGAAACTTTAGGACTAAGGCTTTGCGTTGCCCCACCTCACTCTTGTAGGTATAGTTGCATGCATGGAAAAATCTATGTCTAGCTTGTAGAGATTTTTAACTTGAACACTAATTTGTTTCACTTGTCCGGTATCAACATGATTCATAAAAGTTTTTCCCATTCTGAAAACAACATAATAACCTTTATCCTCCAATATGACTATAAATATCAAGTTCTTCTTTAGCCGAGGTACAAACATAAAATATTTCAGATGAAGATGGGGGATTGTCTCCCTCTTAAAGGTGATAGTAAAAATTTCTTTGGCACTATAACTCCCATCATCTCCAAATACTATAAGAAATTGGATATCCTTCTTCTCTAGGCTATTAAAGAATTCCTTGTTTCTTGTCATATGATATGAGGCACCAAAATCTAGGTACCACTCACTCTCTCTTACTGTGCTTCTCTTGCAAGAAAAGAGGGTAAAATCTAGCTCGAATTGAGATGCCAAGGCATCTCCTCCTTCTCTTGCTTTAGGCTCCTTACTGGATTTCCTGTGCAGACACTTGGTTTCATAGTGTCCATATTCAGGGCAGTGAAAACATTTTATTTTGCTAAGGTCCTTCTTCTTTCCTTTGTTTGGTTGGACTTAGCCTCACCTTGGGATTTATTTCCCTTAGCATTTTTCCTTTGCCAACTAGAGAAAATTCCTCTTCTTCCTCAGCTTTGGATGTTACTCCATCTCTAGTGTTCCTTCAAATTTCTTCCTGCACCAAATCAAACCAAAGTCTCTCCCAATTTGGAAATTTTCCTTTCCATTTACAGAGTCCTGGTAATTGTGCCATGATTTTGGAAGGCCTAGGAGAGTTAGGCTCACTAGATCCAAAGATGGAATATTTTCTCCAACTCCTCCATGGTCATATCGACATTGAGTGAATATGGAGAGGTAATGTGGAATGGTTTCATTGTTTTTCATGCGGATGTTTATGAGCATGTCCCTTAATGCTAATTTCCTGGCATCACTGTTATTTTTGAACAACTCAGTGAGGGTTTTCCACATACAAAATGGAGTTTCGTTTCCATGTAAAGTTGAGACTATGTGGTCTCTCACACCCTCCAAGATGATCCTCTTGGCGTTTTTGGTATCCTTCTTCCACTGGGCTAACTATTATGCATCCGATGTTGCTAGTTTTGGTGTACTCCAATACTCCATTATCATTGAGTACAACTTCCATCCTATCCTTCCAAGCTATGAAATTCGAGGTTCCCTCTAGGGCATTCTCTAATCTCAATATGCTGAAAGACATTTTCCCACACAGAAGAAAAATACTTCATTGAATCTGGAAATCAAAATCTCTGAAGGAGAAGATCTATTGACTAGTTTCTAGTGTGATTTATACTATGATACCATGTAGAAATTAATATAAATTTTCTACTGCTAATGAATTCAAACTGAAAACGAGATATTACAAAATTCCTCTACTATTTTATCAAAATGGAAATCACAATTTAGGAACACATGCAATGACATGTAACCATCAAAATCACAAGAACACAATGATTTTATAGGGGAACCTAATTGGGAAAAACCCCTCTGCTTCTTTTCATTAACCATATGAGAATGAGAAACTATTATAATATATTTCTTCGATCCTGAAGCACACCCTGCATTGTAAACCTATTCTCCTATTGTTTGTCCTACTCTATCCAACACTTTACCGATTCAAGGCCCCAACTTCCTCATATTTCCTTGCTCAACCCTCGAGGAAATTAACTCTTAAAAGATCGAAAGTTCCTCCTATTTTCTTTGCAATTCCCAAGGAATGATTCTCTTTCTTAGTGCAAAAGCATTGTACACTCAATAATATACAAATATAAATACAAACATGCCTTTTCCTCCACATCAACTAGGCAATTCGAATTCCATGCATGATTGTGTCTATTTTTAGCTGATTGACTACTTAACTAAGAGATTAGGTTTAACTACTCAGATGACCTTCAACTGACTCAACTAATGACTAGAGCTTAGTGAACTGAGTTCAACTGAAGATAACTAAATTCGATTGCTAAATTTTAGCAATCACTACATGCACAACTCTACTTCTAGCCTATAGCTCGAATTTACTGAGTAAACTGGTAGACAAGACCATGTCACACAAGTTAACTGCAATCCAAATCATCCCATTGATGTGGAAAATCGAATTACTCAATTTGACTAAGGCACAAGTCAAAATTGAGTCTTTTTATTGCTACAATTTCAACATTTTTTTTTAATTCTCCTTGCAATTGAGATGTAGCCATTTTCATTTTAGACACAAAGATACTACTACCATATTTTTCTTCCTGCCTTTCATCATACCCAGGTGTTTGAATTTCACTAGAAGTTATACATTCAACTACATTAGTAGTTTCACTTATATATATTTTCCTATAAGTTTGTTTAACTTTTCTTCTGCCTCTATTTTCTTCCAATATTCTAGGTATGTAACCATTAATATCCTCTTGTTCATTTTTTGCTTTAGACAAATTTTCTTGATTAGCTTTAATGCTATCTAAATATACCTTTAAACTACAAAGTACTTGTAGGACTTCAGATTAATGACGGTCTATATTTCCCATTTCTCCTTCAATCATCTCTAGTTTAGTATTATGCTTCTTACCTTCCCTTAGTAACAAGTTTTTCCATTATTTTCTTAAGCCATTCTTTAGATTCTTATAGTTGTGATTATATGTATGCCACACAGATAATAATATTTTAGTTTTGGACCTATGAGAGGCCCATTGTTGTAACCTACAACTCTAATACCACTTGTAACAAACCTATAACCAATAATTTTTTTTATAAATAAAGTTAACCTATATGAGATAAGGTAATAAATTTGACCTCATAAATATCTCTTACACATGTTAATGACACTTAAATATTCTACTTTTATTTACTCCTATTATAGAATTTCTTATGTCGCCTTGATCTTGTTTAATCATCCATGTACTACTATACTAGATTCATTGTATAGGTATAAATTTGACCTCATAAATATCTCTTACACATGTTAATGACACTTAAATATTCTACTTTTATTTACTCCTATTATAGAATTTCTTATGTCGCCTTGATCTTGTTTAATCATCCATGTACTACTATACTAGATTCATTGTATAGGTATAAGTTCCACCTTTTCTTATGTCGCCTTGATCTTGTTTAATCATCCATGTACTACTATACTAGATTCATTGTATAGGTATAAGTTCCACCTTGATTATATAAGGGAGACTTAACCCTTAGGTTTATATGAATATACCTTATTAGAGTGGAAAAATAGATATATACAAAACAAATTACTTATATAGGTTATTTGTTTTGTATATATCTATTTTTCCACTCTAATTAGGTATATTCATATAAACCTAAGGGTTAAGTCTCCCTTCTTAATATTTGTCATATTATCTGAAATTATATGTTATTATTTTTACCCACTTGGATTTAACTTTTACAATTCTAACTAATATCATTTCCTACACCTTCAAAAAGGGTGTCACCATAGTGGTTTTCATATAATCTTAATATTCATATTATACACTAGTCATCTATTCCTATGTTTGCAAATCCACCACTTGCACAACTTAGGTTTTGTGTGGCTCATGCAAAAACTTTGTGTTTTAAACTATTATGGTCTTTGGTGTATTAAACAATGTGGTATACATGTACTTTGTGGGTTTTGGAGCATTCTAACCTCGTGGTAGATTTTTTCTTGACCACCTGTCCTATTCACAATCCTCGAAACCATCATTTATGAAACCATATCATCAATGGTTAAGGTTGATCTGTGGAATATCTATAGTTCATTTCAATTATGGTTTTTATGTCGGTTGCTAGTTTCCCTCAGTCGTTTGATAAAATGGATGGTAATTACAAGACCATTTTTCCGCCCTAGTGACTCTAAAGAAAAATCTAATTAATTTTCTCTACAAGGATTTTCCTCTTTGTTTTTATGGTTCATTTCAATAGATATTTCTTCTATTCGGCTTCGTAATTATTTTTTCATTTTCAGGAACGAAGCCCAGTTTCAGAGTTTAATACAAAGAACATGTTTTTGTTTTCTTTAAAAATAAACTATATCTTCTAAAAATACGATTCAAAGAATCTTTACCATTAAAAGATTTTACTTCTTCTATACAACTCTTCATTGTTTACAATTATATAAAGTTCAATACTAGTTAGGGTTTTACTCTCATTCCTAACCGGGTTTCTGGAATTTTAATTGACCAATTCAAATATTTTTGTATATTTTAATTCGTTCATGGGAGGAATCTAAAAATTATTTTCATTATTATTTTATTTCTTTTCATAGAGAACATTAACTCCAGATTCTCGAGTTTTTTTTCCTTTTAAAAGTAATTAATTTTACAGGGTGAGATTCTCAATTTCTTAGTTTAGCACTGTGATTTTTTCTAATATCAAAAGATAAAACATATTACCCCCTACCAAAACAATTGGTAGTTGGTAACTAACTCCACTTCATCTAGCAAGTGACAAGTAGTTACTCACTCATTTATGAACTCTACTTCGCCACTCTGAAAGATAACTCTTGTCTTTTAGAGAAATGTTTTTGATCAATCATTTCCATCTTCATTTATAATCTAATCATTCAGATTAGATGACTAAGACTTAATTAATAGGGGTAATCAATAATTGACATTAACTTGTAGTTGTATTTCTTTCAATCAAGTATAACTTCAACATTAATTTTCGGATATTTTTATTTTATTAACATAACCATAAATACAAATTTACTTTTAACATTTATTAGTTTTACGACACTGATAATTAATTTCCAAATAAGTCTTCAAAGTTAAAGAAAAAACTACACTTAACCAAACACAAATTTAAAACATAAACTCTAAGTCATGGGATATCACATGTGTGATTTTGATGTTGGGCCTTGTTCCTATTCATGTCTTAGGAACTATTGTGTTCTTAATGTTTAAGAGAACCTTGACCTTGTTGTTGATTATTGTTCACCACGAGTGGTCCCCTAACGTCGGTCCCTTGTACCAAAAGAGTAGAGAATCAAAATTTTGGGCACTTTCCCCTTTGCCCATTTGCTGGTAAAGAAGTGTGGATGAATATGACTCAAAATTCTGCAATATCAGGCTCTCTAAGTAACTTTAATTGGAGAGTCACTAAAAAGGCTTGAGGCCAAGATGATGTGTGCGCGAATTGAGCTACACGAGTAAATCATTTTGGGTGCAATCTTAAAAGGGCTAGGCCGGGGTGAAGTATGCGCAAAGAGAAGCCTACTGGGGTGACGTATGTGTGATAACTTGACTCTCGTGGTTAAGTTTGAAAGGTGCATAGGCTTAATGGGCAAGGGGATTGGGACTACAATGGGTCATGCCAATGGAGCCCATGACTAAAGTCCACATGGAAGGCATTGATAGGAGGAGAAGATGTCATTATGGATGGCATGTAGGACCGTGAAAGGATCATAACTAAGTTTTAAGAGTGGGATTTTCATAATCCCCAACAACCCTTGATGGGAAATAATTTGGGATTAGTATTAATCCATAGTAGCACACCCCTAGGCGAAAATAAATTTCCATGGTTGGGATGAGATGGGGTCCTGAACCAGGAGGACATGGAGTTAAGTGACGTGGTGGAAGATATGAGGTAGCACCATGAATAAGTGGGGTCACATGGCAGTGCATCATTGGCATTGCACTATCTAGTTGGTTAAACTTCTAATGGGCATAACTTTTGATTAGGGAGTCATATTTAGATGAAATTTATATCACCAGAAAACTCTCAACAAGCTAAATATGATGGCGATACCATAAGTTAATTTGATAACTATGAAAAAAGATGATTTTTGTATCCCCATATTCATAACGAACCATGGAGGTTGAATTAATTTTAAAGTAACACCTCCCATAACCCGAGAAGGCATAAAGGGGTGGTAGGGAGCATTGAATTTCCCAACAGATAGTGGTAGTTCTCTTCAACATCTATAGGGATTTATTTTTAATATCTTTACTATGGAGGATTTATTTACATGGTGTTCCATGGGATTTATTATTATATCTATATCTTGAGTGGATTGATCTTACCAAATCCTAGAGAGATTTGATCTAAATCTAAGTTAGAACTTATGATATCTAAGTTCCCAAACTGCATGAAGGTGAAATTTTCAAGTACTTGGGGTTCCCTATAGATTAAGGACTATTAGAGTTTGGGTCCTTTTATTGAGAAAATTTTGTGAGAGTTGGAGGCTTGGCCAGTTGAATATCTAAATCTAGCAAGAAATCAATAATGTGACAAGTGATTCTCATCCTTGTATGCCTTCTTAGATTATGCAAAGGCATCATGAGTATGGTTGTAGTTAAACAAAAGAAAATCCAAGATGATTATTGATGATGATGATGCATGGGGAATAAAAGTTACATACATGAATACTTATAATGGAAGAAAGTTTGATGAATTATGTATGAGAAATAATTTCCTAAAGGACCGACAGATACAATGGCTGGTGACCCATGTATTCTGGTGGAAGGTGATTCTTTTATATGGACTTCAATAATGTTTTTGAATTGCAGGTGCAAGAACAAGATCAAGGATAAAGAATGAAGAAGATCAAAGATAAAGGTAAAAGAAAAAAGCTAAAGAAAGGGCCAAAAAGGATAAATTCCTAAGTTTGTAATGATTAATAAATAAATAATATGATGAGATGTTGAATAATTCTAGAAGTCTATGGGGGATGAGGAGGAATGAGTGAAAATAGGGATGAATATTTATTAAGAGATACATGGAAGGATTTGTGGAGATATGATGGAGAGATAATCAAGGATAATTATGGATATATTGTGGATATAGCTAAGGAGATTGTTATGGTCACTTATAATTATATAAGGGACTATTTGTACAATAGTTGTGACAGTCAAGATTGATGAATTAATAGAATATCCCCTTTGGGGGAATTGTGTGTAATGGTTTTGGTGTCCCTTGCTTTACTTGAGTTTGCAATTAATTTGATAAGTGTTTTTATTAGATATTCCGCTTTGGTTGTCATCATTAGGTCTCAATACATACTTTTCTAATTACAAAGTAGGTAATTATCATTTCGATAGGAATAAAAAACACTAGATCGTGATAAAGGTTTCAACATTCACCGCAAGATGGAAAAGAACAAGAAATTTCATTGCAAAATATTTATTATCACTAAGATCCATTTTTATTTAAGTTAATGGGTGAATTTAGTATACCAAATTTTGACCAAGTTGACTCCTATAGAGCAAGGAAAATCCATCAGTATATTTCATGTGTATCATGAATTTGATATGATGGAAATTCTTAGAAATTATAGTATTTGAAGGAGTGGATGGTATTAACACATTTACATCTACAAACATGATAAATTCCATAGAGAAACTCTTATTTTATGCTCTTGTCCAAGTCCCTTGGATAATTAGGAAGTGTTGAATAATCTTATGTGATTTTAATTGTTACCCATGATATATTTTAGATCTCTGAAGGGTTATGTTCTGAAATGTATTCTATAACTTATTGAATATTAATCCCTTATAGGAATCACATTGCTAAAACCATCCATTGTATAAGCATGATCAATATCAAAATTTGACATATGTCACCTTTTCCATTGTAGACTATTTGTTATACCCTTGGTTAGGAGGAGGTGGGCACCTTCACCTAAGATGTTGAAAAAACAAAAGTTGGGGTTGCAATGACAAGCGGACTTGGCACGATTTGTTGGAAGAATGCCAATCCCAATTGGATCATTATATTATTTTTCATCAATATTGATGCTTTTAGTGTGGAAAAATTGGAGGAATCAACTCAAATGACCATTTTTATTGGTGGGTCCTAATTTGGTGAATTAGGGTTTTAAATCTTCTAGATGTAGTTTGAGGAATTTATTGGAGTTCTTTGGGGTAAAATAAGTATAACTTGTGCAAAACCCCCTCATGATATTCTACACTCAGTACAAGAAACACCTCAAACAAAGTTTGGATGCAAAAATTATGCCATTCAAAAGTTGACCTTCCTATTTTGAGTACCATGATTCAAGAGGATGCCACATCATCCCAATTACTCATGGAAAATGGGCTAGCCACATGACCATGATGAATAATACTCTAGAACAATTGAGTTGTAACCCATATTTAGGGTTGAATGTCTCAAATTTAACCCCTAGTTAGCTATTGGGCTATATTATAACTGGGTCATTAGGAGGAAAAGGGGGTTGATTTTATTCTAGTTCATTCTATTCCATAGTTGAGTAGATAGCTGAGAGTGGATAGAGAGAGGGTATAACAGAGAGGGTTTTTGTTATATTGTAGTACATAGGCCATAAGTCTCACTCTGTATTTGCACTATTTTCCTTCCAAAGAAAGACATAGAAAATAAGCCTCACCTTCTAGTTGGGATTTCTCTCGAAAGGGTTTCCTAGGTCATATCTTGCGTTATTATGGTTTATGAGTGACAGTTTTTATATATTATCTATAATTTTCATTTTTATACTTGACATGCATAAGAGGTTACAATAAATTAATAATACATAAATATAAGGAAAAATTAACTCTCATTGTAAATATTTTATATTTCAGTAATTTTTTATCAAATATATTGTGACGAAATGTCTAGTGGAATATCTACAACAATTTATGTATCATATTGGTATAAAAGAAGGTTTATTTGCGTTTAATGTGGGATTTACAGGGGATCCATATTAGTTAAGATAAAATTCATGAGACCCCAACCATGACAAAGGATTCTATTGAGAAATTTCAAGATCCAACTGAGGGGAGATTTATAAGGTTGGAAGAGCAATTCATAGATATTAACTATAATATGAACATTATCATGGAATATACAGAAAATAAACTTGAATTAAAATAAGATGGAGGTTCCAACTCAAAGGTCATATTAGAGGGAAAATAAGGGGATTGAGAAGAACCAAAGGAGGAGGCTAAAATAAAACAAAAAAAGGAATAAGCTAGTTCAAGTTCCATGAATCATTCATAGTCCTTGTGTTAGGTTCCTATACTACTAGTGATTCCCCCATTACTATTGTCGTTGTATCCCTTATTAATATTGTTGTGCCCGTATTGTCCCCATATTTTTATTATTGTGCCTTTATATTATTATTGCTAGGTCGGCTTGGTTATATTGTGACCCCTTAGACTCCTATATATAGAAAGGAGGTTTTGTCATTTGAATCATCCAAGAATTGTTCATTTGTGTAATGTAAAGGAGGTTTCCCCCTCAAAGAGGCTGAATTATAAGGTGTTGATCTATCTTTTCTATCTTTTTGTGAGCTGGTTTCATAACATTTGGTATAAGAGCTTTGGATTCTAGGGTTTCACTGCTCCAAACAGGTCATCGTGGAATTTGTGCTATAACTTTTTTCTGCGATGTTTCAGATCCTAAAAAAAAACCATTTGGGTTGAAATTTTTCTGAACCTCGGGTCCGAAATTCAAAGCTTTTTGCGCTATATTTGCAGAGGTATGATCTGAAGAAGTTGGCCTTTGTGCAAACTCCCGAATTATATTCCAAACAGGTGACCTAGGGAAAATAGTCATAACTTTTGTTTTGAGCATTGGATTGAAATTTTGTAAGAAGTTACAGAAAGAGGACGGATTGTAGTTTCCTGTGTATATTTTTCAGATCCTAAGGTCAAAACAGTGACACGTGGCACTTCATACAAGTTCGCTCTTCTGAAAAGGTATATAATCAGGTCATCTTGGGCGATTATGCATAACTCTTTCTTGGAGAATCTAAATTCGATCAGATTGGTGGAATTGGAAAGAGGATGCAGAGGGCTATTGCAGGTCGCAATTTCAGAACTGGAAGATCCAAAATTATAGAGATACATCAAATGCAATATCAAGCTCCTACAAAGTGAAAAAAAAGTGTGTAGATTTTTTAAATTTCTACATAAGCTTGGTTTGAAAAATTAGTTTGAAGGAATTCAAAGGGCATAATGAAGCATTATTATCGATAATTGATGACCTGAAGAAAGAAAATGGAAACACCTAGTAAGCAACCTGAAAGCTCTAGCATGACTCATGAAGAAGAGGAAGAAATGCAACATGATATATCAAAATTATGAGACCAGGTGCAACAAATGTCACTCGCACAAAAAGTAACAGAATCTAAGATGGATGGTTTAAAGAAAGATGTGGAAGCTAAGATGTATGGCGTGGAAGCTAAGATGAATGGTTTACAGAAAGGCGTGGAAGCTAAGATGGATGGTTTAAAGAAAGGCGTAGAAGCTAAGATGAATGACGTGGAAGCTAAGATGGATGATTTGAAGATAGATTTGAAGACAGGCATGGAAGATTTGAAGATAGGCATGGAAGATTTAAAGACAGATTTGACAAATTTTCTACAAGAAATTCTTACTAATGACAAAATGGTAGTAAAGGAAACTCATGATGAAAACAAAATAAATGTTAATCATGATTTCATAGACTCTAACGTTGGATCAAAGAACCACCATGTTCCAAAGATCGATATGAGGAAGTTTGATGGCAAGGATCCCGGAACATGGATACTATATATGGAGCAATTTTTCAATCTCCATAATGTGCAAAACACACAAAAAGTACGTATTGCAAATTTATATTTGGAACCAAATTAGTTTATATGGTATCGATGGCTTTGCTCTCGTAAACAAATTGTCACTTGGGCAATTTTTACGGAAGAAATGATAGCACATTATGAGGATATAAAAAGCAACACTTTTTTTAGCCAATTGATAAATCTCAAACAAAAGGGTTCAATGATGGAACATATTGAGGACTTCCAAAAATTTAACATAAGGGTAAAAGATATTCTAGAGGAGCATAGGATTGATGTGTTCATAGGGAATTTAAAGGATAATATACAACATGAGGTTCGCCTTTGGGAACCTGATTCATTGGAGAAGGCATTCAAGTTAGCAAGAAAATTGGAAAGCAAAATTATGGCAACCAGGAAGCCTACCACTCCCAATTATAAAGATGGATGTGTTGTTGCCCCTAGCCTTCCACAACCTACAAGGTTGACACTACAACAATTGGAAGAAAAAAGAGCAAAAGGGCTTTGTTACAGTTGTGATATAAAATACACTAAAGGTCATAAGTGTTCTGAGAAGAAATTATTCTACATAGATTGTGAAGAGAAGGAAGAAAAGGAACAAGAAATTTCAAAAGAAGAGGATATACTCTAGGAACAAACCCTAGATAAAGAAGAAATGAATCCGGCCATATCTTGTAATGCATTGGTTGGAATTACCACTCCTCAAACTATCAAGATAGAAGGACATATCAAGAAGAAAAAGGTAATAGTGTTGATTGATTCAGGAAGTACCCACAATTTTATTCATTGTAAGATAGCAAAAGAATTGAATTGCTTCTTATATCTAGCACCAGAGTGTCAAGTGATGGTTGCAAGTGGAGGAACCATAAATTGCTCTGGAAAGTACCATAATATCAAGATATCCATGGGAGAATATGTATTGAATAGCCCAATGCTTTCCATTCCAATGGGTGGTGCTGATGTTGTACTAGGAGTCCAATGGCTACAATCCTTGGGTACAATAGCTTTTAATTTTCAAGAACTTTTCATGAAATTTTTTGCGGAAGGAAAGGAAGTTGAATTAAGGGGTATCGCAGGGGAACTGGGAAAGATAATCAGCTCTAACGGTATGACAAAGCTTCTAAAGAAGGAACAACGAGGTGTAATTTCACAATTATGTTCACTAGGTGTTTCCACATCGAAATCACCTATTTCTCCAGATTCCAAAAAGACTTGGACAATCATTCCATGGTATTTGAGACTCCCAAAGGTCTCCCACCTATTCATGATCATGTCACGCTATTCATTTGATTCCGGGAAGTGTTCCTCCAAACATCAGGTCGTATAGATATCCCTATGCCCAAAAGAGTGAAATTGAACATATGGTTGCAGAAATGCTAGAGGTTGGTATAATTCAACCTAGTCAAAGTTCTTTCTTTGCTCCAGTAGTATTAGTGCACAAGAAGGATGGATCTTGTCACATGTGTCCAGATTATAGGAAGCTCAACAAGCTCACTATTAAAGATAAATTTCCCATTCCTGTCATTGATGAATTATTGGATGAATTACATGGATCAATTTACTTCACCAAGTTGGATCTTCGTTTAGGATATCATCAAATCAGAATGAAGACTAAAGATATTCCGAAAACAACATTTAGAACTCATGAGGGTCATTATGAATTTTTGGTCATGCCTTTTGGCCTTACCAATGCACCTTTTACATTTCAAGGTTTGATAAATTCCATTTTCAAAACCTTCCTTAGAAAATTTGTGTTAGTATTTTTTGATGATATACTAATCCACAACAAGTCTTCGAAGGATCATGTCAGGTTGCTCAAACTATTGAAGGAGAAACAATTATATGCAAAAAGCTCCAAATATTTCTTTGGAGTACAAGAGGTGGAATATCTGGGTCATATTGTATCTCATGAAGGTGTTAAGGTAGACCCTAGCAAAATTAAAGCCATTAAGGAATGGAAAATCCCCACATCCATAAAGCATCTGCGAGGATTTCTCAGATTGACAGGGTATTATCGCAAGTTTGTTAAGAATTATGGGAGAATAGCAGCACCTCTAACAACATTATTGAAGAAAGATGCATTTTCATGGACTCTTAAAGAAACAAATGCCTTCGAACATCTTAAAGAGGCAATGTGCCAAGCACTGGTCTTAGCTACACCAGAATTCACAAAACCCTTTATTGTGGAATGTGATGCTTCAAGAAATGGAATTGCTGCTGTTTTAATGCAAGATGAAAGACCCATTGATTTCGAAAGTCATCCAATCAAGGGAAAGTATTTACACAAAGCTATTTATGAGAAGAAAATTTTGGCAATACTACATGCACTTAAGAAATGGCGACCCTACCTAATGGGAAGACACTTCAAGGTAAAAACGGATCATGATAGTCTTAAATACTTTTTAGAACAAAGATTATCCTCTAAAGAGCAACAAAATTGGGTCACAAAGATGTTGGGTTATGAATTTGAAATCATCTACAAAAAAGGGAAGAAAAATGTTGTGGCAGATGCACTCTCAAGAAAGGATGAGGATGTGGAAGCATTATTGTGTGCCATTTCTATTATCCAACTAGATTGGATAAACGAAGCAAGGGAGGAATGGAAGAATGACGAAGAAGTGTGGGCACTTATTCGAAAGTTACAACAAGATTCCAGTACATTTGATACATTTAGCTAGAAAAATGATTTGTTATGGTACAAAGATCACTTATACCTCTGTAGAATTCCCAACTCAAACAAAAGATTCTTATAGAATTTCACACTTCTCCCTTAGGAGGGCACTCAGGATTTTTAAAAGCTTACCACAGGGTTAAGATTTTTTTTTTTGGGATGGTCTTAAATTGGATATTCAAAAGTTTTTGGCAGAATGTTTGGTTTTCCAACAAAATAAAGTTGAAACAATTAAGACCCCATGTCTATTACAACCTTTATCCATTCCAAGCCAACATTGGGAGGAGGTTTCAATGGATTTTATCGCAGGTTTACCCAAGTCTGAAGGAAAGAGTGTCATCATGGTGGTAGTTGACAGACTTACCAAGTATGCACACTTTTGTGCATTATCACATCCATTTAAAGCCAGTACAATTTCTACTGCATTTATGGAAACAATTCAAAAGTTACATGGAAACCCAAAGATTATTGTAAGTGACAGAGATCCCATTTTCACTGGAAATTTTTGGATAGAATTATTTTCTTGTCTTGGTACTCAGTTAGCTCATAGCTCATCTTATCATCCTCAATCTAATGGGCAAACTGAGATAGTAAACAAATGTTTGGAAGGATATCGTTGTTGCTTTGTATATGATAAATAGACACAATGGGTCAAATGGTTTCCTCTGGCTGAATGGTGGTATAACACTTCCTTCCATACTGCAGCAAAAATGACCCCATTTATGGCACTTTATGGATATCAGCCACCATCCATCACATCATATTTAAGAGAAAATTCTAAGGTTCAAGTAGTGGAACATCACGTCGAGCATCAACAAGTTTTCCAACTCTTAAAGGATAACCTCACTTTGGCGCAGAATAGAATGAAACAACAAGCATATCAGCATCGTAGCGAAAGAAGTTTTTATGTAGGTGTCTGGGTATTCCTATGGTTACAACCATATAAACAAATGTCCCTCAAGCAAGCTAAGATGGATAATAAATTATCACCAAAGTATTATGGTTTGTACAAGGTATTGCAAAAGATTGGTAATATGGCATACAAATTGGATCTTCCTGTAGCTTCCCGAGTGCACCCAGTTTTCCATGTTTCATGTTTAAAGAAGGTTATAAGAAACAAGCCCCCAGTTCAAACAATATTGCCAGAACTTGATGAGGAAGGAAAAATTATATTGGAACTGGAAGCAGTCACAGAAACAAGAACTCGACAGCTACGAAATCGATCAATTTCGAAGTATCTCATCAAGTGGAAGAACTTATCTGCTGAACATTCCACATGGGAGGATGAGAATTTTATACAGAAGCATCCAGAACTACTCAAGCGTTGAGGACAACACTTTTTTGAAGGAGAGGGGCATGTTAGGTCCCTATAATACTAGTGATTCCCCCATTACTATTGTCGTTGTATCCCTTATTAATATTGTTGTGCCCCTATTGTCCCCATATTGTTATTATTGTGCCCCATAAAATCCCTCTATTGTTATTTTTGTGCCTTTATATTATTATTGCTAGGTCGGGTTGGTTATATTGTGACCCCTTAGACTCCTATATATAGAAAGGAGGTTTTTTCATTTGAATCATCCAAGAATTGTTCATTTGTGTAATGTAAAGGAGGTTTCCCCCTCGAAGAGGCTGAATTATAAGGCGTTGATCTATCTTCTCCATCTTTTTGTGAGCTAGTTTCATAACACCTTGTTCAAGTTGGAATCAAAGGTCAAATTAATCCATGTAAAGGTGAGACTGATGCTTTGAAATTAAATCATTGGTTGTAGTAGTTATAATTTTATTTTAGTGTTCATCACATATATGAAGGAAACAAATCTTTCTCCCATTTGAAGCTAGAATGGCATGCCCTGACTTGGTGAGAAATCCATACGAAAACGTTGAGGCTAGAGGGGAATTATTTAGTAAGTGGGAGTATTCTAAAATTGTAATAAAGTCCTAGTTATATCCTATAAGGGATGTATAGGACAAGTGGATCCAATGGCATTACTTAGGCAAAGAAAGAGGTAGTCTGTTCAAGGATACACCATGAAATTCAGGAAGATAGAAATAATGTTTGGTATCTCTCCCTAGAACCTACCTATAATGATCAAGTATATAGGGGATATAAACTATGATTTATAGAAGCAAATGATGATGTTCAAATGCAGAAAAATAAATGAGGGTTATGTACAGACACAATACTAGGAAAACATAAGCCATAATAAAGGGAAATCAAGTAGGTTGAAGTAGAAGGAACACTGGGAATCTTCCAAAGAAGGGAATGAGAATTCAAAAGGTGTAAAGTACGAAAAGACAAAAACCACAACACACCAGTGGAAATATCTCAACAACCACTGCAACCACTATAACATTGATGGTCATACAAAAGATACGTGCTAGAAACTACATCTACCACTCAAGTTGAAGAACCAGAAGAAGGATGGGAAGAAGAAAAATATCATGGCCACAAATTCAAATAATCATGTGGAAATCATCTTATACATGGATGAGAAGATTATTTATGCATTAGTGTAGAAGGGGTTGAGAGTAACCTTCAACAACAGGAAGAGAAGGACATGGCCAAACTCTTCCATATAAAGGTATAGGTCAAGAACATCAAAATTAATGCTTTGTTTGACTCAGGATCAAAAGTGAATCTCATTATAGTCATCAATAAACTAGGATTGGAACTTTGTGATCATCCAATCCCATAGTCATTGGGGTGTGTTAATAAGTATGTTGAAATAAAGGTAACCAAATAATGCAAAATTATATTTCCTATTAGTGCTTATCTTGTCAATGTAGTAGAACTATATGTAGTTCTACGTTATGTATGTGGATTGGTGTTTGGAAGTCCCTATATGTACATGAGAGATGCAATATTCATGAGGAGATCCAACTGGTATCATCTCATCAAGGATGGAAAATCTATCGCCATCAATGTGCATGAGGGAAAATCCAAAATTTTGTTGGTAGGTACTAACCAGGCCAAGAAACTAATCATTTCTAACAATGAGTATGTTTTACTATTTTTAAGAGAAAATAAATTTGTAGAAGATTGAGTGAGAGTAAATTCATCCCTAAAGGAGTGCACTAAGTGTTTATTTTTGAGTAGCTTGGGAGGTACTCAAATCCCTAGGGTTCAGGGTTTGGAGGGAAAAGTGCCACAAGAGGCACTTGTGGGCTTAGAACCCAAGGTTGGGTTTTTGCACCCATCGTGATTTGGGCCAAAACCATGAGCACATTTTTATATATGATGGATAAGGATGATATATTTCATCGAGATGAATATGATGCAATGAAAATCATCTGATTCTGAGTTGTAGAAATGGAGTTATGAATTTTTTAAGTTAATATATGTGGTTGTGGATTAATTTGGGAAAAAAGAGCAGGTTGGCTTGTGTCCAAATTAGACTTGCTGAAACCACATGTAGATCTCATGTTTGTGTATAAATATGTGGTGTGTGTGGATCATTTCAATAAATCCAAGTGAGCAACACAAAGACAACAAGCAACTCGTGGAGGAGGAGAATAACAATTCTGAGGGGGCTGCAAAATAGAGGCTACTTCAGAAAAGGAGAGGGAACATTAGGGTCACCCTTGTGACTATTTTAGAGTATGAGGTACCTTGCGGCAAGGATGCAAAGGAAAGGAGCTCGGGTTAGCTCCTTGGTAACTGTTTGAAGGGGAAACAAGGTCTGTTGTAAGACCACACCAAAATAAGATTTTTCTAGGCAATAAAACCGAGGAGGCTCCTCCCTAAAATACCTTGAGAAAGGGAAATTACTAAGATGATTAGGTTGCAGGCCTGTAGGTGTTGATATGAGGGTCAAACAACCCTAAACAGGGAGTTATAGGTGCCTCCTCAAACAATGAGGTCACTAATATTGTGAAGGGAAGAATACTGCATAAGTTAAGGTGAGTTTTGGTATGTTTGGTGGGTTGATGTAGGCTACAGGAGAAGACCTAACTAGTGACTAGAACTTTGCTCATGAAAAAAAGTATAGAGGTATATGATCTCCATTAGTGACTTATGTTGGATCCATGATTTTGGATGAGTTTTGGATATGATTTATTGAAGCCTATGGGAGAAAATTTGAATCATTGATTTGGTGATCAGAAGTATTTTTAGGAGCAGATCCTACAATGGAGTGTTGGGAACAATTGGTTTCGTGGAGGGAAGCATGTTGGCTATCCATAGTATCCCTAGACTAGAAGCCTTGAAGTGACGAAGATAGTTAAAGGTTGGGTGAAGTTTGGTGCCTAATGTGCAACACTTTGATGAACAAAATTGACTACAAGATTGGCGGGTTGGAGCTCAGGAATTGGCCAACCTAGAAAGAAATATTGGATCAACCCATTTTCATTGTAGAAGATGTGACTTGCAGCATTGATAAGAGGAAACCCTCCTGGAGTCTCTATAATTTTTCCTTTGAAGGTCTAAGGGGCATCTAGAGAGTAGTACAAAAGTGAGGGAATGACAGGACAACATACAACATAGAATTTTCAGTGTGATTTTCATTGTATCTTATATTCCATAGATTGTTGTATTATTTAGATTGGTTTAATATAACGAAGATCAGGTTGTACATTATTGTACAATATTTTTTTAAAAACTGTGTATACTTGTGCATATGTGATTTACTGTTTTATATTTTATGTTGTGCAAAGTAGTTCTTGTTGAGATTCTTGGTTTGGTAGCATCAAAGATTCAAAGATTCTATCATAGACCCAAGATTGTGGAAATTCAACATGGTAGAAGAGCATGTCTGAGATACTTTGGAAGTCAGTGAATCAGAGTTATGCACAATGAAGTACAACTTAAGAGCGATTTGGTCACATTGTAGGTGACAATGTCAAAGTTGCAGGTTGGTATCCAGTTTGAGGAAAGGTTGGAGGGTTTGTCCAAATATAGTCCATGGAAGGAAAGGATCAAGTTGGTCTTGTAGGTCAACAAGATCTAAGAGTTAATTGAGAAAGCCATAAAGAAGCCAACTGACCCAAAGGAGCTAGAAGTGTATGAGGATTTGGATATGAGGGAAAGATTGACCGTCCTTGATGGTGTGAAGGATCCTCTAATACCTCATTTGTCTTGGAAGAACACTGCACATGAGATGTGAATGGCTCTTCAGAACTTGTTCCAGAATAAGAATGAGAACTGGCATTGGTATTGGAGGATAAGTTGAAGTCCACCAAGATGATTCAAGGTGAAGGAGTGACTTCGTATCTGATGAGATTGTCTCAAGTCAAAGATGAGATTGCTTCCATTGGTGTGACTATTTCAGAGAATGATATGGTGAGGATCACCTTGAAAGGGTTCACTCATGAATGTAAGCCCTTCATCAAAGGGATTGTTTCCAGAGAGAAATATCTAGATTGGAATAGGCTGTGGAACAAATTCATTCAGGAATAATTATGAGATGAGGATCTTCATTAGAAGAAGATGGCTTCAGAGGATGACATGGCACTTCCAGCATGAATGAAGGGTAAGCTGAAGAAGGACTTGAGTAAAGTCAAGTGTTTCAAATTTGGTGAGATGGGTCATTTTTCATCGAGATTTCCGATGAAGAAGAATGGAGATGACAAGAAGAAGAAAGGAAATTAGGTCGTCGTTGTTTCCACTTCTGCTGAGATCTAGGAGTTGTGCCATTCAGGATGGAGATAGGATAAGTGATATGATCTAGGATGTATTGTTTGTACCAAGACTGAGATATAACGTGATATCTTTCTTGATGATCGAGAAAAATGGGATTGAGGTCTTGTTCCAGGATGGGAAGGAAAGACTCAGACCTAGACGCTCTAGCTCCGATGATATTGTGCTTGGAGTTAGAGTGTATGGTTTATACAGGCTGATGGGAAAACTTATAGATCATGGGAAGATGTAGGTGGAGTAGGTGCAGGTTCCAGAGAAGAAGTTGCAAGTACAGGCTTCAGAGGAGTAGGTACATGTTCTCGAGAAGAAGTTACATATTTTAGATGCTCAGAGGGAGTCAAGTTGTAGTGGGAGCTTGTAGATTCAGAGGGAGAATTTGCAACTCAAGAAGAGCGCGTGGTTAGTGGGGAGCAAGGGTGCTCTTACATCTACCAAGAATGAATCGTGGAGAGAGTCGAAGACATTACAAGAGAAGAAGAAGAGTCAGGATGCTTCCAGTGATAGTGACACTTCCAATAGAAGCGTAGTTCATGCAACACGGAATGCTATATTAGTGAGTGCCAAGAGTTTGGTGAGTGTTGTGAGTATTGATGATGATGATGAGTTAATTCCTAGTCTTGGAACTATCTCCATTACTAAGAGGGTCATGGGGTCTTGATTTTTGAGTAGGTTGGGAGGTACTTCAAGCCCTAGCATTCATGGTTTGGAGGGAAAAGCGCTAAAAAAGTCACTTGTGGGCTTAGAACCCAAGGTTGGGGTTTTTCACCCATCGTGATTTGGGCCACAATGATGAGAAAATTTAGACATGTGATGGATGAGGATGATAGCTCTCGTCGAGACGAATCCAACGCAATGAAAATCATCTGATTCTGAGTTGTAGAAATGGAGTTATGAATTTTTGAAGTTAATATATATGGTCATGGATTAATTTGGTAGAAAAGAGTAGGTTAGATTGTGTCCAAATTAGACTTGTTGAAACCACAAGTAGCCCTCATGTTTGTGTATAAATATGAGGTGTGTGAGGATCATTTCAATACATCCAAGTGAGGAATACAAGGAAAAAAAGCAACTCGTAGAGGAGGAGAATAACATTTTTGTGGGGGCTAGAGAATAGAGGCTACTTGAATAAAGGGGAGGGGAGGTTAGGGTCACTCTTGTGTATATTTTAGAGTTTGAGGTACCTTTCTACAAGGATGAAAATAAAAGGAGCTTGGGTTAGCTCCTTGGTGAATGTTTGAAGGGGAAGCAAGGTCTGTTGGAAGCCTGCACCAAAAGAAGACAATTCTGGGCAAGAAAACTGAGGAGGATCCTCCCTAAAATAGGATGAGAAAGGGATTTGCTGGGATGATTAGGCCATAAGCCTGTAGGTGTTGATTTTACGGTCAAACAACCCTGAATAGGGAGTTGTAGGTGCCTGCTCAAACAACGAGGTCATTAATCTTGTGAAGGAAGGAAGAATGCATAAGTTAAGGTGAGTTTTGGTATGTATGGTGGGCTATTGTAGGATATTGGAGAAGCCCTAACCAATCAATAGAATATTCTCATGAAAAACAATACAAAGGTATGTGTTTTCTCCATTAGTGACTTGTGTTGGATCTGTGGTTTTGGATGAGTTTTAGATTTGAGTTATTGAAGCATGTGGGAGCCAATTTGAAGGATTGATTTGGTGATCCAAAGTCTAATGAGCCTCATCATTGGGTAACTATATGGAACTTAATACACCTCCTAGATTATTCAAATCAACTCTTCTCACAATTTATTACATATTTTTATTGTATTTTTCTTAATGATGAGTCAAAGTGAGATATTATGCCTAGTGGACTAATGTGCATTGATTGCAGGTTTTTGAGAGAAAATCATGGAAATTTTGGCTAATTAAGGGCTGAGAATTGAATGAGACAAGGAGGAGATATTGTAGGAGGTATATCCTCCTCATTTTCTCCTCACTCATTTGAATATTCCTCCATCAATCACACTAGCTTGGAGTACAAGTAGCCAAGTCATGGAGATCAAAAGGCAGCCGAGCAAGTGACAGTTAAAGAGCTAGTTTATCTCGAGTTTGGGAGTTGATCCTCCCTAGATTTAAGGAAGTCATTGGAGACTTCAGTTGTATAAATAAAGAGGCCTAGAGCCTCATTAGGATTCGAATTTTTGCTGTAAAAACACTAGTCATTTTCGAGTTCAAGACTTGTGGAAGACATTGTTATGTAATTTTCTATTTTGATAATGAGAATGAGCATTTCCTTGATCCAGCACTGAGTTGACTCAAAGGGCTGAAGCTCTTGGGTTAGGGCCCAACCCTAGCAGAAAAGGCTCCTCTTCTTGTATTTTTATGTTTAGTTGATTTCATAGTTGAATTGTCTTTAGAATTATTTCATTGCAAGTAGTTGTAGATTTGATTAGTTTGCTTCCATTTGTGCTTTACCTCAACAGTAGCTTAGAAAAGATAAAGGAACATCCAAAATTTTTTAGTTGGTGGCTTTGACGTCACTTCTTCCTTCAGGGATCATGGTTTGAGGAAAGAACTCTTATGCAGCCCCAAAAAGTCAAAATTCTACTTTCTCATGAAATTTAGGGATTTCTATACTTAGTCCAGCATTTGATCAGTTTGCAAGAGTAGGATTTAGTTATCATTTCTTCTATCTTCAGTCTTACATTAGATCTCATTAATGTTTCATATTATTTTGCAAGGTTTTTTCATGCATGAAATAGGCTGCTAGCTCATGAAATTCTATTTTCCTTAGTTAATTGAAATCCTTCGTGTTTACATGATTTATGGGTAAATGTCAATGGTTGATGCAGTGCAGGATTTTCAGCAGTACGTAGAGATTTCATGATCAGAAACCTCATCCCAACTTCATCCATCCATGATCATTCCTTTCTTTCACTAAAAACCTCACCAATCTCATCATTTCACAAGAATACTTCTCCAAGCTTGTTGAGAAAAACCAGCCATCTCCCAACTCTAGTTTTGATTTCTAAAGCGGTCCTAGGCACTCCCTTTCCTCATTCCATCCACCAACCACCTTCCCTAAGCCTTCTATCACCTTCAAAATCCCTCCTTTTTCTCTCAGTTGTATCCTGTAGAAATGCAGAGGATCCTGTAGGTTTTCAGGACATCCTGTAGAACATAGTCGGGCATCCTGTAGGTTGACCTGTAGTGGCCTATTTTGAGGCAGAATTGTGGGAAAAGCCCCTAGGAAGCTAGAAAAGGACCTGTAATTGTCTCCCAAGCCTTCTGACCATTCACCATCATCCTTAAGCCACCTACCACATCACAAAAATAAGTTAGCTTTCACACTAAAAAATACAAAAAGAAGAACAAAGTTATTTTATTCATTTACATGCACAACAGTAGAATGCTTGATGCTTCCATTTGCATGCCTAGGATAGTAGGATTGCATATATGTTAACATAGCATTATTTTGAAGTGAAGCCTCTTAGCAGTTAGTTAGAAAAGGGTGTGTTTAAGCATTTGATTTCAGTATCTTTCCTTACTGCAGTAGACAAGCTTTCTCTTAGTTTATATTTCTCTTTTCCTCATTGGTAATCAATCTTCTTATGAATCTATAGAAGCTTGGTTTGAAAAACCTTAGTGGTCTATCGCTAGCTTGGCAATGACAAAGTGTAGACCCATCACATTTACTTGTGTATACAACACTGTCACCTCCAAGTTTGTAAGAACCCCGAATTGATAAAGTAAAGTTGGTAGCCACAGGAGTTGCAACATTCTTGCTGCAATTGTTGTGCTCATCACTTTTTGCCGCAATTTCCTGGGAGGTGTCTGAGTAATATGTGTTTACTGCTTTCTTTATTCCATTTCTTATCTTTGACATTGTGCTATTAGCTTCATTTATGCAAAAGTAGTTTAGTTTTCTTTCCTTTCCATTATGCATTCTTTGCTTTCTTTCCCATTCTGCAAGTGATATTTCATTCAAGCAATTAGTTTTCATCCAGGAAGTTAGTTTTCATTTAGTTTGTGATTTCAATTATGAAATTATTTTCAAATCTTGAAAAATCACAAAGAAAAGAAAAAACACTTTTTCATGGCTCTTAGGAATAGGGATAACTTAGGGAAATTTCTGCCAAATACCCCCACTGCTTCCAACAACCAAACTTCCCTCTTCTTCGATGGCTGTGAATTGGAGGAACCCTTAGGTGAAAAACTAGAAATATTTGAAAATCCTATAGGGGGAGAAGAAGAAGAACCCATTCCAACTGACTCAATGGTTGAAAATAGAAATGATAGAGGAAATAGAGAAAGAGTTGAGAGTGCCTTTCCTATCAGAGAAACTAATGGGGATACCAAGATGAAGAATATAAGCCCCTCTTCTCTTCCTCATTTCCATGGCCTGACCTCAAAAGATCCAGGAACTTTCTTGTTTGAGTTTGCAGTCATATACAGAACCTATGCTTACACCAATAATGAGCAGAAGTTGAAACTATTCCCATCCACTCTCAAGGATGCAGCTTTGCGCTGGTTCATGGGTTTACCTGGGGATAACATCACAACTTGGGCTCGGATGCAACAAGCCTTCAACAACAAGTATCGAGACTACTATAGGTACAAAGACACTAAAGAATAAATTTTTAGGATGACCTTAGGGCATGATGAATCCCTAGAGGATTATGAAGACAAATTTCAGCTTAGCTACAAAAGGGCTAGGTGCACACTTGATCCTGAGTTGCTGAAGCTAATCCTGCTTAGAGGGGCAAGGGAAGTTCATTTGGATACCCTAAACTTGCTAGCAGGAGGGGACATCTACCAGCTACCCTATGAAGATATCAAGGCTGTTTTAGGAACCATTCTAGGGCAGCTAGGAAAAAGGGTAGGGGTAGTCAACCAATGGCCAGTCCATCCTCTTCCACTACATCCATTAAGGGTGAAATTGGAATCATTATAGAAGATTTCAAGAGTGAGATGCTGCAAACCCTTGCCCTACAGATGGACACTATGCACATTAAGAGAAAACATGAGGAACAAGAGAGAGCCTTAGCCATTTTCTTCCCTAGATGCATAAGGAGGCACCCTAGGAATGAATTTCCATTGGATTTGATTGAATTCTACTCTATTTGTGACGAAAACCACTCCAAAGACAAGTACCCTTCTCTACCTAGACTAAAAGTTGTGTATCATGGAGTTGAAGGGGTGACTGAACAGCTCTGCTACATAAATCAAAGGAGACCACATGGGCCTTTACCATACCAGTAGGGCATGCAAGGGTCATCCCATGCCTATTACAACCCCAACTAGACCACATCCATTCCCTCTTGCCCCCCCTGCTCATCCTTCCTGGTCTACACCTCCTCCTTGGTCCTTTGCATGTCAATATCATTCCCAGCCAACCAGCCAGTCATTTCAACAATATGCTTAGCCACAGCCTCAGTGGAATGCACTGCCCTAGGGTGGAGGATCCCATACAAAAATTCTCTGACTTTATTGCCTTCACCACCTACTCAACCACAACTTTTACACCCTGCTCCACCTAAACAACCCCAGATGCCTGCCCAACCAAATACGAATCCGAACAACCGACATGCATAGCAAGTATACAATGGAGAGACATCCTATCATGCTTATGCTATGGAGATTCAACAAATCAACCTGAGATCTGGGAGAATACTCACAGACAACCAACCTCTACCTCCGCCTAGGGAGAGTGAGGAAGAAAGAGAGGAAAGCATGCCTAGAGTAAATCCACCACCATTTCCTGGGAGATTAACTCAACCAATCCAGCCTACCCCAGAAGAGACTGAACTTATAGGAGAATTTAAAAATCTGTGTGTAAAAATTCCACTTCTCCAAGCCATAAAGGATGTACCTATTTACAACAAGTTGATTAAGGAGAAGTGCTTCAAACATCCAAGGAGGCGAAAAAGAGACACCCCTACCATTAATGTCATTGGATAGTTATCTGACTTAATGCTAGGGTAGGTAATTTGCCCAAAGTATTTAGACCCTAGAAGCCCTGTAGTAGATGTGCACATCAATGGCACCATTGTCCCACACATTTTGATTGATCTTGGGGCTGCCATTAATGCGATGACTAAGGACACCATGCTCAAGCTCAATCTCCAGGGTTCATTGAGAAATACCACAACAGTATTGCAACTTGTAGACCATTCCACAGTGACCCCTGAGGGGATTGTGGAGGATGTGATGGTCTCCATTGACTCTTGGGAATACCCTACAAAATTCCTAATTCTCCAGCCTAAGGCCAAGCTTATTCATTACCCCTGGTTAGCCACTATCGATGCCTACATCAGTTGCTGGGTTGGAAATATGATTATAAAAAATGGACATATGTCCAAGCAGTTAGTATTGTACCCTCCTGCTCAACCATCTCTAGAACATGAATTACCTTTGTGGCTAGAAGAGGAGGAAGAAGATGAAGTTTATTCATCCCAACTCTATACCTTAGAAACAACCATGGGAGGAGGACAACTAGATGAAGATGATTTGATTGAACACATAATCCAAAGTCCAACCCCCAACACATTGTCCTTAGAGGAAGTAGTAAAGGAAAACCATAACAATCATCATATTGATTTATGCTTAGCTGATTCAAACCATACCCATGTCAAAACCATAGAATTTGGCCCTAAGAGAACTTTGAAAATCAACCCATCTCTTTCTGTACACCAAGAAGAAAAGTTGTGCAACATGCTAAAGGAACATCTGGATGCCTTTTCTTGGAGTTACAAGGAAATCAAGGGAGTGCACCCTTCGATGTGTACTCACCAAATTTATATCAAAGAAGGTTGCAAACTAGTCCGACAACCCTAAAAGAGAATGAATCCATCTCTCAAGGATATATTCAAAGAAGAACTGTAAAAGTTGCTAGATGCAGGATTCATTTACCCTATCTCAAATAGTGAGTGGGTCTCTCCTTTGGTGTTGGTTCCAAAGAAAAATGGGAAGTGGAGAATTTTTGTTGATTACAGAGATTTAAACAAAGCACCAAAGAAGGACCATTTCCCTCTACATTTCATTGACCAAGTGCTAGATGGCCTGGTAGGGAAAACGTTTTTCTCTTTCCTAGATGGGTTGAGCGGGTATAATCAAATCTAGATCAACCCAGAAGACCAAGGTAAAAACACCTTCACTTGTCCTTGTGGTACTTTCACCTACAGGTTCCTTTATTTTGGCCTATGTAATGCCCCTGCCACTTTCCATAGAGAAGTCCTGAGTATATTTTTCGAGCTAGTCCATGGTGCAGTAGAAATTTATATGGATGATTTTACACCCTATGGGTGTGATTTCCAGGAGGCTTTGTCTAACTTAGGTAAGGTGCTGAACAAATGCATTGAAATGAACTAGTCCCTTAGTCTGGAAAAATGTGATTTCTTGATGACTGCAGGGACTGTTCTAGGTCATTCAATATCCCAACAAGGACTGCAGGTGGACCCAAACAAAATATCTATCATCCAAAGGTTCCCATCACCACAAAACTGAGAGATGTCAGAAGTTTTCTAGGTTTAGCTGGATACTATTGGAGGTTTATAAAAGACTTCAACAAGTTAGCTTCTCCTTTATTTGGGTTGTTGGCGAAAGACTCTGAGTTTGTATGGTCAAAAAGCTGTCAAGAGGCCTTGGACACCCTAAAGGACAAGTTGACCACTGCACCTATTCTCCGAGGCCCAAATTGGGTCCTTCATTTTCATATACATGCTGATGCCTCACATAAAGCCATAGGAGCAGCTCTAGGCCAGATAGATGAAAAATTGCCTTATGCCAGATACTTTATCAATAAGAGTCTATCAAAGGCTGAACTGAACTACGCAGTGACTGAAAAGGAGCTCTTAGGTGTTGTACATTCATTGAACAAATTTAGGCATTACATTACAGGTTACCAAACATTTATACATACTGACCATGCTACAATTAAATATTTGATCAATAAACCTGATGTGAATGCCCAAATTATTAGATGGTTACATTTATTACAATAGTTTGATCTAACTATTATTGATAAGCTTGGCAAGGAAATGTTGTTGCAGAATTTTTTTATCCATGTTAACTTTGCCTGCAGGGAAGGAAGGAATGGTTGATGATTAGTTACTGGATGAACACTTATTTTCCATTTTAGTTCACTCTCCATGGTTTGCTGACATAGCAAACTATTTGTGTCTGCATAGTTCCCACTGAATTTGTCCTCCAAAGAGAAAACCAAGATTGTGAGGAAGAGCACCCCATTCACTTGGATTGGGGAAACCTCTTCAAATTAGGCTTAGATCAAATTCTGAGAAGATGTGTCAGGGAGGAGGAAATATTTGACATCCTTCTGATGTGTCATGATGGGCCTTGTGGAGGTCACTTTGTAGCCAAGAGGACAACATTCAAGGTGTTACAGGCTGGTTATTATTGGCCCACTCTTTATTAGGATGTGAGAAGGTATACTAGTCAATGTGATTGGTGCCAAAGGATGGGAAAGCCTACTCTAAGGGATGAAATGCCTCTGCAACCTCAAGTGACTTTCGAGCCATTTGACAAGTGGGGCATGGATTTCATTGGACCTATTGACCCTCCATCCAAGCAAAAGCAGTACATCATTGTGTGCACCAACCATTTAACCAAGTGGGCGAAAACCAAGTTAATAAAGGTAGCAACAGAGGAGAAGGTGACTGTGTTTTTAAGGGAAATTTATTTTACAAGTTTGGGTACCTTAGAGAACTAGTCATTAATCAAGGCAACCAATTTACATCCAACATGATTGAATACTTGTTAATCCAACACAAGATCAATAGAACATCCACTCCTTATCACCCACAAGCTAATGGACAAGTGGAGGTGACCAATAGAGCGTTGCAGTAAAAAATATTGGGCAGATAGATTAGTTGAGGCCACCTGGGCCTACAATACCACCTGGAAGACCACCACTAGATTCACACCCTATGAGTCGGTATATGGGAAGAATGCCCTGTTGTCCATTGAATTTGAGTACAATACATTGAGGATGGCAGCCCAACTTGATGTAGATCTCAGTAGTGCACAAAAGGAGAGATTGTTCTAGATACATGGGTTAGATGAGTTTAGAATGCAGGTCCTCCTGCACACAAAGGTGACTAAAATTCAGAGGAAGGTTTGGCATGACAAGAACATGAAGGACAAACAATTTCAAGAAGGTGATTGGGATTTTTTATATGGTTCCAGATATAAAGATTTTAAGCGCAAGTTAAGGAATAGATGGTTAGGGCCTTGTGTCATAGAGAAATGTCATGATAATGGTTCAGTGCTGATTAGAACCATTGATGCAGAGGCCATTCCTTTACTTTTTAATGGGCACAGATTGAAGGCTTACAAGAAGCCATTGTCAAAGAAAGAATTCATTGATGGTATCAATGAGATAGTGATGGTGGTGGAACAAGTCTAAGTTTCTACCTCATCAAGTGATTGAAAAAAAATAAAAAAATAAAAATAAAAATAATAATAATAATAATAATAATATAAAAAAATAAAATCAAAATAAGGAGACTCAGGTTAAAACCTCCATGAGGCACTCGAGTCCCACTGTTGGGTTGAATACCTATTGAGGAAAAAAAAGAAGGAGAAATAAAAAGATCTCTATGTGAAAACCTCTTTTGAGGTGCCCAGGGCAAGCATCTAGGATGAAAACCTCTTGGAGGCAAACTAGTTGCTTTCAAAAAGAAAACAAAACAAAAAAAATAATAAAAATAAAAAAAAGAGAAAAGAAAAATTTGAAAATATTGTTTGCAGGCTAGCAAGAGGAGGATTAGAGCAACAAGAAAGGATCAAAAGGGACCTGTACAATTATGTTTTCATTTCTCCATTCCACCTCCTTCATCATTCCATCATTCCCTTCATTTTCCTTACTCATTTAACTCAGTTTGCAAGGGTTCTGTGATTTCTACAAGATTCTTTGTAAACCTATAGGATTCCCTGAAAACCTACAGGATGATCCTATAGGAATTACACTGGCTTGGGAATCCCAAAGGAAGTAACCCTAGAGCAAGGGGATGACCTTCCCATGTCAAAAAAAAAAAAAAATCTATTTCACCATCTCATCACCATACCTCTCTCCACCATGATCACCCCTGCATTCATAGAAAAAAGTTAGTTTCAAAAAAATTACAGTTTTCAAAGAAAAAACACAGAGAAAAGAGGCTGAATATAGAGAACAAGGGGACAACACTTGAAGGTTATATCTACCATTCAAAAATCCATAGACCCATTCTCTACCCATTCCAACCATCCTCATGCTCTAGGAGTGAAAAATGATTAATTTTTTTGAGGGAGAAGCAGCTATAGGACATCCTATAGGAAATCTTGTAGCAGCCTATCCCACAAAACAAAAAATCACAAGTTGCAGTTAGCTTCAAGCATGGAGATCCAGAGGTCAAAGAAGCTCTTCCAAAGCTTAACAACAACATCAGGATCATCAACATCACCACCAAGTACTTGCACATCAAAGAAAAGCATCAGAGGACAATAAAAAAAGGAGAAAAGCACATGCAACAACTACACAGCAAGGACTTCACTCTTCAACAAACAACATCAAGGCATCATTACCATAGATATGTATCTTGCTTCGACTCTCTCATTAGCATAACATGCTCAAACATGTAAAAGTTGTGAAAGAGTTGGTTTATAAGAGAAAGGTGGCCCGTTAACTTGGCCACCTTAGCTCAGTCAACGAAGAGAAGATAGTTAGTCCTTACACACGTGACATCAATCAAGTCAAGGAAAAGGAGAGATGAGGTCGAAAGTGGTTAAGCTACGGATGCCCAAAGTGGTAGTTTATTACAAGGTGATGAGAATGATGATGTGGTAGTGGGACCAATGGTCCAAAAATGGATACTCGTACCTCGGATGCCAGCACGCCACCCCACTCGAATCACCCATATGAAGAAATAAATGTTGATCCCCATGCACAAAGGCATTCACATTCTTGAGGCTACACACTAGAAAACTTGCTTTTGGCACTCAAGCAGTCTACAGGAAAGGAAGCATCATTTTTTTCCTGTGCAGGAGCACCTACAAGATCCTACAGGATCCTATAGGGTCATACATGAGATCCTATAGGATATAGAACAACACTTATCCTGGATTGGCAGTGAGCCATTTTAAAAGGGAAAAAGGAGGCTGGCTTCATCAAGCAATGATAAGGAGATAGGATCTATACTTTCCCACATTTTCCAAGTGAAAAGAATATAGGAAAGCCTTCTAGTTTATTGAAAAATATTGCAGTCTAGGGGAATTGTATACACATAATTTTCATTTAAAATTCCTCATTCATTAAACAAAAAATCACAGGTTGCAGTTAGCTTCAAGCATGGAGATCTAGAGGTCAAAGAAGCTCTTCCAAAGCTTAACAACAACATCAAGATCATCAGCATCACCACCAAGTACTTGCACATCAAAGAAAAGCATAAGAGGACAATAAAAAAAAGGAGAAAATCACATGCAAAAAATACACAACAAGGACTTCACTCTTCAACAAACAACATCAAGGCATCATTACCATAGGTATGTATCTCGCTTCCACTCTCTCATTAGCATAATATGATCAAACATGTAAAATTTGTGAAAGAGTTGGTTTATAAGAGAAAGGTGGCCAGTTAAATTGGCCACCTTTGCTCAGTCAATGAAGAGAATATAGTTAGTCCTTACACACGTGGTAACAGTCAAGTCAAGGAAAAGGAGAGATCAGGTCAAAAGTGGTTAAGCTACGGATGCCCAAAGTGGGAGTTGATTACAAGGTGAGGAGAATGATGATGTGGTAGTAGGATCAACAGTCCAAAAATAGATACTCGTACCTCGGATGCCAGCACACCACCCCACTCAAATCACCCATATGAGGAAATAAACGTTGATCCCCATGCATAAAGGCATTCACATTCTCGAGGCTACACACTAGAAAACTTGCTCTTGGCCCTCAAGCAGTCTACAGGAAAGGAAGCATCTTTTTTTTCCTACGTAGGAGCACCTACAGGATCCTACAGGATCCTATAGGAGATCCTATAGGAATCTACAGGATACAGAACAACATCTATCCTGGATTGGCAGTGAGTAGTTTTAAAAGGGAAAAACAGAGGCTTGCTTCATCAAGCAGTGATAAGGAGATAGGCTCTATACTTTCCCACATTTTCCAAGTGAAAATAATATAGGAAAACCTTCTAGTTTATTGAAAAATATTGCAATCTAGGGGAATTGTATACACAGAATTTGTTATGAAACTAGCTCACAAAAAGATAGAAAAGAGAGATCAACGCCTTAGAATTCAGCCTCTTCGAGGGGGCAACCTCCTTTACATTACACAAATGAACAATTCTTGGATGATACAAATGAAAAGACCTCCTTTCTATATATAGTAGTCTAAGGGGTCATAACATAATTAGAGCCGACATAACAATAATAATGTAAGGGCACAATATAACAATAGTGGGCTTCTATGGGGCACAACAGTAACCATATGGGCACTACATGGGTACATAAATATAATAAGTGGATTGTACTAATAACAATAAGGGGTTACACTAGTAGTATAGGGGCCTAACATGCCCCTCTCCTTCACAAAGCATTGTCCTCAACGCTTGAGTAGTTCTTGATGCTTCTATATAAAATTCTTGTCCTCCCATGTGGAATATTTAGCGGGTAAGTTCTTCCACTTGATGAGATACTCTGAAATTGATCGATTTCATAGTTGTCGAGTTCTTGTTTCTGTGACTGCTCCAGGTTCCAATATGATTTTTCCTTCCTCTTCAATTTTTCGCAATATTGTTTGAATTGGGATCTTTTGCAACTTTTGAATAAGTGGTCATACTTCTTTGTTCTTCTTCCATTCATCCCTTGCTTCGTTTATCCAATCTGGTTGGATAGTAGAAATAGCACAAGACAATGCTTCTACATCCTCATCCTTGAATAGTCTTCCCATTCAGTAAGGTCGCCATTTTTTAAGTTCATGTAGTATTGCCAACATTTCCTTCTCATAAATAGCTTGCTTGAGATGTAGCAGTAAAAATACCCAATCACCTACATCAAAACATTTTTCACTGCGATGTTGATCTACTTGTTGTTTCATTTGATTTTGCACCGAAGTGGCGATATCCTTTAAAATTTGGAGAGCTTGTTGTTGATGCTCGATATGATCTTTCACTACTTAAACCTTTTTCTTCTTGATATGTCCTTCTATCTCTAGAGTTTGAGGGGTGGTAATTTCTTCCAATCCTTTACAAGATATGGTTGGATTCATTTCTTGATGCTCGATGTGATCTTTCACTTCTTGAACATTTTTCTTCTTGATATGTCCTTCTATCTTGATAGTTTGAGGAGTGGTAATTTTGACCAATGAATTACAAGATATGGTTGGATTCATTTCTTCTTTCTCGATGTGATCTTTCACTTCTTGCACCTTTTTCTTCTTGATATGTCCTTCTATATTGAGAGTTTTAGGAGTTGTAATTCTTGCCAATGCTTTACAAGATATGGTTTGATTCATTTCTTCTTTCTCTGGGGTGGGGTCCTGGCGTATATCTTCTTCTTTTGATGTTTCTTGATCCTTTTCTTCCTCCTCTTCATATTCTATGTAAAATAATTTCTTCTTAGCACACTTATGACATTTAGTGCATTTTCTATCACAATTGTAACAAAGCCCTTTTTCTCTTTTTTCTTCCAATTGTTGTGGTGTAACCCTTATAGATTGTGGAAGGCTAGGAGAAACAACACTTCCATGTTTATAGTTGTGACGGGTATGCTTCTTGGTTTCCATAATTTTGCTTTCCACTATGTCACAAAGCCCTTTTACTCTTTCCAATTGTTGTGGTGTTGCTCTAAAGAAGGTGTTGCTCTTTGTATCCTCATAATGTGCTATCATTTCCTTCGTGAAAATTGACCACGTAACAAGTTGTTTACGAGAACAAAGCCCTTCATACCATAAAAATTGATCCGGTTCTAAATATGAAGATGCAATAAATACCTTTTGTAATAGTGGTACACCATGTAGATCAAAATATTGCTCCATCTAAAGTATCCAATTTACTAGATCCTTGCCATCAAACTTCCTCATCTTGCTTTTTCTTGATTTTAAAAGCTCGATCTTGAAACGACTGTAACTCTGTACTTTCGGATATTTAAGTTCTGAAATTGCGACCTATAGTATCCCTCTATGTCCTCTTTCCAATGCCACCAGTCTGATCCAAATTGGATTCTCCAAGGAAGAGTTATGCATAATCTCCCAAGATGACCTGATTATAGACTAGTTCAGTAGAGCGAACTTGTACGATGTGCCACGAGTCACTGTTTCGACCTTTGGCTATGAAAAATATATACAAGAAACTAAAGTCCGTCCTCTTTCTGTACCTTCTTACTAAATTTCAATCCAATGCTCAAAGATAAATTTATGACGATTTTCCCCAGGTCACCTGTTTGGAATGTAATTCAGGAGTCTGCAAAAAGACCAATTTCCTCAGATCGTATCTCCTCAAATATAGTGCAAAAAGCTCTAAAATTCGGACCCAAGATTCGGCACAATTTCTTCTCAAATGGGTTTTTTTTTAGCTTCTGAAACCTCACAGAAAAAACGTTATAGTGAAAATTCCACGATGACCTGTTTGGAGCATCAAAAACCTAGAATCCAAAGCTCTGATACCAAATGTTATGAAACCAGCTCACAAAAAGATAGAAAAGAGAGATCAACGCCTTAGAATTCAGCCTCTTCGAGGGGGAAACCTCATTTACATTACACAAATGAACAATTCTTGGATGATACAAATGAAAAGACCTCCTTTCTATATATAGGAGTCTAAGGGTTCATAACATAATCAGAGCCGATATAACAATAATAATGTAAGGGCACAATAATAACAATAGTGGGCTTTTATGGTTCTCAATAGTAAAAATATGGGCACTACATGGTTACATCAATATAATAAGTGGGTTGTACTAATAAAAAAAGGGGTTACACTAGTAGTATAGGGGCCTAACAGAATTTTCATTGAAAATTCCGCATTCATTAAATTTGGTATCAGACATATACAACCCTCCATCCATCAGAGAAAATGACAGGGATATTTAATAAAAGGGAACCCATCAACAAAGTGAGGATTCATTAGCACCCTCCTGTACTAGAGATATTCACAAGCAAAATTGGATGGGGTTCTTTGAAAAATTGAGGGGATATGATGATGAAGTAGCCAGAGAATTTTCTCTCTCCCTCATTCCATTGACTAGGACCCATGCCACTGTTGTGGTGAAAGGACTCTCTATAGAACCCACTGCTGAAATCATAGGCAGAATCACCACCCTTCCTTTAGGGATGCCTTGGAGAAAGGAGGATAAGGGGAATAGCCAAATTGCAAAGAATAAATTCTTTTTAGAAGGAGAGGAGGCCATGGAAGACAAAAATGGAGTCAGAAGAGCAAGCCTACCATATCCTTGGAATGAAATTAGCTACCACCTTATAAAATATATATCATGTGAAGGTAGGTACAGTGTGTTATATGGATACCATTTTAGGCTCCTCCAAGAGTTGAGGTTTGGAGCAGACACACCTCCTCAAAATAGACTTAGCATACCCTACTTCCTTCTTCATGATAGATATGAGCATTAAGGTGCAGGAAGGAAACCATCAAAAACAATCCCATCATGGGTTAATTAGACTTATCATAGAAGACGCCCTTGAAAACCTCAGAATCCCTATCGCATGGGCAACTTTCAGAGACATGCAGACAAAGGAAGATATAAAAGCCCTTGAATATGACAAGAGCCCCACTGCGAGTGAAAGGGATGAAGAAGAAACAGATACAGATCAAGAAGAAACTAAAAAGGAGGAATAAGAAACAGAGAGGGATGAGAGGAAATAGATGAGGAAGAAGAGGAATAAAAGGAGAAGGAAAGTGGTGAAGAGACAAAAGAGGATGCAAAGGAGGAAATTGATGAATAGAGTGAGGAACTAGAGGGAGAAGAAGAGGAGAAAGAAAAGAGTGCAAAGGAAAATGGAAAAGGGGAGACAGAAAACAAGGAAGAATAGAGGTCTACAATGCAAGGAAAAGAAGGGGAGGAATCACCCAGGGTATCTCCATAACCCACTGAAAAAGATACAACAACTGCCCTCACTGCTCTTAGTATCCCTATCAAACAAAAAGGGAAGAGACAAAGACAAAATCATTGTACTTTAGGACAAGAAAAGTTACAAAAATAAGGCAAGGAAAACCTCAAACTCCCACCAAGGTTCCTACATTCATTGAAGACTCACCAAAACAACAGGAAAAGATAGCTCCTCTTATGAAAACTCAAGGAGAAGGATCATCAGGACAAACCTCTCCAAAGTCTCCTATCACTTATGTTAGGAGGCCTGTCACTAGATCTACCTCATCCAAAGGAAAAGGCCTCCTACAGGATACACGGAAGGATCTATAGGAATCAGAGGCAATCCTACAGGAAACTCTTCTAATCCTGCAGGAAACTCAAAAATTGGACAAAGAAGAGAGTATGCAGAAAGAAACAAATAAGGAGGATCCAGAGCTGAGGGAACCTAGTCCTCAACCTAACCTTCACTCCTGATACATATTTATTGAAGGGGGTAGGGTCATTCCATAGAAATTTTCCGTCCCATTATTCTTTGAGCTTGAGAAAGAAATGGTAAGAACACATAGATGGATGAAGATTGCCAAATCCAAAGGAGTGGAGGACATAGGTCACATGGAGGAAAATTTTAAAGAGATTGGAAGAGAAATGAACAGCTTGAGGGATAGAGAGGCAATAATGAAAGCTCAGTTGGAGGCAGGAAATGCATGGTTAAGAGGAAAACTACAAGAGAGAGAGAATCAATTGGCATCCATGGCCAGTCTATCCTTAGAGGAAATCTAGTGCAGGATGCCAACTAAGTCTTATGCATTGTACCTTAAGGAACAGTGGTTGTAGTTCCAAATCAAGACTTTAGCACAGAGAGGCACTATGCCATTCCAAGTTTATAGATAATTCATTGATCTTTGTGACGAAAGAACATTGGAGGATAGGGATAAAATGTCTGAGTTCTGCCTACATAACTTAGCCTTGTAGATTTGAATGTGTGGGACCCTAATTGAAAACTAGGGGATTTACAGTTGATGGATTTGGCATCATGGATGGACCATGAGGAAGCAAGGGCTACAGAAATGAATAAAATAATGGCAAGGGAAAAGCAAAACCTCTCATAATAAGAGCTGAGCAGTCAAATCCAATGGCTGTCATCAACACACATAACTTGATTGCAAATGACCCTCAACTTGCACCTAGGTACCTTTCTGTCCAAGACCAAGCAATCACACACTTTGAGGACATGTTCAGGCTGTTAGGGTATAACAACATGCAAGCTTGCCAAAGGAGATAGAATACTTTTCCCTATAGTTTGAAAATCATAGAGTACCATTCTCCTCAAAGAATGAGAGAAGCACTGAACAAGACACCCATGTACAAGCATGCTCTCCAAAGACTCAAAGTCAATTGGATTGGCTTGAGACTCAATCCACCACTTCTCTTAGGAGTGTTGGAAGGAAGGAAGGAAGAGGAAGAAAGAAAGTAGTCAGAGGAGATAAAAAGGAAGGCAATATTGTATGCACAGGAAGAGAAAACTACATCAGAAGCATGGGATGTAAGGGAGGCCACTAGAGCAATGAAAGACATGGGCATTGATTGAGTTTCTCAGAGGATGAGCAACACTTTCAGTAGGGGGTGATGATGAGCCTCATCATTGGGTAACTATATGGACATTAATACACCTCCTAGCTTATTGAAATCTATTCTTCTCACAATTTATTACATATTTTGATTGTATTTTGCTTATTGAGATGAGTCAAAGTGAGATATTATGCCTAGTGGACTAATGTGCATTGATTATAGGTTTTTGAGAGAAAATCATGAAAATTTTGACTAATTAAGGGCTAAAACTCAAATGAGACAAGGAGGAGATATTGTAGGAGGTAGATCCTCCTCATTTACTCCTCACTCATTCGAATATTCCTCCATCAATAACACTAGCTCAGAGTGCAAGAAACCAAGTCAAGGAGATCAAAAGGCAGTCGAGCAAGTGACAGTTAAAGAGCTAGTTTATCTCAAGTTTGGGAGCTAAGCCTCCCTATATTTAAGGAATTCGTTGGAGAGTTTAGTTGTATAAATAAAGAGGCCTAGAGCCTCATTAGGATTCGAATTTTTGCTATAAAAACAGTGGAAGACATTGTTATGTAATTTTCTGTTTTGATAATGAGAATGAGCATTTACTTGATCCATCACTGAGTTGAATCAGAGGGCTGAAGCTCTTGGGTTAGGGCCCAACCCTAGCAGAAAAGGCTCCTCTTCTTGTATTTGTATGTTTAGTTGATTTCATAGTTGAATTGTCTTTAGAATTATTTCATTGCAAGTAGCTGTAGATTTGATTAGTTTGCTTCCATTAGTGCTTTACTTCAATAGTAGCTTAGAAGAGATAAAGGAACATCCAAAAGCTGTCAGTAGGTGTTTTTGGCCTCACTCCTTCCTTCAGGGATGATGGTTTGAGGAAAGAACTCCTATGCAGCCCCAAAAAGACAAAATTCTACTTTCTCATGAAATTTAGGGTTTTCTGTACTTAGGCCAGCATTTGATCAGTTTGCAAGAGTAGGATTTGATTATCATTTCTTCTATATTCAATATTACATTAGATCTCATCAAGGTTTCATATTATTTTTCAAGGTTTCTCATGCATGAATTAGGTAGCTAGCTCACGAAATTATGTTTTCCTTAATTAATTGAAATCCTTCTTGTTTACATGATTTATGGGTAAATGTCAATGGTTGATGCAGTGCAAGAGTTTCAGCAGTACATAGAGATTTCATGATCAACAAAATTATCCCAACTACATCCATCCATGATCATTCCTTTCTTTCACTAAAACCCTCACCAATCTCATTATTTCACAAGATACTTCTCCAAGCTTGTTGAGCAAATCCAACCATCTCCCAACCCTGGTTTTGAGTTCTGAAGTGGTCCTAGGCACTCCCTTGCCTCATTCCATCCACCAAAAACATTCCCTAAGCCTTACATCACCTTCAACATACCTCCTTTTTCTCTCAGCTGTATCATGTAGAAATACAGAGGATCCTGTAGGTTTTCAAGACATCCTATAGAACGCATTAGGGCATCCTGTAGGTTGACCTGTAGTGGCCTGTTTTGAGGCCGAATTGTGGAAACAACCCTTAGAAAGCTAGAAAAGGAACCCTACTTGTCTCCCAAGCCTTCTGATCATTCACCATCATCCTTGAGCCACCTGCCACATCACCAAAAGAAGTTAGCTTTCACACTAAAAAAGACAAAAAGAAGAACAGAGTTATTTTATTCATTTACATGCACATCAATAGAATGTTTGATGCTTACATTTTCATGCCTAGGTTAGTAGGATTGCATAAATGTTAACTTAGCATTCTGTTGAAGCAAAGACTCTTAGTAGTTAGTTAGAAAATGGTGTGTTTAAGCATTTGATTTCAGTATTTTTCCTTACTGCAGTATACAAGTTTTCTTTTAGTGTAGATTTCTCTTTTCCTCATTGGTAATCAAGCTTTTTTTGAATCCATAGAAGTTTGGTTTGAAAAATCTTATTGGCCTATCACCAGCTTAGCAATGAAAAAGAGTAGGCTTGTCACATTTACTTGTGTATACAACACTGTCACCTCCAAGTTTGTGCAAACCTCGGGTTGATAAAGTAAATTTGGTAGCCCCAAGAGTTGCAGCATTCTTGCTGCAATACTGGTGCTCATCAAAGTCTATGTAGGAGCAGATCCTACGGTGGAGTGTTGGGATAAATTGGTTGGTGGAGGGAAGTGTGTTGGCTACCCAAAGTATCCTTATACTAGTAGTCTTGAAGTGACAAAGACAATTTAAGGTTGGGTGAAGTTTGGTGCCTAATATGCAACACTTTGATGAAAAGAAGTGACCCCTAGATTGGTGGATTGGAGCTGAAGGATTGGCCAAACTAGAAGAGAAGATTGGATTAGAGACCATGTTCATTATAGTAGACGTGAATTTTAGTAGTGATAGGAGGCAACCCTCCTAGAGTCTTTATGAGTTGTACTTTGAAGGACTAAGGGGCATCTAGAGAGTAGTACAGAAGCGAAGGACCGAAGAGACACGATACAACATAGAAGTTGCAACATGATTGTCATTGTATCTTGTATTCCATAGATTGTTGTATTATTCAGATTGGTTTAATATAACGAAGACAGGGTTGTACATTATTGTACAATATTTTGTTAAAACTGTGTATACTTATGCATATGTGATTTACTACTTTATATTTTCCGCTGTGCAAAGTAGTTCTTATTGAGATTCTTGGTTTGGTAGTGTAAAAGATTCTAAGATTCTATCCTAGACCCAAGATCATGGAAATTCAACACTAAGGAAAGGGAACAAAAATTAGAAGAGTTGTTACTAGCATATTCTAGGATCTGTAAGGTTTACCACCAAAGAGGGAAATGGAGCATTTCTGTTACCAAATATTGTGCTATTTAGGAAGTTCATTATAGAAACAAAAAATGTGAAGAAGAAATTGTAGTAATTTCTATAACAAGGTGTCATTCGATCAAGTACCTGATCATGTGGGTTACCCATCATAATTGTATAAAATAAGGATGGGACTTGGTGGACATGTATTGATTACATGGTGTCAAAAAAAACTATGCCAAAGAATAAGTACCCCTTTCCTGGATATATGATTTGTTGGAGCAATTGCAACAAGTAAAATACTTCACAAAGTTAGAATTAAAGTCTAGCTATCACCAAGTTTAATTTAGACAAGAAGATACTTAGAAGACCACCTTCAAAACCAGAAAAGGTTCTCTATGAGTGGTTAGTTATGTCATTTGGCCTATGTAATGCACTAGCTAAGTTCATGACATTAATGAATGATATATTGCACCCTTTTATGATTCATTTGTTATTATTTATTTGGATGATATATTGGTATACAATTCTACTTGGAAAGACCATGTCTCACATTTAATGCAGGTTCTAGAGACCTTGAAGAAGCACCAACTATTGGAAAAAATCAAGAAATGTGAGTTTGCATAGTATTCCTTAGTGTATTTAGGATATATTAGAGGTGGAGGAGAGCTAAAGGTAGATCCTGCCAAGATGGAGGCCATCATGAAGTGAATAGTACCTATCAATGTTTATGAGATCAGGGTTTTTTTTGGGGTAGCATAGCACCTAAATATTCATATGATTATTTTTAGTAGTAGCATCACCACTTCATGCCATCACAACAAGTGGCAAGAGTTTCTAGCGGGGAAAGGGCCAACATAAGGCCTTTGAGGACTTAAAGAAGAAAATCAGTCAAGTGTTGGTTCTTGCATTACCAAATTTGCAGTATCTTTTAAGCCCTTCAAAGTGGAGAAATATGCAAGTGGTTATGCCATGGGAGCATTGTTTATGTAGGGAGGAAGGCATGTATGCTATCATTATGAAGTATTTCATGGGGTAGTTCTTAAACACCCTACCTATGACAAGGCATTCTCTGTGATGGTGAAAACTGTGAAAAAGTGGGAAAACTAATTGATGGGAAAGGAGATAGTAATCCACATATCACCAACCACTGTAGTATATATAGGGTTAGAGTAAGTTACCACATATCAAGAATTACAAGTGGAAAGGTTTTCTACAACAATTTAATTTAATGATCAAGTACAAGAATGAAAGAACAAAGAAGTTGGATGACACACTTTTAAGGCACCCACATCAATGATCACAACTTTGTGGATTATGATGCACATGGGCCCTTTCACCCGTGATGCATAAAGAGAAGAATAAAAAAAGGATGATGAATTTAAAGAGATGTTTAAGTAGTTTCAGAGCTAGATTCATATGCATGGCAGTGACAACACAATTGACTATCATCTCTAGGACGGGTTACTATATAGGCTAGACAATAAATGTGTTTTAAAAGGTGAGAATTGTAGATAATCGAAAAGGGATCACACCTCCATGGTTGTAAGGAATTTTGGTGTAGGGAATACATGGACAAATTGTAGATGTATGTGAATTTGACTAGGATGTAAGAAGTTGTAGCTAGGTTCATAAAAGGATGTATTATTTGTTATTCGAACAAGCCTCATAACAAGAAATAAGGTCTATACAATCCCTTACCTATACACACTTATCCTTTGGAAAACATTTCCATGGAATTTTTTGGAGGCTTACCAACAACTAGGAAGGGACATGGCTACCTATTTGTGGTAGTTGAAAGGTTCAGTGAGATGTGCATTCTCATGCCCTACAAAAAAAGCATCAGTGGGTAAGAAGTATCAAACTTATTCCTTGGATAGGTATGGGTGCAATTTGAAATCCCAAAGAGCATAATTTTAGAAAGAAGCACAATATTTCTCAATTCATTTTGGACTACATTGTGTAAGAAGATGGACACTAAGTTGAAGAGGTATACAACATTCCATCCACATATAGATGGGAAAACAAAAGTAGTTAACATACATTTGGTGCAACTTTTAAGGGGTTATAATTAGAAGCATCTAAAGATTTGGGATGAAAATATTATATATTTACAACACTCTTATAATAGAGTAGTCCACACTTCTTTTGGTAAGTCTCCATTTTAATATTTTTTTGGATATTTTCCACCTTCACCTTTGGATATTGTATATTGACAACAAGGAGGGGTGATGAAGAAACTTATAGGGATTCCTTAAGGGAAATTGTTTTTGTTTAGAAGATCAATCAAATCCATCTGCAACTATTGGAGACACTATGAAAGTCATAGGAAAAATACAAGGCCTGGCATGATCAACACATAACAGAGAATTTTTTGAGAGTAGGAGATAGATTATGGTTATAATTTAACAAGGAGAGACTACAAGGTCCTGGTAATAAAATCAAGGCTCTGTGATATGGTCCCTTTCAGATATTGAAAAAGGGAGATAATGCCTATAGACTCATTCTACCTGCATACATACACATTTAATCAATGACAGATGTAGAAAATATGAAACTCCATGAGCCTTCCATGTTGGATCAGGAAGAGGAATAGGTACACATTATATAAAGGATTTAACAGTAGATGCTCAAGAATCATTGACAAAGAATACAATTTCGCAAAAGAGGTCCAGGACTATGAGGCAAGGGTAACATGAAATTTGATATATTAGGTTGAAAGGGCAACTTCCAAGCAAGGCTAAATGGTATTCTAGAAAGAAGGTAGATGAAAATTTTCCTTAACTCATTCACTAAAATATTTTGGGGACTCAAATGTAGGTTTTAACCTGTCACATATAATGTTTATGAACATATTCTCAATATAAATAGAAAATATTCAATAACACACACAAATTGCACAAAGATTTAACCTTAGAATAACAAGACTAGGAACACTAGACTACTTTTTCTATATCTCCAAATGATTACATAAGCACTATATAATTCCATCTTAAAGGGGGTTTCCTTCTTGGTAAAAAACCATAATATAAGTTCTACTGTCAGATATGCGACCTAATGATGAATGGTCCTGATTAATTATGAAATTACAATATTCTAGAAGGAAAATAAAAAAAATTACTTCAGGGGCATTCCCTCGCAAAACCCCCAAAGGTGAGGTGGGGGTCTACATAAAAGTGCCATTACTCCCTTGGAACCCCCATTGTGATAGTTATATGATGGGGCAAGCCCCCCCATTAGGAACTAGGGTCCAAATGTGGCTAATCATGTGAAGAATATAAGACATACCTAATACAAAAGCCTCCCAAAATGGTGATTTATGATTCATATTATATCATTATATTATTTTTCATCCATTGTGATGCTTTATGAGTGGAAAATTGGAGGAATCAACTCACAACCATTTTTATTTGAAGGTCCCGATATGGCAAATTAGGGTTTTAAAACTTCTGAATGTGCTTTGAGGAATTTCCTTAAGTTTTTTTGTGTCCAAAAGGTGCCAAACTTCCTAGTGCTATTCTACACTCAAATACCTTTTTTAAAAACACAAGGAATACCTCAAACAACATCCATATGCAAAAGTTATGCCATCTGGAAGTTGACCTTCCTACCTTGACCACCATGATCTGAGAGGATGCCACGTTAGCCCCATTTCTCATGGAAAAGGGGCTGGCCATGTGACCATGATGATGAACACTAGAGGATTTTATTTTTAACTCATATTGAGGGTTAAATGAGTCAAATTTAACCCATAGTTGGATATTGGGTTGTGTTGTAACTATACCACTAGGAGGAAAATGGGTTCAATTCTATTCTAGTGCATTTTGTCCCATAGTTGAGTAAAGTAGCTGAGAGTGGATATAGAGAGGGAAGAATAAAGAAGTCTTTTGTTCTATAGCATCCCATGGGACACATGTCTCACTCCTTTATATTTGCACCATTTTCCATCCAGAAAAAAGATAACACAATAGTCTTACTTTCCATCTTGGTTTTCTCTCGAAAGGATTTCTTATGTAGCTGAGAGTGGATAGAGAGAGGGAAGAACAATGAGGGTTTGCATTATATAACTAATATGAATTGGATCATTATATTTTTTTCATCCATCCCGATGCTTTTGGAGTGGAAAAAGTGGAGGAATCAACTCACGAGACTGTTTTTACCAACGAGACCCAGTTTAGCGAAATGAGATCTGAAACCTTCCAGGAGCTTTTGAGGCATCAAACAACGTTTTTGGGGGGTAAAAATTTGTCTCTTAAGTGCCACACATATTCATATTGTTATACACACAAAAATATTTCCAATGGTGCAAGAATCGCATCAATCAGAGTCCGTATGTAAAAGTTATGCCACTCAGAAGTCGACCTTCTTGTTTTCACACCTATAGTTCAGGAGGATGTTGCGTTAGCCCCCATTATTGATGGAAAAGGGTCTAGCCACGTGTTTGTGATGTTTAAGACTCTAGAAGAGTCTATTTTGTAACTCTAGTTAAGAGTTGATGTAGTCAAACTTAACCACTAGTAGGTTATCAAGTTGTGTTATAACTGGGTCACTAGGAGGAAGAGGCATTCCATTCTTTCGAGAGAATTTTGTTCTATAGATGAGAAAATATAGCTAGGATAGATATGAGGTAGAGCACACAAAGAGGATTTGTGCACTATAGTAGCCCATAGTCCACATACATTACTTCTTTATATTTGCAGCCATATTTCCAGACAGAGAAAGAGAGCAAAGCGACGTCACCTTCCAGCTGGGTTTTCTCCCAAATGGGTTTCCAAGAGAGAATATATTGTATTTTATATGTGTGTGAGATTATTTTTTCATTCTCTTCTTTTCTGCATAATTTACTTTTACATGCATGCACTAATTGCAACAAGATCTATAGATCTAGAAATTAAATAAAACTGTAATAGTGTAGAATCTCATATTTTTAATATAATATTATCAGATCTATTGTGACGAACTGTCTAGTGGAATATCCATGGAAGTTTACTAATCAATAACATCCCATGAGTGTCATTCGTTTATATTTTCAGCATTTTCCATCTAGAGAAATAGAGAGCACAATAGTCTCACTTTCGGGTTGGGTTCTCTCATAGGGATTTCCTAGGTCGAATCTTGTGTTATTATGGTTTTCAAGTGATTGTTTTTATTTATTCTCTATTTTATCTATTTTTAGATTTTTGATGCATAAGTAGAACACAACAACTTACTAATCCAAAAATATAAGGAAAAATTAACCATGATAGTATAGATATCAAATTTTAGTAATTATTTATCAAATATATTGTGAGAACTATCCAATGAAACATCCATGACATTTTATGGTTCACGTGGCCAAAAAAACAAAGGGGAAAACTTAGTGAAATCCATTAAGGGAATGCTCAAGTAAAGATAAACATGGAGATGGTGACATGTTCTTATAGGAAGTGAGTAGGAGTTCTATGGGCACACAAACTAGATGTGAGACCTAAGGAGGCTCACCCACCTCACTTGTGGCACACGTTAGCTCAGTTAGGTGGGTTGTGTGTATTAGATGAGTTGGATGCATGCAAAGCAAGGATGGATGGATCAACTTGAATTCATTAGGGGAATTTTGAGGTCTAAAATGGGCCTCCTAAGAAAAATGTACAACCAAAATAAAATTAATAAGAACCAATAGGATTCAAGATGATGACATCAACCATGGGGGATGATTCACCATTTTTGGAGTAAAAAGGTAAAAATATTAAAAAATAATAAAATAATAAAACTATTTTTTCAACTCTTATTTTCAATGTATCTCCCTAAGGTTTTACTCAAATTTCGAGCAGGAGTACTAGTTGGATGCAAAATTTAATTCCTCATCTAAAGAGTACCCATGTTGCATACCTTTTATGGACCTTGCTACATGAAAAATGAGAATTACATGAAAAAACGTGATTGCAATAATGTTTCTCATTTATTTCTCATTTGTCATGTAACAGGGTCCATCGAAAGTATGCAACATGGGTATTCCTTGGATGAGGAATAAAATTATGCATCCAACGAGTGTTTCCGCTCGAAATTTGAGTAAACCCATAGGGAGATAAGTTGAAAATATGAGTTGAAAAAATAGTTTTTTTATTTTTTCCCTCTAAAATTTGATGATGTAATCTAATATTATTTTACAATTTCCACTATTATTTTATAATTTCCTTAGGAGGCCCATTTTATACCTTAAAAATACCCTAATGAAAAGAGCCAAGATAAAACACCCAATAATTGGGGTAGTTTATGGTTCTTTGGGAACATTTTTGTGGCAATTGATGAGTCAACATGAATCCCTCAAATAGTGCAATGCCCCTTACAGTACAACTAAATCAAATGTGTGGAAGATGATAGGTTGGCTTAAGGAATTCAAAGGGTCATATTAGAGTAGATAAAGGGACATGATCGTTGACATTGTAACACCCTCCTTCCACATTTACCCAAATTCACAGGTCCACCAGGGTAAATATGTGACAAGGAGTTACTATGATATGACTCAACCTCCTAAGTATAGTTAAGGAAGTGGAATTAACAAAACAAAAATTTATTGACCTTCCTTAGGAGCTACAAGACCCCCAAGAGCTAAAAAATCACTCCAAGTGCCCAAACCCTGAGTTAATTTTTCATTGACCTGAACTCCCAGTCGCATGCACGAACCTACATCCATGCAACTGTAGGCCTCCAATCGCATGCATAAGCCTCCAATGGAGTGACTGCAACAAGGAAACTTTTAAGGATGAAATTTTATATTAAAGGTTAGAAACTTTGGTGAATCTTACTAGTCTCTAGTAGAAAAATAATACAATGTTTTCTGATATTTTCTAAAAATATCTATATTTCTAATTATTTTATATAATCCTATATAAGAACTTGGTGATTTTTAAGATAAAATAATTTTATACTATAAACTTGGGCGAATAATTTTAGAAAACATGGAAATTAGCGAATGTTTTTTTGGAAAAAGTATGGAAAATTAGCCCACCTGCGAATCTTAGCCCCTAAACTTTTCCCTAGAATACAATCCCAATTTCCTTGTTTTGCGTCTACAATGCCACCTTTTTAGGGCTAGACTCTAGATCACTACCCAAAACTTAATGAAAACTTCCAAAACTTGATCAAGGAAAAATCCTCTAACACAAAACTTGATCAAGGAATTGACCTACCAAAGCCTAACCATGATAGGAATTTCATCAAACATATGGCAGACATGTAATATATAGGTCATGAATGCATATTGTAACATAGGGGTTTGGTACTTATCTGAGAATCATCAAGAATTTCCAATTCCCTCTCATAATAGTTGCAATAACATTTTTTAGTTGATGTATTCATCAACCATTCATATATTCATCAAACATGTCAATATCCATAGACATTACACATCATATAACTAGCAAATAACCATCATAGAAACCAAAAAATAACCAACATACAAACAATGGAAACTCAACCAAAATATCACCATCATAATCAATACATATGCTCATAGATCACAATAGAAAATACCCTTTATTAAATTATGAAAATTCCAACCAAGTCATGGACTTGATCATAGATTGGGCTTAACGAAATCTTTATTTCAACCAATCACCACCACGCCATATTTCAAGCATGAATTTGGGATCTCATGGAATAACCAAAATATAACCAAACTAGGGCTTCCAGAGGCCAAACCATCTCAACCCTCAACTAATGATTCTTCTAACCAGCAAGCACCAATGAAGGGGCCAAAGCATAAATACGTCACAGTTGGACATCACTAACCATCACCAAATTAGTCTCTACCCAAGATGTCCAAGGCTTCAGAGTGTTTGTTCCAACTTGACTCTAGGACTAGTAACTCAACCCACCAAGGGATTTAGAGCATTTGTCCAACCAAGGCTTCCAGGACTAGTCATTCAACCCAAGCTATTCCAGGGCTTCTAGAGTGTTTTTCCAACCAAGGCTCCATGAGCTAATAAGTCAACCCACAACCATAAGGAACATGAGCACAAATCAGAAAAAAATGGTAAAACTCACAACACCATGGCTATCCAGGAAATGGAAAGGCTAGGTAAAACAATTGTCAATCTAGGCAATCCTCCATGCCAATGACAGATCATAACCAAATAACCACATGCACACATCATTCATGCCAAAACTAGCAAGTAAATCATACACGCAAATTGATACCTACAAAGAAATCCAATTGTAGTCACTGATCCACCTATTCCATTGCACTTTCCTTCTTTTGATTTGCTTCTTCCTCCAAATCCAAGTGAGACTAGAATGCTCCAAGCATGGTCCAAGAATGCTCTAAGTGTGAGAAAATGAGAGAATATAAGACAATTCAAAACCAAACTCACAAAATCTAACACTGACAAAAGGCCACATTAAAAAAAGCCATGAATTGATCCTTACAACCCTTTTTATCACTGAGGCCTCTAATTTCTTCATTTTCCTTCAATTTCCCTCTCATGAAAATCAGTGACCTTTCATCTTCCTTTTATCCTATTTTCCTTTATTTTCATAAATAAAATGCCAATTATTGCCTGTTTTCCTTTGCCAATTTCCTTAGCCATAATAAACCGAAAGTGACACCCACTAGGATGTTTTTCCCAACATTCAACTTGGATACATGTCCCATGCCCTTGGTCTTATTTTTTTTTTACATGGAAATTCAACCAGGGCTGTTACAGAACCCTCCCCCTTGGGGGAACACCATCCTTGGTGTTATATGACATCTATAACCAACAAGGCCACTAAAAACCAAAACATACTACCTATGGAGCTTTATAACACAACTCGTTACAATATTTACAATGACCTCTGCTGAAACAGATAAACATACTATTTATTAGAGCTTTATAACACAACTCATTACAATATTTATAATAACAACCACATATATACTCATACACATTTGCTTCAACCAACAAATAATCATATTTTCTATGGAGATTTATAAATCCAGCTCAATAGAATATTTACAAAAATATACACATATACACACATGCACATTTGCTTCAACCAACAAATAAAAGGATATAGTTCTCCTATCAACAACAAGGGAATCTAGAGGCTCACACCTCCACCCTCAAAATTAATACCAGGATTCACCTCCTTCCCAGGAAGTCCAGAATCCACTTCCAAAGTCAAACCTACATCCAATGTCTAGTGCTACAATCCTACGCAACTTTTCCTCTAAGTGAACAATTACCACCTCATTATTCCAAGGCACACTCCCAATGTGCTTATGATTCTATTTGGCATTGATATTGACCAAAAAAATGTATTTGCCAACCTTCCCTTCTCTGCTACATAGTTCCTCAGGCAATCTAGTCACCCCCTTCCATGAAGTCACACACCTTCCAAGTTCTGTGGGCATCCCCTTCTCTGCTACATATTCCCTCAGGCGTCCCCTCCCTTGGCAATGTTTCCTCGCATCAGAAGGTCCAAAAACCAAGGCATATCCTTGCCTCAAATCCATCATGCTGGTCATATCATGGTCATGGAAATCAATGGACACTATTAGGTACCAGTGTACCAAAATGGCCTTGCTCCTGAAGTGCTTTACCAATATACTATTGCATGTTCCAATTCCTTTCACTGTTGCTGTTAACATTATCTGGAAGCTAATTCCAACCACCCAAACTAGGAATTGCCATGCTTTCCTGTACCAAGCACATAAGTTCCATTAGATTCAAAACAATTTGAAATAAATTTAAATCATACCACATTGGCAGCTCGTCAATAAGGCACACCTGCAATTCTGTTTACTTCTTGTCACAACAAGTCAAATTGGCTGTTTGATAAAACTATCATGTATAAACATATCACATCCAGTTAGCTCAAATCATAATCATCATAATCAAAATCATATATCACATGTAACCATCATAAATCAATGTCATAAATCACATGCATAATTAAAACTGAAGTAAAATACTTATACTTATCCTTCAATCAGTTCTTTTCTTTTGCCTTTGTTCTTTCCATATGCACATTAGATAAGTTGCCACACCTAGAAAGAACCTAGTGCCCTTGGTTCTCTTCAGTCTCATACACATACACATACTGGTCACCACACACATATAACAACACATGACATACAACACCATCAAATACATGCACCTACACCCGACATGCAACACATACACCTACACTCGGTGTAAAACAAAACATATACACCTATACCCAATGTACAACACAACACATACACCTACACCCTGTGTGCACCAAAACACAATGCATACACCTACACCCGATGTACAACACAATACATATACATACACGGAGTACAACACAACAAATACACATGTCACGATACAACAACTACACAATAAACATAACATAAAACCACATGTATACAACACAATGTGTATGATATGTACACAATACCACATGTACACAACACTTCTCGCACAACGTGTATACAACACCACATTCACAATGTGTACACAACACCACCTACACAATTTGTACATGACACTACATGCATGAAACACCTCATATACCACATGTACATAACACCACATGTACACAATGACACATGTAGAATGTGCACACCACACCATATGTACATAACATCGCATATACAACATGCAAACAACACCATATGTACACAACACTGCACATACAACACACACACAACACTACATGTACACAACATTGCATATCCAACATGCACATAACACTATATGTACACAACAACGCATATGCAACATGCACATAACACTATATGTACACAGTACCACACATACAACATGCACACAACGCCATATGTACACAATAATGCATATGAAACATGCATACAACAATATAGGTACACCATGTACAAATTACACAACAATAGTACTGCACGTCCAGATACCACACAATGACTCAACCAAAAAACCATGCTTCTGGTGTCTTTCCACTATTCATGCTTGTTCCAACATGCCGCAGATCACACTGCTTTCATTCTGCTAATGTATTCCTCAACATTACCTGTCCATAACATAAACATATACATATTATTATCACATAGTATCAATTCATATCCACATGATACTAACCTCATAGATCTGTCAGGGCCACTCTTCCTACTTAATTCCTTATAAACCAGGAGCCTTTTCATGCCACTAACTTGCATAAGAAATCATTCCTCCACAAGAAAAATACCTAATAACCCTGTCAGACAACAACATACATACATACATATATACATAAAAACGTTAACATAAAACAATCATGATCCTTGACGACCCTGTCAGACAACTACATACATACATATATATACATGTAATCATCAACATAATCATGATCACAACATAATTATCAGATATCATAAGGTCTAGGTTAAGAGAACTCCATTTATCGGTGAATAACATGCACAACATGGAGAACAATAGTTCCCAACATAGTCAAGGCATCTGATGCATCAAATCCATTTACTTTACCTTTCCTATTACCTTTCTCATAACTATTTTTCCACCATCCATTTACATTGATGGACCCAACCAATCCAACTGGCTATCATACTCTATCCTTCAACTTCCCTTATACATGCACCAAGCTTCATTCGAGTCTAATATTACCTATTGGAATTCATTCAACTCTACTAAGCTTCATTTACTTTCCTCTTTCCAATCAATTCCCAATTCTCTCGAAACATAAAAAGAAAGAACAAGAAACAAACAAGAAGAAAACCATGAAAACCAATAGAAATACAACACCACAAAGAAAGTGGCATGGCCATGAACAAGACACAATAAAAACCACAAATTCAAGCACAAAATATCACAAAATACTGAAGGAAAAAAACTGGAATAGACACCATGACTCAATTCCCATGGGTTCCCAATGCTTCCAAGGAAAGCTCAACCTGAGCCTTCTTCAATATTTCACGACAGTCTCTTTTGCCACGCAATCCTCTGCATCTTACTACCATAGACACTCAATTGTTAATGCATAAGTAAATATAAGAATATACTATTTATCTTACCTTGTTGTTCCAAGCACGTTGCCTTGTAACTGAGCACATCCATGCCATGTTTTAAGGGACTCAAATTCCCTTGATGAATCTAGATATAAATAGAAAGTAGCTAATATGCCTGTCAAATACATGTTTATGAATATAGCACATATCCACATAATGTCAAACAAAATCAAGGTTAAAAGACTTCTTGTATTCATGCAAAGTACTCATTCGTTTGGAATTGCGTTTCCAAACATAGCCAAAGGAATTCTCACCCAATTCCTTTATTTTAACGTTTACCTTGCTACAGTTGAGTATTATTATCTTCTATCACATCACCCAACTGTTAGTTATATAAACAAATCAACTGTTACCTTTTCACGGTAGCACCAAGCATGTTGCCCTGCAACTGCTCACACATGTCAGTCACATGTTCCAAAGATCAAAAAATCATGTCTATTAATTTGAAATCAACCTTTACCGAGACTAACAACCATGTCATAATTAACAATCAACTCATATTCATTAGTCGATAATACTACAACTAGCATCCACTTGTACTCAAGTGTATATCAGTTGTCTCAACACATGTGTTAGTACAATCATCTTAAAGCGAGATCATTCCTTCATGAAATCTTATAAACACATACTCATATCATGCAATTAATAAAAGATTCAAATAACCTGTAAACATTCCATGTTAGACAAACCAAATAGGCAACATAATAAAACTCATACCTCAAAGTATCTCATGGGAGGCTATCACATATGCACAAGTCATTCCAAATCAGTATGATACAATATCATAAGTATATCGACTCATATCTAAATGTCATAACCATAACCATCCACACAAACCAATCCAGATTAACATGATACATATACATTAAGATCTTAAATGTAGTGACCATAATCATCATGCATATGATTGCAATGCATATAACAAGTTACTATCATGCATGACTAAGTAACACACATGTACAACACCGCACTAATGAACTAACATTTATCATGCATGTAACCACAATAGCAATAAAATGAAATGCATGTGTATAACCATAACGCATATAATAATCATTAAACAACATACCTACATACCCAACGTAAAAACTTGTACAATGATCTGTGCTTACCCCGAGGTCTTATGCTGCAACCTTGCTTTGATGATTTGCATCTCCCGTTCCATCTTGGCCAACATATTAGCATCATAACCTACCAGCAACATCATGATGACATAAGACCACAACAATGACCATCAAAATGCATGCATAACACATAGGCAACTAACATGCATGCATGGAAAAAACATTTTTCCCATCCAATCCAAGTGTTGAACCTGAGAGCTTTGATACCACTCTGTGGTATCAGATATCACCCAAGGAGAGAAAAATCCCACTCTGATACCACTCTATAACACCCTCCTCCCACATTTACCCAAGATGACCAGTGCACTGGGGTAAATATGTGATGAGGAGTTATTATGACATGAATCAATCTCCTAAGTATAGTTAAGGAAGTGGAATTGGCAAACCAACTTTACCGACCTTCCTAAGGAGATACAAGACCCTCGAGAGTCGAACAATGAATCCAGGTGCCAAAACCATGAGTTAAATTTCCTTTTCACTGACATGAACTCCCGCTCACACGCACATGTCTGCATCCATGCAACTCTAGGCCTCTAGTAGCATGCATAAGCATACAAGGGAGTGCTTGCAGTCCTAATTTCCTAATTTTATGCATGCAACCACGAAATCTATGACACATTTTCAAGATTAGACTCCATATCACTTCCTAGAACTTGATGAATTTTTCAAAAATAATAAATGACACAAAGAAAAAGCGTCTAACGCAAATCTTGATCAAGGACTTGACCTAACCAAGCCTAACCATGACATAAATTTCGTCAAACATATGGCAAACATGTAATATGCAGGTCATGAATTCATATTTAAACATAGGGGTCTGGTACTTATCTGAGAATCATCAAGAATCTCTAATGCCCTCTCATAATAGTTGCAATAACATTTTTTAGTCCATGCATTCATCAACCATTCATATATTCATCAAACATGTCAATATCCATAGACATTATACATCATATAACCAACAAATAACCAACATATAAACCATGGAAACTCAATCATAATATCACCATCATAATCAATACATATGCTTATAGATCACAATAGAAAATACCTCTTATTAAAATATACAAATGCCAACCAATTCAGGGACTTCCATGTACCACCCGACCATAGATTGGGCTAAACCAAATCTTTCTTTCAACCAATCACCCTTGTGCCATATTCCAAGAATGAATGTGGGATCTCATGAAATAACCAAAAAAAACCAAAATAGGGCTTCCAGAGGCCAAACCACCTTAAACCTCAACCAATGATTCCACCTCACAGTTAGACATCACTAACCATCACTAGATTGGTCTGTACCCAAGATTTCCAGGGCTCTAGAGCATTTGTTCCAACCCATCTCCACGACTAGTAACTCAACCCACAATTGTCACTGTTATCACCTAGATTGACGTTAGGCTGAAGGGAGGGAATTCCAGGGTAACCACAAACCAAGCTTAGCCTAGTAGCTAGCCATACTAGGCCGGGAGAGGGCTCTCTCCATAAGGATCTCAGTCAAGATGACTGGATAAGGTAAAGGATTTTAGGCTAGGTATAGTAGCTCGAAAGGTTTTGATTGAATTTGTTGGTGTTTTTCTAGATTAGATGGAGCTGGGTAGTTTAGATCTAGGAAATTAGGTCAGAAATGCAGGGTGTTCTATGGGGCAAGGTAGGCATAGGCTTTAACACTCTAGGCTTAATGGTGTGAGGTGTTTAAGGCTGATGAGGAGCTAGGGAGGGCATGTGACAATCATGGATCTTTCTCAAACAGTAGAAAACATGAAATATTGAATGATTTTCCAAGACAGAGCATTGTTACAATGGCTTCTGCCTATCAAACTTGATAACATTCAATAAGAAGCAATGAAATAGATGATGACATACATAAAACATGTAAACAAATTATCACAAAAGGAGAAACTATGCTAAAATTCCATACCATAGGGATCCCATAAAAAAAGCTGCAAATCCTATTAATTTTCTTGCCAAATTGCTTACAATGGTGTACAATCAAGCTCTGAGCATCCAAGTGAGTCCAACCTCAACAAATGTCTAAGAAAATACATAATATAGGCATCAAAACCACTCATCCTAGCCTCAGGGGTCGAATCCATGAGAGGAGGAGCAGTTACAAAACAAATTGAACTGAAAGCTAAAGACTAGGGAGGTCAAACTGACTCATCCCTAAGGTGAAGGAAATTGATTCATTACATGCCACCTGGGCCATTTACCTAATGTATCTACCCTAGGTAACCAAAATATACATTAATTACATCATGATTTCACATTACATTAGTAAAAATATCAAAATCCCTAGGTGAAAAGCAAATTCTAGAAGAAACAGTGAAAAATTGGGCAATCTAGCAAGTGCGCAACGCCAGTGTCAAGTGCGCAATGCTTGAAGGGAGTGCACGGTGCCAAGTTCAAGCTGATATTTGACTGCCTTCCTGACCTCCAAATCTAGCTCATGATAGCTCATTGGAAATCTTGTCCTGTCTACTTTCCAAATCTGCCCCTTATTTTCTAATTTGACCTTGATTTGCTCCTCCAAAGTTTCAATCTCCAAAGACTACTCAAATGCACAACGTCAGGCTCAAAAAACAAGAAGAAACATGAAATTTTGGTGGTTTTTTGGCATTTTCACCTAGCAAAACTGACTTTCTCACCTAGAAGCATGGTTTTCCTACATGTACATGGCCTTCTAAATCCAATGGTGGTGGCCGTTTCTCCAAAAAGTGCCTCAAAAACGCATTTGACCAGTGGACTGATAAATTAAATGCCTAAAAATCACAGAATAACTAGGAAATCAAAAATTGAGCCAAGGCTGCTAAAAAATGGTTGTGATTATTGATGTTGAAGGTGACTAAGCCTGTAGTGAAGCCTCCACCAATAGGTCAAGCGTGTCCTTCTCTTTTTGATGAGCTAAGGCTTCAATCCTTGCTTGACCCCTTTTGAGCTTGGCTCTAGCAATCTTGTCCCTCATGGCATAATTTTTGGCCATTCTCCTTTGCACCTCCACATCTCTAGTGGCTTTGGCTAGCAAGTCCTCAAGGTGAATGTTAACCCTCTCAAGCCAATACTCCCTATTCTCATTCACCATTTGGCCCATTTGTTCATTCAAGGTAAGTTGATTTGCAAGTTGGGCTTCTTTTTCCTTCTCAAGCTCCAAAGCTCTCTTTAGGCCTCTAGTCCTAGGCCTTCTCCTGGGCATATCTTCCTCCATGGGCTCACCATATTCACCATAAGCTTCCTCAAGTTGCACCTTAGCCTTTTCTGCCTCTCTTTTGGCCTTGATGAGCTGAACTGCCATAAGCTCATGCTTAGTCTCCAATTGCTTGTTTTCCTGTTTGTAATAAGAGATGATCCATTTAGATCTTTGGAGGTTCACCTGTAACTCACCTATCTTTGCCTCTTGCTCCTTGATGAGCATTCTAGTGTTTGTCTCATCATCCTCATCATCTAAGTTCACTAGGTCAAAATCATGCTCAGTTTCATGGAGGTGTTCTTTCTGTTGTTGCATCTCTGTTTCAACCATCTTCTCCTTCCCTTTGTGTACCTGTTTTACTGATGATGAAGGCAAGGCCCCTCCCACAATATGTGGGGAAAACACTTTCCTGTGTCCTCTCTGATAAGTATGCACCATGGTACCTGAACCAGTCCTTCCAGACTTGCTGCTTTGGCCCAAATTTCCCTGATCCTCTTTGCCACTATCTTGTTTCCTGTCAAGTGAAGGAATAGGTGCATGTGAAGGTGATAATGGAGGTGAGGGTGGATGTGATGATGATGGCATGTTTTGAACATTCTGAGTGGAAGCATGAGTGAAAATGGGGTTGGTAATGAATGTACTCCATGCAATGTTAAGTTCTTTAAGGTGATAAAGAACTATGATCTTTATGAGGGCATGATGAAATAGGCTTTTCATTTGATCTTTGGGTTCTCTCTTTTGGGCAATGTAAGACATTTTCTCCACACTCCTGAAAATATAATAGGGTATGTTAAGCATTTTGACCCTAGTGAAATGCATGAGCAATCTGATGTGATAGGAATAGACCCTAGAAAATCTTCCCTCACATGAAAAATATTTCATTATGATCTTCATCATCGGTGCATATCTATCAAGAAGGTAGGAGAAAGGAAAATAGCCCTTTCTTTCATGTTTGTATCTTGGTTTGATGTATGGTTCATAGAAATGTGCTTCAATTTCTCCCTATTTGAACCATTTTTCCCCAACTTCTGGAATACTGGTGGCAACAGACAATGTGAAGGTTATGCCTGCAAGAGTGACCTGATTGTCTTGAAGCCCAGTGATGAAAAGTCTGGTCAACTCAGGGTGGTAGTGGACTGCATGGACCTGTTCACAAAACTCAAAACATCCTAACCACTTGAAGGATGTCACTGTCATGGGAGAGGCTAAAAGCTCTTTGAGATCTGTGGGCTCAAACCTGTGTATGTTCCCTCCTTTATGAGGTCTTCTTTGCTCTATGTTTCCCTCTCTGTCTGATCCTTCTTCCTCACTCTGTGGTCTGTATTCCTCCTCAGCCATGGTGTTTTGAAATGAAACCCTAGGTAGATGATATGGGAATGTAAGAGTGTAGGGGGGAAAGAAAAAGGAAAGGGCAGATGGGAGTAAATGAGGATCTGATGGGGTAGGGATAGAAACTTTTGAGGGAGAATGTAGGGTGTAGATTAGGTGTTTTTGGGGGAAATGGGGAATTTGCTTGTGAAAACTAGGGTTTAGGATAAAGGCTAGGGTTTGAAGTGAAAAACTAAGACCATATGATTTTCATTCTTTAAACATGAGGGAAATAAGCTTAATGAGAGGGGAATGGCAATACTTACTTGATTTAGGGCTTAGGAGATCTTTTGAAAGCTTGAAGACTAAAGGAGTGCAAAATTGGTCAAGTGCGCAACGCCTTAAGGGAGTGCGCAACACCTTAAGGGAACATGCAGTGCCTTTCAAACGCACAACGCCTGAAGCAAACACACAGCACCAAGAGGGAACACGCAACGCCTGCTCTATTTTCACCAATTTTGCCTTGAAATCGCCCAAAACGCTGCTCTAGTTTGCTCAATGCGTGGTAGGAGGTAAATAAACATAAAATGAGGGCAAGAAGATATTTATAGGCCCTTGAATTTAATCTTTAGCTCCTCAAACCCCTTTTTCTAATGTTTTTTGCCTTTTTCACTTTTACCCTTTTAAACTATGTTTTGATGCTATTTCTTCTTTGTGCTTTTGCAGGTGGACAAATGCTCAACTTAACTTGATTTTTTGTAGTGCTGGTGTGTCTTGCAGCAAGGAGAACTCTTTTAATGTAGCTGAGATCCATTATTACATATAGAAACTTAAAATTACATAAGAAATACAATAAATTCAAAATACTTTATTTTCATCTCAAAAACATGTTTTTGAGGTGAAAATTACATTAGGTTACAAAAATAGAAATTTCAGTAGCTGTGACTTTCAAGCAATCATGCTTGATTTATTTATCATCCTCATATCCTTGCTGACCTTTATTTACATTTGAAAATCAGTTTCTTGACCTTGGTAATGAAACCCTAGGACCTAATGAAATGGACTGAAAATTGTTTATGAACCAAGACTAAAGACAATATAAAGGGGGATTAGCAAGTATGGTCTATGAGGGAGGAGCTGAAGAGAAAAAAACCATCCGTGGATCCATATATCATGACCTAATGGAGTGATGAAAAATTTACAGTATGGGACTCCTACTGTGAAAATGAAAAAGAAAATTTTTCTATCCCTGATGGAAGTATGAAAAGACTGACACTAACAGTCGTAGGGCTCCAACATGTTTGCCCAACGAAGGCTCCCAGATTAGTAATTCAACCCACCAAGGGATATGGAGCATTTTTCCATCCAAGGCTTCCAGGACTAGTAACTCAACCTAAGTTGTTCCAGGGATTCTAGAGCGTTTGTCCAACCAAGGCTTCAAGAATTAGCAACTCAACCCACATCCATAAGGAAAATGAGCACCAATCATAAAACAAAATTGGAAAATCCACAACACCATGGCTATCTAGGAAGTGGAAAGGCTAGACAAAATTAGTGTCAATCCAGACAATCCTCCATGCTAATGATAGATCATAACCAAATAACCACATGCATACACCATGAATTCCAAAACTAGCAAGTAAATAATACATGCAACTCGATACCTACAAAGAAATCCAATTGTAGTCGTTGATCCACCTGTTCCCTTGCGCTTTCCAACTTTCCTTTTCCTTCTTCCTCCAAATCCAAGTGAGATTAGAATGCCTCAAGAATTCTCCAATAATGTTCGAAGTGTGCGAGAATGTGAGAATAGAAGAGAGCTCCAAAATTGAACTCACAAAAGCTAACTCTGACAAAAGCCCACACTGACAAAATCCATGAACTGATCTTCATAAGCCTTTTTATCACTGAGGCCTCTAATTTCTTCATTTTCCTTCATTTTTCCTTCAATTTCCCTCTCATGCAAATATGTGATCTTTCATCTCCATTTTCTCCTATTTTCCTTTATTTTCATAAATAAAATGCTAATTATTGCCACTTTTCCTTTTCCATTTTCCTTAGCCATAATAAACCGAAAGTGACACCCACTAGGTTGTTTTTCCCAACATTCATCTTGGAATACGTGTCCCATGGCATTGGTCTTATATGTAAAATTTTGTAGAATTTTTCCTACAAATTAGCTAGCTTTGATACCATGTAGAACTTTTTCTACAAATCAGCTAGTTTCGATACTATGTAGAAATTCCCACTGTAGATCAACTTGGTAATGCAATGTACTAAAGCAAAACACTTGATCTACATCTACAAAAAATTTAGCATAAGCTTAATCAACCATGAGCAACATCAATAAGAACACATATAACTGATAAGAAGGAATCAATCACACATAACATAGAAGAATTTACCTGACGAAAGCACCTGCCTAAAACCCCATCTCTGTATTATCATACAAGTGGAAATATAGTCCGGATTACACAAAGCCTTAGCTTCGAAGCTATCCAGCTCTCAGTACAATCCCTCTGCTGCTCATAGATAGTCAAAGGATTCTCACAAACCTTCTCCTCTACCCTTCAAGGCTCCTATTTCTATGCACAATTTTTCCTGGGTCCTTCGGCTGCAACCTGTGTGATTATCACCTCACACACAACACTGACCTTTGGAATAGCTGCACAAACCCGAAGGAGATAAATCCTCATCATGGATGAGCTTCCTTCATAGGAAAAATATTCATCCCACTGATAGTACACTGTCCCTTCTCTGATCTCAACTGGGTCTCTGTCTGAACTAACATGCATGAGTTATTTAAACTATAATATTCAGTTATCTGAAAATACCAGTTGTTACATGCATGCAAGCATTAACAAACTGAATCTCATTAATTTAGCAACTTGTTAAATTAATCTAACTGGACTTGACTCAGTTAATTGAGCCAACTAATTTCAAATCATAATTACAACTCATCCTCATCCTTTAACTGATGGTTAAATCCCTCAATCAAAGGAGAAACTGTTGCATGTCCTCACATGGACTTCAAGTTCATAATTCCTTAACTAATTAACTCAAACTGGATTAATTAAATTAATTTACAAACTGTTGTTAATATCAAATTTGAATTTACTTCCTATAGATAGATCAGATACTACTATAAATAGGAAGGGACCCAGAAATGCTATTTTTAGAAGATGCTATTTTTAGCAGTTTCACCTCTCACCCAAGGTGGCCAAACTGCTATTTTTAGAAGTGATATTTTTAGCAGTTCTATTTTTATCACTTTCTAAATTTAGCATTTCTTGTTGCACACTTTTCAACACTCCCTCTCAACAAGAAAGGCTTCCTCTCGAACCCGATCCTGTAACTCTAGAATGCTCTGCATGCAACACATCTACCAAGTGTGGTTGCTCCAGCAGCGCTCAGAACAAAAAACTCCCAACTGACCACTTTTTTGGGCTAGAAACATACTCTGATGTTTAAGCTCTACCTTCTACTGACAAGTGCTCCCTCTTTGACCTCTTTGCTATTGCAACATCCCCATGCATCTCGCACCGTTGCACCCTTCTCTGTGTTACCCTGCACAGTGCTACACACTTGTGCCTCTCGCATTGCTGCAACCTGCATGCTCTACATTGTCCTGGGATTCCTTGCACTGTAGCTCTCTATACCGCTCCACTTGCATCTGTCTCTACCCAATCAGTTAGCTCCTGCTACTCCACATTGGGGCTCCCGTAGCAAGGTCTCATCCAAGAGGTTGGGTACCTCAAGGATCTTGCCCCTCGTCCTTGGGACAATCACTCTACATCACCCCACCTCCTACCTGGAGGTATGGCTGCATGTGATCCCTCTACCCACCTGGCTCAAATTTTCCCCCTACTGGAGGTCTCTGCATGAGTAGATGTCTTTACTCGATCTCCTCTCAGCTTCCCCTATTGTGGCTGCTCCATAACCTCCTGAAGCTGCTGCACCAATCATGGCTTCTCCACAATTGTCTGAGACTTCTTCTGGCTCTGCATGTTGAGAGGTAATTTACTCTCCCTCTCAACCACCAAGTATCTAACCTTCTCCTTGCTCCTCAAGGCTTTGCATGCATCTTGTACCTCAAGTGCATAAAGGTTCTTGGCTAGCACACCAATCTATTTCCACCTTCCCGTCGTCATGAAATTTTCTAGAAAAAGAACTGATTTTAAATCAATGATATTTCCCTCATCCGAACTCCGATTTAGTCGATTTTTTTTTTTTTTGATTTTGGGTATTTTTCTGCAAGGAATCCAAATTTGCTATTTATTTTTGAAAATTTTGTACAAAAATTTTCATATCTGCTCTGCAAACTCTCGGCCCATGTTGGGTCCCTATAATACTAGTGATTACCCCATTACTATTATAGTTATACCCCTTATTTACATTGTTGTGCCCCTATTACCCCCATATTGTTATTTCTGTGCCCCATATAATCCCTCTATTGTTATTTTTGTGGCTTTATATTATTATTGTTAGGTCGGCTGGATTATATTGTGACTCCTTAGACTCCTGTATATAGAAAGGAGGTTTTGTCATTTGAATCATCAAAGAATTGTTAATTTATGTAATGTAAAGGAGGTTTCCCCCTCGAAGAGGATGAATTCTAAGGCGTTGATCTATCTTTTCTTGAGCTGATTTCATAACATTTGGTATTAGAGCTTTGGATTCTAGGGTTTCGTTGCTCCAAACAGGTCATCGTGGCATTTTCGCTATAATGTTTTTTCTGTGACGTTTCAGAAGTCACAAAAAAAACCCATTTGAGAAGAAATCGTGCTGAACCTTGGGTCCGAATTTCAGGGCTTTTTACACGATATTTTTGGAGATATGATTTGAGGAAGTTGGTCTTTTTGCAGACTCCTGAATTACATTCAAAACAGGTGACCTGGGGAAAATTGTCATAACTTTCTCTCTGGGAATCAAATTGAAATTTCGTCAGAAGGTACAGAAAGAGGACGGACTTTAGTTTCTTGTATACCTTTATTAGAACCAAATATTGAAAATTGTACACGTGGCACTTCATACAACTTCGCTCTTCTGGAAAGGTCTATAATCAGGTCATCTTGGGAGATTGTGCATAACTCTTTCTTGGAGAATCCAATTTGGATCAGACTGGTGGCATTGGAAAGAGGACACAGAGAGCTACTACAGGTCACAAATTTAGAACTAGATGATTGGAAAGTACAGAGATATATCAGAGGCAATATCGAGCACCTACAAAGTGAAAAAAGGTGTGTAGATTTTTTTTAAATTTTTGCTTAAGCTTGGTTTGAAAATTTATTTTGAAGGAATTCAAAGGGAATAGTAGAGAATTATTATCGGTAACTGATGCCCTGAGGAAAGAAAATGCAAACACCTAGTAAGGAACCTAAAATCTCTAGCATGACTCATGAAGAAGAGGAAGAAATGCTACATGATATATCAAAATTACAAGAACAAGTGCAACAAATGTCACGCTCACAAAAGTTAACAGATGCTAAGATAAATGGCGTGGAAGCTAAGATAAATGGTGTGGAAGCTAAGATGAATGGCATGGAAGCTAAGATGGACAATTTGAAGATAGATTTGAACACAAATTTGAAGACAGGCATGGCAGATTTGAAGACAAATTTGACAAATTTTCTACAAGAAATACTTACTAATGGTGAAAAGGTAGTAAATGAAACTCATGATGAGAACAAAAGAAATGTTAATCATGATTCCATAGACGCTAATGCTGGATCGAAGAATCACCATATTCCAAAAATCGATATGAGGAAGTTTGATGGCAAGGATCCCGCCACATGGATATTACAGATGGAGCAATTCTTCGATCTCAATAATGTGCAAAACGCACAAAAGGTACGTATGGCAACTGTATATTTGGAACCAAATCAGTTTGTATGGTATCAATGGCTTTGTTCTCGTAAATAATTTATCACTTGGGAAATTTTTACGGAAGAGTTGATAGCACATTATGAGGATACAAAAAGCAACACTTTTTTTAGCCAATTGATAAGTCTCAAACAAAAGGGTTCAATAATGGAGCACATTGAGGAGTTCCAAAAATTGAACATAAGGGTAAAAGATATTATAGAGGAGCATAGGATTGATGTGTTCATAGGGTCTTTAAAGGATAATATCTAACATGATGTTCGCCTTTGGGAACCTGATTCATTAGAGAAGGCATTCAGGTTAGAAAGAAAAATGGAAAGCAAAATTATGGCAATTAGGAAGCATACCACTCACAACTATAAATACGGAAGTGTTGTTGCCCCTAGTCTTCCACAACCTACAAGGTTGACACCACAAAAATTGGAAGAAAAAAGAGCAAAAGGGCTTTGTTACAATTGTGATAGCAAATACACAAAAGGTGATAAGTGTGTTGAGAAGAAATTATTCTACATAGACTGTGAAGAGGAAAAGAAAAGGAGCAAGAAAGGTCAAAAGAAGAGGAAACATTCCAGGAACAAAGCCTAGATGAAGAACAAATAAATCTGACCATATCTTGTAATGCATTGGTGGGAATTACCACTCCTCAAACCATCAAGATAGAAGGACAAATCAAGAAGAAAAAGGTAATAGTGTTGATTGATTCAGGAAGCACCCACAATTTTATTCATTGTAGGGTAGCAAAAGAATTGAATTGCTTCCTATATCCAACACCAGAGTGTCAAGTGATGATTGCAAATGGAGGAACAATAAATTGCTCTGGAAAGTGCCATAATATCAAGCTATCCATGGGAGAATATGTATTGACTAGCCCAATGCTTTCCATTCCAATGGGAGGTGCCGATGTTGTACTAGGAGTCCAATGGCTACAATCCTTGGGTACAATAGCTTTTAATTTTCAAGAACTTTTCATCAAATTTTCTACGGAAGGAAAGGAAGTTGAATTAAGGGGTATTGCAGGGAAACCAGGAAAGATAATCAACTCTAATGGCATGACTAAGCTTCTAAAAAAGGAGCAAAGAGGTGTAATTTCACAATTATGTTCGCTAGATGTTTCCACATTGGAATCATCTATTTCTCCAAATCTCCAAAAAGTCTTGGACAATCATTCCAAGGTATTTGAGACTCCCAAAGGTCTCCCACCTATGCGTGATCATGATCATGCTATTCATCTGATTCCAGGAAGTGTTCCTCCAAACATCAGGCCGTACAGATATCCCTATGTCCAAAAAAGTGAAATTGAACGTATGGTTGCAGAAATGCTAGAGGCTGGTATAATTCAAGCAAGTCAAAGTTCTTTCTCAGCTCCAGTAGTATTGGTGCACAAGAAGGATGGATCATGGCGCATGTGTCTGGATTATAGGGAGCTCAACAAGCTCACTATTAAAGATAAGTTCCCCATTCCTGTCATTGATGAATTACTGGATGAATTGCATGGATCAATTTACTTCACCAAGTTGGATCTTCGTTCGGGATATCATCAAATCAGAATGAAGATTGAAGACATTCCGAAAACGGAATTTAGAACTCATGAGGGTCATTATGAATTTTTTGTCATGCCTTTTGGCCTTACCAATGCACCTTCAACATTTCAAGGTTTGATGAATTCAATTTTCAAACCATTCCTTAGAAAATTTGTGTTAGTATTTTTTGATGATATACTAATCTACAGCAAGTCTTGGAAGGATCATGTTGAACATGTTGACAGGGTGCTACAACTATTGGAGGAGAAACAATTATATGCAAAAAGATCCAAATGTTTCTTTGGAGTCCAGGAGGTGGAATATTTGGGTCATATTGTATCTCATGAAGGAGTTAAGGTAGACCCTAGCAAAATTAAAGCCATTAAGGAATGGAAAATCCCCACATCCATAAAGCATCTGCGAGGATTTCTTGGGTTGACAGGGTATTATCGCAAGTTTGTTAAGAATTATGGGAGAATAGCAGCACCTCTAACAACATTATTGAAGAAAGATTCATTTTCATGGACTTCGGAAGCAACAAAGGCCTTTGAACATCTTAAAGAGGCAATGTGCCAAGCACCGGTCTTAGCTACACCGGACTTCACAAAAACCTTTATTGTGGAATGTGATGCTTCAGGAAATGGAATTGGTGCTGTTCTAATGCAAGATGAAAGACCCATTGCTTTTGAAAGTCGTCCAATCAAGGGAAAGTTTTTAAGCAAAGCTATTTATGAGAAGGAAATGTTGGCAATACTCCATGCACTTAAGAAATGGCGACCCTACCTAATGGGAAGACACTTCAAGGTAAAAACGGATCATGATAGCCTTAAATACTTTTTAGAACAAAGATTATCCTCTGAAGAGCAACAAAAGTGGGTCACAAAGATGTTTGGTTATGACTTTGAAATCATCTACAAAAAAGGGAAGCAAAATGTGGTGGCAGATGCACTCTCAAGAAAGGATGAGGATGTGGAAGCATTGTTGTGTGCCATTTCTATTATCCAACCAGATTGGATAAACAAAGCAAGGGAGGAATGGAAGAATGACGAAGAAGTGTGGGCACTTATTCGAAAGCTACAACAAGATTCCAGTACTTCTGATACATTTAGCTGGCAAAATGATTCGTTATGGTACAAAGATCGCTTATACCTCTGTAAGAATTCCCAGCTAAAACAAAAGATTCTTATGGAATTGCACACTTCTCCCTTAGGAGGGCACTCAGGATTTTTAAAAACTTACCACAGGGTTAAGAAGGAATTTTTTTGGGATGGCCTTAAATCAGATATTCAAAAGTTTGTGGCGGAATGTTTGGTTTGCCAACAAAATAAAGTTGAAACAATTAAGACACCGGGTCTATTACAACCTTTATCCATTCCAAGCCAACGTTGGGAGGAGGTTTCAATGGATTTTATCACAGGTTTACCCAAGTCTGAGGGAAAGAGTGTCATCATGGTGGTAGTTGACAGACTTACCAAGTATGCACACTTTTGTGCATTATCACATCCATTTAAAGCCAGTACAATTTCTACTGCATTTATGGAAACAATTCAAAAGCTACATGGAAACCCAAAGATTATTGTAAGTGACAGAGATCCCATTTTCACTGGAAATTTTTGGACAATTTTTTTTTCTTGTCTTGGTACTCAGTTAGCTCATAGCTCATCTTATCATCCTCAATCTGATGGGCAAACTGAGATAGTAAACAAATGTTTGGAAGGATATCTTCGTTGCTTTGTATCTGATAAACAGACACAATGGGTCAAATGGTTGCCTCTGGCTGAATGGTGGTATAACACTTCCTTCCATACAGCAACAAAAATGACCCCATTTATGGCACTTTATGGGTATCAACCACCATCCATCACATCATATTTAAGAGAAAATTCTAAGGTTCAGGCAGTGGAACATCACATCGAACATCAACAACAAGTCCTCCAACTCTTAAAGGATAACCTCGTGTTGGCACAAAATAGAATGAAACAACAGGCAGATCAACATCGCAGTGAAAGAAGTTTTGATGTAGGTGATTGGGTATTCCTACGGCTACAACCATATAAGCAAATGTCCCTAAAGCAAGCTAAGAAGGATAATAAACTATCACCAAAGTATTATGGTTCGTACAAGGTGTTGCAAAAGATTGGTACTATGGCATACAAATTGGAGCTTCCTGCAGCTTCTCGATTGCACCCATTTTCCCATGTTTCATGTTTAAAGAAGGTTATAGGCGACAAGCTCCCAATTCAAAAAATATTGCCAGAACTTGACGAGGAAGGAAAAATTATATTGGAACCGGAAGCAGTCACAGAAACAAGAACTCGACAACTACGAAATCGATCAATTTCAGAGTATCTTATCAAGTGGAAGAACTTATCCGCTGAAGATTCCACATGGGAGGATGAGAATTTTATGTAGAAGTATCCAGAATTACTCAAGTGTTGAGGACAACACTTTTTTGAAGGAGAGGGGCATGTTGGGTCCCTATAATACTAGTGATTACCCCATTACTATTATAGTTATACCCCTTATTTATATTGTTGTGCCCCTATTACCCCCATATTGTTATTTCTGTGCCCCATAGAATCCCTCTATTGTTATTTTTGTGGCTTTATATTATTATTGTTAGGTCGACTGGATTATATTGTGACTCCTTAGACTCCTATATATAGAAAGGAGGTTTTGTCATTTGAATCATCAAAGAATTGTTCATTTATGTAATGTAAAGGAGGTTTCCCCCTCGAAGAGGCTGAATTCTAAGGCATTGATCTATCTTTTCTATCTTTTCTTGAGCTGGTTTCATAACAACCCAAAACTCAAAACTTTGAAATCTCCTCTCAGTATACTATTCTTCCTCGATAACCTGTGATCTGATACCATGTAGAATTTTGTAGAATTTTTCCTACAAATTAGCTAGCTTTGATACCATGTAGAACTTTTTCTACAAATCAGCTAGCTCCGATACCATGTAGAAATTCCCACTGTAAATCACTTGGTAAATGCAACGTACTAAAACAAAACACTTGATCTACTTCTACAAAAAATTTAGCAGAAGCTTAATCAACCATGAGCAACATCAATAAGAACAGATATAACTAATAAGAAGGAATCAATCACACATAACACAGAAGAATTTACTCGGGGAAAGCACCTGCCTAAAACCCCATCTCTGTATTATCATACAAGTGGAAATATAGTCTGGATTACACAAAGCCTTAGCTTGGAAGCTATCCAGCTCTCAGTACAATCTTTCTGCTACTCAATGACAGTCAAAGGCTTCTCACAAACCTTCTCCTCTGCCCTCCAAGCCTCCCATTTCTATGCACAGTTTTTCCTGGGTCCTCCAGCTACAACTTGTGTGATTCTCACCTCACACACAACACTGACCTCTGGAATAACTGCACAAACCTGAAGGAGATAAATCCTCATCATGGATGAGCTTCCTTCATAGGAAAAATATTCATCCAACTGATAGTACACTATCCCTTCTTTGATCTCAACTGGGTCTCCGTCTGAACTGAAATGCATGAATTATTTAAGCTATAATATTCAGTTATCTGAAAATACCAGTTGTTACATGCATGCAAGCATTAACAAACTGAATCTCATTAATTTAACAACTTGTTAAATTAGTCTAACTGGACTTGACTTAGTTAACTAAGCCAACTAATTACAACTCATAATTACAACTCATCCTCATCCTTTAACTGATGGTTAAATCCCTCAATCAAAGAAGAAATTGTTGCATGTCCTCACATAGAATTCAAGTTCATAATTCCTTAACTAACTAACTCAAACTAAATTAATTAATTAATTTACAAACTGTTGTTAATATCAAGTTTGAATTTACTTCCTATAGATAGATCAGGGACTACTATAAATAGGAAGGGACCCAGAAATGCTATTTTTAGAAGATGCTATTTTTAGCAGTTTCACCTCTCACCCAAGGTGGCCAAAATGCTTATTGGCCAAACTGCTATTTTTAGAAGTGCTATTTTTAGTAGTTCTATTTTTAGCACTTTCTAAATTTAGCATTTCTTGTTGCACACTTTTCAACATTATATAGATTTTACATGGAAGTTCAACCAAGGCTATTACAAACATGCCTTAATGGATAAGTATAGGTAGTGTGAGGTAGAAAGGGAAAACATAAAATCATCTTGGTTGAGGTTAGGAGTCACAAGAAGGTGGGATGAACTGTAGTGTAGAGTTGTATGAAGTACGCAAAGGAGTACATAGAGATATGAAAGAAGTTGAAGTGTGTGACCAAGAATGAATTTATCAAGGTGAATATGAGAAAGTGCACATGAAGTGACCAAGTAGTTGAGTGAGTGACAATCAGGGAAGTAGGTCTAGGTGAGATGAAGAGTTCATATGAGGAAATCATGCAAGAGGCTTGTGCTAGATAGGGATATTGGGAAAATTGATGAGCACCAGTATTGCAGCAAGGATGCTGCAACTCCTGGGCTACCAGCTTTACTTATCAACTCGGGGTTTGTAAAAACTTGGATGTGACAGTGCTATTTGCACAAGTAAAAGTGAAGGTCCTGCCTATTATCACTGTGCATCTGGCGAGAGACCCCAAGGGTTCCAAGCCAGAATGCTATAGAGTCAGAAGAATCTTGATTCTTTGATGGAAGAAGAGAAAATATATTCTAAGAGAGCTACTCTACTGCAGTAATGAAGAAAACAACATGTAATGCTAAATCACACCATATCCTATTTAACCATTTGAACAACTATACTAAGAAGAATTGCTAAATCAACACTAACCTAATGCTGCCAGCTAAGTTATAGAAGTAAAGTCAAACAATCAAGTGGAAGAGCAATGGGAGGATGAAATCAGTGAAAGGACGATATAGTGAAGTAGCAGTGCATAGGAACCATTGGATTAGTCAGATCAGGACTAACAGAATATGAGCGGAAGATGAGAGGTGGATATTTTATTGCAGGCGATTACTTAAATAGATGGATGGATCGATCAACGAACAAGATTAATGGAAGATGAGCGGTGAAGATCTTATCGCAGGAGATGAAGTAAATAGATGGAAAAACATGATGAATGGGAGATGAGAGGTAGAGATATTATCGTGGGAGATTAAGTGAATGGATGGACGAACATGATTAACGAAAGATGAGTGGTGGATATATTATCACGGAAAAAAGTGCGGAAATGATGGAGTGGGTTTTCATAGGCGGTAAGCAATTTATCGCGCACCCTCAAAGCGGTAAGCAGAATTTCTAAATTTTACGCGATTAGCCTAACTGGGTGACACATAGCATGGGAAAACCACTTTTCTCATGTCCTCTTGGTTGGATATCGGTTGTGCAAGAATCTGTGCAAGATTGTGCGATAACCATTGGATCAAGCTAGACAGATCGACGATGGAGATTTGGAGAGCATAAAGTATTGAGGTGATGCGATCGCCATTGTACCAAGAGACAGATCGATGGTGGAGATTTGGAGCGCATAAATTATTGAGGTGACGCGATAGCCATTGGATTAAGCTAGACAGATCGACGGTGGAGATTTGGAGCACATAAAGTCAAGCGTTGAAATGAATCAGATGGTGATTGGTCAGGTTTGTTGTGGATCGGATGGTCAGGAAATCTACGAGTATAATTTGATCAAGACATGTTTTATTAGCTTCCACTTAATCATTTCGTGCTGAAGGAAATGAGCATATGAGAAAAAAGTGATGGAAAAAGATAACAATGAAATGAACCACGTAATGAATCAAGACAACAAACTTCATGAAAGAACTCCTAGCTAACCTGCTAATTGAAAGATAACACAAATGGAAGCAACTAAAACACAATCAGTCTACTCTACATTGTTGTAATGGAAATGCAGCTACTTAAGCAAATGAACGATTAAACCATGAACCTATGCTAGCATACATGTACAATAAAGAGGAGCCTCAGCTGCTAGGGTTGGGTCCTAACCCAAGAGCTTTAGCCCTCTGAGTTAACTCAATGATGGCTGAAAAGAAAATGCATTCTTATTATCAAAACCATGGATTACATCAAAAACTATCACAAGTCTTGTAGCTTGAAAATAAAGTAGAGTTTTACAATAAAAAATATGAATAAAAGCCAAATCTTATTGAGGTCCTAGGCCTCTCTACTTATACATCTAAATTCTCCAATTAATTCCTTAAAATTAGGGAGGCTTGGCTCCCAAACTCGAAATAAACTGGTGCTTTGACTTTCACTTGCTCGACTGCCTTCTAGTCCTCATGATTTGGTTGTTTGCACTCCGAGCTGATGGAGGAATATTCAAATGGAGGGGTAGTAAATGAGGAGGATTTACCTCCTATAATTTATTTCCCTTGTCCCATTCCAGTTTTGACCAAGGTCTCTACCAAAATTCCATGCTTTTATCCTGTAATCCTGCATTAAATGCACATTAGACCACAAAGAAAAATATCCAACTCTAACTCATCTCATAAACAAAATATAATCAAAAGTATGCAATAAGTTGTGAGAATAGTTGGTTTGACTAAGCTAGGAGGTGAATGAAGGCCCATATAATTACCCAATGATGAGGCTCATCATCACTTCCCTACTGAAAGTGTTGTTCATCCTCTGAGCAACTTAGTCAATGTCCATGTCCTTCATGGCTCTGGTAGCCTCTCTGACATCCCATGCCTCTGTTGTGGTCTCTTCTTCTTGTTCATAGAAGCCTAATTTCCTTTCTACTTTTTCCCATTACCTATTTTCCTCCTCTTCTTTTGTCCCTTCTAGCATCCCTAGGAGTAGTGGTGGACTGAGTTTTAGGCCTATCCAATTGACCTTCAACCTTTGCATTCATTACTTATATATAGGTGTCCTATTGAGTGCCTCTCTCAACCTTTGAGGGGAGTGATATTCTCTGATCTTCAAGCTGTGTGGCAGTGTGTTCCATCTCCTTAAGAAGGCATGTATACTATCATCTCCTATAAGCCTAAACATATCCTCAAAATGTGAAATTGCTTGCTCTTGTGCAGCAAGATATCTAGGTGCTAGCTGAGGATCATTTGCAATTAGGTTATGGGTACTGATTAGGGCCATGGGATTTGATTGTTCAGCTCTGATGAAAAGAGGTTCATTTTTCTCTTTGGATAATATTCTTTTCATCTCTGCAGCCCTTGACTCCTCATGGTTCATCCATGATGCCAAAGCCATTAATTGTAGATCTCCTAGCTCGGCATTAGGATCCCAAACATTCATGTCTGTGAGGGCCATGTTGTGCAAGTAAAACTCAGCCATTTTGGCCCTGTCCTCTAGTGTACTTTGATCACAAAGATCAATAAACTGAATGTAGTCTTGAAATGGCATGGTGCACCTTCATGCTAGTGCTTTAATATGAAATTGCAACCATTGTTCTCTGAGGTAAAGAGCATAAGATTTAGCTAGCATCCTACATTGGATGGCCTCCAAGGAGAGACTGGCCATGCATGCTAGTTGGTTTTCTCTTTCCTGCAGCTATCCTCTCTGCCATGCACTTTCCCTCTCAAGTTGATCTTTCATTATTGCTTCTCTATCCCTTAAGCCACTTAGCTCTTTTCCCATTCCGTTGAGCTTCTCTTCCATGTGCCCAATGTCTTCCACCCCTTTTGACTTGGCAATTTGCATCCATCTGTGGGTTCTGGCCCTCTCCTTCTCAAGTTCAAAAAACAATGGGATGGAAATTTTTTGAGGTATCACCCTACCTCCTTCAATAAACCGGTAGTAGGAGTCTAGGTTAGGTTGGGGACTTGGTTCCTTTGTTTCAAGGTCTTCCTCCTTTGTTTCAAGGTCTTCCTCCTTTGTTTCAAGGTCTTCCTCCTTTGTTTCTTGCTGCTCCCCTACCTTGCTTTCCAATTTCTATGCTCCTTGTAGTTTTTGCTATGGATCCTGTAGGATGGCCTTACCCTTTAAGGAAGTTGATCTGGTACTATGCCTCCTTACATAGGTGATTAGTGACTTAGGGGAAGGCATTTTATCTATTAGTGTAGTGGAATCTTCAATCTCAATAGGGATTTTTGTTGATATTTGTGGTTTCCCTTGCTTGATTCTTGTGCTCTTTCTTGCTATGAAATATAGATGGGTTTGTCTCCTTCTAACCCCTTTTTGCTTGACTGGGATGCTAAGAGCAGTGAGGGCAGTTGTTGACTCCATATCAGGGGCCTATGGAGACACCCTAGGTGACTCCTCCTTGTGTTCTTCCCCTTCTATTTCAATGCCTTCTGCCTCTCTATTTTTCTTATCTTTTTCCTCTTGCTGTTCTTTCTCATCTCCATTATTTTCTTCCTTTGTTTCCTCCTCTGTTTCAGCATCATCCTTCTTCTCTTCTCCCCCTTCTTCTTCTACTTCATCATGTTCCTCTGTATTAGTTTCTTATTCATCCATCTCATCCCCATCTAGCTCTGTATCTTCTTCTCCTTGTTTTTCCTCCTCCTCATTGACAGAAGGACTAACATCATAGGTGAGGGTTTCAATGTCATCTTCTATTGGTACGTCTTTGAAGACTGACCATGTTATAGGGATCCTAAGGTTTTGGAGGGCATCCTCAATGAGGATCCTGATCAACCCATGGTGAGCCAACTGTTGGGAATTCCCTTCCTTTAATTTGTTTCTAGAGTCTATGAGTGATTGCATCAAGAAATAGGTATGCTGAGTCTTTGGTGAATTGGTGTTTCTACCCCAAATCTTAATTCTTCAAGCATCTTAAAATGGTGGCCATAAACAACACTGTATCTATGGAATGGCAAATGAGGTGACGGGGTACGATGAATGAGGTGGACTGTAATGAATGAGGGTGGAAAATGACGTGGAGGAGATGAGATGGAGTGGAGCGATGGGGGTGGCCTGTTGCGGGGGTAGGGAGTATACGGGATGTCCATCAGGCTTGAACCACCCACAGCAATATCAGGTCGTAAATCTCAATCAAACACCTTGAAATCATGGTAAACTTTTGGGTTTAGCTTGATTTATAACTCGTGCTCATTGCTCGCCCATAGAGCACTTTATCTTCCTCTTGAACCAATGCTTACTTAAATCTTGTGCTACCACTCGAACTTTAATATGGGTCAGGGCCCTACCTTACATCGGATTTGAATGCCATAAAAAATAAATCACTGTTTTCAGACTCTTTCATTCTCTTTTGATTTTAAAAAGAATTTCCTTTTTCCCACCTAACTGTCTACTTTGTTGAAGGTGGCCAAGTTAAGTGGCTACCTTTTCACTTATAAACCAACTACCTCATAACCCTTACAACTTTTGATCAAATGATTCATATGAGTGAGTGAGCAAGATACTTACCTGTGGTCTCGATGCCATGCTGTAGTTGTCAAAGATCAGAGGTGTTGTGTTGTTTATTTGTTGCATGGTCATTCTTCTTCCTCCTCTACTATCTGCTGATGGTTTCTTGGCTTTTGCAGGTGTCTATAACTAAAGATCTGATGCTGCTGCTTTGGATATCCTGGATCATCCTGTAGGTTTTTTTTAAGGACAACAAGGAAAATGAGTGGTAGAAACTTGGAAATGATGAGTGGATGGTGGAAATAGATGAGGGTGATGGATAGGCATGCACTTGGCCTTGTTTAGCATTTGAGCAAAGGAGGAGAAAGTCAAAATTTGACTTCTTTTGACTAGGCTTGATCAATTTTATTTTTGGTACCAACTTGTTATTGTTGCTTGCAGATGTTGGAGAGTACATGCATTTATCAAAGAGATGCATGGAGCAAGGACTTCTTTTATTTTTTCTCTTTTTTCTTCTAGGCCTACTAACCGCCTCAATGAGGTTTTCAACTAGTAGGTCCGCCTAGGCGCCTCAAAGGAGGTTTTCACCTTGGATCTTTTCTTTTTTCCTCTTTTTTTCTTTTCAACCCATTGACCACCTCATGGAGGTTTTCAATCAATGAGCCAATCTGAGGCGCCTCAAAGGAGGTTTTCACCTTAGATTTTTTTTTCTCTTCTTTTTTTTCTTCTTTTTTTCTACCCTACCCTACTTGAAAAACAAAATCACTTTTAAGTATAAGAATACTTCCAATGGAGCCATGTGCACATCAAGATGACAGACAAGATGATGTGGAGGCTTGAAATGTATGCTTTGCCATGTACCTGGATTTCAGAGACCAAATGATTTGACTTTGAAAGGATCAAGCATATTTGAGGAAGAGAGTGATGCTACAACTTCGTGATTGTCTGGAACCATATTTCAATGTAGTTGTGATATCCCTGGTCCACTTGCTGATTTGGATCATCTTGGATGTCTTCTTCTTTCAAGACCTTTAAATCTTCCTCTTTTTGCTAATTGTTCTCTTGAACACATGGAGGATTTGATGGTAACCATGAGGAAGCTTTCTCAATCTCTGATTTTGTTGTCTGCTCTTCATCAAATGAAACCCATGGTTCTTTGATATTCTCTTTTGAATCTTCTTCTTTTGTATGTTGTCCTTTAATGATATCAAGAGAACTTCTTTTTTGCAATACTCTTCCCGAGCTATGGTGAATACCATTGATCTAAAGAGGAGATGTTTGGAAGTGTTGTACCTCAACATTGTAAGTGGGCCAAGCTACTGTTGGATCTCAGAATTACTCTCTCTTTGACATCTTTTCTCACTTATTTCTCTTGTTTTCCATAAAAGATAGATCCCCATCACTGATAAATGATATATTTTGTCTCAAGGAAGACATTAAATGATTGACATGTTATACTTTTATGTTTTTTCTATTTGAAATAAGTTTTTGCAAATTAGCTATGGAACGCAGCCTACTCTGCAACTAACCATGTGTTCCGTAGCTACTTCCATGGTTGAATAGGTTACATGTGTCAAACGAAGAAACCAACCACATGGGCATCTCTGGAATTGTCTTGACATCGATCCTATCCTAGTCACCCAGCCTAGATCGAAAAAAAAGCCAACTCAAGACCACAGTCAGAGGTGGAGTCAAAAGAAGAAAACCAGGAGTAATAGGACTCTTTGTCCACTCTTCGTGGTTAATTAATAAAACTCGATAGTTTTGTTGTAACATTAACTTGGATTAGCCACCGGTGTTAATGGTTTTATGAAACCATCTTGCTTGAATTAAAGTCACCTGTAGCTGATCAACCATTTACGTAGATCTATTGTAAAATGTGTAGACTGCCTGTAGCTAATTTTCCTCAAAAGATAGTTATGAATGTTTTCTCTAAATACCAGTCGTACAGAACTGAGAGCGGTTCGAAGTTTTTGATGTATTAAGGTCAGACTTGTAGCTCTGTAATTTTGAACTTTTGCTCCTGTTTATAATATAAATCTGTGTGTTGATCAATGATCATTTGAAAGAGTATCTTCAGCTAGTTAACAGCTCAAATTAGTCAGTTGCAGAGGGCCTTTGCACTAAAGGAGGTTTTTTTTCTTTTTATTTGTTCACTGTTTAGTTTTTAGTTTCATTATTTTCTTTTAGCAATGTTTGTAACTTAGGTTGATTCCTTGTAGTTTGTTTTCTTTTAGTTCTAATTAATATCACAATGTTAGAATTTGATGGTGTAGTCTTGTTTCTTTAACCCATTTCATAAAGGAAACAACTTTGTTTTTAAACAGGGTAAGGTTGAAAGTAATGAGGATGCATTGTTGATTATTTTCTCACTGTTTTGTTTTCTCTGTTATTTATTTCCTAGTTCAGATTGCCAATGCACTGTGTGAATAAATTTTTTTGGTGACCATCTCAAGCTGGTATCCATCCTAAACTAAATGGTTAAACATTCACTTCACACAAGGATTGAAACCAATCAGTTACCTTCTGCATGTTTTATTCAGTTCTTTGGACCATAAAGTACAGGAAGTTGCTTGTATGCCATCTTAAGAAAATTATCTTTCAAAATTGAAGGTTTGGGCAACTGGAAGTACTTTAGTTAGTTTCATTCTCTGTAATGATTTCAATTTTCTTTACAACTTCACGTTTTAATTTTTGACTTAGGATTAAATCACAAGATAGGATAGATGCTCTGTTTTTCCTTCCTTTAACTTAGGTTTTGATTAGTTCACCTTTAGGAAATTTAGACTCAGTTTCTCATAATTTAAACTATACATCATTAGGAATAAAAGAACAAAAACCCCAAAAACAAAACAATATAAAAATACAAAACAACGAAGTTAGAAGGGTTAACTAGCACATAAAGTGCACTACACTTCATTAGCTTACGAGCCTCGGTTGATAATTTATGCAAAGATATTTAGGATACTAAATTCACTAAACATTTTGGCACCATTGCCGAGGAAGTGTAACTAGGTAACTTTATCTCTTACATTAAAAAAAATGATATGCATAGAGAAAGAGACTCTAGGGGTAGATTTATAGCTAGAGGCAGGAGTTCAATTCCTACAACATTAGCTACTCCACCAAGAACAAGAAGAGATACACCTCCATCCCAAACTCATACTCCCAGCCATAGAACTCCTGAAATTCCAAGGGTAGAAATCCAATCAAAAGAATCTAGTACTTCATCTACCAAGTCAATCCTAGAGGAGAAAAATATTGAATCTCCAACAATAGGAGTAGCCTTTTTTACCTCTACAGGGGAGCACATTTTAGTTGAACAATTAGGAATACCTGGTGAGGAAGAAGAAGTATAACCTCTCTCCCATATCCCATTAATTGAAGAACTAGAGGAGGAGAAAGTAACCTTGCAAGTTGAACCCTATATTGACCCTAAAGAAACTATAATGGCAGAAGAAGGAGAGGATGGAGAATTCACACTTTTTGGAGGATGGGGTAGAGGAAGAGGTAGAGGAAATAATGGAGGAGGCAGAGGAAATAATGGAGGATGCAAAGGAAATAGGAAATAGATAATTCTTTTGGATTTCCTATAGTGGATGAAGAAACAAATGCCACAATGAAAAATATCTCACCCTATGTCCTCCCAAACTTCCATGGGTCAAAAAGTGAGGATCCTAAAACATTTTTATTTGAGTTTTAAGTCTTGTGCAAGACTTATGATTATCTAGAAGACTCTCAAAAAGTTAAGTTGTTCCCTTCAACACTGAAAGGAGCTGCTTTGAATTGGTTCATGGGATTAGTTACTCAGTCCATTAGAACATGGAATGACATGAAAAAAGTGTTTTTGGATAGGTATTTGGTTTATTGCATGCCTACCAATCACAAAGAGGAAGTTTTCAAAATGATGCAAAGAGAGGATGAAAATTTAGAGGATTTGATTAACAGATTCAACTATAATTTGAAAAGAGAAAAGATGGACAATTTAGATGAGGATACCTTAAAAGCTCTTTTACTAAAATCCATTAGAGATGAGTGGATAGATATCCTTAACATGATGGGGAAGGGAGATATCTCTCAACTCCCATTAAATGATATAGGAGAATTATGTGTTCATCTCTCAAGGGGGAAATCCAAAACTGGGAACGGTCCAAGAGATCCTTCTCTTGTTAGAGTAAATAAATCTACAACTGGATCAGTGACTAGGGTAGAAATTGGTAATATTCTTGATGAATTCAAAACAAATATTCTAGGGAGTCTTAGTGAGTAAATAGACACCCTTAAGTTGAAAATCAAGCAGAAAACCGAGGTTGATTCTTTAGCTATTTTCTGTCCAAAATGCAGAAAAAAACATGCTCTAAGAGAATTCCCTTTAGATGCAAAAATTATAGAGACTTGTATGATTTGCTCAGAGAATCATGAAACCAAGGGTTGTCCTTCGATTCCAGGTCTTAGGGATGTTTTTAAAGAAGAAACAGTTCTAAATTCAGTAGAACCTCTTTGCTTTGTCTCTAGAAAACCTTGGGAGGGGCCACAAAATTAGGGATTTAACAATCAAATGTATCTTCAACCCCCACCAAATTGGAATTCTTGGCAGCAACCTTGGCCTCAACCTCAATCTCAATCTCAAACTTGGCCTCAACCTCAATCTCAATCTCAACCTTGGGCACAAGGAGTACAAAATGCTTATGGGGGATTTTCTCAATATTATCAATATCCTCCATCATATCAGAATTATCCTCCCCCACACATTCCACAAAAAAATCAGTAGCCACAACTTAAAAATTAGAACCCTCAACTTTCATTACCATTTCCACAACAAATTCCACAACAAAACCAAAGTCCTCAACTCTTACTGCCATTTCAGTAGAGACGAAATCAGTTACCTGCCCAACCATTACCAAACCCCAACAATAAAAATCCTTAGAATACTTACATTGTGGAAGGACAATAATTTCCAACTTATATGATCACTCCTCTAGATCTCAATGATGTTCAACTAAGCTGTGGTAGGATATTAGAAAAGGAAAGACCTTCTGTAGTTATTCAAGAACAAGAAAATTCTGAGGAAGATTCTCTACAGCCAAATGAAAGTTTTGAGGGAACATCTCTCCGAAACCAAAATACTGAAAATGAAAAACAGAAAGAACCAGTGAACTCAACTCCTATCATTGAGTAGCTAGTATCTACTTTTGCACCTCCTTTTCCTGAAATATTACAAGTTGATAGAGGAGCAGAAAAGCAAATCATGTTGCCTAATTATGATTTTCTAGATAAATTAAAAAATGTCTGTATCAAAATCCCTTTGTTACAAGCCATTAAGGAGATTCCAATCCTGGCTAAAACAATAAAGGAGTTGAGCATAAAGAAGCCAAGAAGAAAAGCAAAAGAAACAATGAAGTAAGAAGGGTTAACTAGCACATATAGTGCACTACACTTCATCAGCTTACGAGCCTTGGTTGATAATTTATGCAAAGCAATTTAGTGCTAGATACATTAGCAGGTAAGAAGTATTTCTCATTCTTGGATGGTTTTAGTGGTTATAATCAGATTCAGGTGGCACCTGAAGATCAAGATAAAACCACATTTACTTGTCCATGCGGAACTTATGCCTATTGAGTACTTCCTTTTGGGTTATGTAATGCACCTGCAACATTCCAAAAAGTAGTACTAGGAATTTTTTCTGATCTAATACATGATTGTGTAGAGGTATATATGGATGATTTTATAGTCTATGGGAATACATTTGAAGAAGCTTTGGAAAATTTGGAAAGATTTCTTAAAAGATGTAAGGAAGCAAACCTTTCACTAAGCCATGAGTTTTTTTTTATGATGTTTACAGAAGGTATTGTTTTAGGGCATCACATTTCAGGATATGGGATTAAAGTTGATAAATCTAAAGTTGAAGTCATCTCTAGATTATCAATTCAAATTTCCAAAAGGATGTTCAAGTTTTTCTAGGATTCACAGGATACTATAGACGATTTATAGAAAATTTCACTAAAATAGCATCCCCACTATTCAAATTACTCACCAAGGATTGTGAATTCAATTGGAATCCTGACTGCCAGTTAGCATTTGAGACTTTAAAAAAAAAAAATTCTGAAGCACCGATCTTGAGAGGTCCAAATTGGAAACTACCTTTTTCACATTTCAATAGATGCTTTAGATACAGTTCTGGGAGCTGTATTAGGACAAAAAGACTTGATTCCCTATGCCATCTACTATACAAGTAAGAGTTTGACTCCCATTGAGTTGAACTATATTGTAACTAAAAAGGAATTTTTAGTTTTTGTCCATGCAATCAACAAGTTCAGACATTATATAATAGGCTATGAAACCTTTGTTCATACAGATCATTCTGCAATTAGATATTGTAGAAATTTTGAATAATTTAACACATATTCAACAGAGATTATCCTGATCATGTACTATTGCGGAATACATACACAATACATAAGCTCCTCTACGTTGATCATCAATATAGCAACATCAATAACAATAAAACATCAAGAGCATTCACACATTAACACAGTATGTAACCCGGGGAAATCATCTCGCTAAAAACCCCAACTATCTGTATATTAATGATTGAGACCATGTAACATTACAAAGTACAATGCTTATCACAAGAAATCCAGTACCAGCTCCACCTGTGACACACAATACAGCTAAGATCTGATCTCCAAATCTATTCCACCGCTTGCCTGCCTCCACAGCTCAATACCTGCTCAAGAATTAATGAGAATGGTTTACCAAACTCGTATTTCACCTCCAAAGAATCACTCACACTGTGTAAGATGTGAGCAGAGGCTATAATACTAGGCAAATACATGAGAAAACTCATTGGCATACTCACTCCCTTGATTGTGCAAGATCTCATGCACAACTATAGTCACAACTGATAGCAATCTGATCCTCTAACACCTATCCCTGTTGAACTGAACATGCACTGACATGCAACTGAGTTAACTGATGTATTCTATAATTGCATTATGAGTTAATAATTAGTTTAACAACTCATCATTAGTCTATTTGCAGTTAGACTAATTACAACTAGTTTAACCAAGTCAAACTGAACACAACTCCATCAACCCCACAATCAACTCCACCAAACTCAACTGATTGAGTTCTAACTGAAGCCATGCATGCAAAAACTAAACTAACTCATAAGAAAAGTGTACTTCCTTCTGACAACTACATGGGACACATTTGTAGCTCAAACTGAAGTGCTCCAAGAGAATAAGATCAAGTTTATAGTCCAAATATTATTATGAGACAATAATATTTGACTTTTCTATTTTGGACAACCAGTCTAAAAATAGACTTTGATCACTCCTGCAATGATCACTCCTGATGTGGTCACTCCTACTGTGATCACTCCTGCTGTGATCATCCCTGCTGCGGTCACTCCTACTATGATCATCCCTGCTAGGATCCAAAAATAGAACTTGCGCCATAATTTGCCTGCGGGCCCACTTAGTGAAGCCGACTCTTTTCACTAAGCTCCATCATCTTGTTGCAATCTCAACACTCCCTCTCGACAAGATATGGATTATCAGCAACCCCTATCCTGCCTCGGTGGTACTCAAATTTGCTCCTAGTGAGAGCCTTCGTCAGAATATCAGCATCCTGATCCTCCTTTGGAATGTATGAAAGTAACATGATCCTCCGCTGCACACAATCTTTGATATGATGGTACCTGATGTCCTTGCTGCCATATACTCGGCCTCTTGAGCTCCCTGCCCAATCTGCATCCTCCTCTCTGTACAAAGATCCATATCCCAATGTGCCTCTCAAGTAGCGCAATACATGCTTTCCTGCCTTCCAGAAGAGCTTGGTAGGCTTAACCATAGCTTGTGAAAGCTGGTTAACTGCATAGCATATATCAGGTTGTGTATTGACCAAATACATCAGCGACCCCACCAACTGTCGATAAACAATGGCATCCACTTCTTCTCCTGAAGTGGCATCCTCCTTCCTCCAACCTCCAGGAAGAGGAGTATCAACAGGCTTGCAGCCATGCATGTTTAACTTCTCCAGTATCTCCCGAGCATACTTGCCCTGAGAAACAAACAGTCCACCACTGCGCTGCCATATTTCCAATCCTAGGAAATAGTGAAGGAGGCCCAAGTCATTCATCTCAAACTCTGTAGCAAGATCCTTCTTGCATGACAGTATCAATAGCTCATCACCCGTTAGAATCAAATCATCAACATACAGTACAATGATAAGCAACTTATCCTCCACCACAATCTGGTATAGGTTAGGATCCGCCTCACTCTTGGAGAATCCAAGTCCTATGAAATAGCTGTCTATCCGTGTGTACCAAGCACGTGGTGCTTGCTTCAACCCATACAACGCTCTCTTGAGCCTACACACATGCGACTCGCTGCTGAAGACCTCAAAGCCTTCGGGTTGCTCAATGTACACCTCCTCCTCAATGACTCCATTGAGGAATGCAGTCTTCACATCCATCTGATGAATGTGCCATCCCATCTGTGATGAGAGAGAAAGAATCGTCCGTATGGAAGAATACCTTGTGACAGGTGCAAAGGTCTCCTCATAATCGATCCCCTCTATCTGTGAAAAGCCTCGGGCAACAAATCTTGCCTTGTATTTCTCTACACTCCCATCAGCTGCCTGCTTAACTTTGTAGATCCATCTCGAACCCACCACTGATTTCCATTCCGGTCTAGGAACAATCTCCCATGCACTGTTTCTGACAATAGAATCATACTCTTCCACCATGGCGTCTACCCATGCGGGATCCTCCATAGCTTCCTTGAAAGAGGATGACTCAATCACAACACACTTGCTCATAAGAGCCATGTATCCAGTGTACTGATCAGGTGACTGTCTCTGCCTGCGTTGGGCTGTAGGTGGTCCTACAACTTTCTCTGCATCTTGAGCCAGTCGCTCAACTTCTGTCAAGTGCTTTTGCCCTCTGATGGTTGGCGCTGCATGAGTGGTCTCTTCCACTCCATGAACCTCGTCTTGTGGCTAATCCACATCCTGAAGCTCATCCTTAGGAACTAATAGCTCCTCATCTACATGCAAGTGTAGCTCCCTCTCAAGTGAACACTTCATGGCTTTCTCCTCCTGAAATTTTATATCCCGTCACACGACAGTTTTACCACTATATGGAAAATACACATGATAGTTGTGGGGCGTATCAGTGTACCCCACAAATATCCCAACCTCTGCGGTCAGCTCCAACTTCTTCCTGGCATCCTTCGTCACATGCATGTAAACGTTAGCACCAAAAATCCTCAAATGAGAAAGATCAGGCTTCTTACTAGAATAAGCCTCCTCGGGTGTACTCATGCCAAGTATTCTATGAGGACAACGGTTCTACACATAAACTGTTGTATTGGATGCTTCTGCCCACAAGTGAAGGGGTAGGCCCTGATCATGCAACATTGCCCGTGCAGCACCCACAATCGTTCTATTCTTCTGCTCAGCTACCCCGTTCTGCTGTGGGTTATGGGGAGCTATGAGCTCTCTTCGAATCCCTTCTCCCTTGCAGAAATCCTTGAACTCACCGAGATGTATTCACCACCATTATCGCTCCTAAGAGCCTTCACCTTCTTCCCCGACTCCTTCTCGACCAGTGCTTTGAATTCATAGAACTTTGACTATGTCTCGCTCTTCTTCTGCATGAAGAAGATCCAGCACTTACGAGAGAAATCATCAACAAAAATCACATAATACCTATGTTTTGTTGTCGAAGCAACTGAGAAAGGTCCACACACGTCTGTGTGAATTCTCTCAAGGACCGTCGTGGCGCGACTATCCTTCTCGTGAAAGGTGGCTTTCACAAACTTCCCCAAATTACACCCCTTGCACTGATCTGTCTACGCAAGTGTGCCTTTAGGAATCCCTGTAGTGATCTGCTGCAGTATCTTCAAGGCTCCATGGTGAAGGTGACCTAATCTCCTGTGCCACAACTCGCCATCATCCTGGCTCACCAATCCTTCTACCTTGCCTACCATTGCTGCGCATCCATCTACATGCAACTGATAAAGGTTCCTCACTCGAACCCCTATCTTCCGGGTCTCACTAGTTGTCTTTCTGTGCGGGAAAGCCTTTCCCTCGCTGAAAACAACATCATACCCCTTGTCTTCTAGCATCGCCACTGAGATAAGATTCTTCTTCAATCCTGGAACATGCATGACTTCCTTCAATACGAAGGGTTTACCAGACTCCCTCTCAAAGGAAATGGTACCGATACCGGTCGCACTGTATCTACCATCATCGCCCATCTCGATGTGCACTCCAAGATCTTTGTCCTCCATATCAGAGAACAAATCTCTATCTCCCGTCATGTGAAAAGACGCACCACTGTCCAAGAACCACACCGATCCCATCACACTTGAAACCAAGCATGCGATCAATGAAAAATCAAGCTCAAACTGTGAGGCTAGAGCCTCTCCTGCTGAAGATCCAGCAGCCTGCTTGTTCTTCTTCTTCTGCGGACAATTAGTGGCATAGTGTCCGTGCTGGTGATAGTGAAAACACTTCACCTTGGACATGTCCTGCTTCTTGCCTTTCGCACCGGAATGAGAAGCTTTCTTGTTCTTCCCCTTCTTTACTTTGACAGCCAAAGCACAATTCTCTTCATCAGATAGCTTTGATGAAGATCCATTCTCACCTTTATTGTTTCTGAGTTTATCCTTGAGCGCCAGGTCGCTCTTGCTTTGGAATAACATTTGCAATCCGTTGAAAGACATTTCAACAACACTGCTGCAAATTCGATTTCCACCATCTCCAACTCAACCGCTTCCGATCTAAAATTCATGAGAACAAAATATTTCTCGTACAGAGATTGACTGTATGGGAATTCACTGGATATCTCACCTTCCAAAGGAAGGATGAATCCAGAGGCTACCTGGCCTGATTACAGACTCTGCCTGAAGAAATAGAATGTAAACACTTCCTGAATAGTAGATCTGATGATCAACAACTTTGATACCATGTAGAAATTTTGAATAATTTAACACATATTCAACAGGGATTATCCTGATCATGTACTATTGCAGAATACATACACAATACATAAGCTCCTCTACGTTGATCATCAATATAGTAGCATCAATAACAATAAAACAACAAGAGCATTCACACATTAACACAATATGTAACCTGGGGAAAGCATCTCGCTAAAAACCCCAACTATCTGTATATTAATGATTGAGACCATGTAAAATTACAAATTACAATGCTTATTACAAGCAATCCAGTACGAGCTCCACCTGTTACACACAATACAACTAAGATCTGATCTACAAATCTATTCCACTGCTTGCCTACCTCCACTGCTCAATACCTGCTCAAGAATTAATGAGAATGGTTTACCAAACTCGTATTTCACCTCCAAAGAATCACTCACACTATGTAAGATGTGAGTAGAGGCTATAATACTGGGCAAATACATGAGCAAACTCATTGGCATACTCAATCCCTTGATTGTGCAAGATCTCATGCACAACTATAGTTACAACTGATAGCAATTTGATCCTCTAACACCTGTCCCTGTTGAACTGAACATGCACTAACATGCAACTGAGTTAACTAATGTATTCTATAGTTGCATTATGAGTTAATAATTAGTTTAACAACTCATAATTAGTCTATTTGCAGTTAGACTAATTACAACTAGTTTAACCAAGTCAAACTGAACACAACTCCATCAACTCCACAATCAACTCCACCAAACTCAACTGATTGAGTTCTAACTGAAGTCATGCATGCAACAACTCAACTGACTCATAAGAAAAGTGTACTTCCTTCTGACAGCTGCATGGGCCACATCTGTAGCTCAAACTGAAGTGATCCAAGAGAATAAGATCAAGTTTATAGTCCAAATATTATTATGAGACAATAATATTTGACTTTTCTATTTTGGACAGCCAGTCTAAAAATAGACTTTGATCACTCCTGCTATGATCACTCCTGCTGTGGTCACTCCTACTGTGATCACTCCTGCTGTGGTCACTCCTGCTATGATAATCCCTGTTGTGGTCACTCCTGCTGTGATCATCCCTGCTGGGATCCAAAAATAGAACTTGCGCCATAATTTGCCTGCGGGCCCACTTAGTGAAGGCGACTCTTCTCACTAAGCTCCATCATCTTGTTGCAATTTCAACAGATATTTAATGAATAAACCTACTACTAATGGTAGAGTTGCAATATGGCATTTACTCTTGCAAGAATTCAATATTATTGTGCTAGATAGACCTGGAAAACAAAACACAGTTGCTAATTTCTTGTCCAGAATTCAAAATATCAAAGATGACACTCTGGTTGAAGATAAGTTTACTGATAAATATATTTTTGCAGTGACTACTCAAACTCCTTGGTTTGTAGATATTGCTATTACTTAGTCACAGGGAAATTACCTTCACATTTGTTTCCTAGAGAAAAAAGAAAAATCATTCAAATAAGTTCAAGATACTTATGGATCACTAATGAATTGTATAAAACAGACCCATATCTTATGATCTGAAGATGTGTTAGGGAAGATCAAATGCCTGAGATTGTTAAGGCATGTCATGATGAGCTGTGTGGTGGACACTTTGCTCACAAGAGGATAGCCTATAAAATCCAATCTTTAGGATATTATTGGCCATCCATCTTCAAAGATGCTAACGAATATGTTAGGAGGTGTGACAACTGCCAAAGGGTAGGGAAACCTGCTCCTTCAAATGAAATGCCACTACAAATTTAGGTACTCATTGAACCTTTTGAAAAATGGGCCTTAGATTTTGTTGGGCCAATTAATCCTTCATCTAATCAAAAAAAAGTATATGTTAGTATGCACTGATTATGTCACTAAATGGGTAGAGGCCAAAGCATTACCTTTTGCTAATGAAAAATTTGTAGTTAATTTTATTTTTGAGGACATCTTCACTCGTTTTGGTGTTCCAAGAGAAATTGTGACAGATCAGGGATCTCAATTTACATCTAAAATGGTGAAGGGTCTTGTGGAAGATTACAAGATCAAACATATGAAATATACTCCCTATCATCCACAAGCAAATGGTCAAGTTGAATCTACAAATAAGGTGATTGAAGGAATTCTCACTAAGATTGTGCATCTACATAGAAGAGATTGGGAAAAAAGGCTTCCTGAAGCCTTATGGGTCTATAGAACTACATGGAGGAACACAACGGGACATACACCCTATGAACTTTTTTATGTGAAACAAGCCCTGTTCCATATAGAGTTTCAAATCAAAACCTTCAAGATGGAAGTCCACCTAGGACTGGATTTATCAGAGGCACATAAACATAGATTGGAGCAACTCAATGAACTTGATGAAATCAGGCAAGATGCAATCCAAAGAACCAGTATAGTCCAACAAAAGAGGGCTAAATGACATGATAAATACATTAAGGAGAAGAAGTTGCAAGCAGGAGATTGGGCACTGTTGTTCAATACAAATTTCAAATATTTTCAAGGGAAATTTCAAACTCATTGGCTTGGGCCATATGAGATTGAAGAAGTCTTTAATAACGAAGCAATAAAGATAAGGACAATAGATGGAAGAAAAATACCTCTTCTTGTGAATGGTCATCGGTTGAAGATATATCAAAAACCAGTTTCAAGAGAGGAGTTCATTAAGATTTTCCAGGATAACTCTGAAATGAAGCTAGTGAAGAAGAATTCTTCTTCTCCACTAACTTAGTATTTATTTTTTGTGATCATATATATATATATATATATATATAAAAGAATAATAATAAAAAAATTGTATGAGGTTGAAAACCAATCATTGATTGGCATCCTTATACAAAAAATACAGGGTGAAAATCAGAGATTTCTGACATCCTATATTTTCCATTTCCTTTCTGTAATAAGTAGTGACAAAATGCTACATTCATTTACAGTTTAGAGTCTACAAATTCATCATCTCATTCCATCTCATCCTGTCTTCATTTTTTCCTACAGTTCCACTTCATCTCACTGTCATATCTCATTTACATTTTATCTTCTTACAGTTTTACCCCATTTCACCCTATTTTTCATTTTATCTTACATCTCATTCCATCTCACTGTCATAACTTATTTCCATTTTATTTTTACATCCATATTTCATAAGACATATTTTGCTTTTCCTTCTTTTCACATTCTACAGTTGATTCCATTCCACAACTAATATGATTCTGCAGATACAACTTACTTGTCAGCTCTGGCACAATTGTACAACTTACAAATAAATCATGAATGCAGGGAAATTGAAGAATCAAGTTTTGGAGATCAACCATGCTCAAAGTACCTACGGATCAACACCAAAAGAATTATCAAGCAAAAGGTTAAGTTCTAAAGGTAAAATGCAAATTTATTTCAAACAACAAGTCATAAACATAAGTATTGTATAATATGAATGATCATATGTCTCCTTAACAAGTCATCATTTGATTTGAATGCCACTTCATGATACCACATCTCCGCCACATCTTCCACATTTGATACCAAATGGTCTATAATGATTTCACCATACCACACCTCCGCTACGTTCTCCATACTATGTACTTAAACGGTCTCTAATAACTCCATTTGTTAACGGTCAAAACTACGACGTGACCAACATATTCACATCTCTTTAAACCCTCACTGTCTACTTATTCCACGTAAACCCATAATTATTTTTCACCATACCCACAGTCAGTCCATTTCATAGACTAGGAGAGTAATTCTGAAGGTTAGAAAATTCGGCGAAACAAAGACCATGGGACTCATTGTTAGGGCAGAGCTCGTAGGGGCAAAGTATATGGAAGGGTACCCACAACTCAAGGAGATGCTGCAGAAGATTGGATGGCTCAATTTCATTGAAAAATTTGATGGATATCACAAGGAGATCACAAAATCATTTGCTAGATCATTCGATGGTACAGAAGTAGAGATTAGAGACACTAAGTTTGCAGTAACAGAATCTTACATAGCGGAGGCTACAAAACTGCTAAGACTTGGTGAGAGATGGTTCAAAAGCAAAGAATTTCACAGTGAATCATGGAAGGTAATCCTCAGGAACCTAGGTATGGATGTCACTATGTTTAGAAAAGGAATTCCTATTTCAGCAATTAAAAATAAATGGAGAAGCATGCTTTTGATATTACAAAAATTTATTATCTATGAGGGAAGATTCAGATGCATGTATGTTTATCATGAACATTTATTGATGAACATCCTAGAAAATGGAAACATCAACCTCCCTTTCTTCCTTCTAAACATTCTAAGGAGGATGGCTTCAAATTTACAAGAGAAAATAGAATCCATAGACACAACTATGTACCATCATGGATTGGTAAAAATACTGGTTGAGTTTCATCTGAAAAGAATAGGAGATACTTGGGAAAACTTCTTGATAAGAAACTATTTCCAAGAGGCACCAGAATCACCTGAAGAGGGTAATGCCAGAAGGAGTAAGAGGAAAAATACCAGTATGACCATTCAAATCAAACCTGAGTCCTCCACACAGAAAAATGATAAAGAGCCAGTCTCTGAGACAGAGATTAGGGAGCAGAGCAAGAAAAAAGGAAAGATAAAAAGGAAAGTTGGTGGAATTACTGAGAACAAACCTGAATCTTCATTACAATAAGGTGATGAACAACTAATCTCTGAAAAATTGATAGATATTATAAAAAAAATCAAAGGAAGGAAAAGATAGAAAGGAGAAAAAGGGTACAAAGGAGGAGAACATAAGCCCTCTACAACTTAGAAGGAGCTCTAGACTCCAAGGTATGGTAAAGAAGGTATCATCAATGGGAATAGAGTTCATAAATCTAGAAGAAGAAACCCCAGTACCATCTCCTGAAAATGTTCCATTTACATACAGTCCTCAAAAATCTCCTAAACAGTATTTTGAAGGCAACCCCAGCAGAGGATCCCCAGGCATAGACCCAATGCAGAAACAAATTTATGATTACATAGAATTATTGGAAAAGAAAATTGCCTCAATGGATCGAGGATCCTCAGCCAATCTAGAACAACCCATCAATCCACAAGAACCTCTGACTGACTCTCTCAAACATGAAATCTATGAGTTAGAGATATTGAACAGGCATATCAAGAAAGAAAATGAAACCTTGAAGGAACAAAGCAAATTGGATAAAGCCATTCATGATAATAAAATACTGCACATAGGGCTATGGTATAAGAATAATAGGAAGTTGAAGAGGAAGAATAGAAACTTGAACAAAACAATCATCAACCTTAAATACAGACTTCTCATGAAGAAACCCGGGATGGAAATCACTTCAAAGAGGAGCAAGAGAAAAAAATTAGATGTACTAGCAGAGGTATCTGAGCAAATGCAATAGGAAAGAAGTGTTCACAGTTTTGGAAAAATTGCATGCAGACATGCAATGATTTTGCAGTGGGGGTATGAAGGACCTTAGAATTACTCTCGCTTTGACAACTTTTCTCACTTCTTTCTCTTGTTTTCCATAAAAGGCAGATCCCCATCACTGATAAATGATAAATTTTGTATCAAGGAAGACATTAAATGATTTACATGTTATACTTTTATGTTTTTGCTATTTGAAATAAGTTTTTTCAAATTAGCTACAGAATGCAGCCTATTTTGCAGCTAACCTTGTGTTCCATAGCTACTTCCATGTTTGAGCAGGTTACAAGTGTCAAACGAAGAAACCAACCACATGGGCATCTCTGGAATTGTCTCGACATGGATCCTATCCTAGTCACCTAGCTCAGATCGACAAAAAATATAGCTCAAGACCACAGTCAAAGGTGGAGTCAAACAAAGAAACCTGGGAGCAATAGGACTCTTTGTCCACTCTTCATGGTTAATTAATAAAACCCGATAATTTTGCTGCAACATTAACTCGGATCAGCCACCGGTGTTAACGGTTTTATGCAACCATCTTTCTTGAATTAAAGTCACCTATAACTGATCAACCATTTACAAAGATTTGTTGTAAAACGTGTAGACCACCTATAGCTAATTTTCCTCAAAAGACAGTTATGAATGTTTTCTTTAAATACTAGTTGTACATAACTAGGAGTAGTTCGAAGTTTTCGATGTATTAAGCTCAGACTTGCAGCTCTGTAATTTCGAACTTTTGTTCTTGTTTATAATATAAAGCTATGTGCTAACCATTGATTGTTTGAAAGAGTATCTTCAACTAGTTAGCAGCTCAAATCAATCAGTTGCAGAGGGTCCCTGCATTGAAGGAGGTTTTTTTTCTTTTTATTTGTTTACTGTTCAGTTTTTAGTTTCATTATTTGCTTTTAGCAGTGTTTGTAACTTAGGTTGATTCCTTGTAGTTTGTTTTCTTTTAGTTATGATCAATAGTACAATCTTAGAATTCGATGGTGCAGTCTTGTTTCTCTAACCCATTTCATAAAGGAAACAACTTTTCTTTTAAATAGGGTAAGGTTGAAAGTAATGAGGATGCATTATTGATTAGTTTACTCACTATTTTGTTTTCTCTGTTATTTATTTCCTGGTTAATATTGCTAATGCACTATGTGAATAAATGTTTTTGGTCACCATTTCAAGCTAATATCCATCCTAAACTAAATGGTTAAACATTTACTTCACACAAGGATTGAAACCAATCAGTTACCTTTTGCATGCTTTATTCAATTCTTTGGACCATAAAGTACAGGAAGTTGCTTGTATGCCATCTCAAGAAAGTTATCTTTTAAAATTGAAGGTTTGGACAACTGGAAGTACTTTAGTTAGTTTCATTCTTTGTAATGATTTCAATTTGCCTTACAATTTCACCTTTTAATTTTTGACTTAGGATTAAATGAAAAGATAGGATAGATGCTCTGTTTTTCCTTCCTTTAACTTAGATTTTGATTAGTTCACCTTTAGGAAATTTAGGCTCAGATTCTCATAATTCAAACTGTACATCATCAGGAGTCAAAAAACAGAAACCCCCAAAACAAAACAATAAAAAAATACAAAACAACGAAGTAAGAAGGGTTAACTAGCACATACAGTGCACTACAATTCATCAGCTTACGAGCCTTGGTTGATAATTTATGCAAAGAAATTTAGGATACTAAATTGACTAAACATTTTGGCGCCGTTGCCGGGGAAGTGTAACTAGGTAACTTTATCTCTCACATTAAAAAAAAATGATATGCATAGAGAAAGAGACTCTAGGGGTAGATTTATAGCTAGAGGCAGGAGTTCAATTCCTACAACACCACCTACTCTACCAAGAACAAGAAGAGATACACATCCATCCTAAACTCATACTCCCAGCCATAGAACTCCTGAAATTCCAGGGGCAGAAATCCAATCAAAAGAATCTCCCACTTCATCTACCAAGTCAGTCCTAGAGGAGAAAAATCTTGAATCTCCAACAATAGGAGTAGCCTTTTTCACCTCTACAGGGGAGCACATTTTAGGTTAAGAATTAGGAATACCTGGTGAGGAAGAAGAAGTAGAACCTCTCTCCCATATCCCATTAATAGAAGAACTAGAGGAGGATAAAGTAACCTTACAGGTTGAACCCTATATTGACCCTGAAGAAACTATAATGGTAGAAGAAGGAGAGGATGGAGAATTCACACTATTTGGAGGAGGGGGTAGAGGAAGAGGTAGAGGAAATAATGGAGGAGGCAGAGGAAATAGGGAAATAGATAATTCTTTGGATTTCCTATAGTGTATGAAGAAACAAATGCCACAGTGAAAAATATCTCACCTTCTGTCCTCCCAAACTTCCACGGGTTAAAAAGTGAGGATCTTGAAACATTTTTATTTGAGTTTGAAGTCTTGTACATAACCTATGATTATCTAGAAGACTCTCAAAAACTTAAGTTGTTCCCTTCAACACTGAAAGGAGTTGCTTTGAAGTGGTTCATGTGGTTAGTCACTCACTCCATTAGAACATGGAATGACATGGAAAAAGTGTTTTTGGATAGGTATTTGGATTATTGCATGCCTACCAATCACAAAGATGAAGTGCTCAAAATGATGCAAAGAGAGGATGAAAATTTAGAGGATTTTTTTGAGAGATTCAACTATAATTTGAAAAGAGCAAAGATGGATAATTTAGATGAAGATACCTTGAAAGCTCTTTTATTAAAATCCATTAGATATGAGTGGATAGATATCATTAACATGATGGGGAAGGGAGATATCTCTCAACTCCCATTAAACGATATAGGAAAATTATGTGTTCATCTCTCAAGAGGGAAATCCAAAAATGGGAAAGGTCCAAGAGATCCTTCTCTTGTTAGAGTAAATAAATCTGTAACTGGATCAGTGAGTAGGGTAGAAATTGGTAATATGCTTGATGAATTCAAAAAAAATATTCTAGGGAGTCTTAGTGAGCAAATAGACACCCTTAAGTTACAAAACAAGCAGAAAACTGAGGCTGATGCTTTAGCTATTTTCTATCCAAAATGCAGAAAAAAACATGCTCTAAGAGAATTCCCTTTAAATGCAAAAATTATAGAGACTTGTATGATTTTCTCAGAGAACCATGAAACCAAGGTTTGTTCTTCGATTCCAGGTCTTAAGGCTGTTTTTCAAGAAGAAACAGTTCTAAATTTAGCATAACCTCTTTGCTTTGTCTTTAGAAAACCTTGGCAGGGGCCAAAAAATCAGGGATTTAACAATCAAATGTATCTTCAGCCCCCACCAAATTGGAATTCTTGGCAACAACCTTGGCCTAAACCTCAATCTCAATCTCAAACTCAGCCTCAACCTCAATATCAATCTCAACCTTGGGCACAAGGAGTACAAAATCCTTATGGGAGATTTTCTCAATATTATCAATATCCTCCATCATATCAAAATTATGCTCCCCCACTCATTCCACAAAAAAATCAGCAGCCACAACTTCAAAATCATAACCCTTAACTTTCATTACCATTTCCACAACAAAATCCACAACAAATTCCAAAACAAAACCAAATTCCTCAACTCTTACTACCATGTCAGCAGAGACCAAATCAGCTACTTGCCTAACCATTACCAAACCCCAACAATAAAAATCCTCAGAATACTTACATGGTGGAAGAAAAACAATTTCCAACTTATATGATCACTCCTCTAGATCTCAATGATGTTCAACTAAGATCTGGTAGGATATTAGAAAAGGAAAGACCTTCTGTAGTTATTCAGGATTAAGACAATTCTGAGGAAGATTCTCTACAACCAAATAAAAGTTTTGAGGGAACATCTCTCTAAAACCAAAATACTGAAAATTAAAAATAGAAAGAACCAGTGAACTCATCTCCTATCATTGAGCAGCCAGTATTTACTTTTGCACCTCCTTTTCCTAAAAGATTACAAGTTGATAGAGGAGTAGAAAAGCAGATCATGTTGCCTAATTATGATTTTCTAGATGAATTAAAAAATGTCTGTATCAAAATCCCTTTGTTACAAGCCATTAAGGAGATTACAATCCTAGCTAAAACAATAAAGGAGTTGAGCATAAAGAAACTAGGAAGAAAAGCAAAAGAAACATTGAAGTAAGAAGGGTTAACTAGCACATACAGTGCACTACACTTCATCCGTTTACGAGCCTTGGTTGATAATTTATGCAAAGCAATTTAGTGCTAGATACATTAGTAGGTAGGAAATATTTCTCATTCTTGGATGGTTTTAGTGGTTATAATCAGATTCAGGTGGCACCTGAAGATCAAGATAAAACCACATTTACTTGTCCATGGGGAACTTATGCTTACCGAGTACTTACTTTTGGGTTATGTAATGCACCCGCAACATTCCAAAAAGCAGTACTAGGAATTTTTTTTGATCTAATACATGATTGTGTAGAGGTATATATGGATGATTTTACAGTCTATGGGAATACATTTGAAGGAGCTTTGGAAAATTTGGAAAGAGTTCTTAAAAGATGTAAGGAACCAAACCTTTCACTAAGCCATGAAAAATGTTTTATGATGTTTACAAAAGGTATCGTTTTAGGGCATCACATTTCAGGAGACGGAATTAAAGTTGATAAATCTAAAGTTGAAGTCATCTCTAAATTATCAATTCCAAATTGCCAAAAGGATGTTCGAAATTTTCTAAGATTCATAGGATACTATAGACTATTTATAGAAAATTTCACTAAAATAACATCCCCACTGTTCAAATTACTTGCCAAGGATTGTGAATTCGATTGGAATCCTGACTGCCAGTTAGCATTTGAGACTTTAAAAACAAAAATTTCTGAAGCACCCATCTTGAGAGGTCCAAATTGGAAACTACCTTTTCACATTTCAACAGATGCTTTAGATATAGCTTTGGGAGCTGTATTAGGACAAAAATACTTGATTCCCTATGCCATCTACTATACAAGTAAGAATTTGACTCCCATTGAGTTGAACTATACCATAACTGAAAAGGAAATTTTAGCTGTTTTTCATGCAATCAACAAGTTCAGACATTATATAACAGGCTATGAAACCTTTGTTCATACAGATCACTGTGAAATTAGATATTTAATGAATAAACCTATTACAAATGGCAGAGTTACAAGATGGCCTTTACTCTTGCAAGAGTTCAATATTACTGTGTTAGATAGACTTGGAAAACAAAACAAAGTTGCTGATTTCTTGTCCATAATTAAAACTATCAAAGATGACACTTCGGTTGAAGATAAGTTTCCTGATAAATATCTTTTGCAGTGACTACTCAAACTCCTTGGTTTTTAGATATTACTAATTACTTAGTCACAAGGAAATCACCTTCACATTTGTTTCTTAGGGAAAAAGGAAAAATCATTCAGATAAGTTCAAGATACTTATGGATCACTAATGAATTCTATAAAACAAGCCTAGATCTTATGATCAAAAGATGTGTTAGGGAAGATGAAATGCTTGAGATTGTTAAGGCATGTCATGATGAGTTGTGTGGTTGACACTTTGCTGACAAGAGGACAGCTTATAAAATCCTTTTTTTAGGACATTATTGGCCATCCATCTTTAAAGATGCCAAATAATATGTCAGGAGCTGTGACAACTACCAGAGGGTAGGGAAACCCGCTCCTTCAAATGAAATGCCACTACAAATTCAGGTACTCATTGAACCTTTTGAAAAATGGGCCTTAGATTTTTTCGGGCCAATTAATCCTTCATCTAAGAAAAAGAAGTATATATTGGTATGCACTGATTATGTCACTAAATGGGTAGAGTCCAAAGCATTACCTTTTGCTAATGAAAAATTTGTAGTTAATTTTCTTTTTGAGGACATATTCACTCGTTTTGGTGTTCCAAGAGAAATTGTGATAGATCAGGGATCTCAATTTACATCTAAAATGGTGAAGGGTCTTGTGGAAGATTACAAGATCAAACATAGGAAATCTACTCCCTATCATCCACAAGCAAATGGTTAAGTTGAATCTACAAATAAGGTGATTGAAGGAATTCTCACTAAGATTGTGCATCTACATAGAAGATATTGGGCAAAAAGCCTTCCTAAAGCCTTATGGTCCTATAGAACTACATGGAGGAACACAACGAGACATACGCCCTATGAACTTGTTTATGGGAAACAAGCCCTGTTCCCTATACAGTTTTGAATCAAAACCTTCAAGATGGCAGTCCAATTGGGTCTGGATTTATCAGAGGCACAGAAACATAGATTGGAGCAACTCAATGAACTTGATGAAATTAGGAAAGATGAAATTAAAAGAACAAGTATAGTCCAACAACAGAGGGCTAAATGGCATGATAAATATATTAAGGAGAAGAAGTTTCAAGCAGGAGATTGTGCACTATTGTTCGATTCAAAGTTCAAAGATTTTCAAGGGAAATTTCAAACTCATTGGCTTGGGCCATATGAGATTGAAGAAGTCTTTAATAATGGAGCAGTAAAGATAAGGACAATAGATGGAAGCAAAATACCTCTTCTCGTGAATGGTCATCGGTTGAAGATATATCAAAAACTAGTTTCAAGAGAGGAGTTCATTAAGATTTTCTAGGATAAATCTGAAATGAAGCTAGTGAAGAAGAATTCTTCTTCTCCACTAACTTAGTCTTTATTTATCGTGATAAAAAAAATAATCAATAATAATAATAATAATAATAATAATATTGTATGAGGTTGAAAACCAATCATTGGTTGGCATCCTTATACAGAAAATACAAGGTGAAAATCAGAGATTTCTGACATCCTATATTTTCCATTTCCTTTTTGTAATAAGTACTGAAAAAAAAGCTACATTCATTTACAGTTTAGAGTTTTCAAATTCATCATCTCATTCCATCTCATTCTGTCTTCATTTTTTCCTACAGTTCCACTTCATCTCACTGTCATATCTCATTTACATTTTATCTTCTTACAGTTTTACCCCATTTCACCCTATTTTTGATTTTATCTTACATCTCATTCCATCTCACTGTCATAATTCATTTCCATTTTATTTTTACATCCATATTTCATAAGTCATATTTCACTCATGAGATCAAGGAGATCAATCCACTCGTCCCTAATTGCTCTAATTAAGAGAGTTTTTAGTGTTATGGATCCTAAATGATGTAGTTTTTCCCTCTTAACATTATACATGAACCTCTCTACTAGATCCTCTAGACTCTCATCTTCTTTTTGATTCATTTTAAAGATTTCTTCTATAAGATCATGATCTTTATATTTTTCTAGAAATATCTTTTGTATATCATTCCATGATTTTATTGAATTAATCCCTGAACTCATGAACCATCTAAGAGCCCTATCCTTCAATGTTTCCGGAAACAATCTTAGTTTTTGAGTTTTTAATAAGTAACCATAAGATCTGCAAACAATCTCAAATTCAAATAGAAAGATTTCTGAATCCTCTGACCTTAGACCATGAAATTTTGGAAGAAAATATGGAGGGATCTTCTTCATGTGCACACTTCCCTCAGTATCTTGAATTGGAAATCCGAGAGGATCTTCCTCATTGTCATCATCTCCATCCATTTCTTCTTCATTCTTTGTCATCTTCTTCTTCTACCCGCAAAAGTGAATGGTGATGTGGCTCTTACTGCACCATGTAATCAAATGTGGGGTTGGGTTGGTGTTGGAAAATTTTTTGTTTTTGTTTTTATGATTGAATGAAAACTATAATGTAATGAAATTTTCTACCTCTGAAATTAAATATGCCTAATGCAATTTTTTTTTTTTTTTTTTTTTTTTTTTTTTTTTTTTTTTTTCGCGAAAAGTAAAAAGAATTTGGCAATAATTTCCCTACATTTTCCCTATTCCTTGCGAGGCATGAGAGGAAATGTTTTTGGGTTGGTTTTTGTAAGATTTTTTTTAGTTGGAAAGCACTTTGTAGAAATGAAATTGTTGATTGAATGAAAACTACTGACAGAAAGAAAAGTTACTTGCTGAATTGAAATTCTACTTGCAGAATGGAAAGGAAAGCAGATAATGAAAACTGAAAGAAAGGAAGCTACTAGATTACTTTTGCAAAAATAAACTAATAGTAGAAAATTGAAGATAAGAAGTAGAAGAGAAGGAAGCAGTAATCACATTCTACTTAGACACCTCCCCGGAAACGGCGTCTAAAATTGATGAACACCAGTATTGTAGCAAGGATGCTGCAACTCCTGGGCTACCAGATTTACTTATGAACCTGGGGTTTGTACAAACTTGGAGGTGACAGTGCTATATGCATAAGTAAAAGTGAAGGTCCTACCTATTGTCACTGTTCATTTGGCGAGAGACCCCAGGGGTTCGAAGCCAGACTCCTATAGAGTCAGAAGAAGCTTAATTCTTTGATGGAAGAAGAGAAAATATATTCTAAGAGAGCTACTCTACTACAATAATGAAGAAAACAACATGTAATGCTAAATCACACAAAATCATAATTAACCATTTGAATAGCTATACTAAGTAGAATTGCTAAATCAACACTAACCTAATGCTGTTATCTAAGTTACAGAAGTAAAGACAAATAGTCAAGGGGAAGAGCAATCAAAATCAGTGAAAGGAGGACATAGTGAAGCAGCATTGCATAGGAACCATTGGATTAGTCAGATTAGGACTAGTGGAAGATGAGCGAAAGATGAGCGACGAAGATCTTATCGCAAGAGATTGTGTAAATAGATGGATAGATCGATCAACATGTTGTGTGTGGAGAATGATTGTTCAGAGGTCTTTGTTTCAGCTGGATGTATACCCCAAGAATTTTTTGCACCCCTCCACGTGGAGGGGTGCGGGGGGGACTTGTCCCCCCCGCGGGGGTCCGGGGGCCAGCGGTCCCTCGGCGGGGGTTTGGGGACAGCGCCCCCAAAGCCAAAAATAGATGTAAAATTGCCTTGTAAAAGTATAGTAATTTCTAGTCAATCTGGGCCGTTCATTAGGCGGATGATCTGACGGTAGAACTTATGTTTAGTTTAGGGATTTTTGCCCAAGAAGGAAAGCCCTTTGTTTGTATGAGGGCATTGTATTTGAGGTTGTGACATAGATGTGTATTCTCTGAGCGAGAAATAGAGAGGCAAGACTGTGAGAGAAAACAGAGGATATTACAACGGATTTGTTGTAGGTTGTGTCTCTTCATTTTGTTGGATAATAGAAAGGAAGAACTGGTTGTTCGGGGTGGATGTAGCCCAAACTAGGTGAACCACGTATATATGTGTCTCTCTTGTTTTATGCGTTTTTTTTGTGTTTATATTTCTGCAGTATTTTATGTGTTCCATAATAAATAATTCCCTAACACAACAAACATGATTAACGAAAGGTGAGCAATAGATATCTTATCACAAGAGATGAAGTAAATAGATGGGCAAATAGGATGAACGAGAGATGAGCTACGGAGATATTATCGCGGGAGATTTAGTGAATGGATGGACGAAAATGATTAACAGAAGATGAGCAATGGAGATCTTATCGCGGAAAAAACGTGCAGAAATGATGGAGCGGGTTTTCATAGGCGGTAAGAAGCTTCTCGCACGCTCTCAAAGCGGTAAGCGGAATTCCTAAATTTGATGTGATTAGCCTAACTGGGTGACACGTCGCACGGGAAAACCAATTTTCTTGCGTGCTCTCAGTCGAATATCAGTCGTGCAAGAAGCTGCACGAGATTGTGCGATAGCCGTTGGATCAAGCTAGACAGATTGATGGTGGAGATTTGGAGCGCATAAAATATTGAGGTGATGCGATAGCCATTGGATCAAGACACAAATTGACAATGGAGATTTGGAGTGCATAAAGTATTAAGGTTATGTGATAGCCGTTGGATCAACCTAGATAGATTGATGATGGAGATTTGGAGCGCATAAAGTCAAGCCTTGAAATGAATCGGACGGTGATTGATCAGGTTTGTTATGAATCAGATGGTAAGGAAATCTACGGGTATAATCTGATCAAGACATGTTTTATTAGCTTTCGTTTAAGAATTTCGTGTTGAAGGAAATGAGCATATGAGCAAAAAGTGATGGAAAAAGATGACAATGAAATGAACCACGTACTGAATCAAGACAATGCACTTCATGCAAGAACTCCTGGCTAACCTGCTAATTGAAAGAAGGCACAAATGGAAGCAACTAAAACACAACCAGTCTACTCTACATTAATGTAATGGAAATGCGGTTACTTAAGCAAATGAACGATTAAACCATGAACCTATGCTAGCATACATATACATTAAAGAGGAGCCTCGACTACTAGGGTTGGGCCCTAACCCAAGAGCTTCAGTCCTCTCAGTTAACTCAGTGCTGGCTCAAAACAAAACACATTCTTATTATCAAAATCATGAATTGAATCAAAAACTATCACAAGTCTTATAGCTCAAAAATAAAGTAGAGTTTTACAATAAAAAATCTGAATAAAAACTGAATCCTACTGAGGTCCTAGGCCTCTCTACTTATACATCTGAAGTCTCCAACGAATTCCTTAAAATTAGGGAGGCTCAGCTCCCAAACTCGAGATAAACTAGTGCTTTGACTTGCACTTGCTCAGTTGCCTTCTAGTCCTCATGATTTGGCTGTTTGCACTCCGAGCTGATGGAGGAATATTCGAATGGAGGGGTAGTAAATGAGGAGGATTTACCTCCTATAATTTCATTCCCTTGTCCCATTTGAGTTTTGACCAAGGTCTTTGCCAAGATTCCCTGCTTTTATCCTTTAGTTCTGCATTAAATGCACATTAGACCACAAAGCAAAATATCCAACTCTATCTCATCTCATAAAAAAAATATAATCAAAAGTATGTAATAAGTTGTGAGAATAGTTGGTTTGACTAAGCTAGGAGGTGAATGAAGGCCCATATAATTACCCAATGATGAGGCTCATAAAAAATTATGCGAGACTTCACCAAGGTATTTTTCTTGTACTATATCAATAATGACTCCACTCATAAGATCTTTGTAATTGTAAATATGTTGTATAATGTTGACACCTAATCATCAGGATTGGGTGAACAAAATGTAAATAAATAAATAAGTAATGTGAACAGTCATCGGGAGATGAAGCGAATAGTCTCTCCCTCATGTATATAATGAAGACCAACCTGAATGAATAAACACATGAATCAGTTTTTCTTTGAGGAGTTACTGCTTGGTCTGACATTTCTATTAGAGCTAGCTCCAAAAATTAGGTTTTTTGTATCTCCTGATGTCAGTTTCTGCCTATGTTATGCCTATTTTGTAGAATTCGCACCTACCCATGTGACCAAATTCAGTTTTCCATATATACGCTGCTCCACCTACTATTCACCATTATTCTAGCTACTCATAAACATCAATACACTGCTCCACTCTGATTAAACAATTTCATTATGTTATGCATTTGCCTGAAGTCTGTGGTATTACATTAATGCTGGCTTGTCTTGGCTAAATGTTGTAAGTTAACACTATTGTTAAATGTTGAAGGCCTCTATTTAGCGAGTTCAGCAGTCAGAAACCTAAGCTATTTGCGCATCCATCGAGTAACTGTTTGGTCGGTGCTCTCTTTGGGAAGATGAATCACTAACCGGGCGACTGGAATTTTTCATCTTGTGAACATCTTAATTTCACTCGGCGAGATTCGTGTCAGCGCTATCTCCATCGAATGAACCTTTGGTGCCTCCATGCAAGACAGATGCTGCATTGGTAAAGCTTTGTAATGGTGGAAATGCGGGGTACGAGTCTTCCTACGGTGAAGTGCTGCACATTAAGTTTTTCAGTGCTTTGACAATTTTAATGAAGTTAAGACTTTTTAGATTTCAATAACTATTTCAGTTATATGAATATACAACATGGTTGACATTGAGCGTGATTTTATTCTTAGACTTTTATAAAAATAATGAATTTGGTGATTTTAGAAAGAAATCGAGAAAGATATTTTTCTGGAAAAGACACCATTTCAGAATCTTATACACATCCATACGTCCAGAAAAAATGCACTGAAGAGGGATTTCTGAATTTGCAATTGTAAGAGACTTTTGATAAGGGGTGTCGTTTAATGCGCTATAAAGTTTTATGTATTTAAGCTGTTCAAAGCATTGTCTACTTGAATCTTCTGTCAAGTCATATAAAAAATATATTTCTTTGAATTGTAATTTTTAATTACCACCAAAAGTACAATTTTACTGTACATTGGCAGAAGTATTTTTCTATCAGCAGAAGTTTTCTCCACAAAAGCACATTTTTGCTAGCAGAAGTATATTTTTTTACAGTACTCAGTTTTTTACAGTACAAGATTTTTCAATGCATTCAATCATATCTTCTTCTGAAGAGGCTGTGTACCTCGCTCATAAAGAAAAGAATCTTGCCCAAGATTCTTCCAAAGGAAGATATTTCAGAGGCAGGGGGGGTAGACACTCTCAAAGAGAAAAGTCAGATTTGCACTGCATACGCTACAAAAGAAATGGATCACATGATGCCTCTACATGCAATCTACCATGGGACAAAATTAAGCAGCAAAGAAACCAACAAAAAGGTAAAAATGATGATACAGACAAAGGTACAGTGCCTGAATCCGCTCACTATGTTGTGGCACAATGTAACATTGGAGTAAATGAAGATTTATTTAATGCTTCACTTGCTTCTTGGAAAAATGATTGGTTGCTTGATTTAGGAGCAACCTGCCACATGACTCATAGAAAAGATTTTTTGAAGAATTTACTAACAATTTTGATGGAGCAGTATACTTTGTAGACCAATCAAAAATCAATCCATTAGGGCTTGGCACAATCAGGATTAAACTGCCTGGTCTTCCAGACTTTCTTCTGCATCATGTTCTATATCTCCCACAGCTGAAGAGAAACTTGTTGTCCTTGGTCCACATCCGCCAACAAGGTCACTCCATTCATATGTTTGATGGCAAGCTTGAGGTAAGAAAAGCATCTGACCACTCACTTGTCATGAGGGGAATAGAAGAAGAAAGGCTTCTCAAGCTGCAGGGAACCTCTGCTCGTGCACACCATTTCTCATACAATTCTCATCATGAAGAAGGTACACTTCCATCAAGTTTATTATGGCATGCTAGATTTGGACATTTGAACTATGATAGCCTCCGCTTGTTGAAGAAAATTGGTGTTGCTGGTTTGCATACAATTCCTAGGAAATTTAAGCAATGTGATGCTTGTATTCTAGGAAAGCATAGAAAACAATATTTTCATGATTCACATTCAAGAGCACATAGAAAACTTGAACTCATTCATTCAGATTTATGTGGTCCAATGCCTGTTCCTTCTGCAAATGGAAATAAATATATGATGACATTTATTGATGACTACATCAGAATGTGTTGGCTTTATTTATTGAAGAACAAATCTGATGCTTTTCAAAGATTCAAGAACTTTCATAAATGGATTGAAAATGATGCACAATCTCATATTGGGTCTATTCGCACTGATAATGGAAAAGAGTACATGTAAAATGAATTTTAAAACTATCTTCGCCAACATGGGATCAAACATCAAACAACTGTGCCTTATAATCCCCAACAGAATGGTGTAGCTGAAAGAATGAATAGGACAATCTTAAATGTGGTATGATCCATGCTCTTCTTCAAAAATGTAAAGATAATGTTTCGGGCTAATGCTGTTCTATGTGCTGCATATATAAAGAATAGATGTCCATCTAATGCTATTAGAAACAAGACTCCATATGAAATGTGGTATGGACATGTTCCTTCAGTAAAGCATCTTAGGGTCTTTGGTTCCACCTGTTATGCCTTGATACCAAAGGTACATAGAAGCAAACTTGGTGCTAGAAGTTGTAAGTTTATCTTCCTGGGGTATTCAAACACCTCCAAAGCATATCGTCTCTATGATGAAGTAAATAAAAAGTTTGTTATATCTAGAGATGTAATTTTTCTTGTATCATCCAAAACTGACAATGTTGTTGAGTAGCAACTTGATCACCTGGATAGATTCGCAAAAGAAAAATCATTTCAAGAATTTGATAATCAGATTCCACATCTTGAAGGGGGGATTCCTATACTAGATCAACATGTGGAATCTTCTTCTGAAGAACACTCCCCCTGCATGAAACTCCAACAATGGATGATGCTTTAAGTGATGTTATTGATAGAATTGGGAGATTCAATCTTGATTTAGTCCCAAATCAATCAACGGAGTAGCCTGGACCATCTGAGAAAGGTCCCCCAAAGTGGCTGACAAAGACACTTGAAAGTGTTCATCCTGATGAGGTTTGAAAGATAGGAACTTGAAATTCAAACCGGAAAAATGGAGGTGATGTAGATGACTCTAATTCACCTGTTGATATGGATGTTTCTTATGATTGTGAATTGAACTTGTCTACAGATTTTGAACCAAATTCCTTCAAAGAAGCTTCTTCTCATGATAAATGGAAAGAATTGATGCAAAAGGAGTGTGATGCCCTCATAAAGAATGGCACTTGGAAGCTGGTTGATCCTCCATTAGGAACCAAACCAATTGGCTACAAGTGTGTCTACAAGAACAAGTATAAAGCTGATGGCTCACTTGACAAGCACAAAGCTAGGCTTATGACAAAATGTTTTGTACATAAGGAAGGGGTCGATTATGAGGAGACTTTTGCCCCCACAGTAAAATGGGCTACCATCTAGACACTCTTTGCCCTAGCAGCTCAAAATGGTTGGAAAGTCCATCAAATGGATGTAAAAACTTCTTTCTTGAATGGAGATCTAAAAGAGAATGTTTTTATGTCCTAGCCTGAAGGATTTGCTATGAAAGGACATGAACATAAAGTATGAAAACTAGTGAAGTCCTTGTATGGCCTCAAAAAGCACTGTGAGATTGGTATGAAAAACTAACTGAGCATCTTCTGAAACTCAATTTCAAACATTTTGATCTTGATGATGCAATGTTATTTGTCAAGAAAGTTGGAAAAATAGTGGTATATCTTGTGGTATATGTAGATGATAGTTTAATGACAGGGAAAAATGAACGCTACATTGCATCCATAAAGAAGGAATGGGGAAAAGTTTTGAAATGATTGATTTGGGCTATGTTCATTACTATCTTGGTATTGAAGTAACCCAACATCCGAAGTCCATATTTCTTTCTCAAAACAAATAAATTGGAGATCTATTGAACAGGTTTGGCATGATAGAATGCAATCCTCTTACTACTCCAATGGAACAAAACTTAAAGCTCACATCTATTGAAGGAAAAGAATTTGAGGATGCAACAAAGTATAGACAGCTTGTAGGAAGTCTCAACTACCTAACTACTACCAGACCAGACATTTTGTTTGCTGTTGGAATCCTCTCCAGGTTTATGCAAAAGCCTTGTGAGGGACATTGGTCTGCTGCAAAAAGAGTTCTAAGGTGCTTGAAGGGAACTCAAGACTTTGGAATCAAGTATACACAGGTGGACGACTTCAACTTGATTAGATACTCTGATTCAGACTTCGATGGAGACAAAGAAACTGGGGTATCTACTTCAGGATATGTTATGGGTATTGGATTAGGAGCTGTCTCCTGGAGATCACACAAACAATTAGTTCCAGTAGATTCCACAACAGAAGTAGAATACGTGGTAGCAGCTGAAGCAACAAAAGAAATTGTGTGGCTCAGGAAAATTCTTGAAGATTTGCAGGTAAAACAAGTACAATCAACTCCACTCATGATTGACAATACCTCTGCAATAAAGTTGGCCAAGAACCCAAAGTTCCATAATCGAACGAAGCACATCAATACTAAATATCATCTGATTCAACATCACGTTGAGGCCAAAAAAATCCATCTCCATCATTGTTCCACTAATGAGCAAATTGTAGACATCTTCACCAAAGCGCTTGGAAGAGAAAAACTTGAACGATTCAGAATGATGCTTGGACTCACCAACATCCCTTCAAATTAAGGGGGGGAATGTTGACACCTAATCATCAGGATTGGGTGAAAAAAATGTAAATAAATAAATAATTAATGTGAACAGTCATCGGGAGATGAAGTGAACAATCTCTCCCTCATGTATATAATGAAGACCAACCTGAATGAATAAACACATGCATCAGTTTTGCTTTGAGGAGTTACTTCTTGGTCTGACATATATTATGTTGAAAAAGTATTAGGAACACACCATTCCAACAAATCATTTATTGTATTGTTCCATTATATGTTTCTTGTGTATGACCTTTTTTATATTGAGGTATAACAATAAACAGGTACACAAATATAATTTTGGCTATGTGTTAAGTGAAGTACAATCGATGATTTGGAATGAATGGGAATGCACCCTCTTGTCTACATGAATTGAAATTTTGAATGAGTCTTCTCAAGGATGAGTATGGGTAACCTTGAGTGAGACATAGTTTGGATGAAGTATGTTTCATGAGGTTCAAACCACCAAAACAAAACTTGATTATGTAGCATGACCCTTAGGTTCCAAGCAACTTTGCAGTACAAATTTGATGAAAAACTCTAGAGAGTTGGCATAGCATGATAGATGGTACCAAAGCTCAATTTATGGAAGATCAATGCATGATACCACTGATATTGTGGTGATAGATGGTATTATAGGCTAGTTGATGTATTTTGTATAGTGAAATGAAGTCTATTGTAGCCTCAACTCAACACAAGTTGGGTTCTTTGTCACACAAGAAGAACTTGTTGAATATTGTGTTGTGATTGGTGTCAATGATAGGAGGAGGCTGAGAATTTCAAAGTTAGGGGTAGACCAAGATGGATTCCCAACAAAAGGTTAGGGAATACTACAATATTATTGTAGAATTTACTAAGGGTTTCCATCAATGAAAAAGGGGAATATTTTTAGAAATATTATTGTCATTGATGTAAAATATAGTGGGAGACTACATATGTTCAAGATAAAGATTGTAAGATTAATATTGTTGGAAATATTTTTTGGATACCTAGTTTATTCTTCATACCTATTTTGGATACCCTATCTTTGAAGGAATTTTTTCTCTAGAAACATAACTCAAATTGGATCATATTATATATGGTAATAAATATTATTATAAAACCTTTCTAATGGTATATGTCACTCCCTCTAACTCCGTATGAATGGGAAGATATGAAATATTTTGTCAGATCGGTGCAAATTAAAAGTATAGGTCATCCTAGATAGAAAGTATAGGACACCCATCTAGTTTTACAAGTCAACCCCATAAGTGTTGGCATTATGATTCCGGTATGGCTTTATGATACATATGTTGTACTTGATGGCAACCCACTCATCTCAGATGATAAATTATAGTGCAGAAAAGTTCACGCACTTATATGCAGAGAAAAGCTTATTCTATGTAGAGAAAAGTTCACGCACTTATATGCAGAGAAAATTTTATTTCATGTAGAGAAAAGTTCACGCACTTTTATGCAGAGAAAAGTTCATTTCATGTAGAGAAAAGTTTATTTCATGTAGAGAAAAAGTTCACGCACTTTCATGTTGGAGAACTTACCTTTGGTCCATGGTAGTTAGTCCTTGGTATTTGAACCTATGGTTTTGGACCATGGTACCTCATCAAAAGTGTGTATATGTTGGAGAACTTACCTTTGGTCCATGGTGGTTAGTCCTTGGTATTATTGAGCCCCATGTTTTTGGGCCCCTTGTATTGGTTATCTATGGTATTGATCCATGATTTTAGGAAGAAGCTTGCCTATATGAAGCAAAGGAGATCACTTGGCTAATTCATTCTTGCAAATCGAATATCTTAAGATCTGAAATATTGGGTTATTGTTTTAAAAGTTTGATCTATGAAAGGGAAGTTGAAAGCGAATATGTGAAGGGTGATCTCTCGAGCGCTGCAGCTGCGGAAGTGCGGAGGCGCCACAGAAGGCGCAGTGTGGAGGCGCCACAGAAGGCGCAGTGCGGAGACGCCACAAAGGCGCCACAGAAGGCGCAGTACGGAGACGCCATAGAGGCGCCACAGAAGGCGCAGTGCGGAGGCGCCACAGAAGGCGCAGTGCGGAGACGCCACAGAGGCGCCATAGAAGGCGCAGTGCGGAGGCGCCATAGAAGGCGCAGTGCGGAGGCGCCACAGAAGGCGCAGTGCGGAGATGCCATAGAAGGCGCAGTGTGGAGGCGCCACAGAAGGCGCAGTGCGGAGACGCCACAGAGGCGCCACAGAAGGCGCAGTGCGGAGGCGCCATAGAAGGCGCAGTGCGGAGATGACACAGAGGCGCCACAGAAGGTGCAGTGCAGAGGCGCCACAGAAGGCGCAGTGCAGAGGCGCCATGGAAGGTGCAGGTGCGGTGGTCGCGGCGCCACAGAAGGCACAGGTGCGGAGGTAGTACAGATATCCGCAGATCTATACCAGTGAAGTTGCGATCCCTGCTTAAAATTTGTTTTAACTGCCTTTGACTATTCTGCAGGGTTTTGGGTGCATAACTGATGTTTGGTTACTGGTATTGAGTTCAGATAACAGCATGATTAATGACTTATCTTTATGTACTAGATCTGGTTGATAACTCTCATAATATCATTGTATATGTATGGATCTGGTGATTGGGTGATTCAGCAGTTTGTTTGATTATGAGCTTCAATGTTGTTGTTGGGTCCAGTATGAAAATTGGATGAAAAGTGGCATTTCAGATTATGTGTTGTGCTTCAGTGTATCCAGTCTGAAAATTGATGAAACGTGGTACCTGGAGGAGAGAAGATTGTAGGCCAGTGCCTACATACTAGTATCTAAGCTAGTACAAAAGCTAAGGGAGATCTTTGGAGCATTGTAGCAGGTAGTAGCCTGCGTACTAGTAAATGGATCGGCTAGTACAAGAGCAAAGGGGGTTGTAGCTCCTGTACTAGTATAAGACTGCACCAGTACAAATATTGTAAAAGGATTTTCTTATTAAGAAGAAGATTGAGATGACTTGCAGCAGGTGGTTTTTCTCCCGCATTGGGTTTCCACCTTATATCATGGTGTTCATGTGTGTGCCTTATGTGTGATGATATATTCTCTATTACTGCATCTGTTATCTGATAATATGGTTGATAATGATCTAATGCACTCATTGAAGATCAATTAACTTAATCATAAGAAGTTTTGGAAGCAGCATATATGAATCTGAAAAAGTTTTATTAATGTGATAATACTGATTCACCCCCCCCTCTCAGTATTATTTCCAACAATTGGTATCAGAGCAGGTCCTTTGATAGAAGCTTGATCGCTTGAAGGAGATCCATGGAACAATGGGAAAGAAGCTTAAGAAGAAAGCACCTAAGAAAAAGAAGTCATCTCAGAAGAACTATGACAGTGGGAGAATCGATTGGGGATTAGGTATAAGAAGTTCTTCAGATTCAGAATCATTATCAGGTATGAATATATTATCCTCTGACATTCCAGCTATCTTTCCTTTTGGAAGAGATGAAAGTGATAGCGAAACTACTGAATTTGCTCTTATGGGTGAACAAGAAAGATATCAAATAGAGGCAGAATTTAAAAGGCTGACAGACAAAATTAGAGATCAACAAGATCTATTGAACAAAAGGGAATGTGATTTCAAAGAAGAAGCTACCAAACTAAAGGCCCAACTAGAAGAAGGAAACAAGGTAAGAAAGCTACTCAAGGACAAGGAAGACCAATGTCAAAAATTGCAGCATGAAGTGACATCATTAAGAAAAGAAGTCAACGAAAGAAGCACAACCATCAAGAAACTCAAAGATAGATCCAGCTACTATGAAAATCTTGAAGCTACAATCCTCTCACTAAAAGGAGATCTTGAAGAATCAAAGAAGCAGAATACAGATCTACTCCAAGCTATTGCAAAACAAGAAAACGAAGTCACCAGCTTAAAATCTCAACTAGAATGTGCCTTCCGAGTTCGTCAAATGTAGCAGGATCTGAATGAAGAACAAGAAAAGGAGATTCTCAAACTAAGGGAACAAATGGAAGAAGGAAGGAAAGCTGAAGAAGATTTGAAAAAGCAATCTCTTGAAAAGGAAGAACAGCTTCAGGTTGAGGTAAATATCTTGAAAGGTAAACTAGAAGAAAAGGATAAGCTTTTACGATTTCAAGATAGTTCTAAAGTCTTGGATGATATTCTTAGTAGTCAAAGGTCTCCTGCTATAAAGACTGGTCTTGGTTTCCATGAATCTGTTGAAGGTGAATCTAGTTCACAAGGTGAGGCAGGGAACTCTAAAGAGAAATCTAAAGTGATCAACGAAGAAATGAAAGATCAATCTCATCATCAACCAAGAAAAGAGATTCCTCAAAGAAAATCCTTTACTCCTCCTATGAATAATGTTGAATGTTATGTATGTCATAATCTTGGACATGTTGTAGCTAGATGTAGAAAAAGAAGGGTTCAAGACCATTATGCAGAAAGATCATCACATTCAAGGTACTTTTATGGATATTGCTTTGCTTGCATTATGTTTGGTCACAAAGCTGCTGATTGTTACAGGAGGAATATGAAACATGTAAGATGTTATGCATGTAACAAGCTTGGACATATAGCTAAGGAATGCAGGAACAAAGTGTGGGCACCATATCAAAAGCAGAAAATGTCATCATCACGCTTGAAGATATGGAGGAAAAAGGAAGTACAATGAGAAAAAGGCGGCACTGCACAACGTACAGACATACCAGAATCAGAGGGAGCTGAAAGTACAAAACTTCAGTGTCCTGAATCTCATATGCAAACTCCATAAAGGAAAGTTGCATATATACGCGAGTTAGTTACTGCACAGTCGCGTATATGATTGTTTGAAGAAAGGCAGTAGGGACAGATTCAAGAGAAGGATCAATTTTTCTCTAGTTAATAATAATGATGTGTGGATATGATGGTTAGAAGTGTTTTGGTTCTAACTTGATATTGATGATGTCTTGATACTTCTTATTGATATGCATGATCAGACAGATGGCACGGGTTTAGAGGGAGCATATGGACTTAATGCATTATTGGCATTATGGTTAATAGTCCTTGGTGATGATACTTATATGGATAAATGATTCATCTTGCTATGGTTATGAGTTGTTCACATGGTTCTTGGATCAGATTTATGGTTGATTCTCTAATGATGCTTGCATGGGAAGCACTTAGCTTGAATTCACATCTTCTTGATGTTGAGTCACTCATATGCTGTTTTCATCATATGCATAAAGATCATATATTACAGTTATGATTCCTTTCATTCTTGGCACAAATGGATGAGGATTGTTGGCTGGATACAGGGATGATTATTCAAAGTTGCATTGTTGGAGACATGATGATAATGAGCTCTTATCTATATGATGATAGGATTGTTTCATACATATGTTGATTAATGCAGATATTCCCAATTGATGATACTTGATTTATGTAGATCTGGACGGCTATGATGTTTCTCACATAGAATGTGAAATTCTGTTGATGCGGACATACCTTGATGATTCATGCACTAATACAAGTTGCTGGTCTAGTCGCTGTTGACAGATACTATGGAGCAGATCATAAAGTGTTGTTGCTGATGTTCATCTTATTTAGGTGATGTCATATCAAGACTCATGATGTAATAGTGTCATCTCTTCAGGTCATGTAACGACCTATGTTGGTTTCCCCACTATGCCTGGGATGAAGATGTAATGTATTTGGTTTTCATTTTTCTGATATATTCCCACTTGGTTGGGTGATGGATGTATGTATTGAATCTTTTAGGAAGGTCATTTGTGATGTAGAACATCCTTTTGCAGACCTTTCTTATAGTCAGGGGGAGCCTGAGCATGAACAACACTATATAGCAGAGCAGACATTTCAGCTTGTTCTCAGAAAGAGCATGATCAGATTGGTGCACCATGACATATACAAAGGGGGAGCTCATTCAGAGATTTCAACAGGTACTTAGGGGGAGCTTATAATGCATTGTTGGCATTATGGAGGACGTACAGAAGGAGATCTTGGATGCTGGTCTGATTATTGCTGCAATCTATCTCTTTCATGGTCATTTATGGTGTTTGGTGGATTATGTTTCTTCTTTGCAGATCTGGTTCATATTCAGGGGGAGCATGTTCTTAGGGGGAGCATAGCCCTTTGCCCTTGATGTCAAAGGGGGAGAATGAGCTGAAGATTTTGAGGTTGCCATCAAGTCCAAAGGGGGAGATTGTTGGCATTATGATTCTGGTATGGCTTTATGATACATATGTTGTACTTGATGGCAACCCACTCATCTCAGATGATAAATTATAGTGCAGAAAAGTTCACGCACTTATATGCAGAGAAAAGCTTATTCTATGTAGAGAAAAGTTCACGCACTTATATGCAAAGAAAAGTTTATTTCATGTAGAGAAAAGTTCACGCACTTTTATGTAGAGAAAAGTTCATTTCATGTAGAGAAAAGTTTATTTCATGTAGAGAAAAAGTTCACGCACTTTCATGTTGGAGAACTTACCATTGGTCCATGGTAGTTAGTCCTTGGTATTTGAACCTATGGTTTTGGACCATGGTACCTCATCAAAAGTGTGTATATGTTGGAGAACTTACCTTTGGTCCATGGTGGTTAGTCCTTGGTATTATTGAGCCCCATGTTTTTGGGCCCCTTGTATTGGTTATCTATGGTATTGATCCATGATTTTAGGAAGAAGCTTGCCTATATAAAGCAAAGGAGATCACTTGGCTAATTCATTCTTGCAAATCGAATATCTTAAGATCTGAAATATTGGGTTATTGTTTTAAAAGTTTGATCTATGAAAGGGAAGTTGAAAGCGAATCTGTGAAGGGTGATCTCTTGAGCGCTGCAGCTGCGGAAGTGCGGAGGCGCCACAGAAGGCGCAGTACGGAGGCGCCACAGAAGGTGCAGTGCGGAGACGCCACAGAAGGCGCAGTACGGAGACGCCACAGAGGCGCCACAGAAGGCGCAGTGTGGAGGCGCCACAAAAGGCGCAGTGCGGAGATGCCACAGAGGCGCCACAGAAGGCGCAGTGCGGAGGCGCCACAGAAGGCACAGTGCGGAGACGCCACAGAAGGCGCAATGCGAAGGCGCCACAGAAGGTGCAGTGTGGAGATGCCACAGAGGCGCCACAGAAGGCGCAGTGCGGAGGCGCCACAGAAGGCGCAGGTGCGGTGGTTGCGGCGCCACAGAAGGTGCAGGTGCGGAGGTAGTACAGATATCCGCAGATCTATACCAGTGAAGTTGCGATCCCTGCTTAAAATTTGTTTTAACTGCCTTTGACTATTCTGCAGGGTTTTGGGTGCATAACTGATGTTTGGTTACTGGTATTGAGTTCAGATAACAACATGATTAATGACTTATCTTTATGTACTAGATCTGGTTGATAACTCTCATAATATCATTGTATATGTATGGATCTGGTGATTGGGTGATTCAGAAGGTTGTTTGATTATGAGCTTCAATGTTGTTGTTGGGTCCAGTATGAAAATTGGATGAAAAGTGGCCTTTCAGATTATGTGTTGTGCTTCAGTGTATCCAATCTGAAAATTGATGAAACATGGTACCTGGAGGAGAGAAGATTGTAGGCCAACGCCTACATACTAGTATCTAAGCTAGTACAAAAGCTAAGGGAGATCTTTGGAGCATTGTAGCAGGTAGTAGCCTGCGTACTAGTAAATGGATCGGCTAGTACAAGAGCAAAGGGGGTTGTAGCTCCCGTACTGGTATAAGACTGCACCAGTACAAATATTGTAAAAGGATTTTCTTATTAAGAAGAAGATTGAGATGACTTGCAGCAGGTGGTTTTTCTCCCGCATTGGGTTTCCACCTTATATCATGGTGTTCATGTGTGTGCCTTATGTGTGATGATCTATTCTCTATTACTGCATCTGTTATCTGATAATATGGTTGATAATGTTCTAATGCACTCATTGAAGATCAATTAACTTAATCATAAGAAGTTGTGGAAGTAGCATATATGAATCTGAAAAAGTTTTATTAATGTGATAATACTGATTCACCCCCCCCCCCCCTCTCAGTATTATTTCCAACAATAAGTTAATGTAGAAACACAATAAGTAAAGAATATATGAGTACATTTTTATGATCATCTAGGAAAGAAGAGATCTAAGGTGGACAACATAAGTTGAGGAATACTCCTAGGGTCTTAAATGTGGAGAAAAAATGTGATTTGTGGAGTGAACATGTTTTATTTTAATTTTCACTATAACTTATTTTGTAAGATGTTTCAGGTTGTGAAATTTGGAGGAGATAAATGAGAGATCTATAGGTATATGTACTAGAAGTTTCAGACCTTGGTTTAGTACAATTTTGGGGACATTCTCCGAGGAAGTTAGGATTCTTGCATGATATGAAATATGATTCAAATAGGTTAGCTTGGAATTTTTTCCATAACTTTCTTTTTTATTTTTTTCAAATTGTGAAATAGAGAGGATACACATGACTAATCACTAGGTATCTCGCATATAAATTTATACCTTGGTTCTCTATAATTTCGTAAATATGCTTTGAGGAAGTTAGGGTTCTCAAATATTCCTGCAATATTCTTCAAATAGGTCAGCTTGGAATTATTGCTATAATTTTTTCTAAGTTGTTTCAAACTATGAAATTTGGAGGAGAAAGAGAAGAGATCTCTAGGTATATGCAGTAGAACGTTTAGACATTGGTTTCCTTATAATTTCAAATATACCCTATGGAAGTTAAGGTTACTAAATTTTCCTAAAATCAACTTCAAATATGTTAATTTGTCATTTTTTCTATCACTTATTTTATCATACCTTTTATACTATGAAATTTTCATAGATCTGAAGAGACATATATAAGTGCTTCATGTAAAATTTTAGAATTATATTTTCAAACTTGGATATGTGATATATACAAGTTCTTTCTTGGGAAGATTCAAAAACATTTTTTTTTGGGTGAAGCAAACATGATAAGGTAAAAGAAGCAAGCATACCTGGTGAAGGAAGAAGTAGCAAGAAGATATGGTGAAGGAAGAAGTAGTTAATAGATCTATCGAAATTAGAAGTAGGAAGTAGACTCAGTAAATTAGGTTGGTGTGGTGCCTACAAATCTTTCAGTTGAGGGAATTGATGTCTCCCATAGGTTTGTGCCTACAAATATTGTAGTAGAGAGGATTTATGTCTCTTGTAGGTTATTGCCCAAAAATATTGAAATAAAGGGGATTGGTGTCTACTATAGATTGGTGCCTACAAATCTAGCAACATGGGGGATTTACATCTCCAATATGTTGTTTCCTACAAATTTTATAATAGTAGGTTAGTTCCTCTAAATTTTGTATTAGTATCTTGGTGCCTATTAAAAACTAGTATAAATAAGTTTTTATTTATATATTGTGTTCCATATATGAGATTGTTTGGTTATGATTAATGAATGTTTACATAAGTAATAAGTTTTCTTATACCCTCAAACTTTCAATGAGCAGTTTAAGTGCTAAGGGGATGATCGCTCATGTCCCTATATGAATGACATAAGTGTTTGCATTGAGTTGTGTGTAATAGAGGAAAAAAACACAGGAATGAAAAGAGAGACAAAGGGCAATAATGCAAGAGTGTGTGAGTGAGTGAATATAAGAGGAGAGGCTACAAGAAGAGGCTACAACGTGAGGCTGAGATCTTGTGAAGAAGAGAAGGCCAAGTGCTGCTATAATGTAAGCTCTATGAGGGACAATAGATGTGTGTGTTACTGAAGAGATAAGAGCTTAGAGCTATTGTGTGTGTCTCTAAGGAGAACATAGGGTTTAGTGTGGGTGGAGGTTGTGTATGATAAAAAGAGAGCAGAGTAGAGAAAGAGTTAAAATCAGGCTGAGTGGGAGCCAAAATAGAGAGAAGTAAATTCCTTATGGACAATAGGTTGGTGTCTACACCACGCATTGTTGTTGCTTCCATGTAAGTGGGTTTATGAAGAAAAACTTAGTGGTTGGTGCCTATTGTAAGTGGGTTCATGAAAAATAAAGGAGTTGGTGCTTCTTGTAAGCTGATCAGGTGTCTGCAAAGAGGGAGTTGATGCTTCCTACTAGTGGATACTAGAAAAGCACATAAGGGAGTTGGTGCATCCTGTGAGTGGGTGCTTAGGAAACATGATGTAATCTAAGTGGTGGCTTTAGATTTACAATATAACAAACAAATATTGGTGGTTTTATCCCTTTATGGGTTTCCAAGTTAAATATTTTTGTTCATATGTGTATGTTTCTCATGTTGTTGCTGTGATGTTTTAATTTTTTGACTACATAATATGTTATGGAATCTTCACAAGTATGGTTGCTAAGAAAAGGAAATTATAATTTGGCAATGATTGTATAAATTAGCCTTAAAATTGATTAACCCGCCTCTTAGTATCATAATTTCTTCCAACAATTGGTACTAGAGGAGGTCCTTTAGGAATAACTGAAATGCTTGAACGTAGATCAAAAGGAAACATGGCTAATCAAGATTGTCTAACACTAGATGGAGTTCCACTTTTGAATGGAGCAGAGTATGTGCTCTAGAAGGTTAGAATGGACGCATGCTTAATGGATGTTTATTTATATTTTTGGTTGTATATAGAATATGGAGTACATAATGATACAAGCCTAAAAATATCCTGAAAGGGATACCAAATCCAGATGCAGATAAGGTGATACATTTCATGTCTACCAAATAAATTCTAGAAAATATGTATTATGAATAAGGAGAAGAAGCTGAATAGACACTAGCAAATAATAAATATCCTTGCTGCTCTTATAATGGATCATATATTAAAGAAGATCCTCTTACAAGAATTCTCGCTATTGGGGATAAAGAGAAGAGAATGAAGAATAAGAAGAAATCATCTCAGAGAAAAGATGACCATAAGATTGAAGATCTTCCCCCAAATGTGCAAGTTGTTGCTAATCACTCCAGAGATGAAGAAGAACATAGAAAGGAGATACAACCAAAAAGTAAGTTATTGTTTTGTTGCAAGCATAAATAAATAGGTCATTTATCATCTAGATGTTCATATGCATCCTATGAGGTAGAGATAGCCATACATCTAGTATTTGTGAAGGAATACCTACATTTGTATCCAGACTAGATGAGGATACCTCTCAAGAATATGAAAGAACACTCCATGAGGAAAACAAGAAAATATCCCATGAGGAGTCATTTGTAGAAAAAATGAATGCATCCCTTGCAGTGATGAAGAAAGGGTTGATAGTGAAATAAATCTTGGTTTTGGATCTTCTAGTACCCATGACATAATTGAAGAAGATGTAGATGAGAAGATATATTCCAGAAAGAAAATCATCTATACTCTAGAAGAGATAAATGATCTTTCGAAAGAAAACCAAAATAAAAAGTAGTACTTGCAAGAATATGAGTTGAGCAAAACATTCATTTATCTAAATGCTCAACAAGAGGAAGTCAAAAAACTAAATGAGATGTTGACAAATCAGCTGAATGAGAGATAAGCTTACTATGAGAGACTAGAAGTTGAAGTAGTCTCGTTGAGACTTCACTTAGAAAAAGGCTAATGATCATCTGTATCAATATTTGATGCTTGAGAAGAGTAAAAAGGCCTTGGATGACATCCTCATTAACCAAACGTAACCTCTCATTAAGGCTAGGCTTGGACATAAAAAGGAACCAGGATCTAAGAAAGAAGAAGGGAAAGAATCAACTAGCCATGATGATGCAGTTAAAGAATCCAACATTAATAAAGGTAATTAAATTATTGGAGATGTTATCACTGAAAATGCTGTTGTCAAAATTTTTTAGTCTAGCTTAAAGTCAGAGCAGTTTCGCAGCGCCAGAATTCTTTTTAGCAGTTTCGCAGCGCTACCTGTTTGAGTGGTTTCGTAGCGTGCTACGAAACTGGGGATTTGTTCGAGTTTTCAGTGGAGGCCCGAATCCTAGCATGCTTATTGTACAGAGTTCTACTTCCCTCCAGGAATGTTGATGAGAGCAGTGACAGTGTATTCAAGGAGACACCCTATGATGATGCAGCTATTGTGGGATTGGCATCAAGTACATTAAGGGAGTTATCTCTGAATTCTGGCTCATGGGTGATTGTGAAGAATGTACATACTAATGTGGGAGACTTGCAAGAGATTTTGTGTTGAATCCTCCAGACAAAGAATCTATTAAATTCCATAAATCATAGAGTGTTTGACATTTGGAATTGTCTTTTCACAATCTGTAACCTCTTTCACAAAACAGGGCGCCACAATGGATTGAAAGATTGGAAAAATATTTATGATAAAGTTCATGTTCACACCATGTTCAAGGATAAAGATAAGAATACTTCGGCGTTTCAATCTGAGGATGATTGATTTTTCTGTCATAGGTGACCTCTAAGGTAGGTAAGCGCCATGCAGGTGTTGGTATTAATGCATGAGAAGGATGGAAGCGTATGATTCAAGTGAATTATCAACTGGAACTACATCAGCAATACAAATCAAGGTGGTAATGGAGAAGTGGCTCAAGGCTTTGCTGCTTTTCCTAATACACCGGTTGCTTATTCTGTTTAGTGGCTCAAGGCTTTGCTGCCTTTCCTAATACACCGGTTGCTTATTCTGTTTCCTCTTAGTCCATCACTTCAGTGTTCACATAAGGTTGAAGAACGATTTGTCACCTTAAATACTGGTATTTGTGAGATCGCTTTGGAGATTACAAATTGGGTTGCCATTAATTGTCTTCCTACTGAAAGAGTTCTTCAATTCATGGAGAATTCATTAGAGGGCCAGATGCTGCCAGCAGACTCAAAACGGTTTTTTGAAAAGCATGTTGTTTCCTTAGTTCCTTTTATTCCAAATCTCATACTGAATGTATCTGTAGACTAGAAAGAAAGGCTATTGAAGGCTTTTACACGAGCATTTGCAGAGTGTAACTCAAGTTCGACAATGAAGCTCTCATACCTCTTTTCAATTGAAAACATGTTTTTTTCATGATGTACGAGATAATCTTCTTCTAGTGTTTCAAAGGGAATTGGTCAATTTGTTTCCGAAGCTGTTATGGGAATTGAGGCATGACAACCCCAATGCATCCAAGGCTGTATTGAGGGTTCTTCTTCATATTGGTCGTTCTACTCCTGTAGATTCTATGCTGCATGCAGAATATACGAAATTACAGCCAGTGTTACAAATAGGCAGCGTTGTGTTTATTTCTGCAGGGGATCACGTTTTTCTTAGACTGGGATACACAGCACCTCCTTCTTGGTATTATTCTCTGAAATAAAAATGTTTTGGAGCTATTGTAACTACCTGGCTTATGCGAAATGCATTGCAGTCGTTTCTTCAAGGCACACGGGCTTTTAAAATGACTGATATAAATGAAAATGTCGTGAGTGTTATTAAGCACGTTGTTTCATTATTAATGTATATATTGAAGACATGAAAGTGCTCTTATGAAATGCAGCGATTAATGCCAAGTGTCAAGTAGTTTTATAAAGAATTTGATTGCCACAAGGCCGCCATGGTTAGTGACACTGGGATAGAGATGTGGCACAAAGGCTGGAATGAAATTGATTGATGTCGTTAAAAGACGAGTGCGCATTGAATAAACACAGAAGGAAGGTTGGATTTGGAGGAGAGATAGAATGGCGCTTTTATAGTATGCATGGATTAGTTCAGGGCTTTCCAGAATCCGTCTTTCGGGCAAATTGTTGATATTGATGAATATTTTACAGATAAGAGAATATCATAAAATCGCTGCTGTCGTCGTGTTGCTCAGAATGGTTACCACATGGTGGGTTTGCAGTGGAATTGTATTGGTTGTATCACAAGTCTGCAGTTTTGTTGCATGACAAGTTGTTATATGCTGTGGTTCGTGTAATCAATACTGAGCGCAAAGCAATGCTATGGAAATGGCGACCATGTGAAAAATCTCCAGTTCACCCTTGTTTAAGCCCGGATCGGCTATGCTATAAAAAGCTCTGCAATCTACTGTTGCTTTTTCCAATGAGGCCGACTACTCTCGTCCCGAAAAACAAAAGCCCCATGATCGCATCATGACACTTGATCTTCCACATGGTGGTCATCTGTAGTTACGCTTTTTAATTTTTCAATGGTGGACAAGGGCGTGTATAGGTCTGGATTCCCCAATATTATCAACTTCCCATTTCTGGAGACCCTTCGTCTGCGCTCAATCATTTATCTGTGCCAGGAGCCGTATTCAGCAAACAATATAGAGTTTATAAAGAATCATGGAATTAAGCTATTTCATTTTGGGATCGAAGGAAACAAGGAGCCTTTTGTGAATATACCAGAGGATGTTATATGAGAAACATTGAAGGTTTTATTGGATGTTGGGAATCATCCTGTGCTGAAATCATAAGCTGGAGCCAAAATTCTTCAGCGCTCAATAATACTATCTGACAGGGGATGGATAAGAAGAGTAAAGTTGGTACATGTCATCAATTTTTTATGAATACCTGTGATTGACTGGTTTGAAATCAAACGTTGTGGATCAACACTTTATTGACGTGTTTGATGTATCCAGCTCTAAGTAGTCAAGCTGTGTATCAATGTGTTTCTGAGATTATAAGTTGGAGCCAAAATTCTTCACCTACATAATATTGAGCCATGTCTGGTAATCTGAAGCATATAAATTTTCTCATGGTTACCAGACCGATACTTAAAAGATTTCAGCAGTTTCAATCCTTTTTAAAACAATGCCTTATAGATTGGATGAATCTACAGGTTATATGGATTATGACCAGCTGGAGAAGCGCAGTCCTATTCAGGCCTAAACTCATTGTGGCTAGTGCTTATGCACACCATTATGACTATGCTCGGATGCGCAAGGTTTGTGACAAGCAAAAAAGCTGTGTTGTTGGCGGACATGACAGACATAAATGGACTTGTTGCAGCTGGTGTAGTTCCATTTCCTTTTAAGTTTGCAGATGTAGTGACTACTACTACACACAAGTCACTCCGTGGTCATCGTGGTACAATGATATTTTATGGAAAGGGCATCAAAGAAATCAACAAGCAGGGGCAAGAGGTTAAGTATGACTATGAGGAAAGGATTAACGCAGCTGTGTTCCCTGGTCTTCAAGGTGGTCCTCACAATCATACCATAACTGGCTTAGCTGTTGCTCTTAAATAGGCAACTACCTCAGAGTATAAAGCATATCAAGGGCAGATTCAGTCCAGAGGTAACGGCCTATTTCACAGGTTTGGCAATACCACAAGTTCAGCATGCAATTCAAGTTGTTGATAAAGTAAGAGGGATGGAGTGACCTCTTGATGTGTTACAAGTTTCATTGGATGCCACTGTTGGAAAAAATGCAGCCATAAGCACAGTGTTAGCAGAAACCAGTGAAGAAGACTGTGTTTTCTAAATCACACAGCAGTTTCGTAGCGCGCTACGAAACTGCTGTAGGTGATGATTTTAAAGCGCAGAGCAGTTAGTGTGATACTGTGAGCGGGAGTTGTGGAAGAGAGATATCTGTTTATCAATACCATCTACAGCACATTCAAAAACATGGTAGTATTTCATACCTGGGGTTGTTAAAAGATTTGGGAACATATTGCTACACTTTAGGAGAATGTTGGGAGACAGAAGCCGTGAAAACAGAGCACCTTCCTTGGTTAATTAATGAAGCCATCTACGTGACTGGAATCCAAGGCCAACTCATTTAGTGTACTTTCCTTCAGTCATCTCAACTCAAGCAGCAAAAGGACATGTGTCAAGAGCCAGAATAGCATCATGCTACGAGGAGCAAAGATTGTGGATTTTGATTAAATGAAAACCATTTGTAATTTCAGTTTAGTCATTATGTAATTAATAAGTTAGTTATGCACTAGATAGGGATAGTCAATAGCCACCTTCGAGGCTCCCCTCATGCTGGAGGAGGAAGCTCGAGGTGGATAAGTTTGTTTGCCTATAAAGGGATCAGATTAGAATGTAGAAGGGGTTGGATATTTTATACAAAAACAGAGTTGTTTTGGGCCATTGTAAAGCTTATGACAGTAATAGTAAAACAGTGTTGACTTCTTCTCAAGATTCTCGATGGATTATTGTGTTCAAGTGTAATGGTGGTGTTTTATATCATATGTTATTTTACAGCCTTGTTATAGTACAATCACTCAGAATTCATATCCTATGCTCTGACTTCCTGTGTATTTAGCAAGCTGTGGTTTTTATGGAATATGTTTGGACATGTAATGCAAAGAGCCTTGACTTCCATGAAATGACTTTGTTTCTCTTGTTCACTTAGTGTATGAGACTCCATAGCCCAATGAGAACTAGTTTGATATGTTTCCAACCAGCTTTTGCTTCCATGAATGAATAAAGAGTTAGCCATCTATTGTAGTGAAGGATTTTATCAAGAGTTTGTGAGATAGCCCTCTCTGATCAAAGAGGCTAATCTTTGATCTAAATTTAGGTTGAAATAGTTACATGAAATCTTGCTTGGTTGCAGCCCTCAGTAGTGATTTTGTGATAACAGGAGATTAGCAACATCAATGGAAGAAAAAACAAATGCTAGTAAATGACAACCTAAAGAATTAATAGGAGAAGAGTAAACAACAACAGATAATTATTCAGGGAAGGAATTCAAACAACCATGGAAAACAAATGAAGAACTAGCAAAGGTCCTTCCTCCACAAGGACAAGGACCTAAAGGAAAAAGTATCTTTAGGTATCAAAAGATCTTTCATGGTTATTGTTTTCCTTCCAATAATTATGGACATAGATCCATAAAATGTAGATGGCATGCAATAAAATAGAGTATGTGGAGTAGCAACAACAAAATAATGCATGAGATGCCAAGGAACATGCATGTTGGCAACAATAGAAGTTTTGCTAAGAATTTTATCAAGAATATCAATTATTTTGCTTCATTCTTAAGTCATGTTAAATGCTACAATTGTGGAATTTTTGGGCACATGGAAACAAAATGTTGATATGGGAAGACAAGGCATCACTCACAGAGTGTGCAATAAAAGGAAGAAACTCAACCATTGAAAATGAGAAGGAATAAGATGGAAAAAGTAGAAGAGTTTGCTTTTAGTGCTTAGTGTAAAGGTAAAATGTGAAAATGTGAAAAGACTCAGCATGAATCTAATTTTTCTCTTAATAAAAATTAGGATAAAATTAAGAGGAATTATCCTTACATTTTCATGGTGGACCTCTCTGTAAGTATCAAATGCAATAAGTGTAGGGTTCAAGTAAACAAAATCAAGAACAACCAAAATAATTCTTCTTTGCAAATCAAGTGAAATGGGACAAAGAAGATATGGATGAAGAAAGAAGAAATTGAGGAGAAGTGCTTTTTAGCCCTACACAATGAATATGAAAACCAAAGTAGGGTAAATAAGAAGTTTGTAGGAGTTTCCCCCATCAGGACTCATCCCACAAAGGTACGAAAGAAAATTGATAATCTATTTAAGGGGATCGGATCCTCAGTCTCTCTTGATTAAGAGGAAGAGGATGGCTTCAAATGAAGTCAAAGGTTTTAGACATAATGAACAAATGGAAATATAAATAATGGTGCATCTGAATGTTGGAGGTAAAGTTGATTCTATTCTATATTATGATGAGGAATTAATTTATCTTTGTATAGCAACAATGCAGGAGTAAGAGAAAATGAAACCATCATAGTCTAAGGCGGAGAGTATATACATCAAAATTTGATGTTATAATAAGATGAGATGCAACAGAAGGGTGGAGTGATAAGGTTCCCAAAGAAAAAATAGGTCCATAGGAAAATCTCTCAAGCAGAATCAAAGAAGGAAGATGGTAGGATATCAAATAGGATAAGAGTTCATAGACATAGGGGAAGCTTCATAATCAATAGAAGTAGGCATCACCTATTGGTCTCAAGAAGAGTTGATTGCTAAAGAAAGGAAAGGTTTGCATATCTTACATGATATACTCCTATTTCATTTAAGTAGTAGATTTGATTATGCCTAGTAATCATAACTAGAAGAAAAAAATTGGTTTTGATCTACATGTTCCTTAGTTATAACCTAGTATCATTATGTAAATTGATAGTCTTTGGCTATAGTGGAGAAAATTGTTGTATATTAATTCATTCTTTTTTGAGAAGAACTCATGGGATTTTTCTTGGAGAATTATCCAATTGCTATCAAAATATTGGTACAATTGGTGTTACATAAGCATCAATCCCTATTTCGAGTAGCATGATCTTAGGGGGAGAGAATATGATGGATAGTATGCTCAGAAGGCGTGAGTACAATCACTTGAGCTACAACAACAATGGAAGAGTAAGAAAAGTTGCATAATCAACAATTGGTATAAAAAACAACATCTATACCCTTTGTAGTATGGATTGATACAAAATGCACTAGCAGATAGAAGTGATCAATGATTGGTTCTTAGAAGTAAATTCAATAGCTATAGAGTGTCAAAAACTAGATGAAAATCCAAAAGAGATAACATATGTTCAGGGGGAGCATATCAAATACACATCGAACACTCTAAAGAAGATCAACATATACAAGAAGCCACACAAAAATTTATTCTTGATTGCATACATTATTCTCCCTTGATATTGATGTCAAAATGGGAAACATTTCCCTCCTAGAAAAATAAAGGAACTATATAATATAAGGAGATTTTTGTACTAATGGTTTTTTTCATATGTTCCTGACCGAAGGCATGTGGTTAGACATATGGGGAAAAGGAGATATTAACCATTGAGGAGAGATATGGTGCACTTTCTTAGCAGGGGTGTGTGGAGTCAAAAAAGCAACAACATATTCAATTTATGAATAGAAACTGATTTGAAGATGTATTTGTAGGTGGAGAGAGACATCACCTCACAAGGAGAGAGGTAGATGTAGCACCTTGCCATTGATGTCAAAAGGGGAGAGATACATTAGCCACAAGAGGAGCCTTGCCAGTAGCTTAGGAGAATGGAATCACAACTTGTGTTTGTGGGATATTGCCATCAATGCCAAAGGGGAGGATTGTTGGAATTGTTAGGTTGCTAGTTGGCATAGTTCTGTTGGCATTGATTTCAACCATTAGTGTAGTGATGTGAAATTTAGTGCATGGATGAGATGATTGTGTTAGGTGAGACTATTGGCATGGTTCTGTGACATTCAATGGGAGATGTGGCTTGGGAAAAAAGTATTTGATGGGTGTTTTTGTCCTAACTAAGGCCAAGGAAGACTTATCTTTGGTAGTATATTTGCCTCAGAAAATCACCTTAGATGCTCTTAAGGATTGCATGGTTGGATAGTGATCACAAATAGCTTTCTAGTGGTATAAGGTAGGTTGAAAAACCCCTCGAGAATCAAAAGTTATGGGAAGCCAAAATTTTGGCATGGTTCTAGGGTCTCATGGTTCCACCCTGTTGGTTTTCCCCTGACACTTTAGAATCAGGTTTATGTCTAAGATAACGATAAAAAACACATTGAAATACCACAACACTAGCATTTTACATAACGGAAAATATATAGTAGTGAATTAATCTAGTGCACATGATAAATTTTAACCCAGAACTTGTTATATTACAAACCTAATACAACAAACATAGGGCTCCTGTACCACGGATCATGGCCCTTACAATCATCCATGATTCAAGATCAACTAGGCTTTGGATTCAGCAACCTATGACTATCAATCTGTCCCTGAACAAAGTACACTTGAATTACTTGCTAATGTAGCACTTCCAAAGCCCTTTTAGTCCATAAACCTTGAACACATATGGAAGGTCCTTTTCCACCTCTTCTACTACTAAGGCTTCTGAAACTTTAGAAATCCTTGTATCTTCAGCCCAACAATATACCACTACTAAACCTCCTGTTGCTCCAAGAGTGACTAACATAGGCTCATACTAATATTCCCTTTAGCTTCTCTCTCGCTCCTTCAATATTTCCAACTCATCGGGTATTCAAATATCCCCTCTTCTTGTTTGTCTGCTACTCTAAATATGACCAAAATTTGGGTTCAACAATCTACCCTCTTATTAGTAATATTATCCACTTGCAACCCACTGAACTAGGGCAACAATAACATCCCAATTGATTTCTCTTTTGCTATTCCAAAAGTCAATCCTTAGGGAACACAAATATTCCCTCACATAGTCCAAAACTTGATTGATCTAGGGCATCACAAAACTACTGACCTAAACCCTTTAGGATAGACTTATCCATACACTCCAACCCAAAATTTCTTCTCCTTGAAGACACAACTATTAGACCTCCTAACAAACTCAGATCTATGGAAAAACAATTTAGTCCTCAACACAATTCGGATTGTACCTTATTTTATTCATTACTTCTAAAAATCAACCCTCATTCCTCCATTAACACAAGCCATAATTCAATGTACAATACCCTTATATTCTTCTCTCTCTTCTGCTTCAGCTTAGCCCTTACTCACAAGTATAATAAGCTTTCAACCTCATGCATAGGGAGTCTTAGCCCTCTTAAACAAAGGTAGATAAAATCGGCCCGAACTCAGATATGAAGAAAAAATAATTAGGCTCTTATTCACAATGATATTCAACACAAGGATGCACAGAACTATCCAAAGAACCTTCACCAAGTCACGACCAACCTTCCTCGTTCGACCTGTACTAGAACAAGAGACAAATGACAAAACCAAGACACATATTTCTACTCCTTATCTATCTTGGGTCCTAAGGTATGAAACTTCCTTTAACTCTATCCTTTCTCAAGAAAAAAATGCACTTGTGGATGATCAAATGAGGTTTCATCTCTTTTATAGTAGTGTTTTTGTAGAAATGGTGTACCAAAAGACACCTCCTTAGCAATTGGTTGTTCCCTGCAAAGGAATACAAATAGAATTGGTTTTGTTAGTGAAAAGAATGAGATAAACAAAACACTGCAAATGGTGAAAACAATGCATATACAAACATAAACTAAAAAAAATAGATAAATACACAAATAATGCTCAATGAAGCAAACCAATCAACAAAATAATGGAAAAAGGCCCCCTTTATTAACTGTTGGTGGTAGAATATGAATACAAAAGATGAACACTAAACACTTGAAGCGAATTGTTTGAGCTATGGTGCTAAAAAATCCTTAGCAAGGAGGTTCCTTTCCTAAATATCTTTCCAAGCTTCTCCTCTCTCTCAAAGAAGTATGAAGACTCTCTCAATGGTGGACTCTTCCTTCACTAGGATGATGGATTGCTTAGAAGCAATATGGCCAACATACTAATGCTCTTACTTCTTCTGCTTCAACAATGAAATTTAGGGTTGCTCTGATAGAAATTTGGCCAACATAACATTGTCTCATGTTTTGGTTCTCCCATGGCCTATTTATATAGAAATTTTGAATCCATCTTCCCTCTCTTGGTTCATGAATGATAATGACTTATGAGTAGGACAATATGATTCCATTGAGGGCTGCATATCTTAAGGGTGACTTGAATTCAGTTGTCCTTGACTGAGATCCTGTTAGGGAATCTTATTCCAAGTGTGGGAAGTGGTCCCGAATTGCCACGTCAACCATTTTCTCGATTACATGACTTTAAAAGGAAATACCATGTGTCGCGCGGCTATCAAAGAAAAATCCGCTCAAACTTCAATTTTTTAATTCTATATACTTTGGACCTTAGGAGAATTTAAATATTTTGAACTTCATAATGTCTTTAGCCGAAAAATATTCACTTGTACATTCTACTGGACAAATTTAGGCGTATTCTAGATTGTACAAATACATGTGTGATTTTCTGGTGTTAACAATTGCCCCTTGATGTATGAGTTTAGGAGAAAAAACATAGCTGAAATACATCACGTTTTTCTGTTATGACTGAAAATCTACTCATTTTCTTGAGAGAGAGAAAATAAATTGTTATGGAGATGATTAGGGAAAATCCTTCACTGAGCATAAAGGATAACCATGCTCTGAAGAAAACCTAAAAACTAAAAAGTGTTTATACGAGGCAGGCATGTCCCATGCTAGTTATGATGACTAGTGATGAATTATTAGAATCATACAGGAAATAGTTTTGTCTAGTCAACACTATGGTGGTTGACATGGTAATGGCTGATGATGATAACTGATGACACCCTCAAGGGTGTTTCTTGAAAAATAGATTGAATCTACTGCCCCCATGCATAAGAAAGGTGAAGCACTACTTGAGTGATGTGTTAAGGTATGCATGGGACTTCAAATTTGGGTACCTTCCCCACATAACAATGTAAGAACTAATGAATGGGGTGCTTAGTGATACGTGGGTCTTCGACTAAATGAAATAATTGCAACGGTCATTAAGTACAGTACCACCTTGACATGAAAAATTGTGTTGGTGTCGAATGTCAGGGGGATCAATGACATAAGTGAGAAATGATGACTCTCATTTCCCCACCCAAGGATTTCCCTTAAAGGGGGGAGTATCTAAGGTACTGCCTCGAGCCTGGAATATGGGTGTTGAAGTCGACAAGAAAGAAGCGCCAACTGTCTGAAATGATGATTCAGGAAATCAATATAAGGTGAAAATAGGCTATAATAGTGTGGGTCAGAAAAAGGCATGATAATGAAAGATGACGATATGAATGGATATGGACAATTGGCTCGAGGTCAGAGCTATAATGCAAGTGGTGGTAGTTAAAACACTTTTGCTATCATGGATGGCTCCAGAGTCGGTAGGACTTCCAGGGTAGGTGTAAGTATGTTCTGACTAGTGTGAAGATGGTAAATGAATGTGGATGATGTGTGAGCTTTGACCAATGGTGACTAGAAACAACCGCGAGGTAAAAATACATGAAATTATAGGTGGGAACCTTTTTCCTAAAAAAGAAATTTGTACATTTACCAAAAAAATTTAAAGGTGGTTTGGGATGCATATGCAAGGAGATAGGTGCCCAATGAAAACAATTACCTGTATGTTGATGGAGGTAAATTGTATTTGGCAGGGTGAGGGGGCCCCATTGGTTGGTATTGGTGCTGAGTTGATGAGGAGGACGAAGTGACGCAGATGGTCTACTGTAATATGGGTGAATTGTAGGCCAAATGTAAAACACAATGGTGTGTCCATCTTGATTAGTGACAACATAAAAGGGGTGGCCCGAGAATGGGGTTGGGAATCAATGAGTGAAGAAGAATGAGGCTAATCTTTAAGGTATGCAATCTGAAGTGGTTCCCAGGCCTAGGTAGATGGTCATGGATCCCAATAGTATGTGGGGGTCTATAACAAGAGGTGATCCATGAGTGGTAAGGCTCTATTGACTAGTGTGGACATTTACCATATGTAAGGGGAGGTGGTGGTAAATTTGGTCGAGATGATGGACCCTATGGCAGATTTCGGAGAAATGATGTCAAGATATGCAAAGCTTTGTAGGAATCCTATCATGCTGGGTAGTGAATGATACCTTCTATATCACTTTGGCCATCGAGGCATTGATCTTGACAGGAAGTTGTTGTTGTACCTACAATTTTAATAACTAATTCCCCAAGTGAAAACATCCTTTTTTATGATATAAATAATTTGAAATAAACTGAAAAACATGAATTGAAAAACAAGGGAAGGCACTCCTGAAGTGATATTCTGAGCATGTGGTGGGTCTAAAAAAGAGTTGGGGAGACAAATGGAATGAAGGGTACCATGATGAAGATGATGTGGTCCAAATCCTTGTGTCTCTGATGGTTCTGAAAATGGAGTTTTTGAGCTCCTATACTGGGCTCGATAAAATGTTGGTAAAGGCGATATATAGGGAAAAGTAGGCCTAATTCCACCTCATTTTCACTTACTATTTTGGGAGGTCTGTTTGAAAATTTAATTGAACTTAAATTGTTTACATAAATTATTGACCAGGGCTAGTAAGACGATGAAGTGTAAGTGCAATGTATGTGCTGGAAGCATTTTATTCTAAATTAAATTGAGTTATCAAGATGCACATGTCTTCTATGAGTAAATCTATTATTCCTAGAAAATAAGATTAACTCTACAATGATGATCACACTCTCTTTCTTAAAAATACTTTTTCTTATAGAAATCTCACACTCTACTTTAAAATAAATAAAATATCACACTTCTGTAAATGAAAATTAATTCCACACTTTTCATAAATAATAATTATATACACACACTCAAATGTAGAAGAAAAAACTACTATTTAATCTCATCACACATCTATATAAACAACAATCATACTTGTGTGAAAACAAAATGAAACAAACTCCTACTTAAAATACATTCCACTTGCTTGAATTATAGATCACACATGCTTGAAATTTAACATCAAATTTTGCAAATAAATCCTTTGTCTATAAGAAAGATAAAGTTTTTTATAATTTATTAAAGTATAACACTATGGCATTGCTGCTAAACTCTATACATGTGCATCCAGAATCTATGAACAAACAAAATGATCAGTAGAATGAACTTAAATCAAATCTGGAAGAAATCAAAATGCAATTACTTAGTCAAACAAACAGAAAGCTATGAAAATATAAAGATAATTTCTATCTACTGAAAACGAAACAAAAATCCTTAATGCTTGAGGGGGCCCTCCATGAGAAGATTAAAATCACGCTATTGATCAAACACTTAACCATGCATGAGAAAATGAGATGATTCTTTTATAAACAGAGCATTAAAAATAGAGTTTAAATCTCACTATCACGTCCTTACTTAACAACCTTTTCATTTATGCCAAGAGGCATATTTATAGAGCTCATAACAATAACCTGTTTAGAGTTATACACCTAATCCATATCAACATAAACTATAATTAACTTGAAATGATATCGTAACATAATTAGCTCATAATTTTCTATTATCAAAGCAAATCATGAGGCATAAATCTAGTTCTCACTCGCCTGTTGTCGACCATAGAGGTTGAATTCATATTTGACCACATCAATAGGACCTTCTTCCATCAATCTAGTTCATGAGAGTAGGAGGAAATCATTGAGTGCATAAATTTCCACCTACCCATATATTTCGCTTCCTCGCTGGCACTTGGAACATCTCAAACCATAGACTTGGTTGCAGAATCATATATTAACTGTAGAATCATTGCAATTCATTAGCTAAAGTAAACATTAAACTAAATAATAAAGAACGTTATCAATTTATGAAATACAAGACAATTGTATACCTGCCATGTCATAATTCTTGTGATTTGATGCCCAATGTGTGATTATGAAGGTAAAAAAGAAATAGATAGAGTGAAAAAAGGGTGTAAAAAAGAAGCAATTATGAGGCTCAACATTCCCCCACACAAAGGTCATTGCATGTTGTCATGCAAAAATTTCAAAATTGATGAACCCTTCCTATTACTAAACTCCTTTAGATACTTGAGATAAAATATCCATATTTTTCTTTTTTGCCTCCTTCTTAGTGACTACCATCCTTGGTTTCTTCATCAGAATCTTATACTTCTGACTTTTGTCTTAAGGGATTTTTCCTTTTCTTTTAGCTTCTTATTCTTATCATACCATAGAGACATATGTAAGAGAATATTTTCATTCTTGGTCCTCTGTATTTCATTCTGCACTTTCAATGTTTCATGTCCCTGTTTTAAGTGCCCGTTTAGTGTCTCCAATTCATAAATTTCCCATTGAGAGTATTTACAATTGGAGGTTCTTGTGGACTATCGGAATGAATTTAATTTTCTTTATTTGAAGAGGATGCAGTGGCCTTTTATGTAGCTCTTTTATCCAAATATTCTATATAATCATTTATCTCCTGTTGGACTGGATCAATTTCAGGTGTTCTTCTTACTGTGCAATTGGTGATGGATACTTTAGCCCTTTGTTTTTTATTGGTGATTGGTGACAATAAACTCTATAGATTGTCAAGATGATTCCTTTGTTGTTTTGTTGAGTCTTTAACTCCTTCTAATAGTGGATGAGGTTTTAGTGAGAGGAATTTTCTTTTGAGTTTTCTTTATTCTGTCTTTGCTTGCTCTATTTTCTCTATTTTTCTTTTAGATATTCTTCCTTCCTTATCACTAGTTTTTCTTCTTCTAACATTCTACTTTTTAAGATTTTTTAATACATCAGCAAGGGGAGTTTCATCTTCTAAGGGCTAATCTTATTGTAGAGGTAGGTCATATTTAGGGTTTAGAGATAGATTTATTCTACTTATCTTTATTTTTCTGTTGGGTTCTTCCTGTTCTACTTCTTTAAAGTTGTTTCTGAATAGAAAAAAATCCCAATCATCTCCTATACTTTTGAGGTGGGCTTCAATCAACATTTTTATCATGCCATGATGATACATGACACTTTCAATAGATTGTATTTTTCTCTGAGTATTACCAATCATTTTCATCAGACTATGGAGTAATAAATGAGGCAAATTAATTTCATTACCCTCAAGGAAATGCATCATCAAACATACTACTGAATCTAGCTTCACAACTAATAAATTTTTGAATGAACAACAATACATTTCTCCATTTTCTTTTAAGAGTTGTATTTGGGATGCCTTTCTTAAAGATTGAAGTGTCCATACCTGGGTTTTTGAGAAATTTCCTCCATTCATTTCCTTCAATTTCTCTACTTTTGAACTAATTTTCACCAACCCTAGGTAGCCCAGTTACTTCTGCCATGAAAGATTCTGTCACTATTATTTTTGCATCTCCAATTTCTGCCTCAACTCCATCAAATGCTCGGGTAAAGGACTTTGTTACTTCTTTTTCATATCCGATAAAATTTTCTACAAATTACAACCATTGTACTTGCTCTAACATCTGTCTGATTTGTGGATAACCCTGCATGAATTTATTCCCATCTAACTTTGTCCTCACAATAACCCCCATGTTGGCGAAGTCTCATCCCGCAATTTCTTCTTTTGACAAGGTTATGGAGTGAAAATGGCTTTATAAAATTGAGCATGGATGAGAGTGAAATCGTGAATGGAAATGAGTGAAAAGGCTTTCTGAAAACATATTATGAATGAGGGCAGAATTATCAGGGTTTATGGAGTGGAGTAACTACACAATGTTGAATGATGAATAGGATTATGGCCAACTTCGTTGATAGGACCTAGTATTTATAGTTAAATATGAATTTATAATAGTAATGCTTACTTCAAATGTCAGTAGTAACGTCTATTTTATTTCATAATCTAATGTTTCTTACCTTTATATTTAATCTAATATTTACATACCTTTGGATTTATGATTCTAATGCTTTGATTAATATTTGTATATTGTCCTTGGATACCTTCAATTGCAAGCTTGATTATTTTCTTATGCCAATATCTTCATTTGTCCCAATTAGTCCTTGTTAGTATCAGCTACAGAATTTCGTTAAAGTTGCAGATTCTCAACAATTCTATATCTTCTTATTTTGAAAATAAAAATAGGCTTACAAAGAAAATGGGATTAGAATAAGGTTTAAAAAGAAAATATAGAGTACCAAGAGTACCAAGAGTACTTGGTTTTCATCTTAAATTTTCTTTATAAACATGCCAACAATGTCAATTTTCATGTTCATACCATATTATATATATATATATATATATATATATATATATATATATATATATATATATATATATATATATATATATATATATATATATATATATAGAGAGAGAGAGAGAGAGAGAGAGAACAAAAGACTTTGTGAGTCAATTTGGAGAGGAAGGGAAATCCTTCCTAACCACCTTCAAATCAATATTGGCTTGCAATTTTTTAACAAATTCTTCCCTTGTCAATGGTTTATGATAAATTCTCAATCAATGACCATTTACAAGGAAGGTCACTTTTTATTCACCAACGATTCTAATCTTGACTGCACCATTATCAAATACAGTTTCAATCTCATAAGGCCCAAGCCAATGACTTTGAAATTTTCCTTGAAATTTTTTTGAGCCAAAAAGTAATGCCCAATCTCTTGGCTAAAATTTCCTTCTTTTATGAATTTTTCATGCCACATGGATCTTTGTTGTTGAACTATGTTGGTTATTTGAATAACATCCCGTCTCATTTCATCCAATTCATTCAATTTCTCTATTCTTTGTTTTTGTGCTTCAGATAGATCAAGACCCAATTTGACTATTGTATTGAAGGTATTTACTTGGAACTGAATAGGAAATAAAACTTTCTTCCCATAAACAACTTCATAGGGAGTATGTCCTGTGGTATTTCTCCATGTGGTACAATATTCACATAAATTTTCTGGAAGATTTTCTGCCCAGTCTCTTCTATGCAGGTGCACAGTCTTGGTCACAATTGCTTCAATTACTTTATTGGTGGATTCCACCTACCCATTTTCTTGTGGATGATATGGAGTAGACTTTTGATGTTTTATTTTGTATTCCTCCATTATCTTTTGTACCAACTTGGATGTAAATTGAGTACCTTGATCTATCACAATTTCCCTTTTTTGTCTTGATGGTGGATTAATTGGACCAACAAAATCTAGAGCCCATTTCTCAAAAGGTTCAATGAGTACCTAAGGTTGTAGAGGAATTTAATATGAAGTAACATGTTTCCCCATTCTTTGAAAACTATCACATCTCTTAAAATATTCCTTAGCATCCTTAAAATTTAGGGAAGGGCAATAATATCCTAAGAGAAGGATTTTGTAAGCAATTCTTTTATCAGAAAAGTTTCCTCCACATGGTTCATCATGACAAGACTTTAATATCTCTGGTACTTCATCTTCTCTGATATATCTTTGAATGATAAAATCTGGCCATGTTTTGTATAATTCTCCATTTATCCATGAGTAAGATGCACTAATTTGAATTACCTTTCTTTTCTCTTGAGGAGACGGATATAGTGGTAACTTTCCTGTAGCCAAATAATTAGCAATATCTGCAAACCAAGGAGATTTAATAGATTCTGCAAAAAGATATTCATCAGGAAAATTATCTTCTACAGGTACATCATTATTATCATTTTGAATCCAAGATAGAAATTCAACAACTGTATTTTGTTTTCTAGGTTCGTTCAAAATAGTAATATTGAATTCTTGTAGCAACAATAACCATCTTGTAATTCTTCCATTAGTGATTTTCTTATTCATTAAATACCTAATTTCAGAATGATCTATATGTACAAAGGTTTCATAACTAGTGATGTAATGTCTGAATTTATTAATGGCATGGACATCAGCTAACAACTCCTTTTCTGTTACAGTATAATTTAACTCTGCAAGAGTCAAATTTTTACTAGTGTAGGAAATGACACAAGGAGTTAAATAATTTTGTCCTAATACAACTCCTAAAGCTATATCTGAAGCATTAGTTGAAATGTGAAAAGGTAGTTTCCAATGGGTGCTTCGTAAATCTTTTCTTTCAATGTTTCAAAATATTTTTGGCAATCAAAATTCCAAATGAATTCACAATCTTTTGTGAGAAATTTGAAAAGTGGAGAAGCAATTTCTGTAAAGTTTTCTATGAATATTCTATAGTAACTAGTAAATACAAGAAAACTTTTAACATATCTTTGACAAGTTGGAATTGATAATTTAGAAATAACTTCTACTTTAGATGTATCCACTCTAATTCCATTCCCTAAAATATGGTGTCCTAAAACAATTCCTTTAGTAAACATCATAAACATTTTTCATGGCTTAATGAGAGATTTTCTTCCTTACATCTAATGAGAACGTTTTCCAATTTTTTAAGAGTTTCTTCAAAGGAATTTCTAGAGACAGTATTTCATCCATATAAACTTCCATAAAATCATGAATTAGATAAGAGAAAATGCCTAAAACTTCCATTTGTAATGTTGTAGGTGCATTACATAATCTGAAAGGAAGTACTTGATAGGCATAGGTTCCCCATGGACAGGTAAAAGTGGTTTTATATTGATCTTCTGGAGCTACTTGGATATGGTTATATCCACTAAAACCATCTAAGAATGAGAAATATTTCTTTCCTGCCAATGAATGTAAAACTTGATCTATGAAAGGAAGTGGAAAATTATCTTTTCAAGTGGCTTTATTCAATTCCCTATAGTCAATGCATACTCTCCATTTTCATTATTTTTAGGAACAATTAACAATGGTGAAACCCGCTAGATATATGATATTGGAAAATTCACATTCAATAATTTTTGTAGTTCCTCTTTAACAATTTCCCTAAAATTTGGATTCATTCTCCTCTGAGGTTGTCGAATTGGTTTGGAATTTTCTTCAATGTAAATATGATGTATACAAGGATTGGGATCAATTCCTTTCATGTCAGTGTATTTCCATGCATAAGAAGAGGAATGTTCTTGTAACATTTTTATGAATATTTATTTTGAAATTCTTCTAGATTATTATTGATATTCAAGGTTTTTTCTAGAATGGTTTCTATTGAAGAATTGTAAAATTTTTCCATAGAATGTAAATATAATTGATGAGATGATAAATATTCAATATTACATTGTCCTTGAAAACTTTGATTAGATTCATAATATGAGGAAGGCTCATTATTTTCCATTAAATTCAAAATCTGATCTTCTTCATCTATTTGTGAAGTAACAAATATTGGTCGTATATCAATAACATCATTTATCCATTCTTCACTTTCTACCTCTATTTTTGTTTTTGTAGGAGGATATAATGTGAATTTATTTGTTGAAATTCCATCAAAAATAAACATATCACTAGATCTACAACTTATAAAAGCATCATTTATAGCTAACCACGGTCTTCCTATAATCAATGGATGTCCTCCTAAATTACTCTTGGGTGTTAGAACCATAAAATTAGCAGGATACTCCGAAGAATATAAGGATACAAATATGTCTTCTAATACACCATCAAGTTTAATAACAGAGTTGTCTACTAATTGCAACAATGTGGGTGTATATTGAAGATGAGGAAGTTTCAATTGATTCATAGTTTGTTTACTCATGATGTTTATAGCTGCTCCTAAATCAATCAATGTGTTTGGAATTTCAATACCATTGATATGTGTTTTCACAACGGGACTTCCTAGATCAAGATGGTTCTAAATTGTTGTTTTTCCCATCATGATAGCTGCAATTTTTTCCAACCAATTGAATTCTTTTGACTTCTTTTCTCTTTCTTCCTGGTGTTTAAATACTTAACTCCCTAATTGTCTTCACAAATATTGGTATTTCTTTGATAGCTTGTAACAAAGGAATTTTTATACAAACATTTTTCAATTCATCTATCATATCATAATCAGGCAATAAAATCTATTCTTCTACCCCTTTATCAATTTTCAATCTCAGGAAATGGTGGTGTTTGAACAAATATTGAAGGTGTTGGCATTATGACTCAGGTTTGGTGCTATGGCACAGGTGTTGTCCTTGATGGCAACTCACTCAAGTGGAAAATCACTGTTCAGGCTCTCAAAATAATAGAAAATGAGATACCTGCAGGTGCGCCTAACAAAACCTGCAGACCAGCAGGTGCCCTGAAAACGAAGTGCGGACATACCCGTAGGTTCTCCAAACAAAAGGTGTGGACATCAAAGTCACTCACTTTCATGCAGAGAAGCACACGCACGTGGGAATTTTTATGATTGAGTATTTAGTCCAACGTTTTTGATCCTATGGTTTTGGTTCATGGTATTGCGTTCAAAAGAGTTGAACCCAAGTATTGAGTCCTTGGTATTGTTTCTCAATGGTTTTGGTCCATGGTTTGAGAAAGGCCTAAACTATAAAAAAGGAAGGAGATCATTTGGCCTTCTCACTTGTGAATATTGAATATCTTAAGATCCAAAATTTTGGTGATCAGTTTGTGAAGCTAGATCTGAATCAAGGAGAAAACCATAAATTATAAGGTGGATCTACTGGTAGGTCGAGGTCTCTTTGGGGCATGGTCAGATCTGTGAATTCGACAGACTGGGGTACAATTGAGGACTGATAAAGTGTTCATATCTGGAGGTCCACAGGCGAGATACGGCGTAGGTGCGGAGGTCCATAATCCAGTAGGCAGTGCAGGTGGTTTTCACCCACATTGGGTTTCCACCTTATATCTGGTGTTCTTTGGTGTGACTAGCTGTTTTTTCTTGTTCTTGCTCATTATTATATGGTACTGACATACAAATTAATGGTCAACATCTGAAGAATAAATTGAATTATAAATCTGGAAGGTATAGTGAAAAGAATTTGATAATACTCATTCACCCCCCCTCTCAGTATTATTTTCAACAATTGGTATCAGACCAGGTCCTTCTGAAGAAGCTTGATCGCTTGAAGGAAGATCCATCATCATGAGCAACTACGAGAGAGAAGCATCGATCAGGCCACCAATTTTTTATGGGACCAACTTCATCTATTGGAAGGTAAGAATCATAGCATATCTTCAATCTCTTGGTACAGAAGTCTGGGATATCATAGATACAGGGTACACTTTTCCATCCATAATTCCTACAGATTCGGCTGGTAAGAAGCAATATGAAACAAATGCAAAGGCTGTCAATACTCTATTGGGATGTCTATCTCAATCAGAATTCATCAAAGTTATGCAGTATAAATCCGCAAAAGAAATATGGGACAAGATTGTTCTGAGCTATGAAGGAGATGAACAGGTAAAACGAGCAAAACTTCAAACCCTCAGAATTCAGTATGAAAATCTCAGAATGCACAATGATGAAAGTGTGGCTAACTATTTCCTTCGTGTAGATGAGATTGTTAATTGTATGAAAAACTTGGGTGAAGAAATAAAAGAGGCTATTGTGGTTGAAAAGGTTCTAAGATCTTTGTCCCCTAGGTTTGAATCTAAAGTTTCTGCAATAGAAGAAAAGGAGAATCTACGAAACCTTACCATGTCACAGTTGCATAGAATTCTGACTGCTTATGAAATGAGGAAAGGAGGACCATCAGACAAAAGAGAAGTTGCATTCAAGGCTTTAGGTAAAGTATATTACTATGAGTCAGGAAATCTATCAGAAGAAGACGAAGAATCAACTTTTGTCAAGAACCTCCAACGGGGTGCTGGAAGATTCAGAGGTAAGTTACCTTTCAAATGCTTTGCTTGTGGAAGAGTCGGTCACTATGCTGCAAAGTGTCGTCATAAAGATAAGCTTGATAAAGGTAAGGAACCTGTCAGATGGAACAAGAACACTCATGAAGACATTGATGGACTTTAAAATAGTGATGAAGATGAACAAGGTAACAATTATAGACTTTTAATGGCCTTTGAAGATGATGATTTCATGGATGCTATAGATGAAGAAGGCCTGTATGAAGATATTTCTAAACTCAAAATTTGTTTAGAAGAGAAAAATATGATTATTGATACTCTGCAATTCCAACTGGCTAAAAAAGAAAACCTTCATGAAAAATTAGAATTTGAAATTGTTGGTCTTAGAAAAGAGATTGGGAAAACAAAAGCTCTTAATCTTAGATTTGTTAAAGGATCTGAAACTCTAGATGAGATTATCAATGTGCAACGTTCTCCACTAATCAAGACAGGTCTGGGATATAATGAAGAAGCATCTCAAGCGCAACAACCATCCACCTCCAAAAGTTATCTTGATGCAACAAGGAGTGAGCAAAGGTCAAATAGAAATCAGGGACAATTTACCTCAAGAATGAACAAATACTACTATGTAAATCAAGGGCAATCCACCTTAAGGATGAACAAAAGCTACAACTAGCCACAGGTAAAATCTTCCCAATTTGCCTAAAGAATGTATGTCAGTAGAAACTACAATCGGTTGGTTGGTAGATTTGATAATCGCAGGAGTTTATTCAATGGCCAATGTTTTTTTTGTCATAACTTTGGTCACAAAGTAGCTCAATGTGTTTCCTATAAGACAATCATGACTAGAGAAGCTCAAAAACAAAGAAGTATGACTGGGATCATGAAAAGAACCTACAATAACTTTTCTTCCCTTGATAATGAAATTGAATGTTCTATTTGTAATAACTTCGGTCATGAAGATTCTGAATGCAGGATCAGGCTTCGGCAAACAAAGGAACAAGCCTCAAATGCCAAAACATGGAGAATGAAAGAACCGCAACTAGAAAGATGTGGTATAGCCTTATATGCAGAAGGGAAAGAAAATCAATGGTACATCGACAGTGGATGTTTGAAACATATGACAGGTGATAAAGAAAAACTTCAGCCTTATAGTGCCTTAGAGAAGGAGAAGAAGGTCTCATTTGGAAATGACACCCCTGTGCTCATAAAAGGTAAAGGTTCTATTCAGTTGAAAGAAAAGGTCAAAGCTGGAAATGTTATGTATGTTGATGGGTTATGGCATAATTTATTGAGTGTCAGTCAGATGTGTGATCAAGGAATGGAGGTAATATTTCGATCAAATGGATGTAGTGTTCGTGATCTTGATACAGGAAAAACAATGATCAAAGGCATAAGGAATCCAAATAATCTATACATATTCAAAGAAGGACAACATTAATGCTATCTAAGCAAGAACGATGAACACTGGTTATGGCACAGAAGATTGGGGCATCTTAGATTCTCACAGATAAGGAAAGCATGTAAATACCAGGCAGTTCGTGGTCTTCCAGACATCAGAATTCCAGACAATACAATTTGCAAATCATGTCAGTTTGGTAAGAAAACTAGAAATAACTTTCCTGAGAAGGAAGGATCAACTAGCAGGCCTCTTAAACTTGTCCATACTGATGTATGTGGCCCATCTAGGAAAAGGTCACCTCGAGGAGAAGAATATTTCATATTATTCATTGACGAATTTTCCAGGATGTGTTGGATAGGACTTATGAATCACAAATACGAAGCCTTTGAAAAGTTCAAATCATTCAAAGCCTTGGTGGAGAATGAATCAGATCATAGAATCAAATGCCTCAGGTCTGATAGAGGTGGGGAGTTTACCTCAAATGAATTTTTCGTCTTTTGTGAAGAACATGGAATAAGAAGGGAATTCTCTAGAGCTAGGACTCCTTAGAAAAATGGAGTAGTGGAAAGGATGAATAGAATGGTTCAACAAATGGCTCGTGCTATGCTTGATGAGTTTGGAACTCCCACAACCTTCTGGGGTGAAGCCGCATTTACTGCAGTTGTTATTCTAAACAAGACAAATATCCGGGTGAACAACACTCAAACTCCTCATGAACTCTGGTATGGTGAGACTCCTTTGGTAAAACATTTCAAAATTTTTGGAAGAAAATGCTATATTAAAAATAATGATGAAAATCTTGGCAAGTTTGAACCTAGAGCAGATGAAGGAATTCTCCTTGGTTATTCTCCTCACAACAAAGCATACAAATGTTACAATAAAAGGCTTGGAAGAATTGTTGACAGCATTGATGTAGTGGTGGATGAAAAAGAAAACACTCCCAGGCAGGTAAGATCTGAAGACTTCGAAGATGATGAGGACTATCCATCAACATCAAATCAGATTCATGATGAAGAAGAAACCCATGAGACACTAGAGGAACTGATAATTATAGAAGAAAAGACTCCATCCAGGTATGTTCAAAAGAATCATCCAGAATCTCAAATTTTGGGGCAAAAGGAGGCAGGCATACAAACAAGAAGAACAATTGCAGAAGCTTCAAGCTATTTGGCATTACTCTCCTCCACTGAACCACAAAATGTAAGAGAGGCATGCAAAAATGAATGCTGGGTCAAGGCAATGGACGAAGAACTTGAGCAGATCGAAAAGAACAACACTTGGGAGTTGTTTCCTAGACCAAAAGATAAGAATGTCATAGGGACAAAATGGATCTTCAAAAACAAGTTGAATGAAAATGGGGAAGTAATTAGAAACAAGGCTAGACTTGTTTGTAAAGGGTATGCTCAACAAGAAGGAATATACTTTGAAGAAAATTTTGCTCCCATTGCTAGACTTGAGGCCATCAGAATGTTCCTTGCTCTCTCTAGCTTTCAGAAGTTCAAAGTATTTCAAATGGATGTGAAATCAGCCTTTATAAATGGAGACTTAGAAGAAGAAGTGTACATTGAGCAACTAGATGGTTTCATCCTTAGGAATGATCCAAATCTTGTATGCAGAGTAAAAAAGGCTCTCTATGGTCTTAAACAAGCTCCAAGGGCTTGGTATTATCGCTTGGACAAATACCTTCATCGACAAGGTTTTTCAAAAGGATCAGCAGATAGCAATCTTTATATAAAAGTAGAAAATGACAAATTTCTAATACTTGTTGTGTATGTAGATGATATTATCTTTGGCAGAAATGAAGAAGCTATGAGTCAAAACTTTGCCTTGGAGATGCAGAAAGAATTCGAAATGTCATTTCTTGGAGAGCTGACATATTTTCTTGGTCTACAAATCCAACAAAATGAAGGCGATATCTTTTTATCTCAAACCAAGTACCTCAAGCAGATCTTGAAGATATATGACATGGAAGATTCGAAACCAGTATGTACCCCTATGGTTACAGGATGCAGCGTCAGTGCAAATGATGAATCAGCAGCAGTGCATCAGCCAACCTATAGATCCATGATTGGAAGTACTTTATTTGATAGGTACCTGACCAGACATCATGCATGCAGTGGGAATAGTTGGAAGATTTCAGGCAAATCCAAAGGAAACTCATCTTTAGGTAGTTAAGAGAATCTTCAAGTACCTTCAAGGAACTCAAAACTATGGATTATGGTATCCTAGAGATACATATCTCACACTTCATGCTTATACAGATGCAGATTGGGCCAGAACCATGGATGACAGAAAAAGCACTAGTGGTGGTGCATTCTTCATGGGTTCCAGATTAGTATCTTGGTTCAGCAAGAAACAGAGTTCAATAGCATTATCTACAGCTGAAGCAGAGTATGTGGCTACTGCATCTTGTTGCACACAACTTCTTTGGATGATGCAAACTTTGCAAGACTTTCAAATCACTTGTACTCCACCTATCTCCATCCTATGTGATAATACAAGTGCTATCAACATTTCAAAGAACCCAGTCATGCACTCAAAGACCAAGCATATACCTATCAAATATTATTTTCTTCGGGAACAAGTGCTTGAACAAAAAGTCAAGTTGGAGTATGTTCCCTCTAAGGAACAAGTTGCTAATATACTCACCAAACCGCTACCCAGGGAGACCTTTGAATACCTCAAGCAAAAGCTGGGGGTAGTTGATGCATCATCTTGCTGTTGAATATTGTTGGTTGTACGCGAGTTTCATATACGCGTACATTCGCTGGTTTATGGATTGGTCAAAGACAAAATGGCACAGGTTCAGGGGGAGCATATATTCTTCTAATAATGCATTGTTGGCATTATTGTAGAAGATCTTGGAGGAGCAAGTACAGAAGGAGAACATGGATGCTGATCTGAATATTGATGCTAATGTTTTGTCTCTATTTCTTTTGTCAAGGCCATGTAACGGCCTATGTCTGGGATGAATGATATAATGTACTTGGTTATCATATGTAAATTTCTGATGTAACCCCACTTGGTTGGGAGGATGATCCCCACTTGGTTGGGTGATGAATGTATGTATAGAGTCTTTTGGTGATAGGAAGGTCATTTATAGTGTATGGTGGATTATGGTTCTTCTTGAAGAAAATTTCTTTTGCAGATCTGGCCTATAGTCATGGGGAGCACGATCAACACAGCAGAGCAGATTTTTTATCATGTTCTCAGGGGGAGCATAACCATTTGCCCTTGATGACAAAGGGGGAGAATGACTTTGAGGATCTTGGGGTTGCCATCAAGTCCAAAGGGGGAGATTGTTGGCATTATGACTCAGGTTTGGCGCTATGGTACAGGTGTTGTCCTTGATGGAAACCCACTGAAGTGGAAAATCATTGTTCAGGCTCTCAAAATAATAGAAAATGAGATACCCGTAGGTGCGCCTAACAAAGCCTGCGGACCCGCAGGTGCCCCGAACAAGAAGTGCGGACATACCCGCAGGTTCTTCGAACAAAGGGTGCGGACATCAAATTCACTCACTTTCATGTAGAGAAGCGCGCGCACATGGGAATTTTTATGATTGATCCGTGGTATTTAGTCCGACGTTTTTGATCCTATGGTTTTGGTCCGTGGTATTGCGTTCAAAAGAGTTGAACCCAAGTATTGAGTCCTTGGTATTATTTCTCAATGGTTTTGGTCCATGGTTTGAGAAAGGCCTAAACTATAAAAAGGGAAGGAGATCATTTGGCCTACTCACTTGTGAATATTGAATATCTCAAGATCTGAAATTTTGGTGATCAGTTTGTGAAGCTAGATTTGAATCAAGGAGAAAACCATAAATTATAAGGCGGATCTACTGGTAGGTCGAGGTCTCTTTGGCGCATGGTCAGATCTATGAATTCGATAGACTAGGGTACAATTTAGGACTAATAAAGTGTTTACATTCGGAGGTCCGCAGGCGAGATACGACACAGGTGCAGAGGTCCGCAGTCCAGTAGATGGTGCAGGTGCGGAGGTTCGCAGTCCAGTACTCTGCAGACCAGAAGACGGCGCAGGTTCGAGGTGCGTAGTTAGTAGACAACGCATGTGTGGAGGTCCGCAGTCTAGTAGACGGCGCAGGTGCGGAGGTGCGCAGTCCAGTAGACAGAGCAGGTGTAGAGCTGCACAGGCTAGACACAACAGAAGTGCGGATATTCGCAGGTTTCTCTTGGTGAAGTTGCGGACTTTTCTTGAAATATTTGTTAGATGCCTTTTGTCTATTGCTACAGAGTTTTAGGTATAGATTACTGGTATTGCTTTTCTGGTTACTGCATTCTGAGAAGATATTGGTTGATTCATTAGTTGATTGTAAAAGGAGATTGGTTGATTCACATGTACTTGATGAATATTTGATGTTCATGGATCCAGTCTGAAAATTGATGAAACGTGGTCCTTGGAAGAAAGGAAGTAGGTCAGCACCTACGTACTAGTAGCTCAGCTAGTACAAGAGCTAAGGGGGTTGTAGCTCCCTTCCAGGAGAGACTGGAAAACGAGAGAGGGTTGTAGCTCTTTGCAGGTTGCAGCCTACGTACTGGTAAAGGACTGCACCAGTACTGAATCATTGTAAAAACAAGTTTCTAATTGAAAGAAGATAGAGACATATTGCAGCAGGTGGTTTTCACCCACATTGGGTTTCCACCTTATATCTGGTGTTCTTTGGTGTGACTCTCTGTTTTTTCTTGTTCTTGTTCATTATTATATGGTACTGACATACAAATTAATGGTCAACATCTGAAGAAAAAAATGAATTATAAATCTGGAAGGTATAGTGAAAAGAATTTGATAACACTGATTCACCCCCCCTCTCAGTGTTATTTTCAACAAAAGGTTGTTCTAGAGGGGAGTTGTGTTTATTAGAATATCATCAGAATTTGCAGGGGTGATTTGTTTTTTAGCTTTTTCTTCTTGATTAAGATATTTCTCTTTTTTTAGAGAGATTCTCCTTTTGAGATTTCTGAATAACAACTGGTGGGGACTTATTTTCCAATACTCTACCAGATCTAAGTTGGACATTGTTTAGATCTAATGGAGTTATCATGTTGGTTTGGAAAAATTTTCATTCCATATTGTAAATAGGTTATCAATTTTTATTATTATTTGGATTTGGAAGTGGTTGGGCATGAAATCGATTTGGTATTTGAGGAAATGGTAATGAAAGTTGTGGATTTGGATTTTGAGGTTGAGTTGGTTGAACATGTTGAGGAAGATATTGTAGTAGAAAAACATGGTAAGGTTGTTGATATTGAGGATATTTTCCATAAGGATTTTTCCATCCTTGTGCCCAAGGTTGAGGCCAATATTTCCAAGGCATGGATGCAGTTCAATTGTTTTGTGATGGTTGTGAAAATACTTGAGTGTTAAAACCTTGGGTCATATTTGGTTGTGAATTTTACCATGGCATATTAGTAATAAAACAAAGGGGATCTACTTGATCTAGTATTACTTCCTCTTGATAAACAAATTTAAGACCTGGTATTGAAGGACATTCCTTTGTATCATGATTTTCTACACATATAACACAGGTTTCTACACATTTTAAGTCAAGAGGGCATTCTCTCAGAGCATGCTTTTTTCTACATCTGGGACAAAATATTGATAATGCAACATTTTCAGCCTTTTTCTTATTTTTCACTTTAAGGGTATTTATTTTTTCACTAAGGCTCCCCAAAATGTATGTTTTAAAGTTGTCAAGAAAATTACCTAATTCAGCACTACATACTGTCCCAACTACGGATTTATTAATCCTAGACATGAGAGGGTCTCTTGGATCTTTCCCAATTCTTGCCTTACCTCTTGAAATATGTATGCATAACTCACAAATTTCTCCAAATGATAATTGAGAAATATCTTTCTTACCCATCAAATTGAGAATATGAATCAACTCATCTTTGATGGATTTTAATAAGAGAGCTTTCAAATTTTCTTCATCTAATTCATGCATTTTAGCCCTTTTAACATTATAAGCAAATTTTTCAATGAAATCTTCAAGATTTTCATCTTCTTTTTGCATCATTTTAAGGACTTCATCCTTAAGATTATGTGGCATACAGTAGTCCTTATATTTCTCTAATAACGTAGTTATCATTTCTTCCCATTTTCTTATAGAATTTACTCATAAACCCATGAACCATTTTAATGCTACATTCTTAAGAGTTGTTGGAAATAATTTCAACTTTTGAGTGTCAAGAAATTAATCATAAGATCTACACAAGACTTCAAATTCAAAGATAAATGTTTCAGGATCTTCACTTCTTAATCCATGAAAATTTGGAAGGATGGAGGTTGAGATTTTTTTCATTGTATTTATTGTATCTTCATCAAGGATAGGAAATCCAAAAGGTTTTGGATCTCCTCTACCTCCTCGTCTCCCTCTTCCTCCACCTCTTCCACCTCCCCTATTTCCTCCTCTTCCTCACCTTCCTCCTCCAATCCTAGGTTGTTCACCATTGATATTATGTACCTATCCTTCCCCCTATCTAGCCATTGTAGATTCTTTAGAACTAATATAGAGTTCCAAAATTGGGTTTTCTAATTCCACTTATAGTTCTTCTAGTTCTTCTATCAATGGTAAGTTAAAATAAGTTTCTTCCTCCTCTTCTTCACTAAGGATTTTTAGATCTTGTCCTAGAAGTTTCTTTCCAGATGAAGATAGAAAATTTACTCCTTCTGTTGAGGCTGTAGGATCCTCTTCCTTTATTATTTCTTCAATTGATGAGGTTGGCTAATATCTAGGTTGGATTTTGGATATGAGTACCTTAGGAATTTTATGTTTTCTTGCAAATGATGGAATGCGAGTTTGAGTGGGTGGTGTGGCACTACAAAGTCGTGGTGGGGTGAGTGATGATGTTGGAATTAAGCTTTTACCTCTACTACAAATCTACCTCTAGAATATTTTTCCCTATGCATATCATGTTTTTTTTTAAAGTAAAAAGAAAACACTCCTATATACACTTCCTCGACAATGGTGCCAAAATGTTTGACAATTTAATTGACCTTAATGTTTACATAAATTATCCACCAGGGCTAGTAAGTTGATGAAGTGTAAGTGCACTGTATCTGCTAGAAGCCTTTTATTCTAAATTAAATTGAGTTATCGAGATGCACATGTATTCTATGAGTAAATTAGTTATTCCTAGAGAATAAGATTATCTCTACAATTATGATCACACTCTCTTTCTTAAAACTAATTTTGCTTATTGAAATCTCACACTCTGCTTTGAAATAAAGAAAATCTTACACTTTTGTAAATGAAAATTAATTCCACACTTTGCGTAAATAAGAATTATATACACACTCAATTGCAGAATAAAAAACTAATATTTAATCTCATCACACATATTTATAAACAACAACTATACTTGTATGTGTTGATCAATGGTTGTCATTGATGTCAACCCAGGAAACACCAGGGGCTACCCTGACTTGAAGGGGAATTTTGACTTAACAACTCATCCTATTCTAAGTCAAGGATATTCTAGATGGATTTTACTTGTCGAGATGTTTCTGTTGATATGTGGCACGCCATGTAGTTCTTCACAGTTTGAGAGTTATTCATGTTTGAAGTTAGTAACCCCAGTTAGTGGGCTGAAACCCCATGGGGTTGTGGCATGACACTCATAATTGGTTTTGGTTATTGAATAGTGAATAATTAATAATGTTTTATGCTCCTAAAACCCCTCCAATTTTCACTTGTTAAGGAACCTCTCAACTCAATACATTTCTATAAATAATGACCCTCATATCCTCCTCTAGAAAGCACTTTTCAACGAACTATCTTGTGAGAAGACCTCTGTAATTTTTCGGCCCTCATGAGATTCTAATGTAGGATCCGTTGTAGGTAGTTTAAGTTTCCGTTGAGGTCTGGTTAGGGCACAAAATTATGATCAAGTTTGAAGGTCTATTTTGAAGCAAGTTTATAGCCTTGGATTCTAAAATGTCGCTGCTTCAAACAGGTCATCGTGGAATTTTCGCTATAACTTTTGTTATACAAAGCATCAAAAGCTAACATTAAAACCCATTTGTGCCAAAATTGTGATGAACTCCATGATCGAATTTAAGATCTTTTCTATATTGTTGGAGAGATAATATGAGGAAGTTAGGGTTTTAGCAGGCTCCCGAATTCCATGTCAAACAAGTGACCTTGGGAAAATATTCATAACTTTCTCTATGAACATTGGATTAAAATTTCACAAATAGTTACAAAAGTAGTATGAACTGTAGCTTGTTGGGCATAATTTTAAAGCCGAAGGTTGAAACAATGACACATGGCACTTTGTACAATTTCTCTCTGTGGAACCAGTCTATAATCAAGTCATGATGGGAGATTGGGCATAAATATTTCTTGAAGAATCCAATATCGATCAGACCTATGGTGATGGAAATAGGACTCAGAGGACTACCACAGAATGAAATTTCAGATATGAAATTGCATAGATACAATAGATTCAATATTGATCTCCTAGAAGGCAAGAAAAAGTATGCATTCAAGGATCACTGTAGTAAGGACTACACTTCAACAATCAAGGGTAAGTCTACTACATCAAGGTATGTATGACTAGTGATTGCATTTGAATTTGAATATCATCTCTGACATGTGTTTTTAGAGTACATTGTAAGTATTTTATTTGTGTATTTGTTTGGGTCTGAATGCATGTGCAAGAAGGAGGACACTTCAGGACAACTTGGACACGTACTAGAAGGACATGTAACACCAGCATACCATTACTTGAAGCAAGCACAACAATAGCTCAACGGCTACAAATAATCCAAGAAGCAATGTTGAGTCAAGTGTCAAGTCTTATAAAAAAGCCAGTGCTGTAAAAGAGTCATCATTGTAAATTTGTAAAAGATTCATCATTGTAAATTAGTAAAAGAGTCATCATTGTAAATTTGTAAAAGAGTCATCAATGTAAATTTGTAAAAGAGTCATCATTGAAAGATTCATTATTGTAAAAGATTCAATCTACCTATAGTCGAAGAGGCATTGTTGGGAGGTATAGGAGTCACTGTTGGGATGATGTCATGGTTGGGTTGCAGGTCATGGTGTGATTGGGAGTTCCGTCAAGTACAAGAAAATAATTGTAAATCATATTGTATCATGGATCATTGTCCGTCTCACTTCTGATCATTATAGGGTGGCAGGGAGGTGCTAGGCAGGTGAATGAAGTTTCCTATAGGTTGGAGCCTATGAACACTTCATGGTGGTAGATTGGTCTATGATGTTGGGGCATCCATTCAATTGACTACTGAAGAAACCAAGGCATTGGGGTGTCCTTCCAGGTGCAGCTAGATAAGAATGCTTTTCTAGAATTCTAAGAAGTTGTAACTTTCATTTCTGTTGGGGCTGAAGATTAAAGAATTTATTTAGAAAAGCGTTTGGTGGTTTTTAACCCAGAGGGGGTTTTCCACATAAGATTCTTGTTCCTATTGTGTTCTTTTTTTTATTTTTGTTACTAGATAAACATTAATAATAATTGAAGATTAACTAATGCTATGAAAAGATTTAAAAGTGCTAATTACTAAGGAATATTGATTCACCCCCCTCTTAGTATTTCCAGCAATTGGTATCAAAGCTTGTTTCCTTCAATAACAGTCTAACAATAGGAAGGATATCATGGAATACACCAAGAATAGAGTTCCTTTGTTCAATGGAAATAACTATTCACTTTGGAGTGGAAGAATACAGGTTCATTTGCTGGCACAAGGATACAAAGTATGGGAAATCGTTGAAAAATGCTTCACATCAACCCCAGATGAACAAGGTAAGAAAAATATGGTATATGATGAAAACGCTAAATATCTTATTATCAGTGGGCTTATCGATTCTGTCTATCTTAAGGTATTGAGTTGGAAAACTGCTAAAGAGGTATGGGGCAAGATTGAGAATTTATATGCAGGTGACTCACAAGTGAAATGAGCAAAGATTTAAATTTTCAAGGCAAAATTTGAGCAAATCAAAATGGAGGAAGATGAATATATTGCTGCAAAATTTCAGCGTGTTGATGAAAAGGTTTGGGAGAACCTGTCGACACAAAAATTGTTTTCTAAAATATCCTCAGAACCTTCCCAGCAAGATTCAACCCAAGGGTATTTGTCTTGGAAGATAGATTGAATTTGACCAATATCAGCAAAGATGAATTGCATGGAATTATTGTAGCATATGAAACGAGGATTGAAGAAGAGGATGGCACATCTCATTTAGAAACAACATTTTCTACACCCAATAAGACTATTAAGTACAAACAAATTCCGAAAGAAAAAAATTACAGTTGTAAGGATGGAGAAAAGGAAGAAGATGAAGAAGAATTTTCAAAAAAATAATTTGTCTACTTCACATGGAAAATGAGAACAAGTATGGGAAAATTCAGAGGCAAACTTCCATTAATATGTTTTGATTGTGGTGAGGTTGGGCATTTTGCAGCCAAGTGTCCTCACAAAAATGAAGTTGTTACAAAGGGAAAGAAGGTCCTAGGAAGTACAACAAGCAAGGAAAGAAGAAATGGTTTAAGAAGAGTTTCTTCTCCAAAGAAGAAATCTCCTCATCTGTTGATGATAGTGATAACGAAGAAGAAATGAATGGAAGAGGATTGTTTATGTCCAAGCACAATAAGGGAGAGGAATACGACAAAGAAGAAGAAGAAGAGATGCCCGAGGTTGAATTTCAAAACGAAGTGATCAGGGTTATCAAAGAGATCAAGGCCAAAAATAAGCATGTAAACACTCTTGAAGACGAATTAAAGACAGAAAGGGAACAAGTCCTAAATCTTAAAATCAAGGTTGAAGAATACAAACGAATTGAAGAATCGCTCAGGAAATAATTAAAGGAAAGAAAAAAGGAAAGAGATGCATTAGAAGTTGAAATAGTCTTTCAATGAAAGGAAGTAAAAAATGGAAAAACTCTTCAAAACTATGCCAACAGCTCAAAGGCATTGGAAGAACTCATCAATAATCAGTGACAAGACTGGTCTTGGTTACAAAGAAAAATCTGGAAAGGAGTCAAGTCCTTCTATGAAAACAAAAGAAGATTGGTATGAAAAATATACCAAGCAGGTAGATCTCTTAGCTAAATCAAGAGATCAATACTCACAGGAAGAACCATGGAAAATAATTCCTCGAAGAATATTTCCTCCCAGGTATCAAACTATTTTTTATGGTCATTGTTATTCATGTGGAAGGTTTGGACATAAAGATGTAAAATGCCACATGTATGTTTGGAATGAATATAGCTCCAGGAGATCTTTCAGAAATGGATATTCCAGGACTCAACATAATATCAATAGATTTGATCATTTGATAGATGGTGTCGAATGTTACAAATGTAACAATTTTGGACATTTGGCTAAAGATTGCATACTTCGAAGCTCTTCAAAGGAATTCCCGCAAAATTAGAATGACCAAGTATGGAAAAATAAGACTGAAAAATGTGTTATCTCTATTAAGGCTCAAAGCAACAGAAATGTTTGGTATGTTGAAAATGGTTGCTCAACGCATATGACTGGAGATAAAAATAAGTTCATATTCTTGAAGGAAAAGAACGATGGAACAATGTCTTTTGGAAATGATGGGTCTTCAAACGTCATAGGAGTAGGTACGGTCACACTTGGAAGAAAGGATGCATTAGCAAAGGATGTGTTGTTGGTTGAAAATATGAATCACAATCTTCCCGGTGTTGGATAGATGTGCGATCAAGGACATACAATGATATTCAAATCTAATAAATGTGAAATCAGGAAAGGAAAATTTGGAAAAATTGTGGCTATAACAAGCAGAGCTCCAAATGACATATACATTTAGGATGAAACACCTAAAGGGTAATTTTTGGCAAAAGAAGATGAAAGTTGGTTATGGAAAAAATGAATGGGACATATAAATTTCGACAATTTGGTTAGGATCAACAAAAAGTAAGTAGTAAGATAAATACCTAAAATTTCAAAACCTTCCAATACGATATGTGAATCTTGTCGACACGACAAACAAGCAAAAGTTGAGTTCAAGACAAAGGAGAAATTTGTGTCACATCCATTGGAATTAATACATACTGATCTGTGTGGTCCTATGACAACAAAATTTGTAGACAATGAATTATACTTTATGCTAATGATAGATGATTAAAATAGAATGAGAGCCATCAATTTCTTGAAGAAAAAATATGAGGCATTCAAATGTTTCAAAATATACAAGGAATTGGTTGAAAATGAAACCAGTTTGAAGATCAAATGTCTGAGATTAGATAATGGTGGAGACTTCACGTCCAAAGCATTTCAACGATACTGTGATGATAATGGAATAAAAAGGCAATTTTAAACAACTAGAACAACACAACAGAATGGAGTTGTTGAAAGAAAAAATAGAACCGTACATGAAATTGCCAGAACAATTTTAAAAGACTCAAAATTGGATGATAAATTATGGGTTCAAGGAATCGATACAATTGTATGCATTATAAACGGAAGTTTGCTCATGAAAAATTGTAACATGACTCTGTATGAACTATGGAAGGGAAGATTGGCTAATGTCAAATACTTCAAAATATCTAGAAGTAAATGCTACATCAAAAGAGAAGACCAAAAATTGGGCAATTTTGATTCCCGTGCTGACGAAGGTATTTTATTTGGTTATTCACGCAAAAGAAAGGCTTAGAGATGCTACAATTTGAGGCAAAAACAAACAGTTGAAAGCATGAATGTTACTTTTGACGAAGATTGTGTTCTAAACGATAACAATGAGATTGTCTTTGATGGGCTTGAGGTAGAATCTATGAAGGATGAAGAAGAAGCTCTAGAACAAGACCAATCAAATAAGTAAACAATAGTCAAACAAGAGGAAATAAGAAATTATCAGAAGGATGTACAAGAAACTTCTCCAAATTTTTTAAAAGAATGGTGTCAAAAGAATCATCCATCAAGTCAAATCATCGGTAACATAAATGAAGAAATTAGAACCATAAGAATTCGACATCTTCATTCATCATAGCAAGCCCACCTTGCTCTTTTAGCAAATTTTGAGCCTAGAAATTTTGAGGAAGTTAGTCAAGATGAACACTGGGTAGTAGTTATGAATGAAGAACTAGATCAAATTGAGAAGAACGACACTTGGGAATTGGTTCCACAACCAAAGGATAAAAATGTTATTGGAACTAAGTGGATATTCATAAACAAATTGAATGAGGATGAACAGGTTACCACGAATAAGGAAAGATTAGTTTGCAAAGGATATGCACAAGTAGAAGGAATTGATTTTGAAGAAACATTTGCTCCTATTTCCAGAACGGAAGCTATCAGGATGTTTCTCGCTTATGCATGCTCGACAAAAATCAAGGTGTACCAAATGGATGTTAAGTCAGCTTTTCTAAATTGTGAATTGGAAGAAGAATTTTAGATTAAACAACCCAAAGGTTTTCTGCTCTCTGAAAAGGAAGAATACGTATGTAGATTAAGGAAGGCACTATATGGTCTTAAACAAGCTCCTAGAGCTTGGTATGCTTGTCTTGATGGATATCTACATCAACAAAGATTCAAGAAAGGAAGCACCGACAACAATCTTTATGTGAAAGTGAATCAAGATAACCTAACAATTATTGAGATATATGTGGACGATATAATATTTGGAAGCAATGATGATAGATTAAGTAAAAACTTTACCACAAAGATGCAAAGTGAGTTTGAAATGTCTCTACTTGGTGAGTTGACATACTTTTTAGGGCTTCAGATATCTCAACAGGATAATGGAATATTTATATATCAAACTAAGTACATCAAGGAAATGCTCAAGAAATTTAATATGGAAGATTACAAGCCTGTCCTTACCCTAATGGTAACAGGTTGCAAGTTAAGTTTATAAGATTCGTCAAAGGATGTGGACTACATGTTGTATAGATCTATGATTGGCAGTCTTCTATATGTGACAACTTCTTAGTCAGACATAATGAAGGTAGTTGGACAAGCAGCAAGATTCCAAGCATCACCAAAATAATCTAATATTATTTCCATCAAAACAATTCTTTGATATCTTAAGGGAACAATAGAATATGGTTTATGGTATCCAAAATGAAATGATCTAGTTATCCAAGCTTATACAGATGCAAATTAGGCAGGAAGTGTTGATGATTGAAAGAGTACCAGTGGGCCAACATTCTATCTAGTTGGTTGCCTTGTTTCATGGTTAAGTAAAAAGAAACCTTCAGCCTCGTTATCCACAACGGAAGCAGAATATATCACGGTAACGACTTTTTGTACTCAATTTATCTAGATGAAGAAAAATTTTCAATATATTCAAGTCAAGTTTGATGAGCTTATTCCCATATTCTTTGATAACACCAGTGCCATCAATATCTCCAAAAATCCTGTGATGCATTCCAAAACAAAGAACTTTCTGATCAAATATCATTTCTTTAGAGAGTAGGTCATAAAAAAGAATATAGAGCTTGGATATGTTGGCACAAAGGAACAAATTGCTGAAATCTTTACCAAACCATTACCTCGTGAAGCATTTCAGTATCTTTTCCAAAATCTTGGGATTCTCCCACGTTCTCATTAGACTATTTCTCTTATCTAACTAAGTAGAAAGGGAGAGTGGAGGTGTGTACAGGTCCGCAGGATGAAAATTTGTCAGGTGGAATTACCCTTTTCCATTGATGACAAAGGGGGATAGAAAGTAGCAGGAAGAGGTGAAATTGTCACAGGGGGAGTACTTGTGTTTCCATCAATGTCAAAGGGGGAGATTGTTGATCAGTGGTTATCATTGATGTCAACCCAGGCATCACCAGGGACTACCTTGATCTTGCATGGGCATTTTGACTTGACAGATCATCCTATTCTGAGTCAAGGATCTTCTATATGGATTCTACTCATCAAGATGTTTCCGTTGATATATGGCATGCCATGTAGTTCTTCATGGTTTGAGAGTTATTCATGTTTGAAGTTGGTAACCCCAGTTAGTGGGCTAAAACCCCATGGGGTTGTGGAATGGAACTCATCATTGGTTGTGGTCATTGAATAGTAAATAATTAATAATTTTTTATGCTCCTAAAATCCCTCCAATGTTCACTTGTTGAGGACCCTCTCAATTCAAGACATATAAATAGTGACCCTCATATCCTCCTCTAGCAAGAACTTTTCAATGAACTATATTGTGAGAAAACCTCTATAATTTTTCGGCCCTCATGAGCTTCTAACACAAGATATATTTCCGGGGTTTTAAGTTTTCATTGAGGTTTCATTAGGGCACAAAATTATGATCAAGTTTGAAGGTCTGTTTTGAAGCAAGTTTAGAGCCTTGGATTCAAGGATTTTGCTACTTCAAACAAGTCATTGTGGAATTTTCGTTATAACTTGTTTTGTTTAAATATTTAGAATCTGAATTAAAACCCATTTTAGAAGAAATATTGATGAAACTCATTACCAAATTTTAGATATTTGTTATTTATATTTTTGGAGATATGATCTAACGAAGCTAGGGTTTTGCAAGCTTTCGAATTCCATGTCAAACAGGTGACCTTGGGAAAATCATCATAACTTTCTCTCTGAGCATTAGATTCAAATTTCGTAAATATTGACAAAAGGAGGACGAACTTTAGTTTGTTGGGCATCATTTTTAGGTTCGAAGGTTGAAACAGTGACACATGGCACTTCGTGCAAGTTTGCTCTACAAAACTAGTCTATAATCAAGTTATGGTGGTAGATTGAACATAACTCTTTCTTGAAGAATCCAATGTCGATCAGAACTGTGGGGTTGGAAGGAGGACTCAAAGGGATACCACATGAGAAAATTTTAGACCTTGGAGATCTGAAATTACATATATACAATAGATTCAATATCGAGATCCTAGAAGGCAAGAAAATGTATGCATTCAAGGATCACTGCAGCAAGGACCACACATCAACAGTCAAGGGTAAGTCTACTACAAAAAGGTATGTATGATTAGTGATTGTATTTGAATTTTGAATATCATCTTTGACATGTTTTTTTGCAGGACAGTGTAAGTATTTTTTTGTGTATTGGTTTGGGTCTTGATGCATGTGCATGAAGGAGGACACTTCAGGACCACTCGGACACATACTATAAGGAAATGCATCACCAATGTACCATTACCTGAAGCGAGAACAACAGTACCTCAACAGTTGCAAATGATCCAAAAAGCAATGTCGAGCTAAGAGTTAGGTCTTGTAAAAAATCTAGTGTTGTAAAAGAGTCATCACTGTAAATTAGTAAAAGAGTAATCATTGTAAATTTGTAAAAGAGTCATCATTGTAAATTTGTAAAAGAATCATCATTGAAAGATTCGTTATTGTAAAAGATTCAATCTGCCTAGAGTCAAAGAGGCATTGTTGGGAGGTATAGGAGTCACTGTTGGGAAGATGTCATGGTTGGGTTGCCGGTCATAGTGTGATTAGGTGTTTGGTCAAGTACAAGAAAATAACTGTAAATCATATTGTATCTTGGATCATTGTCCCTGGTACGAGAGTCCACACTCTTGTCTCACTTATAATCATTATAAGGTGGTAGGGAGATGCTAGGTAGGTGCATGAAGTCGCTTACAAGTTGGAGCCTATGAACACTTCAGGGTGGTAGGTTGGTCTAGGATTTTGGGGCATTCATTCAGTTGACTACTCAAGAAATCAAGGCATTGGAGCGTCCTTCTTGAGGGAGCTAGAGAAGAATGCCTTTCTAGAATTCTGGGAAGTTGTAACTTTCATTTCAGTTGGAGCTGAAGATTAAAGAATTTATTAGAAAAGTCTTTTTGTTTTTTTGACCTGGAGGGGGTTTTCCACCTAAAATTATTATGCCTAATGTGTTTTCTTTTGTTACTGTATTAACATTAATAATAATTTAAGATTAACTAATGCTCTGAAAATATTTAAAAATGCTAATTTCTAAGGAATATTAATTCACCCCCCTCTTAGTATTTCCAACAATTAGTATCAGAGCTTATTTCATTCAATAGTAGTCTAACAACTGGAAGGATATCATGGAATACACCAAGAATATAGTTCCTTTGTTCAATGGAAATAACTATGCACTTTGGAGTGGAAGAATGCAGGTTCATTTGCTGGCACAATGATACGAAGTATGGGAAATCATTGAAAAAGGCTTCACATCAACCCCAGATGAACAAGGTAAGAAAAATATGGTATATGATGCAATGTCTAAAGATCTTATTATCAGTGAGCTTATCAAATCTATCTATCTTAAGGTATTGAGTTGCAAAAGTGCTAAAGAGGTGTGGGGAAAGCTTGAGAATATATATACAGGTGACTCACATGTGAAAGAAGAAAAGCTTCAAATTTTCAGGGAAAAAATTGGGCAACTCAGAATGAACGAAGATGAAGACATTGTTGAATACTTTCAGCGTGTTGATGAAACAACAAATACATTGGAATTTTTGGGAGAACCTATCGACACAAAAAATGTTGTTTGAAAGATCCTTAAAACCTTGCTAGAAAGATTCAACCCAAAGGTATCTGTCTTGGACAATAGATCAAATCTAACCAATATAAGCATAGATGAATTGCATGGAATTCTTACGTCATATGAAATGAGGGTTGAAGAAGAGGATGGCACATCTCACTTAGAAACAACATTTTTTGCATCCAAGAAGACTAGTAAGGACAAGCAGACTCCGGAAGAAAAAAATTGCAGTTGTAAGGATTAAGAAAAGGAATAAGATGAAGAAGAATTTTTAGAAAAATAATTTTCCTACTTCACATGGAAAATGAGAACATGTACGGGAAAATTCAAAGGTAAACTTCCATTAATATGTTTTGATTGTGGTGAGTTTGAACATTTTTCAGCCAAGTTTCCTCACAAAAATGAGGTTGTTACAAAGGGAAAGAAAGGTCCTAGCAAGTATAGCAAGAAAGGAAAGAAGAAATGGTTTAAGAATATTTTCTTCTCCAAATAAGATAGCTCCTCATATAATGAAGACAATGATAATGGAGAATAAATCAATGGAAGGGTATTGTTTGTGGCCAAGCACAATAAGAAAGAGGCATCTGAAGAAGAAGAAGAAGAAGAGATGACTGAGGTTGAATTTCAAAATGAAGTGATCAGGGCTACCAAAGAGCTCAAGGTTGAAAAGAAGCACGTCAACACTCTTGAAGACAAAATAAAGACACAAAGCGAACAAGTCCTAAATCTTAAAATCAAGGTTGAATAATTCAAATGAATTGAAGAATCGCTTAGGAAAGGATTAAATGAAAGCAACAAGGAAAGAGAGGCATTGGAATCTGAAATAGTCTTTCTATGAAAGGAAGTAAAAAATGGAAAAATATTTAAAACTACGCCAACAACTCAAAGGCATTAGAAGAATTCATCAACAATCAGAGATCATGTAGTGACAAGAGTGGTCTTGGTTACAAAGAAAAATCCGAAAAAGAGTCAAGTCCTTCTATGACAACAAAATAAGATGGATATGAAAAATATACCAAGCATGTAGATCTCTCAGCTAAATCAAGAGATCAAGACTTGCAGAAAGAACCATGGAAAACAATTCCTCGAAGAAGATTTCCTCCCAAGTATTAAACTGTCTTTTATGGTCATTGTTAATCATGTGGAAGGTTTGGACATAGAGTTGTAGAATGTCACATGTATGTTTGGAATGAATATAATTCCATGAGATATTTCAGAAATGGATATTCCATAACTCAACAAAATATCAACAGATTTGATCATTTGAGAGATGATGTTGAATGTTTCAAATGTAACAATTTTGGACATCTAACTAAATATTGCATACTTGGAAGCTCTTCAAAGGAATTCTCGCAAAATCAGAGTGAACAAGTATGGAGAAAGAAGATTGAAAAATGTGCTATCACTATCAAGGCTCAAAGAAACAAAACATTTGGTGTGTTGACAATGGTTTCTCAATGCATATGACTAGAGATAAAAATAAGTTCATATCCTTGAAGGAAAAGAAGAATGCAACAATGTATTTTGGAAATGATGGATATTCAAATGTCATAGGAGCAGGTATGGTCACACTTGGAAGCAAGGATGCATTAGCGAAGGATGTGTGTTGGTTGAAAATAAGAATCAAAATCTACTCAGTGTTGGACAAATGTGCGATCAAGGACACGTGATGTTATTAAACTCTAAGAAATGTGAAATTAGGAAAGGAAAATTGGGAAAAATTGTGGCTACAACAAGAAAAGCTCCAAATGACATATACATTTTGGATGAAACACCTAAATGGTTCTTTTGGCAAAAGAAGATGAAATCTGATTATGGCACAAACGAATGGGACATATAAATTTCAACAATTTGGTCAGGATCAACAAAAATGAAGCAATAAGATAAATGTCTAAAATTTCAAAACCCACCAATATGGTATGTGAATCTTGTCAGCACGACAAACAGAAAAAACTTGAGTTCAAGACAAAGCAACACTTTGTGTCACATCCATTGGAATTAATACATATTGATCTATGTGGTCCCGTTGATGGTGTTGGGCCCACCAACATTTAGGGGATCTCCCTAGTATGAAGTCCCAACTGGACCTCACACCATTTGGTGTAGGAGTCCCATATGATACGATGACCCAGTTGCCATTATCTTAAAGATAAGCCTTAAATATTTCTTGTCAACACATGATAGTGGTATACTTAGTCTTCAAACAACGAGCTTCATCTGCATGTTGAGTTCTTAGTGTAACTTGTGTCTAATTTCTTTCACTGCAGTGGGAGAGGGTGAGAGCGAGTCTCAATTCGAAAGGGAATAGTCCCAACTCTGTTAGAGACACGCAATAAAACAAGACTTGTGCAACTTTCGGAGGAGTAGTCCACACGGTTGCAACAGTCACAAACACAAAGTGAATAGATAGCACATACAACACCCAGCTAGAATACTCCACACAAGTGCGATGGTCGTTATAACAAGTTTACAAGAATGAATCTGTCGAGTATCCGATGGAATTTTCCACACGGGCGGGACAACATTAAAAACTGATAGAACACATTTCCAACAACATATGCACTAAAAAATAAAAATAGTTCAACTATCTTAGTACAGGTTAAAGAAACATGCATTACAAGCATCCAAATAATAGCCTTACAAATGAAAACAATACATGTGTGAAAACATGCTAGCCTATTAACAGGCTTTTGAATTAAGCAAAACTTCCAAGACACAACCATACACCATACATCACTAACCCCAATAGCAGGGCATTGGAGCCACTGCTCGCTCCTCAAATAAGAGGACTAAAGACTCTAAAGGTTATGTTGGAGGAGCCAAGGTGAAAAGTCTTTTTCATGTACAAATGAGTGGTATATATAGCCAAGGGTGAAACTAACCCTTGTGACTGTTAGATTTCCCTCATGACTGTTCAAATTACATGACTCTTCGACCTACATGAATCTTTGAATTCATCCATGGGTCTCTTGGAATTTGATGTTACATTACATTGATTACACAGTTAAGACCAAAAGTAGTGATGTGACTGAGGTGACTCATGACACAACTCGACACGACATTGCTGGTATGCACATGCTGGTTGTGTTGTTCGTGTCGAGCTGTTGTGCTTCTGAGTGATGTGTGTGCTTGTGGTGTACCACAACTTTACCTCTGCATGGTAGGGTGCTTGGAGTATTCAATGGTCTTGGTGTTCGATGGTTCATGCATGTGCATGTGTCTCCGACACTTGCTACTTGGCATGCTTCGTGTGTTCTTCAAACCGCAAGCAAGCCTTCTAACATGCGCTCCTTGTTCATCTCGTTAGTCATTGTGCCATGTCTTACCCATGTACCTATTCCTGTAATCACTCGTGACAAGATGACATAAAATCTAGAAATACCTTAGTGTACCATGATGCATTTCCTTTCGTTTCTGGGTGCAGGTGACCGCAAGAAAGGACAAGGCTATGAAATAGTGTAGAGCACATGTCAGGTCGGGATGCAAGGCTCTGGGGCACTGTCAGGAAAAACTGCACAAAGGTCACTCAGAGGCTGGGTTGAGCAGGCTGGGACAACAATGACATTTGCGAGATCTAGCTCAGCTAGGAGGCAAAAATGTGCTATTTTTCTGGGAAGGTAGTGCGAGCAACATGAGGCAATGGCAGTGAAAACTGCACATATTTCCAAAGGAGGCCGAGATCGAGCTGCGGGAGCTTGCTCACCAAAACTATGCATATCTGGATCTGGAGGCAGTCATGCAGGACAAGTCTATGTAGTTTTCGGGCTGAGTGGGGTGCTGGGCAGTAGATGGATTTTCCATGAAAACTGCGCAATTTTTAGGAGGAGTGGCTAGCTAGTTAGCAAGGTGGATGACTGACGAAACTACACAATTTCCAGAGACATTATGGTGATAGGCGGCAGGAGCCTGTCCCTCTTGTATGTGAAATTTCTTCAGGAAGTGAAAGTAGGCATATTGGGAGCTTCTATGCAATTTTGGAGATGAGTGAAACCCTTGGTCACTGCTCCATCAAATTCTTTGGTTGACTAGTGGGAGGCTTGATGGATAGGCTTGCGGAAGCATAGACTGAAATGGATTCTTGGTAAACTTTTGTGTTGTTCTGGGTGATAGTCAGCCAAGTTGAGTCCAGGATTGTGTAGTGCAGATTGCCTGGAGGGAAGCCTCAAGCTCTGCTTAGTTCTGGGCAATAGTGCTTGATCACTCAGGGCTGAGACTATGTAGTGCAGCTTAGTGGAGGTATGACTAATGGAGGGTGGTCTGGTTGACAAATTTTTGGAAAAAATGGCTAAGCTTGTGAGCGAGTGAACTCGTGTATACATGACCTTGCAAACACACACTCAACATGACTCGATGATGGGACATATCAAACCACAAGACAATATATGCTCAGTATGACTAATTTCGGGACTATCTAATGGTGAAAGAGACAAGTGTGACACTTCGGATAGACCTTTGGATGACCATGATGATAGTTGCGCAATAGTTCTTGCCACATTGTGTGTGATTGTGATAGATGTTTACGTAGAAAACACAACTTAGACAAAGACAAACCTTCAACATCACGAGAACAAAGTTGCAAACATGACATAGTGATCAACATGCTAAAGATGATAGTTGGTGAAACAAGCAAAAAGGAAGAAAGACATGTAGAGGAAATACATGAAATGACTTGTGTTTGCACACATGCATCTTATTGAAGATAGGATGATATGAAAATGGCAATCAATCCTGCAAACTCAACTAAGAGTTGTACTTTGAAAGGTGTTCTTCACTTACCATACTTATCCTGGAGATCATCATGCATCTGATGGAGTTTTCATGTAGACTTGATATTTTTCCATCACTTAGTCTCTTGGCCCTTCTCCTCAACTTCTTGGGAGTCATCTCATCATGTCACCTTTTCCTGTAGTCATTGAGAGATAGATCAACACAGTTTCAGTGGGGAGTAACTGAAGTCAGGATGATACCATGGGAGGCCCATTTGCGCATTTCTGAATGCAAGAAAGATGGGGTCGCTTGGATAACACCACACATTTTTTAAGCACAGGACACTGCCACGGGATGGGTGTCTTGGGAGGAAACCTCTGCGCAATTTCTGAGTGCAGTGCAGCCCGGGCAGCTGAGAGGCAATACTGCACAGTTTGTGGATGCAAGGCACTGCTATGGGATGGGTTCCAGGAGGACACATATGCACAGTTTCAGGTTGCAAGGAAGTTTGAGCAGCTGAGGGGAAACACTGCACTATTTTTGGAGACAATAAGTTCTGACTGGGGGAAAGACACTAGAGGAAATCGACTACACAGTTTTTGGATGCCAAGGGATGTTGGGGTCTACATGCACTGTGGAGTTCTAGCATGCAAGGGAGGAAGCTTGATGGTTGCAAAAGAAAAGAGCACAATTCCAGGAGGCTGGATGAGGCTAAGTTGCTTGGGAAAATGGCTAAGTGTGAGATTAGTGAAACGTATGTAAACATTGATAAGACTTGACTGTGATCGGACACGAACACTTAGTGATGCAACATAGACCATCCATAATGTATAAAAAATACTCTTCTTGATGCATCAACCTTTGTGACAAGAGTGCATGAAGTGAGTGTGAAACATGTCTATGTGATGATAGCAACTCATGTGTGCATGCTTTCCCTTGAAGAAAAACAACATTCCCTTTACATGACAAACAACAATCCCTATGCCCAAAGATGACACATGTTGCATAAAGATGAGAACATGAACAACTCTTAAGATCAAGGAGGGGAAGCTTGAGATTGTCAACTTATTGACAAGTGACCAAGGATGATCGATCACAGGATCCAAGGTAGGCTCTGAAATTTTCATGTGAGCCAAAATTTTGAAGAGTGGTTGTAGCTCCTACAACATTGGCGACACACTAGTAGAACTCCAACTCTCTTTATGGACCTTGTTTCATGAAAAATGATTATAACCCTTCTGGAAGTATTGTTTGATTCCTTGATCGTGATGGCTTCCTCACTAGCTTCTGTGAAGGATGTAGTCCCTACCATTATCTTGATCATCTAGTACACTTTCCAAGCCTAGTCAACCTAGTTGTTTCGATTAGGGACGATGGGTTGTTGGGATAGGGTCCCCTAGGGTCAATTTTGTAATAGTTTTTGTTATTTATGTAAAGTCTCCGCATTTTGAAGAGCAGAGTGTGAAGGTCATAGAATTCAAAAGGGGCTTTTGGAAGGTCAAAGCCCCTTAGTATGTTAGAAGTAAGATATT